>SEMN01000194.1:0-600000 GCA_005408345.1 Macquaria australasica | reverse complement strand
CCCAGTGTACTGCTGGCAGATAAAACCACCAGCCAGTGGAGATGCCAGAACATCTGGGTTAGACGAATGGCGGTGCTGTGAGAGGAGTGACACAACTTTTCCTCATCACTGGTTTGCCTTCAGGCCAAGCCTTTTGGGATCTGGGTGTTAACGATTTTAATTGACATGCAATGGAGACAGACAAGAAGGATGAGCTGAAGAGAAAGTCATGCTGCAAAAGCCTTAAAGAAGCCTTATTCAACCCTTGATTTTGTGTGCACCTTAACCTGCTGAAGCCCCAAGATGCCCTGTTGTGGTCTGCTGAAGTTTTGACTCACGCACTTTACCCCCCCTAAGTTGATCATACAAGATAATGCCATCATGTCATACTGCAGGCTCTTAACAAATCATGATATATATCTGTCTTTGTTGTGTTAATGAGTGTGGGCGCTTTGCAGATTAAATGATAAAGGCATGCCAGTTAACTGGAACTCTATAGGGCCTTTTTATGTCTATTTACAAGTCATTTGTCGAGTCTTCTTGGCCAGATTAGCTTTTAGCAGTCTATTCTAGTGTTAGTGGCCTGGGGGTCTTTCCCCTTCTCCCCTCATCATCTCCACTGCTTTGCCCCCTTATCCCACTCTTCTGCAGCCTGGTCAATCTAATTAGATGAGTGCAAGTCATCAGGCACTGTTTAAAGCCATCAAAGGGAGCTCTGTTCAGCACCGGGTGCCCACTGGCTGTGAGCAGAGAACAGTAAGCCTAGTGTGTGACTGAGACCCTCGAGTCAGCCCACCCCCCAACTCTCCTAGCCACCCGCCAGCAGCCACGGTGACATCATCACCCCATCCCTCGACCCTTGACCTCTCAGAATCTTTGACCACATGCTTGGTGACAGTAGGCCCTCTGTGTCGGGGCATTATGGTAGGAGGGCTAGCAGGGGTCATGGTGTCACTGATGGGCACCAGGCACTGCTCTCCCACCCAGGAGAGACGTTAGTGTTTGTAATATTTATAAATAAATACTTGTGTGTTTATTTTAATGCAGAGTGCCAGATGATTGGGATTTGCCTCAAAACCCTGCCTGAAATTCCAGAAACTGTAGACCAATGTAAAAAATAGTAGTTGAAGCCACTTGTATGACATTTTATGGACTGTCCGAACTCACCATGCACTAAATTCTGTTTGTAAACTGCAAAAGATTATTTCCACTATCTGCTATTCAGCCTACTGAAACATGCACGTGTGTATCATTTTGCAAAAATAGTCCGCATGCAATGTAACCTCAGGTTTTAAACAGTTCAGATCCAACGGTGTGACAGCTCCTGTTTAAATAGATCGGCTCTGATACGGATCCTGTGTCTGTCTAGACGAGATGTAATTGTTGAGCCATGTTGGTGATCATGGTCAGATACAACTGTGTTTTTTATGTGAGTGTGTGTGGGTGCGGGTGCATGTGTGTGTCTGTGTGAATATCTAACTGAACCACATTCACAAGTCTCTCTTTCTCGCCCCCTCTCTGTGTCAATTAAATTTTCCATTCAGTAAGCTTTATCGGCATGAAAAATAATACAGGATGCATTGTCGTAGCTTGGGTTGTCAATAATAATTAAAGTGGTATATAATATTATAATATTAGTAATTGCAATCCCAAATGAAATAGATATTGATATTACTCAAAATAACATCATAATCAATGTTGTTTGTAATTTGTGATTGGCAGATCCGGAGTGTGGAGATGTCCCGCTGCTAACTCCAGGAAGTAAAGAGATGATGTCCCAGGCTCTGAAGGCCACCTTCAGTGGCTTCACAAAGGAACAGCAACGGCTGGGTATTCCCAAAGGTAAGACTGTCAGCAGCTTGTATTCTTATTAGTCCCTGTTAACATTTTCATTGGGGAAATTAAGCTTATCAGTAAAGCACGAGCCCTCAACACCACTTATATGTGTCACATGTCAGGCATGCACAGTTGTTGGATCACTTCACATCATGGCCTGCTTTAGATCATTCAGTGAGGGCATCTCTTAGAAGGATTCACTGAAAACCAGGAGACACCCAGTTATTAAAGAAATGGCCTTACATTACATATTTCAGTCCAGGCAGACTGACTGACTGCAGCATCCAGGGGATCTAGACACACAGACAGGCCGTAAAATAATGTGTTAGCTTCCTAAATGGAGTCTGACTGCAGAGCCTCTTCAGGCTGTTTGGAAACAGTGGGACTTTCAGTATCTGTCTATGTAATCATACTATATCTGCAGACATGATTTTGGCTTGGCATTACGACTGCTGTTTACCACCACCGCTGCCTCCCAGTTTGTTGTTGATTGACTTGTTATGGGTAGATGCATTTACCACAGAGGCAGTGTGAAAGTTGGAGGAGTTAACCAAAGGTCTGAGTTTTGTAATTATCTATATATATCTATATATATATATATATATATATATATATATAGATAGATAGATAGATAGATAGATAGATAGATAAAATATACTGGGTAAATACTGTATGTGAATATAACAATCACCAACTGTGATCCCCTTCAGATCCCAGACAGTGGACAGAAAACCATGTGGCCGCGTGGCTAACGTGGACAGTGAACGAATTCAGTCTGAAGAATGTTGACTTTGACAAATTCTGCATGAACGGAGCCAGTCTGTGTGCGATGGGGAAGGAACGCTTCCTGGACTTAGCACCTGACTTTGTGGGAGACATCCTCTGGGAACATCTAGAAATGCTTCAGAAAGGTAAGGCCACGTTGGTCTGGAGAAAAATTAATATACTGATTGTTTATGGCATTTTTGCGCATTATAAGATGGTTTTAAGACAGCGACAAGAGGCTAAGAGACTTTTTATCTCACATGCAGTATGTGAGAAAATCTCGCACCACACACCAATTTAGGACACTGTTGGCATTTGCTATGGTCACAGGAGCCAAACAGGAAGAAACATTTTAGCTCAGGTCATTAATTTTTGATAATGCTGGATGCAGTTACATGATACATGAAAATCAATGACGAGGTCACTGACGCTCGTTCTCTATCTATTTTTTATGAAGAGGATACAAAGCATTACCCCATCAATGGACTGACCTCCAACTTCCAGGAATCCCGTTATACCTCAGACTACTTTGTCAGTAAGTACTCATCACACTCATAGTCAGTCACTCTGTGTAATAGCACACGATGAGTGCCTAAAATATGAATGAAAATGAAAGAAGAGGAGTGGTTTAGTGTTGTGAATAAAAGAGTTTGGGAATTTAATGTAAAAAATATGTACAAGATTAAAAAAACATTTTGGGATTTAGATCCTAGTAAAAAGCCTGTGTAGCTATGGGTACATACTGACCACATATCATAGGACATAATCTTAGGGTACATGTCTAATCAATAACCTTGCCTCAAATGCGCAAGATTCATCTTATGCACTCAGGGCTGTGTTTTGTTATGGACTATTCACACACTAAGTATTTGGGCAGTAGTTAAGCACAAGAGGGATAATGACTCCACTCTCCTAAGACTGATCTTCCTCCTGTGCTTTGCTCCTTGCTTTCCTTCTCTGCTTTCTATCCAAACTCATTTTCCTTTGTGTCTCTAGGCTACGGTGTTGAGCATGCTCAGTGTGTCCCTCCTTCTGAATACTCAGAGCCCGGCTTCATCACAGAGTCGTACCAGACACTTCATCCCATCAGCTCGGAGGAATTGCTGACGCTTAAGTATGAGAGCGAATACCCCGCTGTCATCCTACGGGACACACCCCTCAACCCGCTGCAGGGGGACTACTTCTCTGTCAAGCAGGAGGTGGTATCCCCTGACAACATGTGCGTGGGACGCCTCAGCAGAGGTGAGGGGTCACACAGTAGATATAGGACTATAGGACTATAGCTGAGCTCTAAGCACAGCGCAGGATTAGTCTGGAGAAGTGAAGAATCGTGTGCTGCATGTCTGTTGTAATCAACAGTTTGTGTGGATTGAGTGGATAAATATGTCCCCATGTGCGTGCATGTGTGATTGCATGTAAATGAGAAGTGTTTGTGTGGTATGGTGTGTGCGCGTGTGATTGTGCTGAAGCTACCAGAATCTTGTCATGCCACATCAGCGTGCGTGCATTAGAAGAGAAGAAAAGCAGGCCTCTCTGGTTGGTTTGTGGTTCAAGCAAACCCGTCTCATACACTCTAGACTGGGTTGGGGAAAAAAAAGAAAGCTCTATTGTTTTTGTCAGAGTGATACACAAACCGAAGCCACAACGTGTTCTCTCGCTGCCTGTCCTTTATGTAAAACAGTTAAAGTGTTGTAACCTCTTTTTTTTTCTCCTTTCCTTGAGTCAACCTTCTGGGTAAAGAGATAGAGGTGTCATCCTCAGTTAGTAAGCGTGGGGTTTTCTCATGAAACTGTTTGCTTTTCTGAATGCGCAGGCTTGTTTTCTCTCCCAGTGATAGTTTACAGAGGAATTAGCAGCATGGTTTACATGTTTTGGCCATAAAGCTAGGCTAGGATTTTCTTCTCACAAATCCCCAGCTGTATAAATGAATAGCATGTGCCATGTACACTATACAAGCCTCCTGCCAGTGCTTTAAGCATTTGCCTGCAAGGTATGAGGTCCATTCCCCATGCATCACACATACCAAGCTTTTGAGCATTGCGTTGTGCTCTCCCAACGTGGGAAAGTATTTTGTAGCACAACTGATATCCACATGTGGCTTCAATTTCAGCAGCCGAAGATTTCGGCATCAATCGAGGCGCTGCATTATCTGTCATTTGATAATGACTCACCACTGAAAGGCTCCTCTTATCTTTTCCAAGGTCAAAAATAGCAAGGCAATTTGCGTGATTGTCTTCCATTTAAAATCTAATCCAAATGGTGGTTGTAAAAGGGAAATGACGTGTGAAATGGAGAGAGATGTGGCACTGTACAGAACAGTATAGCTTAATGATAAAGAAAATGATTTACTGCTTCGGTGCTGTTTATGTCACTTTCATAAATATTGCTCTACAGAAAACCTACAAGAACAATTAACATTCTTATGCATTGTAGTATCACCTTGAAAAACAGCCACACATCCATTCTTAGAAATGTTTTTTTAGAGGAAAAGCAGAGTAAGAAAGTCATACATAATTCAGGCTTTATTAAAGAGTCTTTAAAATGTGATATGCTATAATATTTACAGTTTGCTCTTTTTGTAACAACTTTATTTCTCTCTCTCTCGCCATTTTTCACTCGTCCTCCCCTCACAGGTAAGCTCGGTGGCCAGGACTCCTTTGAGAGCATCGAGAGCTTTGAGAGCTGTGACCGATTGACCCAGTCATGGAGCAGTCAGTCTTCATTCAGCAGCCTGCAGCGGGTACCTTCATACGACAGCTTCGACTCAGAAGATTACCCCACTGCCTTGCATGGCCACAAGCCCAAGGGCACTTTCAAAGACTATGTGAGGGAGCGCTCAGACCTCAGCAAGGACAAACCCGTCATCCCAGCGGCCGCACTGGCAGGATACACAGGTGAGATGTCTAGCGGTCATAGTTACAGTACATACATTATAATTTTGTCCTACCTCAAAAAGTGCTGCAGCATTCTATAGACTTTTTTCACAGCAGACATTTGTAAATGTCACAGCAGGGAAAGCACAGGGTAACCAATAACATTAATCATAGCTCTGTTCCATTTAGGTGTGCCAGTAAGCTAGCCGGCATGCACAACCCCAGGATCGTGATACTGGTGCACCTAAAAGGAATTCATCCATTATTAATTTTAATAGTTACAGAATGTAACAAAATGTAGAACTATATTATTTATTTATTATAGTATTATTGTTAAAAATGCATATGCAAGTGAGCTCAAACATGATAAGAGGTACCGTTAAAGAATAATATTGGTATTTAGGATTATTCCTCCTGATAGTCTGCATGCCATCAATATACATTAAGTCTTGTTTTTCTAGCATCAAAAGATCCTGTTAGTTGACATTCACTTTTGTACATTATGAAAAAAAAAATCTCAAAGCTCAGTTAAAAGGTTAACAAGTCTTTTCACTGAATGCACTGAGCAACTATTATTTGCATGGTTACTCTTTTTTTGTGCAGAAAAGGTGCGGAATTTAGTTCCTCCCACCAGTTCTATAGGGAATACAATTCAGTGCAGCTGTAACACGCTTGTTGATGCTCTGCAAAAGCCCCAGATGTGGGGGTGCCTTAACGCACCACTTTTAGACCAAAAGGAAAAAAAAACAACACCTTTTACCCTGGCAGCTCGAGTCATGCACATTACAGGAAACAAAATAGATTTGCTCGTACCTTCTTCTTCTTCTTTCTCTCTCTCTCTCTCTATCTTTCTCCCGCACTCTTTTCTTCTGCCTTCACCTCTCATCTACCTCCTTGTTATCTGCAGCCCTCATCTCAACCTATTTTTTCCAGGTCGTCCTAGCAACGCTGGTGAAATATAGAAATTATGCCTGCCCCTGCACATAACACCAAAGTAAAATTATCTCTTCATCTCATGAGGCACCTTCAGACTCGTACATGCTCAAAGAGCTGGTTAATGTATGTTCTCCAAGTTCAATAAGATGTGGAGATATCTGCAAACTCTTCTGAAGCAAATGCACTATTTTAGCATCTGTCATGGTTTTTGGTCTGAAAGAAGGGCATGAAAAAACTACTACTGTTACTACTTTCAACAGTTTACCAGGATGTGTATGCTAACACTGAGCCATAAATGCTGCTTCTATAATTACATGAACCCAGGAATATAGGAAACTGATATAAATAACTTTTTTTGGAACGTGTAAGCTGCCTCTTAATGTTAAATATTGTATTAACACATGAAAATGATACTTTCTAAATCTTGTGTTGCATATGTAAACACATAATAATCCTTTGTAGTCATGAGTTGGGGGCTTAGTTCAAGTTGAATCTTTATGACAAGACATTGCTGTTTAAAAATTGGATTGCAAGGAGCGTTGAACAGTTACAGGGTAGACACTGAAGCGCCTCTTAGCGCCAAAGTGTTGGGGACTTTTTCAGTTTCGTTTAAATTATAGTCACAAGGCTGTGAGATTGCCAGCATTGGGAAAGGGGAAACCCAAGCACATTTTTCAATGTCATTAACAATGCATACATCAGATATCAACAGACTGTCCCCAAAGTTGGTATGCACGAGTTAACTGGTCATCTGTATGGTTATTGGTTCAAAAGCTGCTCATAGAACAATGAGTCATTCATTTGTAATGATGTTGGAAAGATGTCGTAATGTACCTATAATCAAATAATGGCGAGTAAGACACGGTCTGAAAGCCCCTAGTGACCATTAGAGGCTGTGTTGCTCCCTGCACCCCGTTTGACAAAAGTGGACTGAACCAATAAGCTAAAAATAAATGGATAAGAATAAATATGATGCATAAGCTCATGTAGTCATATGTAAATGGGACCCACGACCAAACAGATAAACATTCTAAATGAACGAGAGAGATTCTTACACCTTCTGAGATTCATGTAAGTTTTTAAACAAGCTATGACGACATCTGCCTTTATGAAATTTGCTTTGACAAAAATCTGTATTACTAACCTGAGCATGTGGAAATGCCTTCTTCCAAAAACCTTTTCAAATGTACATCACAACATTTACGGACATTACTGACTCCATTTACCGCTTCAATCTTGACGTCTGACATGTATCGGTTATTACGGCAGGATAAATGACTCCAAAGAGCTCATGTGTGAAAGCCTGTCGAGTGATTTCTGCCTAATGCATAGTAATGTATTCTCACTGAGGAGTATGTGCTTCCTCTGAGCTTTTACACAGTGGGAAAAGGGAAAGATGGGGAAAAAATCATGCTAAAATACCCCAATTTTCCTGAAAGAGAAAAATGTCAAGCAGTCTGTTCTGGCCCTAGCTGTTAGTAGGAGCGGCGTAAGGAGAGTGTAGGCCTTCAAAGATGGAAGCACTTTTTGAATGTACATGTGTGCGTGCCCATGTGCGTATGTGTGGGTAGAGGAAGAAAGGGAGAGCAAGAGAGAGAGAAAAACCTCAACCAAAAGAAAAAAAAAAATCAAACCTCAAAATGAAGAAATAGGCTTTTGTAAAATTCCAAATCGATGTTTATGACAGCTTGACAACTTGCTCTGCTCGGCTTCCTGTCCCAGTCATGGGGTGACAGGTGACACTTGTAGTGAGGACAGGGAGCCTGATAAGGCTGCAGAGAGATAAGTGGAGCTTCGGTTGTCATCGCCGTGGTTTCCTGTGACAATTTACACCTCTCTCTACATTAACATCAGGCAGTCTTACAACGTGGCGAACTCTCATCATGATACCATGAAAAATGGTAATAATATTAATAATTCGTTGTTTAAGTCATTTAAAACACTACATATTAGACATAGTTCCACCTTTTTAAAATATGAGAATCATGATTTGTTATTACATTACATTTACAAAAAATAATCCATACTATAATCTTCAGTTGCAGCTCCAGTCACCACTCAGCTTTCTTGCTATTGCTGCAAAGACTCATTTAGCGTGCCATGGGTCAGATACTTAACACTGCTGTGAATGCGAGCCCCCACCCACCCCCACCCTTTTTGCCACACTGTATGCTTTTTCAATGAGGCCCATTGTGCATGGAGACTTGTAACATATTTTTGGAAACTTTTTTTTTTTTTGTCAAAGGGTCGCCTACATTCTGGCGTGACAGCACAGGGGGCTGGTCAACGGGCACTGTATGACCCTTATGTGGGCTCGCTGTTACAGTAGCAGACTTTTGGAATGCACGTCAAAGCTTTCTGTCTGAAAGAGACCCAGTGTTGCACAGCCATTTATTTTCCAAAGTCGGGGTGGCTGTTGTCATGCAGCTTCTCCAATCCTAGCAGGAGTAAAGAGGGCTCGCAAAGCACCATCTCAAGTGTTGAACCCACACGTCTGTTTCCCTGAAAGCTTTTGTTTGTGTTGTATAAGGGTACATTTGGTTTTCTGAGGCACTCGAGAGAGGTGACTTCTGCTTAGCTTCAGTTTTGCTGAGGCGGTGTGCTGCATAGGCAGGTGTGATTTCAACATGCAAGCCTCAGAAGTGGGTGGGTTAGTGTATGTGCTGAAAAACCACAAGATCAAAGTATACTGCAGTGAATCTAGTTCAGAGACAAGATCATACTTTTTTGGGTTGTCTTTGTTCTGCTTTCCCTCCTTTTTTTCCACGAGATGTAATAAGCTGTTGTAATAACACTGAAGTTTAGTTTTAAAAGGTTATTATATTACTCTTTATTCATGAAAAAATGCAATCCATTATAACATTACAGATGACTTAGCAGCCGCTCTTTCTCACACAGACGGTCTGTATTCAAGTCCCTAAGATGTGCAGCTGAAGCCTAAAGGCAACCCCTCTTATTTTAAACTAGTGATTTCATCAGTATGGAACTCATAAAGACACAGACTCTAGATTCGCATACTGCACAGGGCAACTGGCAGACAAGGGAATACATGATGAATGGGACTGTTGTATTTAGGAGGACATTTGGTTCCACTGCTGTACTTCAGTCTGACCCAGATTAGAAGATTTACTTTGTCCCTCTTCAGACATGAGTGAATTGGCATGAATGTTTAACACTTTCATACATTGCAGAATTATACACTGTACATTTTCAGTCTCCTTTAATCCTTGCAGTGCATTAACAGTATATAGATTTTGCATAGTTTTATGTGATGTGCCTCCCAAATCTTCCTCCCAAAAACGTGTTTTACTACTCTTGAATTTCATGTAGCATCAACATACCATAGATGCAATGTGTTATTATATATAATACAGTACTTTGGAGCATTGAACTAATGATAGGAGTATGGATCTTTATATCTTTGCCCAGAGCTCACACTTATTAAATAAAATCCACACACCAACCAGTGTCTGCACCAACAACAATGTTTTTAATGCACACCTTCTCTCCCTCTCCCATCTGTTCTGCAGGCAGCGGCCCCATCCAGCTGTGGCAGTTTCTTCTGGAGCTGTTGACCGACAAGTCTTGCCAGTCCTTCATCAGCTGGACAGGCGACGGCTGGGAGTTCAAGCTTTCTGACCCAGATGAGGTGAGAGGTCGTGACCCCGCTGGTCACTGCTACACATGCTGGGAGGTCCTAAGTAGTTAGCCAGATGAACAAGATGTCTTCTGACTTTGTAAAAACGTTTGCATGCCTTGTTTGGCTCCATCAGTCTTTTTTGGAAAGGTTAACTTTGCTAAAGTACTGTTAATATTCAGCACTTAAAATGTAGATGATTACATTCTCAGATGATTACCAGTTTATTTATTTTTTTGTTAAATTGTGGCTTTGATTTGAAATTGAACTCATTGGTTACACATTTATTACATTAGTTTTTATGTAGTTTATGACACATCTTGACATGCTCATTTCCTGCGTTGTTTTAGGTTGCTCGGAGGTGGGGCAAGAGGAAAAACAAGCCCAAGATGAACTATGAGAAGCTGAGCCGTGGCCTACGCTACTACTATGACAAGAATATCATCCACAAGACATCGGGGAAACGCTACGTCTACCGCTTTGTCTGTGACTTAAAAAGCCTGCTGGGGTACACTCCCGAGGAGCTCCATGCAATGTTGGACGTAAAGCCCGATACGGACGAGTGAAAGCAAAGAAGAAAAAGGAAGGAAGACAAAAGTTAAGGAGCCACATGGACTGGGGCTCAAAAAGTGGTCTTAACTGTTTGATAGAGTTGGTAAACCGTTTTTTTGGGGACCAAAATGTTTTTAATGACTAACTGTGGTCAACTTCGAGCTCCTGCCTCTCAGACCATGTTTTAAAAAGAAGGCACAAGCCAAAAGCCTGTATTCATACCCTGTTGCATTTGAGATGTGTGTGCGCGCCTGTGTGTGTGAGCGTGCGTATGTGTGATATGTACCGGTATTATTTAGCAGCTCAAGGCAGATGGAGCACTATCGGGTAGAGTTCAGGTTCCGTTCTGCCTAAGTAGCAAAGTAGGGGAGACGAGAGGACCAAGACAGAAAGTCTGAGAGAACCGAGACAGAAAGAGAGTGCAAAATAAAATGATTCATTTCATTGTTGGGGTAATCAGAAAGCGGGCAGAAGGTTCCCGTTAAGAAAAAAAAAAAAAAAATGGTTGCCAAAATGTAAAAACCGAACTAAGGAAGGTATAATGTCATATTTACATACACGCTCACTGTTTCTCTTCAGCAAAGAGAGAGTTTTCAGCTTGGACCAAAAAGTGTTGTTTGAGGAGCGTATGCTTGTGCCAGTATTATATTATTCATGTTGAGAACACCCAATGTTAACCTACCAGGCATATATTGGAAAGAGTATTTTTCTTATGTTGTCAATGAAGGTAATTACAGTGGAACCAAACATTAGATGTCAAGTTTAACTGTTCTGTTCTCTAGGAGGCTTTAACTGAAATGTGCTGATTCGTTATCAGACAACACTATAGACACTGGCCCTGTGCTTTGTAGGCTGAGAGGACCTGGTGAAATTACTCATACCAAGAACTTCTGATAGACAGACAACTGAAAGTAGCCGTTGCTTTAGAAACTGACGCTTTCACCTTTACGTACATGTTTGCCACCTTTAGTAGAGACACATATTGTGACTGAAACTTATGCATTTTTGCATATACCACCAGTATTGGCAAACTGTAGACAATCTATGTGGGGAAATTCAGGAGTCTTTGGCAGGAAGAGTTGTTTAATGTGCAGATTAGATGCATAATGTGTCAGTTCACTGTCCATGTTATGAATAGTCTTGTGTCTGTATGTGTGTCTGTACAATAAAATCACAAGTGAAAAAGTTGAGGGAGTGATTTTACAAAATCCTAAGAATGTCAGAATTGTTTTTCTTTTGTTATGCAGTGCATTTTGGCCATAAGGACTCGGCTGCAGTATAGTGTGAGGGTACAGTGTAGGAAGAAGGGACAGGCAATAGAAAAATGTTGACTAGAGAGAATCGGAAGTTGTATGGGATAGATGAAGGTGACTGAAGGGAGTCTGTGCGTACTGCAGGTGATGATCACTTGTGAGGTCCGACAGAGAAGATGACAGAAATGATGCAAGTTGGCACTGCTTGGAGGTATGCATTACATGGGTTGTGTGCCATCATGGTTGGCTGCAGCTTTCAGCTGAAACCTCATCGCAAATCGAGACATTTAGGACTGGTGGCAGACATTTGTATTTAAGTTTCAGGTTTGTGTGTTACTTATCTATGAACAAAATTATACTCAGTTCATGGTGAGTAACTCATGTATGATTCCACCCATATTTGCGCAGTTTGCTCGGAACACATGCATAAAGATTCACTGGTTACATTTGAGCAAATTGGCAGCAGTATCCTCCCAACAGTGGGAACAGTGGCTGTACACTGGCCTTATGGGAAATGCCAAAGTGGAATATCATCTTAGAATACAATGTTATTGTTTACAGTGACTGAATGTTACCCATATGGATGAAAATAGCTTTTGAGATGTGTATTTGTACAGATTGTATTTCATAATGCTTTATTGAGACCCAGATTACACAAATAAGCAAGAGACAAAGCAGGAATAATAACCAAAACCCATGTGAGGTCTTTGGCCACGGTGCTTCGGGTATCGTCCACAATGTCGGAAGACAGGGACCAGAATTCTCTCACATTTATGGAAAGTGTTGACTTTTCTTTTATCTTTTGTTAATATGTTGGAAGGCACACAGCTTTAGGACAAAGAGAAAACGCATTCCCTGATCTGGGTTTCCCACCGAGTGTAGGAAAGAGATGCTGTATCCATTCATAATGTTAAGTTACAAGCGTGTCCACCATCATCAAGCACTGACTCACGAACCCTCACCCATGCTCATCATCTGACACAAAAAATTCAACAAATTAATTAGTAATAACCTGCACTGTACTTTCATTTTCTTTTCTGCATGTTGATGTCAAGGTTTCAAAACATTGTTTTTGTTGTTTTGTTCAGGTTCTTTCTCTGATGTCAGTGTTTTATGTTAGAGAGAGCTTCACAGATGTTTAAACATAATCAGTGCCCTGGGAAAAAAAAATGTTTTCCCCCCACACAAGATCACAATATTCTTATGGTTGGCTTCTTAAGATTAATGTCCTATAAGAAAACATTCTGTTACCTAAAATGTTAATATTTTGAAAATTATTTTGTCAGGAAAATGCTATTGTTAAATGTCACAGATTACAATCTACTGCAGGTCTTATGTATTAATGAACCTTAGATGGGCAAGTGTATACACACCAGTAGCTTGTGGCATATGCATATCTCAGAATGGATTCAGAAGGAAAACCTTTTTTTGTTTTTGATGTTGTTTCTTTTTGTATATTTTATAGTGTCTCTGTATTTTTGTTATGAGATCATTTTTATTGTATTTAGTTCACAAACATTTGAATATTTTTCAATAATTTATATTTTATAAAAGACAAGAAATGCAGACAGCTGGTGCTTTCATGGGGATTTAAAGGTAGCACAGGACAATGTAATGTAGCGATTTGTTTTGTTTTTGTTTTTTTTATTCTTTTTTTATATAGAAAATAGACCTGTCTGCTAGAGAAAAAAGGCTGATGCTGGCCCATCAATGATTTCTGCTGGAAAGGTTTTATAAACTGTAGCTTCTATTTCTAAAATGTACTTAATGTACTTCAAAATGTTATAAAATATATGTGAACAAAGATTTCACAATTGTGTGTGGTGTTACTGTTTTGATTCATGAAATGTATTATTATTATAGCCTGCTACGCTATATAACATTCACATTTATCAGTGCTATTATAGTGCTATATACTAATATACTAGACTGTAGTTTTGCTATACTATTTAAGTATTATGAATATTATCATTGAAGTAAATTTTACAGTTTTGTATGACAACATAGGACTATTTTATACCTATTCTGCAGGAAATTGTGCGGTCTAAGATGTGATGTTGACTCATCATCAGCATTGGCTGTTTGATATGGTTTAACAATAAGAGTCATCAGTAGTCAAGTAGTATTAAATCGCTGAGCAACTCTCAACACATAAATGATTAAATACATTCTGTTTTTGATTGGATAGATAGATAAATAGATACATACATATACACACATGATAGATAGATATATGCTTTCTATGAACAGTTGATTCTGCAGTAGAGTCCCTTACTCAAAGTGGCTCGAGTTAGTCAAAATAATCTCTCCATTGTTGAAATCACCACACTCTGGTCCTTCAAAGGGGGCCTAGGTTCCCTTTGAAAAACATGTGTGCCATGGTGGGTCCTACTTTTAACGAGTGTGTCCCATGCGCACTGATGAGGTGACGTCAAAACAGAACCAGCACACTGGGGCCCATTCATGTGCTTTTAACCCCAGGCTCATATAAATTCCACTGTAGATAGAAAACATACAGGGCCATGGCCTGCTGCCCCAAACTGCACAGCTGTTTGGCCCTGCTGCAGCAGCCTAGCAATAAGGCCAACATACAGGTCCATGAGGCTGTTGTTCAGTTTAGAAAATGGCAATCTGAATGTAAAAAACAAAACACAATGCACATGAAAATATCTTAAACATAGACAGAACTTTAGAAATGTGCATTTAATTTGGCACAAATTTCCATACATGGCAAATGTAATGTTTTACAATGTAAAAATTGCACTGATGCTGATCAAACAAGACACACATACTGAATAAATCACATAAAACAGAATACACATACATGACTGATTTTACATACTTCACACGTAACCCCAAAGCAAAAACAAAAGAGCTGTCTTCTGTCAAAATCAGACCCATATTCTCCTGTTGGACCTGTTGGCACTCTTGGCAGAGGGCAGGCTGAGGTTACCCAGGTGGTTCTTCTCCTGTTGCACCTCCCTCGCTCTGACTGGGCTGATGATCCAGACCAGACGTGATTGCTAGTCAGGTTTTTAAATACTCCGACAGACCTGGAACAAAATCCAAACCATTATGATACCACTCATACCTGCTTATTCCACATCCAAGCCCAGACACAAAGCTGGCTCATGCAGACACACTTTACCCACGCTTTTTTCCCCCCTCATTCAAAGAAAGCTTCCACTGATTTAAAGCAGTGTTTAAAAGTGAAAGACAGCAGAGAGAGACATAAAGAGAAGAGGAAGTCTCTGCAGAAAGTGAGAACTGTAACACCTTGCAGACGCAGAAAAATGTTGGGTGATTTCTGCCTCTCTCGACAAAAAGTATCACCTCCTGTCGTCGGCAGCTTACAGCTGCCTTGACACTGGAATGTGGCCCGTTTGTCAGATTTCAAACCTAAATATTTATCTAAAGGGTCTTAGCTACATCTGTCTCCTGCATATAGTCTTAACATGACTGAGAAAGGCAGGGAGGGAGATTAAATGATGCACTGGTGTGACCATGAAGCTGGGAAATACTGGCTATATTAGGGGCACAATTGCAAATAAAACTTGAACCTCTGGAGTGAATTTATTAGGCAGAATCATTAAGTCATCATAACTGCCATCTGGAGCCATCTTAGCAATCTGTTGCATTGAACAATGTGTGTTTCCTGGTACAGGACTTGTGCATTCAGATGATACTGATCAGTGTTTGGTCTGTATATGTCTGTAGAGTTCTGCACATAACCCATTTTAAGCAGAACCCATTATCACATTAACGGTGCATGCCAAAAGCATCATTGAGTTGCTTTACTAAGCACTTTTTAGATGCTAATTGGTCAAATAACACTTGTCTGTACTGCCTGTGGGGTGAAATGACAGAGCAAAAAGACAGAGTTTTGAGATATTTTCAAGAATACCTATGAGAAGAGGGAAAGGAAACTGAACTATAAATGATGACTGACCATTGCAGCAGAGCAAACTGCGTCTGTGATTGAAGGTCTGGGAGAAGCACCAGTTATTAGAATTTTTTAATTCAATTACTAACCCTTTTAACAAGCCGACAGCAGTATTTAACACCATTTAAATACTTGAAGCTTAGTAGCAGAGCTCTCTGTTGCGCTCCATTGCTTTCCAGACATGCACACAACGTGTCCTTTGCCTCGGATCAAGTCTTAATTAGTAGCATAACATTCGAATGAAATAATAGACAGCACTGTGGCTGTGCCAAATTACAGAATCAGTCTTAGCAAATACTAAATACTGAATTGAAAACATGTGGCAGCTAGCAGCACAAAGTTTTGTGGTCCTGACAGTAATTTGTAATAGATTTAGTAAATCTGTCCTTGTATCTCTTAAACCAGTCACACTCATCAGGGCTGGTGAATGGTACCATTTTGTGGTGAAACTGCAGTGTATGTGCACCATAAATCTCCAAAGAAAGTTACATAAATCTCCATATGAGAATGTTACAGTGCATGTGCATGTCATCCAAATGAATTGTAAAGATCAGTGCAGCAGAACTGGTATTTTAATGTCACTGAATTAAAGCCTGACCACAGTCTGGCTCCATAGGAAATGTTGTATAGCATTTTTAATTTTATGGACATTAATGGATACAAAAAACATTGGAGGGCACAATACTACACAGTCTAGATGTCATAACTGCAAAATCTCTGTCAGCTTTTAACTTCAGTCGCGATGCTTTAACAGGCTACATTTTTTGGATTTAAGACCTAATGGGTCTCCTGCTATGATAAGGATGAAACAACTATAACTATCCTTGCTGCCCTAAATTAACATCCACTTTATTGAAAGATGATCCCTGTGACGCACAAGAGACCAACTCAGTGGTTCCATTACGCAGAGAAGTTGTGAAATATGACCAGTGCGTCCCAGAGGGCCCTGATGGCCCAACTTAAGACTGTTGCCTGGGGATATATTCATGTCACTTTGCCCTTCATGGTTGGGCTGACTTGGGCCAATATGGACTCCAGTGGTGTCCAGGGACAAACATATAAACAGAGTTAGATCTACCGTGTCTTCTCAAATATGACCCTTCTCATGGATTTCGGGAAGAGAGAGAGACAGACAGATAGGCAGAGAGTTTAGAGTTGATAGAGGTGAACTGTCTTCTGCATAAGGTTTTGGACACTAGTGCACTTGACTGATATTTAGACATATTTGTATGAATATGTCCATGCTAGTCATTTGACTGTTCATATTCCCTTCTGTCTGGCTAATATACTCTCAGGTAAGACCCTGAACTGACTTACCATTATCATTTTCCAATAAGCAGTTAAATGTTATTTTACTCAGAGGCAAACTGAACATTGTAGTCATTAATCTTGATTGACGTGGATGAGAATGAAGGATAATGGATCATAAATTAATATTACCTCTCTAGTCACATCAGGAGTCTCATGTTAACACAAAGCCATATGCCATATACGTGACCTAACCAAACATTTATATTGGGAACGAACATGTTGTGACTTTGACAGGCAGCTGTGGAGATATCTTTTTGTGACAAGAGGGTCACTGGCTAACACCCCAGATTGGTAGGATGAATCGGAGTGGATGTGAAATAGATCTCACTGTGGTTGTATTGTTAGTTTTTGGTGTCTGAGTGGCAAAAAAAAAGTGGATAGTGGATAGTGATGATAACCTTGCTGGTCGAAATGTTGCATCAGTTCAAGTTTTGGAAGTCTGCAAATGTCTGTGTAGGGACAACCTCTCCATTTTCTTCAAGTGTCACATCTTATTGCTGCTAAAGAATCTTGAATGAGATAAACCTACCTTTGGCAGACGCTTTAACCTTTACTCACCATGTATGACATAATTATTTTACAGATTAATTTAGAGCTTTTTACACAGACTGTAAAACCAGTTGTTCAAAGCAGATAGCTGCATAAAAAGTCAGGAAAAAAGCAGCCAAGCTTTTCAAGGACAAGCTTTAGTTTGATACTAAAAATATTTCCCTTCTTTACTTCCACAAATATCAGCACAAGTGATTGAGAAGCACTGGGATTGCTGTACACTTAAATACCGGTGCAGGTTTCTGTATAGGATTGAAATTCTGATTCTGTATTCATCTTTAAGAAATGACAAATGGTGTGTAAGGTCTAGTGTCTTCAATAGCATATATTAACTTGCTTATTCAACAGAATGCAAATTAAACATAATGGAGGCTATTTGACAAACCAATAATGGCTGTCACAGATAAAACGGCATCTTCCTTAGCTGTAGCACCTATGGTCTCAAGGTTTGTCACACACTCTACACCTCTCCTGGTCCTCCCCTCCTCTCATTCATTGCATTGTTGTGTCTGAAATGTGTTGAACCACATGTCTTGGCAGGTGTGGTGACTGTATTATCCAGACTTATGAAGGGCAGATCCAGGCCATCCCCTGCTTTGGCTGGTAATTTGCATTTTTATTGCCGCTGTCGCATCCTCAGTTAATACACCATTGACTCCCAGAGCCACCTCTGGACCTAACGGCATCACCTTGCTATCCCACCTGAAATGAGAGTGCCTGCTGGCCCCCGGATCTGCATTGGCTGAAGCTCAGGTACCAGTCAGCCTGGCATTCTGGGACGGAAATGGAGTGTCCTCTCATGTTAATGTGGACTTTCCATTAGGAAAGATGATTGATTTGTGCTGTGCTGTTGCTGTGAATAGGCAATAGACTGACACAATGAAAGAGTGAGATTTGGCTTTGTGTGCAGGTGAGGCCGTGTGTGAACTAGAGTGTGACTGAATCAGGGTGCTGATGATGGGGGGGGGGGAGAGGTGAGAGGAGAGAAGAGGAACGGAGACGAAGAGAGATGAGAAATAGAATGGAAGGCTGAATAGTGGAGGGTGAAGGTTAGGGGGGTGAGAAGGAGCAAAGGAGGAGTGGAGGGTTTAGAGGTGCAGAGGGATGGGGAGATGAGTGGTGGGAGATGGCAAAGGTGTGGAAGCTCTCAACTGCATTCAATTCAGTCATTGTCTCCAAACTAGACGAAAGAAGACAGCAGAAAAGAGAGAGGTCTTTAAGTGGAACTGTATTGTGCTGCTGTATGTTCTCTTTCCTCCTGCTCTCTCCCGCTCCCCCTCCCCCTTCAACCCAACCGGTCGAGGCAGATGACCGCCCACCTTGAGCCTGGTTCTGCTCGAGGTTTCTACCTGTTAAAAGGGAGTTTTTCCTTGCCACTGTCGCATAGTGCTTGCTCATGGTGGGAACTGTTGGGTCTCTGTAAATATAAAGAGTCGGTCTAGACTTGCTCTATTCGAAAAAGTGCCCTGAGATAACTTTGTTATGATATGGCGCTATATAAATAAAACTGAATTGAACTGAATTGAATCAGCTTTCTTTCTTCACGAAAGATTATTCTTATGTTTCCTTTTGTGAGGCAACTGAAAAACTAACCATTTGAAAGCCATTTCATTTGAAATGTATAGGTCTATATTCATAGCTGGGGCATACAGAAACACTGTTATAGTGTTTGTACAAGCACTATGAGAGAGAAAGAGAGGGAGAGAGAGTTCAGCTGGATTAAAACAGGTTTTGGTCACTGTCCAGTTGAACAAGCAAATGTTTTCGCTTTTCTTTTACTGTGAGTCGACTGGGATTCAGCAACTTTCCCAGGACATCTGCTCCCGACGCCCACGTTTGAATCTCCATCCAATAGGAGTGCTTTTTTCACCCCTAAGACCAGCGGGTGCTGTACAGCGATTGGCTGCCCAGGCCAGGGCCCAGAAAGAGAAGGCTGAGCCCTGAGAATTTTCCGAAACATTTTCTCCTCTGTATTGGCTTTAGCCAACATCTGCTTCCAATCACCGTTAGTGAAAAGACCGCTTCTCTTTCTCCCTGCTGTCTGGGTTACACACACACACACACACACACACACACACTTGGACCACGCAACCTTTTCCCTACAGCTTTCTTGTTGTAACTGTCAGGCAATTTTACGTTTTAGGCGACATTAGACATGCATTATGTACATTGTCTTATAGATTTAGGTTTATTCAACTGCTTTTCTAAATGATGCCTTTGAAGTATATTTTTTTCTGTCTAAATACATGACACTTAGCAAGAAGTTAGAAACATTTGACTACAAAGGATGATACACCACAATTCATGAATCAGATCTGACTGAACTGACTGGGGGCAAAAAAGGGCAGAAACTGGTAAAGAGAATAATATTTTCACAGGCACACACACTCAAATACACATTGTAACTGCTGCCCAAAGCACTTCATCCCACTTCATGAGAAAATATTACTAAGGGTCAACTTCTTTGACCACAAGCGTCAGTTTCTTTCCTTCTTACTTACTTTTTTTCTTTCTTTCATTCACAGCTCAGCCCTCCTGTGTGGTCATTACTGTTGCTCCTATTGCGTGACTTTCAACTACAACAAGTCAACAAACTGCAGAAAACCCTGCTTATTATAGCAGGTACTTTCCACAGATATTCACAAAAAAGCATGGTGATTCACTGTAGCCAAAGAGAAACACACATTGTAAGCAGCAGTTACTCCAGTTCTTAGCAATAGCTTGCTATTATCAGTAAGGCTGACTGTGTTGTTTCTGCCAGCAAACTGCTTAATAGGCTTTGGCCCACATGGCTAAACAATCATGGGAGAAATAACTTGGAGGTTATGAGGTTGGTCAAGTGAAGTTTGGGAGTTATTATAACAGTTCTGTGTAACAGCTAGACCGAACCGTAAAGGCTCCCCCTTGACAAATCTAAACAGTTCTCACAGACAGCAATAAGGGAAAATAAAAGGGCTACCTAATATATGATTAAACATTACTGAGATTTCAGGATATTTTGAATTGCACAGTATCATCTGCTATTATACTTTCTATACTACTCATCTGCAGTGTCAAAAGCCACACTGTGGCCTCCAGAGTAGGTAAAGATATTACCAGTGGCTGCCTGATTTTGAGCTTCCTCCCCATTGACCTTTGACCCTCAACACCATTGGTTTTGTGGTCCTGCTCCTGCTGGGCAAGGCCTGATTTACAGCGCAGTAGTGCTGACTGGTCTTCAAGAGTAATCCTGGGTCAGACTTAGCTAATAAATCTGTAGTGAACCACTCCAGGAGAAGGTAAAGTCAGCTGCAGTTAGGATTTATGAAACAGGTTCCTTCTTTCTGTCTGTCTTTCTTTTTATTTCTTTCATTATTTTTTTTTGTTTTGTTTATTGCAAAACCTATTTCTCTTTCTTTTTTAAATCCTTTTTAAAAGGTTGATATTCACTATATGTAATGAAGTAGCTTCATGTGCAATCAGCAATGACACTCTTACTTACTTAAAAATGTTTTGACATTCAACATTTTATTTGACATCTGTTACAGAGTCCAAACAGACTCTGTAAATCTCTTGACACCAGCTCAGCATATTACAGTGCCATGGGGATTTTTTTTATGTGCCGTTCAGAACATATGTAATTGATGGTAACCAGACATATATGTGTTAAAATGCTGGGAGTGTCAGAATGCGAGCTTTATATAATGCACAATGTAATCAATAAAAAACATATATATATATGCAAAATCAACAATGTATTTACAGAGAATAAATGCCAATCAAAGTTAATAACACAGTTGTGGAAGGAGAGATTTCATATTCCAGCTGACTGTTTGCTCTATAGAGTAGGATATAATCATACCAATTACATTATTATTACTTTCACTCAGCCTGCCTTACAAAAACTCACTTGCCCTTACCAGGCTTTTTGTAAGTGAATACTAAAAGATTGATGGGGTTGTTGATGGAGGAAGAATGGATAAAAACAAGAATAAATAGGTAAGGGAAAGATGCAGACGAAGAAGTATGTTGTTCAAGTAAGCCTTCAGCTTTCAGTCTGTGCATGCTGTTTACTGCGGGCTGGCTGCTCACTGGCACTTGTCTGGCTTAACTCCCTGTTTCACTTGCTCCCTCTGACACAGCTCACTGGGCCCAGCACAGCAAACACAAAACACAGAAAACATAAAAATACAGTCAGTGCAAATATGGTTCAGTTAGATGTACAACGGTGGAGGCTGTTAAAAGCTAAACCTCAGCACCTGCTGTCCCTCCTTTTGCAGTGAGTCATGAGAACTGGCTGATGATGTGCTCCGTGACATGTTGAATACTCTGTTTTGGCTTACCTTGTAGTGGAGGTGGCTGAGTAATAGATGAGCTCAGACCCTGATTTTTACAACATAAATTGGAACAGTACCACAAGAGGTTGGAAATAAGGGAATAATAGTTTGGGTTATAATCAAAATTCCTTGTTCATTGAGTGCTTTGGAAAAACTCCAGTAAAACTGTCTGATTAGAACAACTAAATATTTTGTCCCCATGAGGACTTTAGGCACAGCCCCCTTCTGCAAAGACCGCAGTGAGTGAAGTAAGCTGTTTCGACCTTTGGCACTTCAGAGGTTAAAGTTTTGTGGGAAAGGACAGAAACACCCTGGGTTTGTGTGAAGGCATATGTATACAACATGAATGAACTATTTTCGTTGCAATAACACAGTAAGTACTTTTGCCTGATCTTGAGCTATGAGCTATAGTAGTAGAGGAGAGGAGGGGAGTGAGAAGTGAGAGGGGCAGCTGCTCTGGCACTCAGAGAGAAGGCTGCTGAGACCAGGAGAGTCCTCAGGGAAGTGGACAGGTCAGGAGAGGGTATCTGATGACTGAAAACACAGGTATAAAAACGCAAAATTCAGTGTTTTAGAGTTACTACACAAGAGTTAAATACTTTTGAGCACTTTGCATTTCAAGGATTTTTTTTTTTACATTAGCAGGATTGCTTTAGGGATGGCATTGTCGGTTGGTTGATCCACCACTTTGGTCCAGACTGAAATATCTCAATAACTACAGGATGGATTGCCAAAGTTGTACTGTGTGTTTAGTGCTAATTAGCAAATGTTGGCATATTAACATGTTGAACTACGATGGTGAATGTGGTAAACAATAAACCTGTTAAACATCAGCATGTTAGCTTTGCCAAGCATGTTGGCATGCTGATGTTAGCATTTAGCTCAAAGCACCACTCTGCCAAACAGCCACAGAGAGCTGCTAGCGTAGACTCAGTGGAGTTATATTTATAATAATAGAAACATTTAGTCTTTCGGATCTTTGTTGAACCGTAAAAAGAAACTTTCCCAAGCTGATAATATCTGTGATAAATGATTTGTATTGTGCCAAAGCAGACAGTCTGATCATGTTCCAGTGGATGGTTTGTTACAATTACAAAACCACAATCATTTTCACTGAAACTTCGTTCAGCAGTTTGACTAAATCTTAGTCACGTTTAGCTGAGTGTTGTGTGACCAAAGAGGCTGTAGTGCTGCAGTACGTGGGATAGAGCGTAGCGGGTGTGTCGCAGAGCTCACCTGTGCAGCACCACGGTCAGTTCCACTCTTCTCCAACACACTATAAACACCCCCAGACTTACAGTCACCACTGGCCTGAAATGCACCAGGCTGTGGAAAGACATGGATCAGTGATATCGTGTGAGTCTCCAGTGCTAATGCTTTTTGTCTCCGGAAATGTAATTGTGCTTGGCAGCTGAAGGGGACCAAAGGGACTGGAGGACAAAAGTAGCCAGTCTGTGATTTTATAGAAAACAGGGAGCTCCTGTTTTCTATAATCCTGGGTAGAAGACATTTTTAAATTGAGTCTGAGCTGAACTTATCTTGGAAAAGTGTAGAAATAATCTTTGACTTTGTGTTTGGTTTTCATTCTTAGGTCTGTCAACAACAGTAAACCTCTAGATTTCATTGCAGGAATGGTCTCTCAGCATTTTATGAAACAATATATTGTTTTTTTTCCACCTCAAAAAACCTTACCTAAAGTTGTCCTTCTATGCTTGTAACCTTTTAATTTTAGAGACAATACTGAAACAGTTCTTATAAAATTCGGACTTAATTCACCTTTAGTTCAAAACGTGTGGTTTTGTGTGTGCCTATTTTACTAAATGTTACAATTAGAAGTTAAGTTTGTCTTCAAGCAGGTGTCAAGCAGGCACTAGCAGGTGTTATAACTGGAAGTCCTTAAGGGTCTGTCTGTGTTTTGTCTCACTTTTTCTAATAATCTACTGTATTTGACAAGTTGAATTAAAACGGAAATTCAAAATTAAAGTTTGGACAAATTTAAGGCATAAAATGAGTGACTTTGTCTGCCTTCTAAGTGCCATTCAGGTATCCCGTAAGCGGTGTCAGCAGAACATTTTTCCCTTATTCATAACCACAGAACAACATCATCACTATATTTTTAAATGAGCAGTAAATATCCTGGAAACCCACAGAGTCAATAGCATCTCACCTATAAACTGGCTTAAAAACTCGATGTGGTTGCTACGTAATCATGTGTTTACTGTGACTCTGCAACGGTGAGATTTTTCCACAATAAAACAATCTGTGTGCTCACATCCCCTTTTCTCTCACCATGTGAGAGAGGATAAAGTCATATGATGATGTGCCAAGAAGCTCTTGCTCACATAACCACAAACCATCCCCCCATGCCCCCACCCCACAATCACACATACACACAAACACACACTGTGGCAATCCTTGCTTATGCTGCCTCCCCCAAGACTCTGACAGTGCATGTATCTCACAAGATCCAAGATGAAACTTTAAGGGGAAAAAAAACAAAACTGTAAAAAATGAGGACCGGTTCTCTCCTGGCTGTCTTCCTAAGCGTCCTTGTCTCAGGCAGTATAAACAGGGCTCTCCTGGTGACTCACAGCTAATGTAAAGCAGACACAGGTTGGTCTGGCGCCAACTGGTCACCGCTTCACTGAGACAATGAAACCTAAAGATGACAAGAGAAAAATGTAATGCCATGTTTAGCATGAAGTGGTGTAAAGGGTGGAAGGGGGGCGTGGGGAAAAGGAGGGCGGATAGCGGCTGTTCACACGCTGCGGAGGAGACGAGTGCTCCTCAGGTCACAGAGTTTCCCATACAAAGTTCTGCTGCCTCGCATATGCACGCTGAATCAGTGTAATATGTTGGCTGGATGAGTATAAAACTCTCAGCTGAGAGAGGAGTGTGCATGTGAACGTATAGCAGTCATGATTTATGCTTCTTTGTGTATTTAGTGAGAAAAAAAAATCATTGGACTTGGAACTTCACAGCAGTTATGCTCTGCTTGATCTCCTCTTCTCACATGAAAGCATTGTGACAGAGGAGGTGCTGTGGAACAATATTCATTCCCATGGCAAGAACTTCTGCTGGAGACATGCAAGGATGTTAAAATGATAATGCTCTCTAAGCCTAGATGAAGGTCAATGATCTCTCTTTATTTCTCTTTTTCCTCATATTTTGGCACACTTAGTTGTGCAAAGTCGTTTTATCTGTGCATGTATGTGCGCGTGCGTGTGTTTGGCTTGTTATAGGATTTGACACTACACAGATCCCCCTGCTCTTTATCAGTTTAACACACGGGGACTAGCCAGAGATTACTCACCAAGCCACCATGCAGTCCCTCTCGCTCCACATGGACGTTCTGTAATTCCAAAATTTTAGCCGTGCAGCTGGATAAGAGTCATTACACTTAAAGTGGTTGTTATAGCAGCAATGATTCTAACAGTTGCTTGTTGCAAAAGCAGTAAAAGAAAAAAAAAAAACAGACCAAATAAAAGCAATAAAGACATAGTGATGAGTTTGAAAAGAAAAAGCAGAAACCAGAGATTTAAGGCTGGAAAACAACTGTCAAAGCTATGTCAATCAATAGCCCTCTCGTGACTGTTTCAGGCAAGCCAAACAGATGTTTACACAGATCTTTTTAAGTGGTAACAAGAAGTCACGACTCACTGGCGCAAATTCAACCTTACTGACTCCCACTGCTGCTTGTGTGGCACTTTCTGTTTGGTCGGAGGCAAGGTGAAACAACACAGCAAAGAAAACACTCATGAAGCGAGCTATCTTTAACCAGCTCGGCCCGGCCTGACTGCTGCTGCGACTGAGAGGGCTGTAGTGACAAGTTTGGAGCCTGGGACGGCTGCCTGAGCGCACTCAGTGGCACACCCTCCCTGGCTTTTCCCACATCACTGGGGGCCAGAGGGGGTGGGTCGGGGGTGGGGGTTGAGGCGAGAGGTGGGCTCCTTGCTCCACAGCAATCTTCTGGGCTGTGGCTGGGAAAGGCTACGGCCTACGATTCTCACCATCTCTCCCTGTAGTCACTAACCCTGCAGAGAGAGAGAGAGAGATGGACAGAAAGAGGAAGAGATACCCAAAGCAGATTTGTGGTCAGGGAATCAGCCCAGAGTACTGAGTCACAGCTGATGTGTGCTGAGAGGGGGACTCACTGTCAGGTGATAACTAATTGTAACAAAGCAGAGCAGAGCGACTGGCAAAAGTGACACGGCTCTAGAATTTGGGGGGTGGAAATGTTTATTGTGATCTTGGAGAGATAGCGTTGGAGGAAAAGAAGTCCAGCTTTGGGCCAGATTTCTAAGTCTGGACCTCTTCACCAACACTTAGTCTTCTGCTCAGTTATTCTGTTGTTGAAGTCTCAAACAGGTTCAAAAAGACACTGGAGATGATCAGATCTTGATTCAATAGAGTTTATTTCTTAACAGAAAATAAACCCGAGTTAGCCCCAGAGCTGAACTGAAGACAGAGTGCTTACACAAAAGAAACCAACCCATTCTAGGTGGAGATCAGTGATTGATTTACCTTTTTCCTAAAGAACAACCTATCATTGCTCTGTAAATAATGGTGACATAATCTCTAAACTGGGATGGCTTGGCCCCCTGTTCGGTGGTTCTGGCCTGTTTTTGTTGACTCCAATTAACTTTGGAAAGTGTCCACCAAACGCAGGTGCGAACCCTTACCTGGACTTTCCCAGCTACCTTTTATAAAAACAATATGCTGCTAACTATGCTGCTAACTATGCTCCCACTGCCATATGCAGCAGCAGTGGCACGTCACCACCCCCCACACACAGGTGTGTATGAGCCTTCATACACACACAATCTCTCCTAGTGCCAAGTAGACACACATACACACACACAAAGCAGTGAGCCTGCTGCACACACACACACACACACACACACACCCTCCCCTTCATGCAGGCCTCACATTTGAAATGGATACAGATGATATATGCTGAGTACAGTGATTATCATTTACTATTCTATAACACAGCAAACAAAAGGTTTTTTTCCAACAATAGCAACTAAATTAGATTAACATCAGTGTTTTCCTGTTGTTTATGTCTATTCCCATATCCAAAGCAAAACTGTAGTCATCCTTTACAAATGACTCATCAGACAACTGCATAACATTAACAACTCAGCATGCCTATGCAACATGTGGACCTCATGCTTACATTTCTGCATACATCTGTTTCACTAATCTTAGCAGTTATTATTAATGGATATGAATGAATTCTAGTAATACAGTTGAAGGTTGATATAGAGAAAAGCGGCAATTAAAAATGTGTAAATGGATCTATTTGATGAAAAAGTGAAAAAGTATTTGTCTACAAACACGACTCTGGTACCCGCTGAATATAAGTTGGTAATGGATTGATTCCCTCAGGACCTTCAGTGTCTGTTTACCTCAGACTGTAACTGCACTACAACTGCTGCTGCTACTAGGGCTCCTTCTGTATTTGCACTTCCTCTTATCTATTTTTAACTGATTGTATTTAACTTTCAACTATACATATTGGCTTCTTTTACACTATGCATATTACAAACCTAATTTCTGTCTATACTGTTTATAACATTGTACTGTATACTGTTTACTATTTATTAGTATAAAGTATAAAGTACAGTCATAGTCACAGTTACATTACTGACATATCATAGCTGCAGCAAACCATACTGTACATGTTGTATATTGTTTTGTTTACTTTGCATATGTCACAGTTACATCCCTTCCTACTACCACTACCCCTTGGTTTACTGTACATCCTATGCATTAATTTATCTTTATATATCTATATACACTTTTGCTACTGTGAGCAATGAAAATAGAGTTGAATCTAATCTAATCTAATCTGATAGTTCTTGTGTCAGATCTCACTCTTGAGTTCTTTATGTATTAAGCTTTTATTGTTATAGATAAATGACAAAAGTATTTTATAACATGTATCCTCTCATGGCGCAGTTTATGAAAGGAAAATAAAAAGTAGCATTGCAAGCCAATTTGCACCCATTTACTTACTTGAATTTTTATGTGCTGTGTGAGTACAATATTTAAACTTTACTCCTTGAATCACTCAAACTGTATAACTATATTTTCAAATGTTTTTTTTTTTCAAATATATGTAAATATGTGTTTTATTCTTGGTCACAGTTGTGATCGGTGGGAAGCTGCAGAGTCAAAATGAGCATGAATTGATTACTTAGACCTAATTACAATTTTAAAAGAATACAGTCATAAAGTAAGTAAAGCATACCTTCTGTATTATTCTTATGTTACTATTAGTAGTATACTAATTCATATATTTCTCAGACACTCTACTAACTAACAGATGGGAAAGCAAAACATAACGTCTGATTGACAACATGTAATTTCATGCACAGTTCGCCTTTCGCTCACAAACACATCAACAGTCTTTCAGCAGTTTACAGTCTCAAAAATTAAATTGTGGGCACGATTGAGACTGGTGGGAATACGTAAACCATTTATGTTTATGAGTTGCCCTTATTATGACTGGTAGAGTCAATCCGACAGCAGGCGTGTGCATTAAGTTCAGCTAGATCTGGAGTAAGATCACCTGAATTTGTTCACAAGTAGAGCTACATTACATTGCCAAATTTCAAGAACAGATTACTGCCAGTGATTTCCTGTTCTGATCAAAAGCCCAATAGAAAGTCCAAAGTGAATCTTGAAGGTGTAACAATGCTGAAAATACTGTGAAACTCAAGTTTAAAAAATCCCCAGGGTGGGGAGCACAGGCTTACTCTTGAAATTCTTAAAGTAGAAATCAGCGAGTGTGCAAAGTAACTAAAGCAGCTACAGCACTTTCTGCACACTCAGTCACCCCTCCCTGTTAGCAGATGAGAATGAGTGGTCGGCAGTGGCAGCAGAGATAAGGCCTGGTGAGCAGGATTAGGCGGTCTGTTTTTAGGGTCACTGGCCAGGCAACCATTAGCAACTTGCTCTACAGTTGTAAACACAGTGCATTAGAGGCAGAGTGGTCACACATTTATATCAGCGTGCACACGTACGTCCATTCACAAACACACACACACACACACACACACACTAAATGACCAGGAGGATGTACTCTGCTGATTTGACAATCCTCTCCACTTTCCGTTTAGCTGCAACTGCTCTCCTCAATATCTCTCTCTCTCTCTCTCTCTCTCTCTCTCTCTCTCTCTCTCTCTCTCTCTGTCCTTCAAGCACACACACATACACACACACACACACACACACACACACACACACACTCCCTCGCTAAAAGAAGCAAATACAGGAAACCACCTTTATCACAAACTCCACCTCAGAAGTCTTTTTTTTTTGCTGCATCTGCAAAGCTGAACGCCTCCAATCAGCTTAAACTAAAATATCAGCGCTGCGACGGCCCAGCACCACAATCCACCTTTAAACAAGAGTTCTGCAGAAAGAAAAAACACAAACCAAGCCACGCTTTGTTTTCATAGAACTTATCTGACTGATAAGATCTCATCACCACTGACTGTCATATGCTGTAACATACTAAGGAGGAGGATTATTTATAACATTAAGTAATGCCTTTTTTTTTTTAAATTAAATAGTCATTGTCTGAATTTCATTTGGTCAGGTGTTAAACATAAGAGTTCTTATTTGGAAAACATAAAGGTTCAAAGAGCTGCATATTCATTAACTGCAACTTCAACAGCATGGTACACTGCTTGTATAAACACAATGTTCCAACACAATCATCCCCTCCCTCCCAAAAGATGATGGTTTATACCGGCAGGCCTCTCAGCAGCAATAATGGCAGCTGCTTTGAAAGTGAGCTCTTGAGCTTAAGGAGCCCCAGTGACAATATTAAGTACATTCATTAACTTCATGTTACTGATTATGATGGCAGACAAGCAGCATTATTACACAATACAACAAAGTAATTACATAACGATACTAAGTTACTCCACAATACTTGTTACATTACTTTTCGTTACTGAGCCCAGAGCCATCAAATGAAGCTCACAACAACTCCAAATGTCACATTTTCTGTATTTGCAACCCTGTGTCCTAGAAATTCATTCATATACGTACTAACCTGAGTTTCCAAATACGTTTTGGAGGAAATGCAATTATTACCTGGATCATCTTCACGGACATAAATGTTAGGTTCTTGTACTGCACAGAGTCATAGAGAGGAGGTCAGACTGGATGGTCTTTGACACTGGAGATTGGTGTGCATCCTACAAAGGGTGTTTTCACGTTCTCACGTGGTTTGTAGTGATGCATTTTGGTTTGCTTGGATTTTTCTCTGTGTGAAAAAAAACTGAACCAAGGGGAAAATGCTCCAAGTCTACAAACTAATCAACTGATTTGGACCAAAGCAAACCAACTATAGGTGTGAAAATGCCCTAAAATGCACTGGTTAAAGATACTGAAAGATTGTGGTTCTGGTTACTATTGAAAAGTTAACATGTCCTGCCTTAGTTCACCTTTAACTTTTTCATTTTTTCCAAAAATAGAAAATTGTACAGTCAGCAAAAAAGCCAACCCCACCAAAAGTAACAGAGCGCTCCTGACCCTAATCTCCTACACAACTCTTTACTGAATAAAAGTAATCATATTACTGCCCAACACTGCAAATGAGACTACACCAGCTTGTCAGGCGACAATTGTGCACTTGTGTGCATGCATGTGTGAGTGTTTGTGTATGTGTGTGTAGTGAGAAAGAGAGACAGAAGGAAAGAAAAATCAAGGGAGAGAGAGAGAGACAAAGAGAGAGAGAGAAGCAGGTAGCTGGAATAAAAAGCATTGCTCGAAAGGAAAGTTCAAAACCAGCTTGGTCTTTCCAGTGAACTGACATAATACAATTGTCATATTGTTTCATATTTCAAAGCTTGGTACATATAATTAGAACAATGTTTACAGGAAGAAATCTGCACGAAATGCATTCATTACAGACACAAGTTAATGTTTACAAAAGAGTGATGAATAATAATCTCTGTGTTGATAGCAGTTGTGAAAAAGGGGGCTTTGGTGTTGAAGAGAGCGTAGAAATTATACAGCTGGGTCTGAATCTGTGTGAGCAATTGTAAATACTGTGAACAGTTTGTTTTAATCATGATTAGATGTCATCAGATGGGCTTAGTCACATATGTATGTCAATACAGTGTCAGTGCTGACACAGAACTTTGCTACACAAGGGAGAATGTAAATGAATGAAATATATGATTTAAAATGGAGCTCATCGGATTATACATACATAATATTACATATTATCATATGTTTCTGCTATACTAAGTAGGTTTAAATAAATGCAAATATTATTTTACACTACTTTTTGACTGGAGTTCTTTATTGCGTGTGGCTTGTGGCCCTATACCAAATCATTTATATCAACTATAAAAGTGTATTAGAATTACATGATACTCTTACGCACATGATCCCTCTTGGAGCAACTAGACGCATATGCACACGAGTGCAGCAGAGATAAAAGTCATCCCTGGAGTCTGCATGTAGAAGCACTTTATAAATTATAACATTGAGGTCAGGAAGACATTAATGCAGAGCATCTGTGGCTGTCAGAGGGTAGATCTATGTATTTCTGAGCACGGCCATGTTTTTTTATTTACCTGTGGATGAATAAAGAGATGATTTATCAATTCACCTCTTGCGTTCCCCACTCTCTCTCTCACACACACCCCACCCCCACCCTTCTCCTCTGGGGAATTAATCAGCTGTCTGACACATGCACCAAGGCAGACAGGGAGGCAGACAGAGGGAGGGAGATAGGAAGAAAGATGATGATGGGGGGGGGCTGAGAGGGATAAGGGTGGCACGAGTCAAATTGGAAACATATCCTTTCAACATGTCCTATCTGAGCATTTTATCTGTGAAAAGAGGCACAAGGGGAATGACCCCCATGGTTCAAAGGCCCAACTCAATTCAGTGATGAAACCGTGGCCAACTCCTTACCAGCCGAACCAACTGCAACGGCTGCTGAGAAATGAAAATGAAAGTGTGGCGCAAAACTCCTCTCCCAACACCTGCAACCCATCCACAAGACAGAGATGAAGGGTAAGAAGACCAAGGGGGAGACAGGGAGAAGGCTTCCTACAGCCTCACTAATCCTTTTCTTTTTATTTGAGCAGTCATGTAAATTAAAAACGAAGCACAAATAGATCATTTTAAAATTAAGAGAAGATTATTGATCAGTATCAAGGACAAATGTGGACCCACACAGCACTCCTCCCCCTAACACCTTTGAAGAAGAAGGACTGGCGTGCCTGTGGCCCATCACCCAGCCTCTATTTTTATCTGGGCCCAGGTGGGATTGGATCCAGATGGGGCACCTGATCACCTCTTTCTTTCTTTCTTTCTCTCTCTCTCCCTCTGCTCAGGGCTGGAGTTTCCTGTGCTCAGATCCAACCCTTTCAATGCCAGCCACACTTCATCCCTTAGAGACTAAGTGAAGAGCTGGGAATTGAATCAGGCAGTGAAATAGCATCTGCATGCGTGCATCTGAACGAGTGTGATCCCTATGATGATATGGAAATTCAATTCAAACAGTCAACTGTTTGACAAGTGTGATTTCTTGATCATTCTTTACCATGCAAACAAGACATTATATCAGTTTCACCATGGCCAACTTGGAATAATATCCTCCCAATCCACCTCACCGCTCAACTTCTCTCTATAACTGGCAACAATAATGACCATGGCATTGAAATAGGTTGGGGTTTGGTGGCTTATGTTTCCGTAAAAAGCACAGTGCAAAACTACAATACAATACAGTACAAAAAAACTGTTCAGTGGTGACTTTACAGCTTGACTGCATTATGGGTCCATTCATTTTAAGTGTTAGGTCAAGAGGGTGTCTTGTCTTATGATCCAATGGTAGGGCAGAATACCCCAGACCCAATGGGTTAACCTAACAGGAAACCTGGAGGATACACCCTATTAGGCCTGTACTTCCTGCTACTTTGAGGCATGTGCAATTTATGAGCCCAGAGGTACAGTGCACCGCTGCTGATCTGATGGATTTCCTCTTTCGTTCTCCAAAAAAGACAGAGCCGGAGCATTTTATGAAAGAAAAATGAAGGAGAAAAGAAGAGAGAAAAAAAAAGGCAGATAAGGTGAACAAAAGAACCATCTGCAGGGCACTCTGCAAAGTCTTGTGCCAAACAGTCTGGAAAGAATCACACATCTTGGCAGTACATCCTATAAATATGCTCTGATCCTTATAATTCAAATGAAACGTAGGAGGATATTAAATAGATCCCATTGCCTGAAAGCCAGTGTATTTCAGTGCCAGTGGAGTGAATACAGTAACTCACCAGGAATAGACGCTTCCTAGAAATAACTCACAATTGATAACAGATTTACATAGAGGGCTTTAGACAGGTTACAATTTCCTTTGTTACATCTATTCAATGTATCTCACATTTTTTGTGGCATTGAACTGACAGACACGTACGTACAGGGTACTTTTCTGTTTGTCAAATGTACTGTATTTGTCAGTACATTTCCAGGTGGGGGAACTTTGTTGTTGAAGTCTCTTTTCTCTGGAAATGGAAACAAGCAGTAAAAATGACATAACTGCAGCTTCACAGTGACGCAAGAATGAAAAACCACAAGGCCATATACAGCAAAACTGTGGATCATTGCAGTACTTAAAACATTAGAGTGACCCACATCCCTGCCAAGATGTTCACCTGCCAATATTGTATCAGTGGAAAATGACAAGTAGCCTTCTTCTCATAGCAATCATTCTCTTCTAAAAGTTTTTTATGATCTACAGCAGCAGAAAAAAACAATGATCATGAACCGCTGTCTCTCTGGGGTGATGTAGGGTTCTGGGTTTGTTTGTGTGTGTGGGTGAAGAGAAGTGGCATTTACGCATTTGCCAAACCATCAAACAATGTCTCTACGATCTGTCTGCAGGCTTCAGACACATTTCATGATGTAATATGTGCTACGGCTTCTCGTCTTCAGACTTCGCCTCGCCTTGCAGCGCTGCAGCCTAGCGTGACAGACACCTTGTGCTGTGCAATCCAGCGAGTGCAATTTTCCGAACATAGAACAAATTAAATGTCTTGTGTTTTGCATAGAACACAGCATGGTTGTAGGGATTTGCAAAACGACTTGTAGGGGATTGGCAACAAAAATAACCTGTAATTAAAAGCTAACAAAATATTCATAAAATGTAATTAGCTACGAATATTGGACATAAAATGCATTTTTCTGTGTAAGAAATTATATTAAATATTAAATGTCCAACTTAATCATAGCCTGTTCCATTGCTACACCAATGTTGGTTGGTTCAGGGAGCGGGGTGGGATGAAGAAAGACAGAGGAAAAGAGGAATTAGAGGAAGTAAGAAGTACAGGAGGAATGGGGTTAGGATGAGATAGAGGGTGGTTTAACAGGGAGGAGGGCTGAATGGAGAATTGGGAGAAGAAGCATATCAGGAAGAGGAGGATGAGGCAGGAGATAGGCAAGCAGTCTCCACTGCTGTCAGAGATGATAGAGTAACTCAGCATTTTGTAAGAGACTGTCTCCAACTATTATCAAGCTGCAGTAAAACACTGATCCCTGCTTTGCTCAGATACAGACCTTGTAGGTCTCAATTTTGCAACTGAAGCAGAAGATAAAAGCCTGGGCCAGTCCATGACACTTAACTAATTCAGGTTTAGGGTGAATCAGTCCATGACAAACTGGGCATGAAATAATGATAAATGCATGTAAATGTATTGTTAGACTACCAAGTGAGCCACCAATAAAGCTAGAACCTAAAACATATTACTGCATGGGTAAAATATACTATTTATTGGATGCTTTTATCCTAAGTGCTATGCAGTTTGCACAATGTGTGCTTGAGACCTAAACCTGACATTCACCTTCACAGTAGGGCCAGGTATAATTTAGATTTGTCGAATTCTGATTATGACTCTGCTTATCAATTCCGTTTCTTATGAAATATGGTTCAGATTCTTGGCATATTATTTGAGTAAAGAAAGAAGACAAAATATGTTGAAAACACAAACCACCTTTATTTTCAGCTCTGAAAATTAGCCATCAATTCTCCTGCCATACTGAAAGAGAAGTATGTTAAACATACTACCTCCCATGCATGAGATTATTTCACATATGGTGATCACATTTTGTTCAGATTATACTGTTGTTTGTGAGGCTTGGCACAACTCTGTACAGAATAAAGAGCATGTGTTGACACATCGAACGATGGGCAATGTAGATGGAAACATAGTAGAAGCAAACTTAATCAAAAAGCATGTTTTTTAAAACTTCAATACCTGATTTTTGGCCACTTTGGGCAGCGGAAACAAGCTGTAAACCTTACAGCTGTAAACATTACATGCTAACGTGTTATCATTTGACTATTTACTCATCCAGCAGACACAGAGCAACATTACCATGCATTTAGAGTTGTGTTTCTGGCCACCTGGAGAATGATATTATTGATATAATGATATTTATTCTCCTTTTAACTTTGTTTTTGGACTCCACCAAGTTCTGAGGGAAATATCCAGAAATATTTGCTAGCTAGTCGCTAACTTCGTCTGTCTTCCGTTTGGTGCTGCACTTAACAAATCCCCTTGTACATTTAAATTCATAATCAGAATTCTTAAACTTGTTCTTGATACTCAATCACATGGTCACATTATCAGCGGTTTCTTTCTGTCCTTCGTCAGCGGGCCATGTCCAGTTTCTCTGTGCTACACTGTGCTGCAATGACTCATGGTAACAAGGCTGTGTACGTGTCTAGACTCTAGAATGTTTATTAAATATTACATCAGATATAAAAGTAACGATGGAGTTATTGTTCATATTTCAGTCTGGAAATGCATTTAGTGGAAAGGTGACTTTGGCTGTCATCCAAACTATCTCTTGAACAAAACAAAGGAAATTATTAGGGTCTAAAGCAGTGAATGGAGTCACGTAGGCCTGAATGACTAAACTGCAGTGTACTGATTATCACATTTGATTGACTATTTTAGCTGTACCTTAGTGCAGCAGATAGAAATAGTACAATTACATAATGTCCTTTGGATAAGAAAGTACTCGGTGAAAAATCTTCCCAGTTGCGCCTCTAGAAGGCCAAAGCACTTGCCCTGTATCAAAAATAACTCGCCTCTCCCACTAACAGATGATGACATTTGGAATATGATTTAGCCTTGTCGCCAAGTTACTATCAGCGTGGGGCCTTAGGTAAACACATTTGATGGGACCCAAAGGTCTAGCACCAACACTGGGGGGGAGGACAGGCAAGTGCGCAGGCCCTTGGCCGGGCTAAGAATCAGCAGAAGCCAAGCAGGAAACATCTGGAAGACCCAGTGCAAACAGATGTCGGAATGAGATAAGAGCCCATGAGTAAGAGTTCAGCCTCCCATCTCTGTATGATGAGGCTTTGTAACATCCAGGTGGGCCGTAGCCTTGGCTCCAACAGCTCAAAGGTCCAAATAATCAAACTACAGGTTTTTGTTCTCACACTAGCATCTGGTCGAGGCTGTGAATGTTGTCAGTAATTTGCGTTCCATTGTTCCTGGTCTCATTTTGATCCATTGTCAGCCAGATTCTCAAGAGACTCCCTTTATACAATGTTTTTGCCTCTCCAGGTCACCATTTACATCATTTCCTGCCATAGTTTTAACTTCGTCTGGGCAACAAAGTCAAGTATGCATCAATGGTCAGCCATTAACGCGTATTGCCCACGCTTCAGCTCATTGTTGTGCTGGAGATTGTTTGATATTGAATTGCAGTGTCAACTGTATTGTTTAGCTTCAATTGCTCATCTAAACACTTGAGGCCAAAAACAAAAGACTGGCACAAAACTGGCAAAGCTGTGTATGCATGTGATTGTAATTTGGAGTTTGCTGTAAAGTATTATTGTGTTCCAGTTTTTAACCCTTTGCCTCAAAATTTTATATATATATATATATATATATATATACTCACTCCTCCCTTATGCCTGCTGATTACTTTGTGTGAGGAAAATAAAAGAGAGGAGAAAATAACAGAGATAAATTATGAAGAAAAACTATGTCATTCGCACAGATGAGTTGAAGCCGCATGGGAGGGTTGGTTCCTGTTAAACTATAAAAAGGTCTCTCTTGGGACATGAGATCTGAAGTGGAACTCACAGATTGTTCTGCAATCAGAGGCAACTGCACACCACCAGCCTGGATCTTCATAAATTGATAAATAATGGGTCCTTGGTGGCAGGGAAAAGTTACAGAAAAGTTAGAGTAGGAATGTGAATAGATACATTCATATGTAAGCAATGCTGTTAAAGAGTTAGCATCAGTATTTGTGGCTACTCTTTTGCCTTTAACAAACAACACTGATGATGTAAATGTTAGAATAATATACGTTTTAGTTAAAGGAGGAATTTGTTGATGTAAATGGCAGATTTACCCATTGATGTGTTAGGATTAAATATTGTTTTCAGTGTAAAACATTGAAGAGATGGTCACGCGTCACATGATTTATTGATGAATTGTATATAAAGAAGTTGGAAACAACCTCATCCACTATGAAGAAAATGTTAAAAATATGGGAATAAAGCATCATACATTGGAGAAAAGTTGCCCAGTTATTTAGGTGGAAAGGTATCAAAATTACTTATATTTTTAATATTAATCTTAAATGAGTGTATTAGTAAAGAGATCATGCAGTTTCCCTTATGTGCTGTTCATATCTCACTGCTACACGTACAGCCGCCAATTGCAAGGTTGTACCTAATGTATGTGAATGCAAAATTTTTTTTTTATATAAATAAATAAATGCAAATTGGACAAATTAATCTTCCAAATTAATGTCATGTATTGTAGAGTACTTCATTTTGGTCCCACAGGATAATATGACCATACTAGGACACATCGTAGGGGATCCAGACATGACTCAGATGTCCTCCACTCTATGCTGCCTCAACCACACCCTTTTACCCGGAATAATAAAGAGGATTTACCAAACTACCCTTGGGATGACCACTGGTCCACTGCACAAACAGGAAGTAGAGAAGAGGTCAGTGAACGAAAGGAGGAAGTGCTGGCAAACAGCAACAATACAAGAGGAGGAAACCTCCCCATTATAAATAGGAACAGACCCCTGCAGTGTGGCGTTCGGGGTCACGACTGCAGGGATGGGAGACAATGGGGGAGCAAGGACGCTGGCTGACTAGTGTAGGTGTGATGTGTCTGTGTGACTGAGATAGTAGAACGTCAAGGGTCATGGGAGACACGAGCAAGCAGTCGCAAAACAAGACCGAAGTGCGTGATGATTCAAGACCCCACTGTCGGGAACAAACAGTTAGTAAGAGGAGTGAGCTTATCTAAAGATTGTTCAAGTACTGTATCTAAAAACAAAACAATTGTCTGTTGCATTGCGATTAGAATACTTTTGGGTCTAAACAGGCAAGTACATTTATAAAAAGCATAACAATAATTGAAGTAGTTAACATTGAAGACAACAAAGAGTTTAGACATTGAGTTAGTAAAACATGTTAGAACCTGGTGAATACATTACATCCTGTGTTTGCATGTTTGAATAAAAGTTGCACACATGGGGCATCACTCATCCAATTGGCTGCTCCCTCTGTGTGTGTTTGTCCGTATATATGTGTGTTAAGGAAAAAGTGTCATCCTGCTCTTTACCTAAAGCAGCCTGTTAAGCTGTAAAGCAGTGGACCTCCGCCCAGTTTCAATGGAGCATCATCACAACTGCAGCCAGACACTTCCTATAGGATATCCTCAGCAGGGCCAGACACAACAGTATAATTATTATCACAGTGTACCATCTGCCAGTGCTGTTTTGCACAGGTTGAGTCAGATTGAATGCAAAAATAAATAAATAAATCTTTGTTGCTGACAAGCCAAGATGTCAGTGGGCGTATAGGCATTCTGTCCGCTTCTTAACTTTCTATTTGGTTAAACACAATCAGTTATTGATCAGGATGATGCTTGTTAATCTCCTCTATGTGTTTGCATCAGAGCCAAATTTTGAAATACTGTGATTTTCATAGATGAGCTCCAGCATTGTATTTAATGTATCTAACTTGGTTAGGATGCCATGAATAAGATGACACTTAATTCTAACTGTTTTCCAACAAGAGTTTTCCTGAATATATAATGCATGTCTTTAAAAGTAATATGATTAACTGAGTGGGGGGAGCTGAAGAGTCAAATGGAAATGACAGAGGAGACAAATCACACCTGTGGGAAAAGAACAACTGTTATCTTGAGAGGCATGTCCTCAGATAGAAAATGACAAGTGTAATTTTGACAAAAAGGGCAGAGGGTCTTTAGGCTTGCAACGGATCACACATCAATTACCACGTTTGGATTGATTTTGACAGGTTTAAATGTGGTACATAAGCAGATAATGGTCGGGGAGATAATGGAAATTTCACTGAGCTGAACACCGACACACTGTCAAAAAGATAAATTGTCGGGTCAGGAAAAGGGCTGAAACAAAAGCTGAATATTTAGTTGACAAGCATGCATATATTTGAATGATTAGAAGTTCACTTTCTCTTCTGCAATCCATCATTTTGTGAGGGGGAAACAGTATGCGGATGGTGGTTGGGTGACTTACATGACATGTCAGAATCAAGTAAACACTGCTGATGACTCCCCTCAGACATAGAGGTCAGTGTTAATTATCAGTAACACAAAGATATTGAATTATCTATGCATTCGAAGCCATGCATTTGAAAAATGAACCTGTCCAATTATATGTTGACAGCTAAATGGCAGTTTTACAATGGGCACAAACAGTAATATAATCCCATGGTATCCCTATAGCAAGGCACGAACATTGTACGCCAACAAGAGAGCCCCAAGGAGCAGGCTGAAGTCTCTAAGGAGTTTGCTAAGCCAGGGGAGTATGTAACATGGAGGGCTTAGGGCAGTGTCCGAGGCCTTTCACCTTGGAGCTGTTAACAGTCAGGCCTGTGATCCCAAGGCCCCCGTTAAAGACCCCCTTGGGTTTAGGACTGTAACCAGAGAGTTGGAATAACAGAGGAGGAAAGCACCAAGCAGCGGAGCCTCATGTGGCGTGGTGGGCTCAACCCCACTCCCTGCTCTGGGCCTGGAGAGAGGTCACAGGGTAAGAGAAGTTTTTTTTTTTTCCCTCCTTCTCTCTTTCTCAAACATGGATCAGCCAGGCAAGAGGTCAGAGGGAGGTGGGCTCCCAGGGGCCTGTGGTGGGTGGACACACTGGCTAAGGTCAAAAGAGCCCCCCCGGTTGCAAGACATTTATCACTGAATGCCTTACATGTAAAGGGACCAGCATGACGAGGTATACTTGTGTGTACATGTATGCCAGTGTGCATATATGAGTGTGTGTGTGTGTGTGTGTGTCAGACTTGACTGCACAGGCAGAACTCTGCCCAAAGCAGCTCTCTGACTATGTGGTTTAACATCACTGCATGGGCCTCCTTGCTACCTCTGGTTTTTGAGTTTTCTGCTCTTACCAGAACATTAAATTGCTGTGTGATGGTGATGGCAACCTCGTTAACATCAGGATATTTTATTAAGCTTTCAGCACTTTTAAGAATGTGTAGTACCGTGTAGACAGCACTGTGGTGGAAATCCTGCCCAGCCACTGTCTGCAGTTGTCTTCAGTGTGGATGGCTGAAATGTTGAGCTGTGCAAAACTCAATAGCCTCTCTTACAAACAGCCATTAGGATCACTGTGAGTGTGCATTTTTTTAAATTATTTTTTGTGTGTGTGTCTTTGTCAGACTTAACTGGCAGGACTGTGCAGGACTTATATGCTGGGAGAATATAGACCCAGTCGGTCCCTTAGGTCTTTAGGAAGCAGTCAGCTGGTAGTGCCTAGTCAGAGCCAAACACTAGCTGGTATGCTGCACGTAGATGGGACCAACTTCCTGATGATCTTAAATGTGCACCAACGTTAGCCATTTTCAAAACTAAATTGAAAACTATGTTGTTCTTCTGTGCCTTTGACTAATTTCTCTGCTGCACGTTTATTTCCTTTGGGCAACTTACATATAACTTACAGTATAACTGCACTGTGACAGCATAATAACTGTATTTCTGGTCTATAATACTTTTTCCCCAGTTGTTTATCTTAATTTTAATTTTATTCTGTTTTAACTGATTTTATATTCCTTCTTTGTTGTGTTTTAAAATGTTGTTGTAATGCATTCCTTCCCCATATGTAAAGCACTTTGAGCTGCCTCTATTAAAGGTGCTATACAAATAAACTTCCCTTGCCTCACCACCTCAAGTCTGAAAAACAACATGCAATGCAGCATCTTAATGTTTATTGAGACCTTAATGGAGCCAGTGGAGTGTAAATATGTCAAACTTCACATAAGGGACAAAGCAAAAAATAAGTATCTTTGTAGTTTAAGTAATAATATAATTTACAATAGTAAATGTCCCCCTAGAGTGTTTACTATTCACACACCACTGTCTGCCACTAAATGCTCATGGACATGTTAGCTTTACTCTCACTCTATCCTCCTTACTGTCTAAGTTATAAGTGGACTCCAAAGAACAAACACCCAAAAAACACAAAGATAACAGAAACATTAGTATGTCTGCCAAAAACATCACCAGCACACCTTCTTTCTATATTTGCCCGTTGACCCAGTTGATTGAAATATTTTCAGGCTCTGTGATGGGTTAACATAGCAATGGCAAACATTCAGTATATAGTTTGTAGATCTCTGGAATGTCAAATTCTCAGTTATATTTCAAAACAAGATGTTGATTTTGGATTGTGAAGCGGCTTCAAAGTCTGTGTCTCAAGATCTGTGATACCTTAACATCTGTCATTTAAATTAATAGTAAGTGTGGACTACTCTCGGTTTCATATCACAGATGGAGGGTTGGTGTTTGTGAAGTCTAATCAGACTGTATCTACTTAGCCTACCTGTCAGCTCAAACCCTTATGCATCAGCTTAGTAAAACAGAGGAATGGAAAAATTGAAAGGTCAGGTTGAGTGGCGGTTGATTCAGAGCACACAACAACTTTGGTAACCTGATTTTTTTTCCCCCTCATGCCTGATTTGCTTGTGTGAACCGAACAGAGGTTTAAAGAACCTCTTTCTTTTTTTTTTTTATCTCACACCTTCAAGCAGGGTTGGTAAACAAATGCTATGGATCCCATGGGTGTGGAGCTCAGAGCGTTATTTGCTCCTGCTTGTCGCAGCTTGCGGCTGTGTATTTCTGTCCCTCTGAAGATGCAAAGGTAGCATGGTAGGACACACATCAGCACACAAACTTGTGTGCATACACCCTTGCAGGGACGTGCATGCACACACACACGCACACACACACAAACAAAGGTACTTAAACACACAGCACCCTGCAACAAAGCAACCAAAAATAACAGGCACCTGTTGCTCAAACCACAATGTCTACAATGAAGCCAAATTAGAGCGTTTCCTTGGCAACAGTAATTTCAATCACAAACCGCAGCGGCCTAGAAAACAACTACACTTAAACAATGCTGCCAAGTGAGTAACTGGTAAACAATGAACATGTGGGTGCGTGTACATACGTCATATTCTCCCATTTTTATTAAAGTTGATGTTTGGTCTAATATTGAACGATGTGCGATGGAAGACCTCCAAGGCTCCTCGGCTGTTTGAGGGCAAGAGGAGACCACATTAACTATTAGTGGTTGAAAGATGATTACAAAGCTGATTGCAGGGATTTCACTGAAGCGTGACAAATAAAAAGCCTCCCTGCTATAGACTTCTACACCAGCAACTAGTTTGACTGTTTGTCTCTGAACAGACTGTGGTGTTCACGTGTTGTAGGGGCTCCTCTAGTGGTCGCAACCGGAACTTCACAAAGTTGGTGATTTTCTGAGCATCTACAGTGTGACTCTCAACATAACATAATATGTTATGTTTATATGTTGATATCTAATTACCACGTAACTAGATATAGTTATTTATAGTCATTGTTTGCATTGTCTAGTTAGGCTATTTGCTGTGCTGTGATTTAGGATGAGTAGTTAGTGGTGTATGTAATGAAATAAAGATATTTTTCAACAGTGTATATGTACATTGTACACTTCTGCATTTCCTCATCTGCATTTATATCCGGATACATACACTAATCTAGTCAGTCAACATGTAAAAAAACTATCATCCCTGATTAATTTTATCCATTACACCAAAATCCTCTTCAGATTTTGAATGGGAGGGAGGCAATAAAAAGGACATTTAAGCCATGAGATGACTAGAGTTTGCATTGTGCCAAAAGGGGTGTAAGTCAATGTGAAGAGGGTGCTCCTAATGTTTTGTACACATATGTGTTCATGTGAACTAAAGTGGGGGTGTGTGAATACAAGGAGGAGGCGGTGGTCTGAGGAGCCTCACTTTTTCACAAAAGAAAACCAAATTGGAAGCACATGTGTTGCACTGTGCAGCAGTTTAGGATGGTTGGGGCGGGGGTATTGGTTGCTATTGTGAATGAGGGTGTTACTGATGGGAGAAAGAAAGAGAGGAGGGGGGGAAAGTCTGTTTGTAGGGGGTGGGAGCTGGGGGTCTGGTGGTTGGGAGGGCATGAGAATGTAAACCTCGACGTAAGTGAGGCGATTTACTCAAGCCTGGGAATACAAAGCGGGGAGAGGGAGGGGGTGGGTAGTGTGAGTGGACTCAATTTAAACCATATTATCCAACAAATAAAGTGCTATCATAAATTAAGACGTCCTTTTTCTGTGTCTTTCTCTCCCTTGTCACCATGACCACAGTGATATACAGCTATCTAGCATCTGTCAGTCAAAGCAGCCTGACATTCGTCAACACACAGATGGCTCAAATATCAGCAATACAGATTTACATCTACATTTATGTTTTTTTCCCCCTTTAATGAATGGTTTTCCATTTGTGTACATGGAGTAAATGTACAGTAAGGGCTCTCTTCATATAGGCCTACAGCATTAAAGTCTATGGAGGAATATAATTCAAAGATGATAGGATCACATGGATAATGCTGGAATTATGTTAAATAATCATAGTAATCTTGTAACTCTCACTATTCTTCTTAACAGATCGACCGCTAAGATTCAGACATGCATGAAGTCGACCCTTGTTTGGATGATACATGAAGCTACTGTACCATGGGCTTTTCATTTGAACAGTTTTATTTCAGCCCTCAACCCCCCGCCACTGCAATAAGAGACCAACAAGAGAACAAAAGGCCATGGGACCGAGCATATATACCTCCCCTCAGTGGCCCACTCAGATTTATACACTTTCATAAAAATGGGCCCAAAATGTCTGGCTTGGGGCCTGATATCCCATCCTCGTGTTTGGATCGCAGCCAGGAAAATAATGCCTGACCAAAGAAAAGGACAACAGTTTTTTTATGTTATTTATGACTCTAAATTACAAAGGGCAGGCAGGTGAAGGAAGACGAGCGGAAAGGCAGTGAAAGAGGCAAGTGATGTGAACTGGGGGGGGGGTGAAAGTGGGAGATGGAGGAGGGGGGAGAGTGGAAGCAGGAGGAAGATGAGGATAAAAAGAAGGAAGCAGAGGACATGGATGAGGAGGATGGGATTGGGAGGAGAAAGGGAGATGAAGGTCTTGGAGGTTCAGATGGACACCCTATAAGGCCTGAAAACGAAGGTTACATCTCTTTTTCTCCACCTCTTTACCTACAGACGGTCGCACCCCTCCCCTCCTCTCCCCCACCTCTGCTCTGCTCTGCTCTGGCAGCACCTGAATTCTGGGTCTCATCAGAGCTACCTGCCAGGGATTAACCAGAACCTGTTACCACTCAGTGTTAGATGACTGGGCTCTCTCTCGCTCTCTTTCTCTCACCCACACCCACACCCACACCAACACACACACACACACACACGTTGAAAGTCTGTAATAGGAACCAGCTGGGCTTTCAAGGCTGCGCAGCAAGCCAGACAGGCCCATTCATAACCCTCTGGTGAGTTTTAATGAAGGTGGGTTCTGGTGCAGCAGCAGTGTGGAGGGAGTGGGGAAATGATGAAAGAGGGGGAGATGGTTGACTCCTTCTTCGTCACTCTCTCTATACCTTCCAACCAATGAATGTACTGTACCCAAGGTTGTATGGGACAGAAGTTCCCCTTAAATCCATTTATTTATAGTTAGCTTCTGTGGTGTTTTCTAGCTCCCTCAGCTGCTGCCCTTTGCACAGAGTGGATGGATACCAGTATGTCCTTCATCGCATATAGATAAGAACTGAGATGTGAGGCTATTTGCTACCTAAAGTGAGAAAAACAAAAAGATGAATGACACTTTTAGAGTTATACATTATCCCCCACACATAGGTTCCCGTCTCTCTACACCTCACTTGTGATGCTAGTGGTCATGAAAGGAGGCTAAAAGATTGCTATGGTAATGGGTAGATTGTACGCCGTATGCTTTATAGCTTGTGTGAATCTTTTGAGAGGCACATTTCAGTAGATAAGGAGGGTGTCGTGGTGAGGTTCACAAACCCGACCCATAAATACTGAGTAATATAGGTGTCAGTAACATTCACAGTCCTGCAAAGGCCAACAATGTCCATTACTGAGCTAAAACCCCACACCGCGGGATATCTCCCTGACAACTGCACTTTTGGGGACTGTACACATACTCACAAGGACATGCACATTTATAACATTTATTATAGTGTCCCTCTGTCCTAGCCAATAAGAGGTGATTACGCATATTTTCATGTTGTGGCAGTATATAACTACTCCATTAATTACATAAAAAGGCAGCTAAGGACTAAGGAGTTCATGTATGTGTGTGTTCATGTCTATGTATTTTAAAAAGGAGTGGTGGGTGTCTTGAGTGAAGAGTGCATTTGGGATCCATTTGATACATATGGATACAGACACACACACACACACACACACACACATAACAATCCATAATGGATGCCAAATGCTAGGTGGCGTTGAGGAGATTCTTTGCATTTCTTCATTTGCATGTGAGGGAGCAGGACTGTTTCAGGCAGCGGTCACTTCCGTTTTGCTTTCTCCGAGGGTGGATGGGTGGTGTGTAACCTGAGCTGGTGAAGTAACGGTGAAGCAACAGCCCTTTACACCCTGAGGTCAGACTGATGTGAACACCAATAAACCAGGCACTGGCACACATTCCTTTTTCTCAGAAACACGGAGATTCACAGACAAACAAAAATCGAAACCTCAATATGAAGAACAATATTATTTGTGATTTGGTTTAACTTGGCACAGTCCTGAGTTTGATTTAACGATATCATTTAAATATATAAAAGATATATAAAACTCTTATATTACTGTCTATATTAAACAACAGGGATATGTTGCCCATTTTAAAACACATCTCATATTTCCTTACTGAGGATTTCCCCTGGGAGGTGTTTGGATGAGGGTGTGATGATGCTTCATCGAAATTAGGTGGAAGTCCACTGCAAAACAGCCAAACAAACTCATTAGACGCAGCATGGCTCCCCTCTCCCAGCCACACAGACATGCACACAAGCTGCACTCACACGCACACTAATACAGTACATGCATGCTTTCAGTGGGCAGATGGAGAGAAATCGGGGGTATGTCACAAACCTCCCACGCTCTCCACTTCAGTACTGGTGGCCGCACAGCCTTTGATATATCCCACATAATAACTGTGTGGTTTTTCAGTTAACCCCAGGAATGTTCATATGAAACAAATAGCACAACACATGACTAAATTATGCAGCGTTTTGCCGGCGTACAGTAATGATCCAGGAAATATTTCAGTCATGTAGGAGCTTGATTTAATCTTGCTTTCACCTTCGTAGACCATTGTGGAATTAAACCATAGTTTGTGCAAGCATTAGCTTTCCTCATTATGAGAAACTGTAAAAAAATTTTGAGTACACAAAAATCACAAACTATGAATTCAGAATGTACAAAATGATACCATGGCTTCAATTTTATGTTTGGCTAAATGTGTGATCATCTACAACAACCTCTACTTGGAAATATACCCATTATATCTTGCACAAACACGACAACTACTGCGTGCCCGAGCCTGCTGGGTGTGGTGATATATATTCATGTCACACAGGGCTGATGTGTGTGTGCGGAGATTTCAGTGGGGAAGAGGTCATCCGGAGTTGAAAAGAAGATGGCTCTCTTGTTCTGCTGGGCTTTCCTCTCTCTGATCGCCGTCTGCATATGGGGCTGAATCACCAACCAGCGTTCAGTCAGTGCGGCTGAGAGCCAAGAATGCAAGAGCTGCTGGGCGGCGTGCTGGGTGATTTCCTGTCTGAGGGGTCTTCTCGTAGTCGTAACGTGATCCGCCCTCAGTCCAAAAATAACCAGTGTCCCTGCAGGAGATGGCGGTGCAAAGCTTGTGGGGCACTAATGCAGCCTGCCCTGCTTCCTTCCTCAGAGGATGCTGGGAGGATGGAGCTGATAGCGGCTCAAAGTTAGTTGTAGTGTCAGCAGCTGGGAAGGCACAGACAAGGCCATTAGATTTGTGTAAAACAGGTGATACTTCTCAAAGGCCGCACTCATGTTCCAGTAACAATAACAAGCCAAACTACGATCACTATTTGCTTTTCTGAAATGTTGCTTTCATGACTTATTACCATTATCTGAGTGTTCTGCAGCAGAGTTTCAAAAAGGAAAGGGAGTGAAAATCAAAATCAACAAAATCTCTCATCGCTTTAAATGAAACTGACATACCTCCATGTTTATTTTCACAAGAATGTCATATTTGGGCGCTGTGGTTTCACAGTTGCTCTGCTCTGTGACCTCAATGTGCCTCAGCATCGCAAAGTCAGAATGATAACAGATAAACACTATTATCGTTGCACTGTGTCAGAGAGACACAGAGAGAGAGAGAAAACGAGAGAGAGAGAATTAGTGAGAGTTGGATTTTATCATAGAGAACTGCTGCCGCTGGGGGACGGGGTATGGGAATTGTATCAAAGACCATAAGTGAGGGTAAAGAGGGAAAACAGATAGCACACTTTGAAATATCTGACCCTAATAGGCCGATTATTTCCATGAGGGCTTTGCCTCTCCATAAACAGAGCAGCATATTTGTGCAGGTTTGTCTGTGTTGTTTCAGAGAGCCCAGGCCCGCCTAGTAGGGGACATTTCACTGGGTCATTATGCGGCAATTTAGGTGGCTGGGCCAGCATTTTTCACAGCACCTCACAAACCGCAGCACAAGAGATAGCAAAGAGGTGGAGACACAAAACCAAGATGCTGGTTCCCTTTGAAGAGGATCCACCGGAGAAGCAAGGGTGAGGCCCTTTGCTCTACAAGGAGCCAAAAGGAATGAGATGGAGGATTACCTTAGAGAGTTAAATTGCTGTATGTGAAGGGGGGGGGGGGGAGTAGAAGGTAGAGGGGAAAAAGCTAAGCGGATGCTAAAAATGAGAGACCCAATAATGAAATAAATCTGCCCACAGCTTTTTTGTTTAATGAATGTGGAGCTGATTTATTTTCCGTATGGCTCGGCAGATTTGTCTGGGCACTGAACAGAGCGTGCTCTGTTCAGTGCCACGCTCAGCGACCAGGTGTGGGACAGACGGGCTGAAACAGTTAAAAGTAAACTGAGTGCTGTGCTTCAAAATTTTGTGGCCTATTTTATTTATTTATTTATTTTTTTGTCTTTTTCTTTTTTTACAGGTTTGCCAGGGGAAAAAATACTGCAATCACAAACAGACTGGGTTCTGTCTCTTTTCACTTCCTAGTCATAACAGCCAGCTACGTTTTTGTCAGATATCTGAACTGCTGTCGGAAGAAGTCACCCATCATTTTTAGTTGCAGTCATGTTTTCTATACAGACCTCCTTTCTGTAGGAGTAAATATTCAAAAATAAAGATCATTAGGTGAAGCATATCAGATGCAATGCAGTTTAATGAGGAAGAACAATGAACAAAATCTTTTGGAGAACTAATTTAGAAACCGACCATGCAGGATATCACACTGACAGAAGAGAGAGATAAAAAGAGGGCGGGGGATGGAGGAGAGCATTAGCTGAGAAGAAAGAACTACAAACAAACAGTGAGGGGGAAAATATCATAAACAGATCTACTGAGACTATCAAGCAATGTAAATATGAAAAATGCCAAGCTCAAGTACATGAACCCTTGCAGGAATGAACTCCCCACCCCACCTCCTTTGTACCACAGTAACCTCTCTTTATGAAGACAAGCGAGAACGGGCTCTTGATGGGGCCTTGAGGGACGCCAACAAGTACGGTCAGTGCTCTGAGTATTTTAATGTTCTGCCCTCCCTCTGTCCTACCCAGCAGGCACCACATCATCCATCTCACTCTGCTATGAAAGCCCTCTGCTCCCTGCTAGAGAAGGGAGGTAAACCCCTTATGAAAACACTTGATCAGAAACATTATGAGCCACACAGCAGGTCAGAGATGACTCTGGTCAGGGACACGCACTCAGAATGCAAAGCTGATAGACAGCAGTTTTCCACCAGGTCCCACCATGACGCATATACTCTAATTAAGGTCCCACTATCTGTTGTTACAGTGATCTTGCAGAAGATTCCATACATTCAACTTAAGTAAACTAATTTCTCACATTTTTGTTCCGATTTCACAAAAACTGACAAGAACTTACACCGATACATGATAATATCCAGTTAAATTACGGTTTGTGCGTCCTCTCATATTTACCTCAGTATCCAGTAAAAATGAAACAATTGTTCAAGGACGAATGGCAAAGTGTTTAACTGACGGCAGGATTAGTGTTTTGAATCAACGCCACACATGAAAGTAACTTCAGCTCAAGTTGTGATCAGAAATCTGCTGTGAGAAGGACACATAAACCCATGACTGTCTTTACAGCCTGTCATAGAAAAGATTCATTTTCACACATAGAGTGTATAGGGTGATGTAAACTTTTAAGGGGGACACATAAGGACCATTAGACTCTCTTATATGGCAGACTGCAGTAATAAAATGGTCTCAAGAGGCCAACACAACAATCCTAAAGATTTGAGAGAAAAAATGTTATGACAAAAGGTTGACAGTGTCTTTTAACCCCTGTTACTTCCGTTGTCAACCAACACATTTGCTTACTGCTCAAATTAAGTCATGTTCCAAACTGACATATTGTTTCAATGCAGTAATGTGCATGCAACCCCAAATATGGCTGGCAGACTTTCAAATATGCTTTGGAGTTGGAGCAAATGGTGGTTTGGCTCTCCTCAGACAGACAATTTTCAACCAATGAATCAAACAAGCTTAAATTGGACAAATTAGGCAGAGTGTGATCAGCTTAAGTTCATGGCTTGTCTTTGGCATGCAGCTCTGGTCTGAGACCAAAACGGAGCAGGTTTGTTTTTTTAATGGCTTACTGCTGCCCTCTGTCAAAAAATGATGGTCATTGCAGCAAGTCATGAAAAACAGACACAGTAGCAAAGCTTCCAAACTATTCAAAAAGAAATAAAACTATAACAATGAGATGTCCATCAAATAATTCCCAGAATACCATTTCAGCCGTGACAGTCATCCCCCCTCTTTGTCAGCCTGTGAGTCTGCTTCCAGGAATGCAACTGCAGACGCAGCACTTCTGTGTCCCAATGTGTGTTTCATTTGAGCTCTCTGTCTCAAACACACATGTGGCTCAAATATGTGGCCCAGTGCTCCAACAGAAACACACTGTGATCCAGCGAGGTCCTAACGTGCACCTCACTGGAACGTGCCACACTGACACCAAACTGAGTCGGACAGGGCCACGTGTTCGAAAATTTAACACACATTCTTCAGAAGCTCTGTCACAGCCCTCTTGCACATGAGTCTGCACTGAATCAGGAGTGTTAGACAAAAAAAAAAAAAAAAAACCCAGCCTAATTAACAAAAAGGAAATGTTGACAGCTCACGATTACTGCAAATAACCCATCTTTAGAACATGTGGTGTAAAGCACAATGAATCAGAGACTCACTAAAACGAAAACTGAACTATAAAACTGAAACTAGAGCATACATAACACATATCGAAACCTAATCCAGAACGTCACCTTGAACTATACTGTACATGTGGACCATTTCTTTAAAAGCACTGTTCTATAGATGATGCACTCAAAATCAAGATAATTTAAATTGGTTGGATTAAGTTACTGTGAACAGAAATATTTGGTAAAATACTCATTACTCATCCCGGTCAGTTAGAATGGCAGATAAATATGTATCAAACAAAAAAAAAACCTGATCTGCTACAAAACATCCTGTCAATATTATTTCTACACATACTGTATATTATCAATGCATTTAGGTAGATAAGTAATGAACTACGTTACAGTGGCAGTATTCTATACACATACCATATACCATTAAGTCAGGTTTTTTTTTCTCTTTTTTTTCCTGATTGCTCCTTAGATAGCTTCATGTTGTACATTCACAATGTTTATGCATAACTAGTTTCACCTGTAATGTGTAAATAGATTGTCGCTCTCATGTGTTGCTGTCTGAGGCATGCTCGGGTCATCTGTAATGGCTGCATCCAGAGGGAGACATAACGGAGGGAGTGGCATACCACAGATCTGGGTGTAGCGTGACTTTGGGAGGATTTAGACAAATCTCCTTGGCCAGATTCACTAGACAGACAGTCTGTAAATATTAGACCCACTTAGTATGGTATGTTTGCATCCGTGCGTGTATGTGTGAGTTGTTGTTGTTGCGTGCACAGGCACAGGCTGGTGTCTGTTGGAGAGAATAGCACGGCTGTGTAAAGTGACATGCAAAAGTGGGACCTCTATTTAGATTCGTGGACTCTAAACTAAATTTTGCGTGTGAGAGCGTGTATTACACAACCCCCTCGGAAGCATTTATGTTTGTCTTACCTTCACCTTGTTTATAGCTGCTGGAATGAGAAAATCATGTTCAATCAAAGATTGAAGGAAAATCCACCCTAACACAGATTATTAACACGTTTCTGTCAAAAGTAAAGAGAGAAAAGAAGCTACAGAAAGATCAGTGATGTCTTCAATAAACTATACAATCAACAGCGAGAGACTGAATCCACAAACACAGCATGGGATTTAAGCAACCATCCACCCTGCAGAAAGGTCTTTGAATGAGACACTGAAGGCAGACCAGATCCATGGGCGCTGTGCTGTAGTTGACCTCAGACCTTTTGGTTGAAGCAAGCAAAAAGGCAGTTTCATTAGAACCAAAAAAAAAAAAAGATTATGTCAATGTAACGGATGTAAGGAATGACCTGATGACTATGTCAGATTGGAGTTACAGCTCCTTTGTGCCTGTGTCTGACAGAGACCTTTTCATATCTACTATTCCAGGTTAAACTGTCTACCATAGCTGAAACATGTGGGAATTGTACTTTTGCATGGAATTTCACTTTAAGGAACCGTATTCCATAAAAAAAAAAAGAGAGCCGTAAGAGAGCTTCCAAATCAACCCTAAAAACTAGCCATGTAGTTTACAATTTTGGCACAGAGTACTGTAAATAGCTCTTTGGAGTGTCTGCTCTGATGACAGGACATATACAAGGATCTAAACATACTTAACATGTTCTCACCGAAGTAAATACTGATCATATTCACATATAGAAAACATTTGCTTTTAAATCATTTACAATAAGATTGAAGCACATGCAGTTGCAAATGTTACACAGTATATTTAATTAGGTAAATCTGCATAGTGCTTTAACAAGGCTAGTTGTTTGTCATTTCTGGATAGATTGCAAGACTGTGATTAATTTCCTTCATAAAGCCAATACTCTTTATCCAGGGTGAGCTTACATGTCCTGACGTAAGCTAACCCTTTACCTTCTTTCCATTTTATATTCAATGAAAACACGTTTGTGAGACAACAAAAGATAGAGAGAGATGAAGACAGCCGGAGCTGGGAAAGAGAGAGAGAGAGAAGGAGAAAAATGGTTCAGGCTTCCAAGGTATAACAGGCTGCTTGCCAGATGCACTCTCGGCAGCTGGATAACAGATACAATGAAATTTCAGATCATTCTATAAATACCACAACCAGCTGCTTCCAGTTAATGTCAGATGATTATTAAAAAGCACTACAGATTAACCGTTTGTTATCAGCAATTGAGCAATAATGTTCTTTTCCTCTGGACAAACCAGTAATTACAAACAAGAGCCAGGGGGCACAGGGTGACAGAAAGAGGTCTGAGCTAATATATGAGTGTCTTAAACTGATCTGACAAGAAATGGATTATGAGGTATTGTGCCTGGCTGGCTCGTGGGGGGTGAGGGGGTGAGGGGGTGGACTCCCCTGGGACTCAGCTTTTGTTTGTGTGGTGTCTTTCTTGTTGCATTAGTTTATGTGGAGTTGTACAAGGAATAATATGTGGGGGTCATAGATGTGGGGACTGACAGCATCTTTCACTGGTCTACCCACCAGCTCCCTCTGCTCGTCCCGAGGGGGCTTCTCCCGCTTCTCCTGTTACCTGCTAATGCCTCGCAGTCTCCCAGCCTTTGGGGTGAACATAACTTCGAAAGGTTTGGAGTTTCACCTTTTCTGCTATTTGACTCACGCTACTTTCTGAGCTCGAAAAACAAAAAAGTTGAACATGCAAACAAGAACAGACACCTCTACTACAACCAGGGGGTCATAAAACTAGTAACAGCAACATGTGTATAATATAATGCCATGTAGTACAATAACAGTGCAGTAAATAGGCTCTTTCATGTTGCTGTTGAGCCTGTGTTAAAGAGGTTTTTTTGAGGCCTCAGTTTGGGGTCAAATATTGCATTACCTTTTAAAATGTTTCTGTTATTTTGTCCAGTTTCTCTACATAAAATAGTTAAGCAAAAGAAACATACTGCATGAATCCCTTGAGCGTTAAGATCCCTCTCATATCATCTAATCACTCAAACTCTAATTCATATTGGTCCAAGTCAGCTCAGCCAGTTTTAATATTTTTGTCACTGCATCATCTGTGAACGCTGGAGTCGCCCACAGGCTTGATACAAGTGTCACATTTCACCTTTACCTGACAGAGCTGACAACAGGCTCTTGGGACTTGCATACCCAAAATGCCACTGCTTTGGCAGGGACCAGCTACAGGTAGAATAGCTCGGAAAACATGGGAATATAAATGAAATTTGCTTCAGGCTGCGCTGCAGGAGTGAATGGTGAGCGTCTGTGTCCATTTTTTTTTTTTTTTTTCACACAAATAACAGTCCTGCCAACATCCTGTACAGTCGTATGCACACACACACTGCAATCCATCAGTTCGCAGCATTATGGTTTTCATTAGTGGAAGATATGTTAACTGTCTAGGGCAAAAAGCCACTGAGAAGCCACCCAGTCGATTGTGGTGATGTGGCCGGTTGGGCGAGGGTTGTGACTACTTTACGCAGAAAGTGACACGTCCCCATTGCGAGCTGTGAAGCTCAAAATATTCCAACAACTCTGTCGTCGTTTCGCTCAAGTCTTCGTTCATCTTCATTTCACTTTTACTCCTCATCTGCTTGATATTTTGTTTGTTAGTTCAGGCCACTTTCATCTTGGAAACGCACATAAATCAATGCATAAAACTTTGCAGAGTTGCCACATTTTCACTCATTGAGATGAAAATACCCCGGGAACCCATGACTGAATCTATAATCTCGAGATCCACCTTCATCATGGTGGCCACGTATTATCCAGCGTGACTGACAGCGTGTTGGAGTCTGTGTCTGTGTGAATGTGCTAACATGATGTGGTTTTCTAGCACAATAAAAGCCCAGCTTCATGCAGTTTGATTGATTTTGGCAAGCAGTAACCCTCAAACGGCTGCGTGCAGACTTTTACCTCTGCCTCACTCTCCACAGCTGTTTCCTGCCCCAAACTGCTAAAACAGTGGTGCAGCAGGACCAGAGGTAGGCCAACACAAACCAAAGCCTCTCTGTCTGCCACACGCATGCACACACACACACACACACACACACACACACACATCCATAAGAGCATACCATCCCTAGCTCCCTGTAGACAGCTACTGGTCACCTTGCAGCACTTCCTGTTTGAGTTGGGTCATTTCCTCTTTCTCTCTGCTGAGGGAGGGTTGGGGCTTCGCTGAGGTTGAAGCTCAGGAGGGATGAGGAGAGGACAAGGTTATAGCTTCCTCCCTTTAATCACCTTCAACCTGTCTCTCAATCACACACACACACACACACACACACACACACACACACACACACAATAGATGTAGACAGACATGTAGAAAGCTGCTTTTTTGTCCCCTTTTTGACATCCAGTTGAAGAATCTGTGCACCAGTAGTGACTTTGACAACCACATATAAGTCCCATGTTGCACGTTTGCTCAAATTCACATCTGGGCAGAATGAGGCCTTGTGAAACTGTGGGACTCATATAATTCTAAATAGGGGATCATGGCGGTGTAAAGGGCTGAAAAACAGGCTTGTGACAGGAAGGTTGCTGGTTTAGCCTGGGAGTAGGAAAAAATTCTTGAGTAATGGCCATGAACCCTTGAGCAAGGAACTTACCTGATCCAGGAGGGTAAGTAGTGTATGTTAGAAGGCTGCTGTTTTACTGGGCAGCTCCCACATGTGCAATCATTCATTAACTGTAGGAATGTGAGGCAACGTGTTGCTGAAGTCCTGTTTGGATGTAGAAAATGTACAAAAGTTACTTAAAAAGACCACATAATGTATCGTAAATGGTGAATGGCATCCTGGAAAAAGAACATTAAACATAAAATGTTGTGTGTCATACTCACTGAATATTTCTCCCTTAATCTGTGGTGATGAATCAAAATGACTCTAAATGGACTCCGTTTATCGTCAGAGACTAAAACAACTGTTTAGAGACAATCCCAAAACACAGACTGTTGAGGAGAGGAACATTTTCTTGAGAAACACTTCAAAGTGCTCCCAAATGAGCAGACTCATAAATGGTTTGCCCCTCAAGTGTGCTCAGCGCAATCACTCTCTGGTAGCGAGGGTAAAGAAATGAGGCAGATTGTTTGTGACAATTAGGCTGATGCCAGATACTGCCCGCTACGGCCTCCACAATCACTTGTCCCCATCAGCCAGCTCTGTTTATCAGTAATTGCAATTTGGAAAGAACTCTGCGGCGATTAGGCCCAAGGAGTGGTCAGACAGAGAGCTCGCCCAGCCCTAAACAAGAGAGCAGTGTTTTGGGTAGAGTCTGCACGAGGTCCCACTGAGAGAGAGAGAGAGAGAGTGGAGGGCTAAGAGAGAGTGTGAAAGGCAGGAAGGAAGGAAGGAAATAGTGAAGGAAGGAAGGAAGGAAGGAAGGAAGGAAGGAAGGAAGTATCAAGAAAGAAGCAAAGAGAGTCAAATATGCAGCAGTGACCCCGTCTATCAGACTAAATACTATCTGATCTTTAACACATCCTATCTGATGAGGAAGTATTATATTTTCACAATTTGACAGATAAAAAAAACAAGTTTTTATTTGAGAGGAGAATTCATGACAACCACTGCTGAACCACGGTGGCTTGTATGGGAAGACTTTCTCCATTCATATCTGTCTGAATTATGCATCCATTAACTGTAAGGTAAACCTTGCCTAAGTTGCACAAGGTCACTTTGATTTCCCTTAAGTAATGTCAGTAATTAAACCTTATATTTTAATAGCAGCACTATGTTCTAATCTCATTTTTAGCTTGAATTTCATCAGTAGGGTTTAATTTGTGCTTATGCGACTTTAGGGCCCCAGAAGCTTCAGCAAGCAAGCTCTGTAAGTCAGGCTATTCCTTTCCACATTCACACACCATCTCACACTCTCCTGCATGTACACAAACACACGGACAGGTGATATCATAGGTACAGCAGGATCTTTAATACACCATGTTTGCTATAGTCCCTATAGGCTCCTACAAGGCTCCTTTATCCTTTCTAAACGATCACAAAATGCTTTTTATAAATCATGCCATCACAACTCGGTTTCATATTTGAACATTGCAGTTGATATTGATAGTGCTTAATGAAACATAACACAAATACTGTAATCTGTTTGAGACTGAGAGTGACAGAGAAAGAGTGTTGGAGATGGAATGAAAGTAGCATCTGTTGAAGTGATTGAACGGCCATGTGCCGGCAACATAGCTCTCCGTGCATCGCTCCATCTGCATATCACATCAAAAACAGCCAAAGTGAAATGCAGTATAGTGTTATCCAAATGTCCCCATGCTATGCATTCATTTCATTATTCTACTCATCCTTCAAGAGCATTTTCCTGTAGAATAGAGAACATTTAAGGAACTTGACTGACATCTAGTGGATAAGTCTGGTAGCTGCATGTCACTGCAAATGTGGTGCATAGATGTGGTTGGTAGTTGTCATTTCCTGGGATTCACACTGCGTGTTGAGAGATGTTGCAGTGCATTAGCACACCAGATGGTGTGAAACCTGCTGGATTAGAGAGTTAAGCGCTCACCATGACAATCTGCTGTTTAATGATTCTGTTTAATGATTCTGTTGTTCTTTCTGCCTCTGTTTAATACATATGCATATACACAAAGAGACTATTCCTTAATGTTTCCCTAACTGTAGTCACATATGTAATTGTAACTGTCATTTTTGGCCATTATGGTATAAATATGGTTAATACATTTTAAATATATTTTGTGATATAATACTCCTTTTGTGATAACTCCTGTATTTCACCACAGAAGCCAAAAAACAAAACAAAAAAACAAACAAATAAAAACACATCCCAGTGTCCAGGTGGCTTTTCAGAAGTAATATGTAATCATAGATGATAGATAGAAGAAAAAAAAAGTTAAATTCCAAAGGGACTATGCCATCTTTAATTGGTTCCAAGTGTCCCAGATTCAGTGGTAGAAAAGCTCCCTTTGTCTGCCTGTGTCTTTCGTCTCTTTCCAAAGAAAACAAAAAAAAAATCTGGAACTCATGTTGTTTCATTTTCATTTTTATTATTATTAAAACATTTCCTGAGGATGTGATCCATGTCAGTGTGGGCAGGTGATCATAGTTGATCTAAGTCAGACTGAGTATCCAATGTAAAAGGGGAAACACAGGGGTTACTTAAGGCCTTTTGATGATGCCCTTGATGTTCACATACAGAGTAGTAAGCTCAGTCAAAGGGTATCAGTGAGTGAACCTCTGGATCCTTTACTGTAGTAATACCAGTGCTTTATACTTTCCCCTATGCTGTACAACATACAGTGGGAAGAGAATACAAACGTCAGCAGTCCAACCCAACATCCATTATCATTCTTGGTGCAGTCAAGTTAGTGCAGGTAATCATGTTTTCTATGTCTGCTGATATGAGGAATTTCACCCTAAATGAGGCATTTGGATTGGTTTTGATTTTTATTTTGATCTATTTATTACTTTTAAAATATTTTCAATTTCGCAAAGTTGATATGCACTGGTATAAAGTGAGTATTACGATTTTCCACGTTAGAGCAGTCTGCTAAAAGAGGACCTTGTGTCCCCAAACAGCAATGTTTCATTATATGTTTATATTTTTGTTGAGCAATAAGCAAGAGAGGGCTTTCCAGGAAACAATTAGTTCTGTTGTCACAGAATTGGTAATTTAGTGAGGCACATTGGTCATTCAGATAGTTTAGTCTATTACAACAAAGAGACATTTTGAAATCAGCATTTTGCAACATGGGAATTGAATCTGAATGATTTCACTTGAAGCAGGAAGCTTGCTCCCTGTAGTACACTGACAACTCTGAAAAATTCATAAACACATGGCACATTTAAGCCTCCAACCTATAGACAGCTCCCATGTCATCATTGAGGCTGAGCCCAGAGGCTCAGGAGGCTGCAGGCTGTAGCTGCTTCTGACTCACGTTGTGCCAGTTTTCTGTGATTTTGACTTTTTGTCCCCAAAACCACAGGAAAAAAAATCCTCCCCATAGACCTTTCTGGGGTTTCGAAGAGATCTCTCCTCATGTGCACACACATAAACACAGATGCACACACACAAACAATTAATCAATGTGAAGTTTGAGCTGGAGCAAAACGGTGAACTTTCAATCTTGTTCACACCTAAAAATCAATTTAATGTCAAGTTATGCTTCAGTGCCAAAGCAAACCAAAACAAACAACAGAAAGACATCAGCAGAGAATTGGAAAGTCAAATAAATCACCCTTATCAGTTTCAAACAGAGGGAACCAGTGAATCATCCTACTGCCAAGCAAGACCTTGTTTTTGTACCTTTAATTAGACATTTGCCTTTTAAAAGTCACCAGTTGGCAGCCATGTGGTCTTGAAACGGCCAAAACAAAAATAAAACAGAGGAACGATGCCCTTAGATCTGCCCACCACTGCTGACAGAGAATATGTGAGATTTTCATTCATCATGTCAAAGAAAGTGGAAACAATGCAGACCCCTAAGGACACTTGGACAGCCAACTACTTACAATACAGTAACGGTCAAAGAATAGACTGCTGCCTTTTGGCTGTGTACCCCGCAGGCCATCCTGTCGACTTCCAGTCCGAAATCCGATTCAATCCTCTTTGCCATTTTGACGATACATGTTGCTCAAGAGTATTAAGCTTCTATTAATCTTCCCAAGAACTGTGGTGGATGAACATAACATGTGTTTTCTGGCTGTCATCTGTTTTCTTGTTTACTTTTTTCATTGTTTGCTACTTGATTAAGGTTGGTGGACTGTGTAAACTCCAGGGACAACAATGAAAATAAGTCCAGGACTTGACCCACTGACAAAGTCCGATATGTTGCATTTTATAAAAGAAGTCAATAAACCAAAGCAAAGAATTACTTCAGTTCCTTTCACGTTTCTTCACCTATATATCCTCCACCAAGCTCCTTCTTGTGTTTTCCCCATCCCATCCTGTAGCCTTTACTCTCTCCAGCCCTCCCTATACCCCAACGCCACCCCCACCCCACCTCACCCCTCCATCCTGTCTGCAGGCTGCCAGGCGCAGATAAGGTGTCTTGGCAGGGAGTTGGAGTGCTGTCCTTCGCCTCGCTGAGTGGGAATCCAGGAAGCTGTGTTCACGCCACATCGCTGGAACAATAGGACAGGGAGGGGAAGCAATTGGGATGAAATTGCAAAAAAAAAAAGTAGGAGAGAAAAATTAGTGTGGGACAATCTAAGCCTTGCCCTGCCACAAGTAGATACCAAGCTAGTGTGGTTTAAGGCACAACTCAAAGCTACAATTTTCCTTTCTGATTTCATTGTGTTTTATGATGTCTCTTCTTAAAAGCCCTATTGTCATACAGTGAAATCCTCAGCATTTGCTTCACAATAGATGGATACAATTTTGACTGTCTTTTTTTTTTTTGGTATCTTAAAAGATTTAATGCTACTTTTCAACTTAAATGCATGTTTAATGTATTCCATGGCTTGTTTTGTGATGAAGTGGTTGAATTTATTTATTAAACCTCCAGTTTTACTCATCATTGAATTTCAACTGCTCTCAGAATACATTTGCGCTATCAACAGCTATGAACTTTCAGCATACAGAGGGCAAAAACCATTAGAAAAACCGTAAGAACAAAAGAGATTTTTTACATTTAAGATCACTTAAAGGTTCCCTGTAGAGTATTGGTCCTAGTAGCGCTATGGAGCTATTTTTCTATGAGTGGGTCCAAGGACGCACATGCAAGCGCGCACACACAGGTGACACGATACACAGTCCTGCCAAAGGTTTCACACTATTCCACTGACCAACAGCTGGCAGTAACACGCCAAGGTATGCTGCAGTGTACCAGCAAAGGCAGTGAAGAAGAAGACTGCAAGCTAGTAAACATGGATGTAAACAATGCTGGATGAAAAATGCTTAAAATATCGGCTTTGCAAATGTTGTAAAAAATACATTCAACACATTTGTTAGACCTCAAGGATACACACAATGCATGTTGGTGAGTAACACTGAATGTAAACATAACTTGTTTGTTTACAAGAAAACTCCACAGGGCCCCTTAAAATCAACATGTCATGTGGCTGCACTGAATTCTAGCGGATTGAGGCATATTTGCATCCTCTAAAGTGGAATTTCTTTCTGTGTAATTGTTGAATGTTGGCATAAAATGGCAGATTTACAAAGAAACCCCCTGCTAACTGTTTCCAAGGGACTGATATCAAACTCTGACTGTTGATGTTCAGAGCGCTCAAACATCTTCTGCTGTTACTGTGGCCACATTAGACCAGATATCTCCACGTGTGAATTTTAAACATCTCTCAATTATTGCAGGACCTTTTTTACGGGAATTTTCTGCAGTACAACAACATAAAATGACACCGTAAAGATCATTTCAAATATTCTGAAACCTGTGCCTGTGTGTGTGTCTGTCTGTGTGTCCGTTACTGTGTAAAAGCAGCTGCTGAGCTCAGATGAGTGTGGCTACACAAACTGCCATCACCAGTTCCGCTCGCTGTCTGATTTACAGTCAGACGTTAATCAGGCACATGTACATAAACACACTGCGGTGTACCTCTTTCACACTCTGTCCACATGTGCGCACATACACTTTCACAATCGTAACCCTCGACCTTACTCCCGCCTCGCCCTTTTCTCTCTGCCTCTCTTTCCAGCCAGACGAGCCACAGATATCCTGAGAGTTTACAGTCCAGTCAGATGTATAATGTTGCCAGGCCCGGTGTGAATACTATCTCAAGGTACTTTTAGTGTTTTTTTAAGGATCCAAAATAGGGATACAGCAGGAAACTGCTAGCAGACTATTCATATGATCATAGAATATCTGTGTTGTCTCCTTTTATTATTTACATGTCATGTGACACAGACACCATGAGCCACTAGTGTAGCTGGCAAACAAAGGTAGCTTAGTTCATAACAGTAACATATGACATGTGTCTGATATGAATTAATTCACAGCTTTTGAATTCCCTCTATGTATTGTACAGCTGCAGGTGGCCTTAATTACCCTTTGGCTACCACAAAAAGAAACTTTTTTAAATAAATTGTTGATGAAGCCTAAGACGTTAAGCATGAGCAGACCTCTTGGCACATGTGCACCTGCCAAACTTGTGCCCTGCCCCTCTCTTTATCCTCCTGTCAGTCACAGTGGTGCGAATGATGTGTCTTTAAAACAAATTGTTCTACTGTTACATGTTTATTTATATGCTTTAATTAAGGAACACAATATATAGCTTCATGGACACAGGTGAACTTCCATACTCCATCCCTGCAATTGATGTTTATGTCTCTGCTGCATCACACCTTGCTTACATCACCCCTGGATAATTAAGCCTCCAATGTGTGTCATTCGAAAGTTCATTTAGTGGCCACCCAACTTGTTTCATATACAGTCTTGCGTTATTATTATTATTGAACAATACCGAATAAATAGTCCTAGCTCTCTCCTCACCAGTAGGACTCTAATGACTCTGTTGCTTCACCACTACCCTCTGCTGCCATGACATATCCTGATGTAATGTGTCTATTCCTAAATCTGCCGCCTTAGGACCAAATGTATCACTCTTCTCCTATAACTGTCAATTAGTATCCGACCTTAGTCTTCACCAAATACCACATGAAAATCGAACCACCCTCATGGGCAGTTCGAAGTGGTTCAGAACTAAATAAACAGTTGGTCAGCTGTAGAGGGCATGGGAGGAAACCACAAATTTGGGGGTAGAGTATGGGGGACCACAGCAAGTAAACATTGTAATTTAAAGCGTCATCCATGGTGGCTGGATCAAGAGTGGATGGGTCAAAGTTATGCATACAGCATGCTGCGTTTAGATCCCAATAAATGTTGGATGTACTAACTGCCAAACTGCAACTCATCTCCATTAAACAAGGGAAATCAATCATTAGCAAATGAATGCTGGAAGGCTGGTTATAATGGTTTTAACATCCATGGAATGCCCACTATGCATCATTATAAACACAGTCTCTCCAGTGGTTACTTCTCTCAAACATTTCACTCTAGTGAATGGAGTAAATCACCCTGTAAGCTTCAGTATTAGTATTGCTTTCAAACAATAGAGTACGTTTCATGGTTTTGGCAATTTAATCAGCAACAGCACAGACTTTGCAAGTACCTTACATCATTATTATAATGTACTGTCTGATGTCAGGAGTAGTGTGAGCAGAAAACATTGCAAATAAAGGGCAAAGGTGGCTCATCAAAAAGAGTACAGGTTGAGCTGAAAGTAGTATCCAAATGTTTGAACGTCAAAGAAATAAAAAATAAAAAAACACTACCTAGTGTGAAGTCATTATCCAACCACAACAACACCCAAGCTTGCTAAGTTGAATGAAAATAAATCATCTGTTTGCATCAGAATGCTATTAAACCTCCACTAACCTTCTCCACTTGCTAGCGTTATTTCAACTTTCACACTTTTAAGAGTCTTAATGGTGCTACATACTGGTAAAAGATATTCTTAATAATTAATAACTGACTGAGTCTTAAAAACACTTCAAAGTTCAACTTTTTGTTTGTTTGACTGATCACGGCACACAAATGTTCCTCAGTAATTGGTTCATGTCTTCTAAAATAAATCTCTCATATTCTCATCAATACGCTTCAATTTATTTGAAATGCCTTCCACTCACCCAACCTCAGTCTTTCCTCTTTATAGCACCATATGTCAGAGGAGGGAGGGATTCCTCCTGCATACCTTTTACATTCAGTATTGCTGCCATCAAGGCAAGGCAAAACAAACAGGAAAATAGGCAGAGGATGTGAGTGCTGCTTTCCTGGAGCCAAACCAGAGAGGCGGTAAATCATAATCCCTGAGCCGAAACTGAATTCACCACACCTATCAAAACCCATTTAGGATCAGAGGCCAGAGGTCCAACCATTTACTATCTGTGAGCTCCCCCTTTTTTTCTTCAATCCTTTTCTTTCAGGGGAAGAAAACCGATAAATGAAAGCCAAATACACATGGATAATCCCCGGCGTCTTTCCAAAAAGGAAATTATTATATTTGAAGTTATGACAGTGCTTCCTGAAGTGAAGGAACTGCACTGGATTTTTAGGCCTGTGTCTTGATCTAAGAAAAACATAAGCAGACGCGTACTGGCAGAAAGACAAATATATGCCCTTCCACCACCCTCCCTTTCTCTTACTAGCTCAGCTCCTCCATGTGCATTGTGATTTACAGTATATCTCAAAGCAGAAAGAATTTTTCACAAAAAAGCAAAAGTGGTGGAAAACTCCAAAAGGTCCTTCTGGCCAGAGACGTGAAGGGAGGAAATTGCATTGATATAAGCTCAAGCTTCTTTTGGCATCTGTCCGCCTTCTTCGTTTTTCTTTCCTAAAGTGATGGCATTTGTTCCACAGCCGCCGGTTTAGATACAGTCATCTAAGATGTTTGTCTTTGTCTCCCATTATATCCACAGTAAGCTGATGAGTGGAAGTGAGTGGCATCATCTCGATGCTTTATAAAAGCAACTACAAACTTCAACTACAGTCAGCTTTTTTTGCGGAGAAACCGGAGCAGACTTACAAACTGCTGCTTTCATTCATGAAATGAAACATTCAAGGGTATAGACAATGACAAACTTTCTTTAACCGTGTAAAGCTGAATACCTCTGACCGCTGAACATTAGCAAGAGCTGAGTCGTGTAGTAGTAGGTGTGCTGTTATATTACTCTATCCTTTACACAATTTGCACCAGAGATATTTCTCCTCATGTCTAGTCAAATGAATCTGTGATAAAAACCCATTCTGATCATTTTACATAATTTTCTACAAATTTATCTCCAATATATTTTTTAACCATTTCATATTAAGTGCATCACACATGAGTCAAATCATACATACGCTTACAATTAATGATAACTAATAGTGTTCATTTTGTCAGCTATTGCTATATCTAATCGTAGTCCTAAAATCAAAAGCCCATGTGAGTTTTAGTCATATTTTGTCATTTACTTCATCCTTCTTATTGTTAGTCAGTTTTTAGTTGACTAAATAGACATTTTAGTCTCGTCTGTGTCGATGAAAGCCTCAAACATTTTAGTCTGGTATTTGTCGAAGAAAACACGTAACATTTTAATCTTGTTTAAGTCATCAATAAAGTAGTTGACAAAAACTTTGTGAACATTTTAGTCTAGTTTCAGTGAAGACCAAGAATGAATTCCCAATGTTAATTCAAAATGATCTTGAAATGTAACTTTTTCTTCAGTAAGGGCCATGAGTGCAGCTGTAGGACAAGTAAGACTTTGTATTTTAGGAACGTTAAGGGAGAATATATGAGACGTGGGACAGAAACTGTGGCGAAGCTAAGTTTAAAAGTGCATATTTTTAGCTCCTCGTCTGGAGCCTTTATTTACAACTCGTTGATGTTTCCCCCCTGTTTTTCTCCATGTCTTCACAGCTTTGGAATGCTCTGTAGGACTACAGATCCATGATTCCCTGCTACAGCGAAGGGCTTCAGCTTAGGACGATTGATGGCCGCTTCCCCGCTGAGTTCACATAGCATCAGCCAGTTTCCCCACAGTCTCCCAGGTAATCGCCTAATTCCCTGGTGGTGTTCAATCGCCACAAACCAAGAGACGCCCCACAGTGCTTGTTTCACTACAACCGCCATATTCCCCTATTAATCATAGCTGCACATTGAGGCATTATCTCTTTTTGTGTCTGCACCACATGCAGGTTATTTAACGGCAACAACTGTGGAAACCACTGTACAGGAAGCTTTAAGATAATGGTGCATTGATTTAACAGTTGGGAAAACAAAGACACCACAGAGTTGTTTCACTTGAGGAAAACTCTAGTCGTTTATCTCTTAGCTCTTTTTAAAGACTTAATATCAAAGGAAATATTAATTAACTATAAAAATTCTGAATGAATTTACACTTCGGTATATGTATGTCCCTGTTCTATGGGAATGTTTCCTCATATGAGAGATGTTTTCAGCTTTCATCATGGCTTTCTCTTTTGCCCAATATAACATTGTCTGTCGTGGGTGAAACCTGAGCTTGCTGTTGTTACAACATGACATCTTTTAACATATTGGAACAGTTAGGATGACCTTGATCCCCTTGATTGATTGGTTGGCTCTATTTAAGACCTTATGTCATTCTTTGATGGCCCGAACAAATTCCCTCTGGTTTGCAGTGGTGTGACAGAAATGGATGTATCGCAAAAGCAGCAGCCTCGGTTGTCAGAAGTTAGGTGCAAAGGAAAGACCGTCCTCCCCCTCTCACCTCTGCTCATTCCCCTTTTTCTACTTCTACATAAGCAAACATACAAACCTTTTAAGCGACAAGTTCTTGCTGAAGCCTAAATATGTCATTAAAGCATAGAAATGCAGGAGGAAGGAAAGGCACAGAGCCGTTGCTACATGGTTTTCAGTGTGGGAGATCATACCGTGCTGTGAGACTGTTTTAGGTCTTTCCAAGCTGTCGTTTTCAGCCATAAATGAAAGCAAAACAACAGTGTGGGAGCCAGCCGAGCCAGTGGAGGCTCGAGGACTTCGTACTTTGAGTCTCGGTTTCATATCAAGCCAACACCACTTCCCAGTCTAACTCCTCTAGCTGTGTACCTGCCTTCCAGCCATCCATTTTCGCTCTAGAGCCAACCTACTTCCCTGCATGTCACACTGCTCCTAGCTGTGCTCAGACTCTTTGCAAGTAATTTTGGTTGTATCCTTCCCTCTCTCATTTCTGCTATATTTTTTTCCTCTCTATTTGATTGACACATTTCACATCACCGCTGAGGGAAAAAAAAGAAACAACTGCCCTCTTTACCTCTCTTTGCCTCCTTCTCTCAGTCCAATTTCTTTACATTTCCTGCTCTTTTCCTCTCCCTCTCCTTTTCTGTCTGCCTCCTCTGCTCCACTTATGCATCCCAGCAGTCTAGATTTCCTTTCCTCAGGTTATAATAGTTAGACTGTGAAATCACCCGAGCCCCACACCCCTCCCTTCATCCCTGTGTCCTTCTTTCCCCTTCCACTCCCTTACATCGTTCTCTCCCTCGTCTGATCTCCTCCCTCTTCTTACTACTTATAGCCAATCTTTAATATTTATGGCCTCAAAGCTTGAGAAGTGGGTGGGGGCACAGGGCTTTACCTCGCCTATGATTACTTGCGTGTTGTCAGGAACCAGGAACGAGGTAAGGTGAGGGTTGCACTATAAGGTTGAGGCTGTGAAGCTGCAGCCCTGCAGAGCAGAACAGAGGCTACCCAATCTCCTCCGAGCCCCCATACTGAAGTGATTAGGCCACAGGAAGCTGAACCTGACATTGCTGACACTAGGCCCCACTACCACATCCTGCCTCTACATCCACCCACACCACACGACACCACCTCTCTATGCTGACACCCGACTCACGGTGGCAACCACAAGGCTGATTTACATCTTCTGATATGGTTACAGAGGATGGGAGAGCAGGGGATGAAGCAGGATCCTCAAGAGAGTGAACAAAAAAATGTAAAGAAGAAACCTGAGATCAGTGGAAAAAAAAAGAAAGAAAAATGCTTGTGGTGACTGCTTCCTTTATTGTTTCCCTGCCTCATGGTGTGGTGGCAGATGTAAACAGGAACAAGCAATGCAGCATGCCAATTTTAAGCCTATTAACTATAAGTGGGATAACTACTGCAGGTGCTTTATTTTGGCTGCTGGGATCACATGGATCAAGAGACCTGTGACAGAATGTTGTTTTTTTATACGAAATGTTTACTAAGGGATATGTACTCCATTATCCCCCATTTTGTCTCTTATATATCTAAAGAAAATTAAAGAGGAATTAACATTATTTAAGTAAAAGTTGCTGGTTGCCCTCCTCCCCATATAAAGAGAAAACATCGATCAATTTCATTTTCTCCTCACTGATCAAGTGCACTTTAGCTTAGCGTTTGGGAAAACAAGGCGCAACGTCATCAACTGCATGGCAGTTTGAGTAGACAATATAGTGATTAAGATAACCTTCATGAAAGAGCACTACTGCCCTCTTGTGTTTGGGGGTGGACAGGGCAGAATTGAGAACATGGAAATTTGGAGAAACTTTACCCGACTTACAGAATCACAAGTGGGATAAAGACTTGGATTTCACTCACTCAAAAGAACAAATCAAATCCAAACCAATATTTTCTCTTTTCTTTCTACAACTTGCTTTATTAGAGCCTTAAATCAGCAGCGGTTGACTAGAAAGGTTTTCACAGTACATTGGGTTCCTTCTATTTACACATGAGAGTACAAGAAAGTATAGTTTGCATTCTGCATTACATATTCATAGCATCTAACAATTTAAAATTCAACTGTATATCCCCTGATCTTTTAAAGTGAATAATACTCTTATTTTACTACATTCAAGTTAAATTAGGCACATTTAGGCATAGAAATATTCCCGATTCCTTCATGAGCACTCAACAAATCAAAACCTGTGTCTAACTAAAATCTCCACATTCTCTCTCCCTGTCTCTCTCGCACCCTCTCTCACCAATCAAAATGTGTCTCTTTTTTAAAGTAGTGATTGCTCTCTGTTTGACTCCCGTCTCCGGTGAAAGTGTTTCATTTCACTAATGCAGAAGTGAAACCAACTCCATTTAAAAAAAGGGAGTCTCACTGAATACTCTGGGGGCCGTGGGAATAATCAAAACACTGCAAGAGCCAGCGAGGAATACAAACTCCAGTTAAGAACAAAGGAAATGGAAATCAATGGCAGGATATGCAGATTTTTTTGACAGCTCGACACGCAAATATCTTTTGGGAGTTTGCCCTCTGTTGCCTTTGCCAGGTTAAAATAACAACTGAGCATGGAAATATAAAATGCAGTATGTTGAAGAAAGGGCACAGCATTACACCTACTTAGTTTTATATGAAGGTGTTCCAAAACAATCAATAAAGAATGTGCTGCATTGCAAGCAAGGCTGGATTGCCTAAGGCATGGTCATATCTATAAGTGCGCGGCCACCAACCTCAGGAATTAATTTAAAGCTAAACACTGTATTATTTAAAAGCTGCACTTTATGTTTTATGCGCAGTTGTATTTGTCAGTTTGTCGACACTTGAGAAGCTTCAGGAAAGTCTCCATCTTATGGGCGTCTTTCTTGAAGCAGCTGAGTAAGGTGTAGTCTCTCATAACAGACTCCAGCATCTCTGGCTGCACGTCGTACTGGAACAGGCCTTGCTCACTGTTGCTTGTGGTCATCATTCCCTCATCCAACATCTGCATGGCAACATTTAGACACATGACAGGAATATTAAGAAAAAAAACCCCATAAGAATAAAAGGTGTGTATTGTCCACCAAAGGTTTTAAAGTGAAAGACAGAAGAAAAGTTCTAGTATCCAATAATTAGTTTGATTGTCACAGTAATTACACTGGCACTCAAATCCTAATTATACGTGCTAGTCTGGGTTTAGTTGTATAACAGTAATCCAGAAATGTGTTTTGACCCACCTTCTTGATGAGGACCACCACCCCTTGCTCCAGACTGATCAGTTTCTCAGACACCCACTTGGTCTTGTTGATCAGCATGTCAGGAGCGTCATCGTAGCGATCCAGTGTGCTCTGCAGGTAGACTAATGGCTCGATCCACGACTGGACCAGCATCAGTACAGAGTGGAGCAACCATTTGTCCTGCAGGGCACACGGGTGGAGAGTTGGTAAAACTGATTGAGTGATTCGAATTAAAACACAACAACTACAAAAACTTAACAACAATGTAAAAAAATACACTTCGAAACATGAACACAGCTACAGTAGAACTGACTTTGCACAATCCTGTCTTTGTGGGAACATTTTTATGACTAGCACCCATTTGTCCTTCAGACTTTCTGTAAGATAGTAATGAACAGTAATCAAAAAAGACTGGAGAACTTAATTACAGCATAGCTTTTGATCCAAGGCTCTTCAACTACAAAACATTCAGCAACAAAAGTAGGTTGAAATGTCTTGAGTGAAGCAGTTGCTTAAATTCCCTTGAGCAGAGCACACTCTAAAGCAAGTGCAAATGACCACCATACAAATGGCCATTAAACCGCAGAGCAGGCAATATTTCAACACAAAGGGCAGAGGATAAATTATTAACATTAAGAAGAGCCTTGCAGTATATGCAGTTTCAAAGATCACATTTACTATTATGGTGATGACATGACTTTCACCCAGCAGTTTCAATAAAGCTAAAAATGAGTCCTTAACGGAATTGCTTTTGCCATATATACTTGGCCTTTGTTAGTTGAAGGAGGATCATTGTAGAACTTCCCATTAACCAGATAACAGTTCACTTGCCAAATTGACCTCCATTGGCCTCTCACTAAGTGGCTCAATCTAGCCTCTACCCTAGTGATCAGGCTGACCTTTGGCCTAAAAGGCAGAGCCGTGTTGGACGGTAGTCAAAACATCAAAAGGCACAGATGAAAATGTTGTTTTGAAATGTTACACAGGCAAGTATGAGATTTTAGGACCTTATATTGTAATTAGTGCAATAAAAAAACGCCATTGAACAGCTGACAGGGGCAGCCATTATAAGGAGGGGAGGTACACTTGCACACTGATATTAAATAAGAAAGCTCGGGGTCTTATCACAACTGCAGTTTCAAAGTGATTTTATGAGCAGACCTGTGCATGCAAGCACTCATGCATTAACACCACCCCAAAGCCTGCACACACACACACACACATGCACATGAACAAGAAGTATTGACTCCACTCAGACGCACAGAGAGAAACAGACAGACATTGCATACAGACACTCACACAAGGAAACTGCCTCCATACACACATATATGCAGTGACACATAAAGGCACACACACACACACACACACACACACACACACACACACACACACACACACACACACACACACACACACACAGACACACTCTGCCCTTCTTAACCGATTAAGACCAAAGCCCTGACAAAGGAAATAAAACATTTTGTGGTGATCAGTGGCCATGTACATACAGATATCTGTTGGATTTCACTTTTGGAGCTGGGGAGGGGTAAGGCTTTGGTGATGCATGCATAGCCAGCTTGGTTCCTCTGGAGCTGCAATTGGAACGGGACAAACATCTCCTCCTACAATCCATACAAGCATGGGGAAAAAAGAAAAAAAAAACCCTGAAACATATGAAAATATACACATACATACACCCATGGAGTAGCATGTGGACACACACCCACATACACATTTATGTTACAATACGTGTGATGACTTTGACTGACTGACCCATTTATCCTTAACCACCTGCATTAAGGTTTAGTATGTTGAAAAGCTAAAATCTTTTGTTTTTAGTTTAGTTTACTACCGAAGGTCATAAGCAGCAGTATTCCAGTCTGTTTTTTGGAATTATATTGGTTTTAAGCAATAAGTTAAAATGGTTACACTCTAGTCCTAACCTTAAAAAATAGCTTCTTAAAAAACTAGGCAAGCAACACTTGAGGATTTTTCTTACTGTTTTGAAAACCTTTGGTTCTCATAGGTATGGAATTACAAGACACAAAGTCACACACACAGAAAGACACATCAGGAAAACAAAGACAAAGGCTTCACCAATATCGGCCACTGGAGACACATTTTGTTCTCCAGCATGTTCTCATCTGTAGACCCCATGCAGTGTTTTCTCTGTAACAAGCCGTACATCATCCCATTTCAAAGACCATTTTGGATCTCAAGCCGTAGAGGGAAGGGGATTCAACAGGCTGCAAAACCTGTGCTCTCACTGCTGCAGTGTATCATTATCACATTCATATTACTCCACTGTAGGCCTGCTTCTTCAATAAAACATCTTTGGCTCAGAAGAGAGATAGAAGATTACTTTGAAGCCTGGCAGTGAGGCGATGAGCATGTCAGAATCAAAAGCAAATAACACGGAGCATCTAACAGAAAGTGTCAGTGCTTTTGGTCCAGCATATTGTGAAAAGGGCCCACAAAAAAGTCCTTTTGCTCTCATTGCAGAACTCATTCCAAGTGTTGCCAGATTGCATGCTAGATTCAATGATAAAAAAAAAAAAAACATCTTGGGAGAAACTGTAACTAATGAGCAATGCCTTTTTGCTTACTTTTAGCATTGACATGTAAGAAAACAACAGAATTTCATTGTTTCCAGGATTACTCAGTTTTATAATCTTATAAATATAAATGAGTATACTATAAACTAATTCTAACTATTTTAATAGCTACTATATAAAAAGTTAAATTCTTCTTCTCAAACGCAAATTCTGCATTGCTGCCACTGTAGCCTTTTTGCCTAAGGCTGCATTTAGCACTAGTTTTCAAAATGCTGATTTCACATTTCATAAAAATATTTTTTAAAAACTATCTCATGCCCAACATTAGTGGATAAGATTATTCCCCCTGTAGGTAATGGATGTTCTGAGATTGCCTTTCAGTTGAATCCTCTCTTTCTAGGCTCAGTGAAAATAATGTTCTATTGTCACGTGATGCTCAGTGTGAAGAGTGATTCTGTTTCTCCTGAGGCTAAACACTTGCTTAATCTATGCCTTTACGCTATACTGTAAGAGCCTGTGGATACAATGGGTCTGCTGAGCAGTTAAACCATTTTTCCCCCATATAGTTCACTAGTGCAAAGATTAATTTTGGTGTTACTCACAAACAAAGAGCATGATTCTTCTGAGACACGGTAGATGAGCTCAGCATGCTGGATGACTCGGTCTAGAAGTTTCTCTTGGGAGATTGAGGGGCAGCGGGAGAGTCTACCATGGTCTTCCCTACAGTCTAGTGGGATGCTCACGGTAAGCAGATAAGGACCGAGCAATACAGCCCAAACACCCAGCTGCATGACTGAAGACAACCACATATAGATGTTACAAATGTTCACAAGTAAAAACTCATGCATACATGCACAAAACACAAAAACCTGATCATCCTATATCTTTATTGCTTGAATTTCCTTCTTCAGAATTACATAAATCAAAATCACTGCTCAGCTAAATAAACTGGTGTAATTTATATCTGTCAGCCCAATTACAAAGCATGCTTTGTAAGTCTTGTGAGTCTTGAAGTGTGATGCATTACCTGTCATCTTGTGCATTCTGTCAGTAGTCTTCAAGTCTTCCTAGCCTTTCTGTCATGCTGACTTCTGTTATAAAGCCTGACCAGGCCATGAATAAAGGAAAAGGTCACTTTGGTCTTGCGTAGGTTCTCGAAGATTTGTCTTCCCAAAGCCCCGCATTTCTTTTCTCATGCATAATACCAAGATGGTAACTATAGTCAGGCATGCTAGGCCTAAATATTTTTCTTCCTGATTTAAAGTTACGAACTGGGATTTCTTTCTAAATATATCTGGCGATATGAAATCTGTGTCAACCGACCTCAATTTAAAAATAAATACAAATAAATGTTTTGTACATTTTTATTCCACCCAGCATCCTGATACCATTCGCCAATAATCCAAGAATGAAGACTGAGACTGATTAGATTTATCAAACAAAAGCTCAAAAAAGGAACGGGCTGAAAAATCCCTCCTTTCAGCCGAGGTAAGTATGTAATGTAGATTTAAACACGCATGACAGAGAAGGCTGCAGAGAAGACAGCGTAGAACTGGAACAGACACAACAAATAGGGGGTGAATGAATGAGAGTCGGAAATCACAGGGACCTAACAAAACCCCACAAATCTTTCTTTTATTTTGACATTCATATTCCATTCTGCTCAGAAAACCATGGGTGTGTGAGAGTAGCTCAACCCAGAAGCACAGATTTACTGTAATCCATGGTTGCTTGAAACAGATGGCCATTAAACGCTGCATTTTTTAATCACACTACTTACTTTATCTGTCTTTTAAATCACTTCTGTTTAAAGTATAATAAAATTAGAAGATTACCAGGGAGGAGTTTGTCAGTCAATTTATGGTGATAAATCCATTCATGTAATTTGGATGCAAATTACAGGACATTTCTGCCTCATAGACATACAATGTAATTAAATTGTCTATTAATGTTCAGTATGAACCACAATCATATAATCAAACAATCAGAATAAATAAGGATACTAAATAAGACTCTATCCTTAAATGAGGTTTTTGTTTTTTTTACATGGACCAAACCATGAAGAGAGGGACAATATTCAAGAGGCGTGACATCAAATGTTTATCTCTTCAGCAAAGCATGTTTAAGGATAAGCTAAAGACAGACAGGGGATCAGAGAGTAGCAGCTGATGGGTTTCGTATTACTGAACTCGACGTCACAGAGACTTTCAGGTTTCCTATTCAAGCATCCTCAAGACACCTGAAGCCTCATGTCACATATGTCAACCTGTTTCATATGAAACAATGTTCTCTTCTCATCTCCTTTCTTTTACTCCCCCACTTCTGCACCTCCTTGGTGGGTTTGCAGATTATTTCAAATGTAAGCACACCTCTCCAAAAAAACATCTTCTTTTCTTCAACCTCCTTATGTTAAATCCTATTAAATGTAAAGGGAATTTAAGAAAACTGAGAAAACTGTATGTTGCTAAATTTACAAAACATCCCAATTAATGTGATAGGACTCAAGTCATGGGTGTAATACGAGGGTATTTTTGCTCAATCTAATCTGATTTGGATATCTGCCAAAAAAAAGGTATTTGTAGCGCAGCCTCAACCTAATTTGTTGTTCATGCTAGATTCTATAAACTCACATTTGAGGTAATTAACATAGGTGCAAGCATGTTTTGTGCATCCACACTTTTTAAACATTGCTTTTTCCACACATCAGTGAGGGCATGCATGAAAATGTACGATAGATAGATAGATAGATAGATAGATAGATAGATAGATAGATAGATAGATAGATAGATAGATAGATAGATAGATAGATAGATAGATAGATAGATAGATAGATAGATAGATAGATAGGGGATAAACATAATTTACACAAGTGATGAGTTTGCCAGAGGGTACTTCATTTTAAATTGTTTTTACACTGAATTCAGACTTGTTCTGTGAGAGGCCTTGTTTGGAGCTTTTATCTTTTGAGCCCTTGTGACGGCCTCCTGCTGTCTTTATTTCTTGCATCTCTACCTGCAGGCAACCTGCAAGCTTGATGTCTTGCACCTGGGCAGGCTGGGCCTAGGTTATTTAGGCTGGCTCCTCACTTTCTTCCTCTCACCATCTAGCCTTTTGGTTTTGTTTCCCTCTTTGTTTTGCCTTCACACCACACATACATCCAGCATTGTACCCCCCACTGATTTATAGTCTACAGATTAATTTATTACTTTGTTTTTGTCTTTAAATCTTGTGTGGTCTCCCTCTTTGTCTATAGCCCACTGAGCCTGGGCTGTGACACCCTCTCATTTCATCATAATGAGCAGCAGCGGCCCATCACCACTGTTCTCATCTTGCAGGTACGTTCTCATCTCTACTCTTATCTTGTTATTTGATAAACTGATATAATCCAGTGGCACCTTCTCTGTGTAACGGCCTCTTAATATTTGTCTGATAGTGACTTGTGAAAGATCTGATTTTCGCTCTGAATAGCTCCTCAGGTTCAATCCAGTGCTCACTGGAACCTGCCTTCCCATTTCCTTTGCAAGATATAATTTCTCAGACTTCTTTCAGTCTGGTGTTCATTGCTACTAAAGCTCAAAGTGTCTTCTGAATTTGTCTCACCAACATGTCAATTTATTCAGAAGTCTTTTTGGAAACCACTGACAGAAGCCCAGCAGCTGTTGGTAATGGAGTCTCTGAGCTTCTTTGTCTCCTGCACTGCTGCAGCACTGCTCATTACACCAGCGACGACACAAGATGTGCACTGCCTCCGCGTCGCCCTGTGGGTTATGTTGATTGAGCCTCCTCCTTGTCGATGGCAGCTGATTGAGAAAGTGACGCACTGTTTAATATCATGTAAGATGTCAAGTGTATCATTTAGCTCCAAAACCACAGACACACCTTTTGGCTTCTCTCTGCAACATGTTGTCACACTGAAAAAATACTATATAATGTGCTTTATAAGAGAACGACAAGTTTTGCTCTTAATGTTCTCATAATCTTTGCCTGTAATTTTACAGTACTCACAATCTTTGCGCTGACATCTTTGCTCAGGTAAGTATTCCACAACATTTGAAAATCACTATACAGCTGTTGTATTAGCTAGACAACAACTACTCACTTAACATTGTGTGTTACGAGTTTTCCTTGTTTTTCTCAAAGTTAAAAACTCTTAGAGAAGTAGTATTTCTTTTTCTTTCTTTTTATCTTGGTAGAAACTTCTGGAAGTTTATTATATAATTTTACTGGCAAGGCTTACATCCCATCAATTCAACGGTAACAAGCTTACTCCAGATTCTAGGTTTCTTCTTTGTTTCTTTTTACTGGTGTAATATAAAAAAAATGGTACTGAAAAGAATGTTAAATTACATGAATTATCTGAGTATTTTTCTAAACTGAAAAAAAAATGAACCACTTATGTATTTGCCTTTGTTTTCACCAACTTATGATGCTAATTTCATGAGGTGAACATTAGATTAGTGACAGTTCATACATTTCAGTGTTACCTTTTATGTTTTGTTGTTTTGCTGTTTCATTTGCACATACGAAATGTATTCACTCATGGGTACAATCGCTTTGCTATTTTGGAACCTCATTTGATTTCTAAAGCAATTTCTTGTTTGGAATCTGAGGTGAGAATTGCATTTACCAAAGTGACTTGCAAAGATATGCATTAATCAAAACACATGAAGTGGGGAAACTGTGTTAGATGGTACATTGTTGTTTCTATTTGCAAAAAGAAGTCCCCATGTAATGTCATGTCTGGCACCTACAGTATGTAGTGTATTATCTTAATTTCAAAGCAGTCCATCTGGGAAAAACCAGGGAGGGAGTTGGTGCATGAAATGAGATGAATATGTTCGAATAGGAAAACATATTTATTTATGTCTTAAATCTGAGATTACAACAGGGAGTGTTGATTCAGCATGGAATCCAAATATTACAGTACATTTGTTTTCTTTTCTTCCGAACAGAAGTGATTGCCATTTCATTAAACTGTGCCCTAGATTCCACAGACTATAAAGTGCTGCAATATTTAAATGAATCTCAGTATAATTCAACATGGCTCACCATACATTATAGCTCTCCCCTTTTCATACGTCTGTTCTGATTTTCTTTCAACTTCATCCAAGGAAGGGTTTTGCTGAGCACACTGTGCATGTGTGCATTTTTTTGTCTGCAGCAGCCTCACATTCACAAATGCAAGAGATCTATTGATGTCCACTGTACACTTTCTCAGCCCTGAACCCTTGAAGCAGCTGCTGCTTGCTCTGACTGTACTGCATGGATCCCCATGTCATAGAGTGTCTGTTATTCTCTCTCTCTCCAGGGGTCCTTGAGATGCACAGTGCACTTAATGGAAATTCGTGCCTCACACTGGTTCAGTTTGTTTGAGGCAAAATGCCAGTCAGGCATTTTTGACAAACATTTCATTGTTTAAGTCACGCATATTGTACATGACTGACTTCACCCGATGAGGTTAAAAAAAAACATATCCTTTTATACATGAAAAAAACATGTTATATATATATATTTTTTTGTTTCTGAACAGTACCTTCACGCAAAACAGTATGCTTTTGTGGTTGGAGATTTCCTCCCCATGTTAAGACCATGATTGCATGCCATATCTGTCATGCTATATCCATGCCTGCAATAGTAAATACCCACTCTATCCCCTCATGTGGTATAGTGGGAAGAGTACACACATACATATTAATTACTCTAGTTCTGACAGACTTCTCGCGCTTGCTGAGGGTTGATGGGCATCTCCCGCACTGGGACATCTCGCTCCCTTATTGGAAGATGGAAAGAGTGTGAGTACAGTATGTGTGTGGGGGTGTTAATGTGTGCGTGTGTGTGTGTGAGAGAGAGAGAGATGAGACAGTGGTTGATAGTTTAGAAAGGCTTGGTGAATAAAGGGCAAATGTGTGAGTTATACAGAATACATATATAATTCCTTAAGAAAATGCAAAAAACCTATATGTGTGCAGGGTGGAGTGGAAGGCAACTGAACAAAGAAAAAACATGAAAACCATCAATGGATATTTGCCAAATACAACAGACAGTTCCAAACAGTAATATACTAAAATACACCTTTTTTTTCAATGCCATGCCAAATATATACTATTTATTATTATATACTATGTTCTGTTTTCCATCGTGTTTTTTTTTTTAATATTCTAGTGTATGTTGTTCTTCAGTATCTATTATTGTATATGTACTCAGGTCTCCCTTGAAAACGACTCAATCTCAATGGGATTGACCTGATTAAATAAAGGTTATATGTTGCAAGACTGCAAGACATACACCAAATTACAGACACCCCCCTGACTGTGTAGTTACAGCTTGTTTTGCACAAACCATTTTTGTCTAAAAACTGGCAGGGTATATACAGTATTATACAACAGTTTTAATAAGCCCACTTTGAAAGGTAATAGCTTTTACCTGGATTTACCTCATCAGTGTATTTGATGCGTATCCCCAGTATTTTGTACAACCTGTGTGCAACAGTCGGTGGACTGTATAACAGTGGGTGTGCATGATAAGTGCTGGATGTATGATTCAGTGTTTAAGATTGACAAGCACTCAGCAGATCTTAGCAGCATGGCATACAGCTGATGCCTGCTTTTCTTAGCAGCTGTCTTGTTTTTGATGTGCAACAATGTGGTATTAAAACACATTCACTGTTGACTTCTTTTCAGGCTTTAAAGGAACAAAGTTACTTGTTCAGTCAGCTCTCACCCACACTGTAGCTACCAGCTGGATTGTCCTTATTTGTCTGGGTTGATAAAATTATTATCATATCATTCTGTATGAGCAAAATCATTAAAACAAAAAAACAAACAAAAAAACAGTTGGATGATTAGCCTCAGGTCTGTACCATGGCTATCGTGTTGGTTCATGAGACGAGTGAAGTGGAGTGAACAGGCTATGTGAGCTTTTTTAATGAGAACTGTGAGATACAAAGAGACACTCAATTTTGTAGTGCAATACCAACAGTCCTGGGGGCAACTGAGAAAACTACACATTTGAATGATTTTATGCCTCTTTATAACTGTTCCAATCGGGTCATTGTGTGTGTACGTGTGGGTGTGTGTGGTTTGCATTTCTATGCTGACAAGCATGTGTTCATTAATGGTTTGTATTCTCTGCATGGAGAAGACAAATAAAAGATGAGAAATATTTGTGCTTAAAAACAATTATTCATTTCTTACAACCTTTAATTAAATATCAGTAATTGCACAGAATAAATTAACGTTCATTCACTAACCAGCTTTAACTCTAGCACTTATTTTGTTTGATGTATTTCATAAATATTACTCATTAGTGAGAGTAGACAAAGTGAAGAGCTGTTATTGTGTCTTTTCAATAGCAACACCTACAAAAAAGCATTTATTTTAATCACATAAAATAAAATAAAAATGCGCCTTATGGACCAATGACTTCCTCAATTATTTTTACTCACAATGAAGAGTCGAAGAGTGCACAGCCAGCATCCTGAAAATAGTACAGCAGATAAGGCAAAGAAGTCTTTTTATTGCTTTAGAATGCAAATTTTCTAGTTTATACCAATTAAGTTTATAATTAGTGTGAAAAATGCATGTGTGTGTGTGTGTGTGTGCGCGCACACATTGAGCCTTTAGGCATACAACCACTTTTGGGCGAGAAAGGATGATGAAATAGCCAAATTCTTGTATTTCTCTTCAATTTCCGATCCATTGTAATACACAGAAACATCAAAAGCCATATTTAGAACACAAATATGATACATACTTACATTTACAAAATAAAGTGTCTTATTTATTATTATTATTATTATTGTTATACACTCAGGTCATGTCTGCTATGATGCACAGAACTCATTGGAATGTAATAATGATATACTGACACTGCACATGCATGTCATTGGTTGTTTCTGTTGTGCATACTGACTATTTTCATACCTCCATATCCATAGGCTAAACCAAACAAGAAAAATGTTTTTTCCCTCATGATTTTGCACCACAACACATGCTATTTGACCCATGCCAAATTAACAGTTGGAAGTTCACATTCATTTTTTTCCTCTTTGATTTCTGTGAGTTGACAGAAAACCGCTCGCTCATCAGAGGCAGAGCACTGGAGAGTTGCAGATGACAGTTCTGGGCTGATCCATTACCACTTTGCCCCGGGCGTAATTACCATCTCCCTCCAGTAACATGCAACACTTGCTCCTTTGAACACGATCTTGCACAAACTTCTCAATCTGGTTGCAACAGGAGCAGCACTTCTGTTTCTCCTGCATTTACAATCCCCTCCCTCTGGGGCCTGTGGTGGAGCACACCTGCATGCATAAAAACAACAATTAGAGAGCAATCATGATGATCACTGGTGATGAATTCAGCTTTGGAGCTTGTTATTTCCCAGTGGGATCTGGTGGCAGTGCAGACGCAAAAAGTAGCGGCAGAAGCATGCCTGTCTTGCCGTGATGCCACGTGTCATTTTTGACAAGTCTCGGGGATAAAGAAAGCAGGCAAAAAGCTTTAAATCAAATTGGTCACACAGCCTTGCCAATCACTGTGGACAACATATGCAGGTTCACAACCAAGGTGAAGCTGCTGTTGAGTGTCTAGGCGGTGAGCAATCTCCCTGTGCTCTAAAATGGAAATGAAACTGTTACACACCCACAGCTATTGAGGAAGGGATTTGCGTGGGCCGAGGTACAACTATACTCGATCACCACTGTGGGAGAAGCTTTAGCTTTGCCCTTCTTCAAAGTGAGATTTACAAAAAGGAAATGCTTGGCTAGGTTTATTCAAAAGAAGCTCCTGATGGTGGGAAGACAAAAGGTACTTCACACTATCCTCCCTGGGGCACATGTACTCCAAAGCTCCACTTCTCCGCTTTACTCCTTATTCTAAGTACATGTTCCCCCCCTAGAGTGCACTGCACTCTCTCCTGCTCCTGTCTCTCTTGCTTTTTTTCCTTCATTCTCTCTGTACCTACCCATATTTCTCTCACTTAATTTCACTTGTCTTCTCCCTCTACACCCTGCTGTCTCTCCTCCTCGTTCCCACTCTCACCTTTAAGTTTCTCTCTCTTACCTCCCGCTTTCCCCTCTCTCTGCCTCCTCTCTCTTCCTCCCTCTCTCTCTCTCTGTCTGTCTCTAGCCACGTGTTGGCTAGCTCAGAGCAAAACCCTCTTTTAACAGAAGCTGAGGCCAGATGGCGGCTCAGAGATGGATCAACTCTGAAGTTCTCTGTGAGTTCCAGACTGTTTTTTTTTTTCTGTTTTTTTTTCTGGGAATCTCAAAAATAACTTGCTCTTTACCATTTCACCTACAAACCCAGTGTGGGACTTGTTTCTTAAATTAACATTTCATATCAGCTCAGAAAAGATCAACGAAACCAAATATACATATATAGAATTCATTAGTGATATTAAAGATGGAGAAAACTTTCTGCAGAAAACATATTTGGTCATCTTATCTAGCTTAGTGAGCCAAAAAACAATTCAAGGAATGGGAGTGTTTTGTGTAGTTTTTGGACATTTCTTTTCATTACTTCTGTTGTGTTCCCTCACTAAAGGCTGTCAAACTGTGATGGGTCTTGTTAACACACAGACTTCAAATCCCCTGGTGGTAGTATTTATTCCCAAAGGGGACTTGTGGCTGTAGAATGAGAAATGTGACATGTCTGTGAATCCCAATAGAAGAGAAACAGGTACAATATATCCACGGGGAGAAAATCCTGCAGTTTGTCTAATGAGGCATAGCCAGACTATACACTTTGGTCAGTTCAGGAGATGAGCGTGAAATCCCCCATTAAATAATGTGAATCTCACATTAAGAGGCCCTCCTGAGGCAAAGTGTCTGTAGTAGGGATGACTAACTCAATTAATTCACAGTCCCCCCGAAAGTTTCTTTCCAAATCAAGGACTTGTTTTAAGGTTGTGTGTGTCATTTGTCCCGTCTGCGTTGTCACTGTGTGTGTCTGTTTCTGTGGGTATCAGAAATGAGTGCACCAGTGCACACAGGGTTGAGGCTGACTGACTCTGAACCGGTGGCCTGCCCTCAATACCAAAACAAGTCATCTATTTCCTGTTTTGTGAATCCACGTCTTTGCCTGCTGTGCGGTGGTGATTGTCAGGTAACATTTAGAAAGCCCCCCCCTCTCTCTCTCTTTCTCTCTCTCTCTCTCTCTCTGTTTGCCATGCTAAAGCTTCACTCTTGCCATTTTTTACCCCCCCCCATCCTTTTCCTTTACCGCGGAGAAACAAGTTCATTGTGATTCGGAATGCAGTTCCACGGCTCAATGGGTTCTGTTTGAAATGAGATTTGAGAGAGTGAGCATGAGAGAGAAAGACAGAGAATCTCCAGCCGCCTAGCATCTTGATGAATAAAAGATGGAGGCACTGTGGTCTCATAAACAACAACAGAGCATAATTAGTTCAGTTCTTTTTATTTTAGGAACACTTTATGTGACATTTCCTTTGTGTGGCTGCTTTCATCACGCACGTCCTGCCTGCTTTATATGTTGTGTAGGGTTCCCTCTCTCTCTTCCTTGTAAGTCAACAGTAGAGCTTGAATTATATTTACACTCTATGCAAATGTTAATACTAATATACATTTCTGTATACTCTCACTCTCCCAGTTTAGTATTGTAATATGCCCTGCTGATATGTATACAGTAAATAGCCAACTCGTTACAACAGACCAACACTATTTACATATGCCCTATATGTACGATGTTCATGATATTTATGTACCAGGCCTGGGCCAAACAGCATTAGTAATTAATTAAATTGATTGGAGTACAGAGTACAAAGCTTGCAAAATACAAAAGTAGAAAAAAAAACATAAATACTTAATGAAAATTTACATTACAGCAAAATTAACTGTCATCACTGAAAACACTACAACAAAAGTATAGGTAATATAAATTAGCAATTTTATTTATTCATCTTTTTCCAGTTTATCTGTTTCTCAATACTGTCCCTAATATGAAAGACTCTTTGCATTCAGTGTAGCTTTTAATAATCATGTTCTTTTTTACTTGGCAAATGCACCTGTAATTTGGGCACATTCGATTTGTCTTCTCTGAATCTCCATTAGCCATCTACTGTTACCTTAAAAAGTCACATTAATGGGCTACTTGTCAGACTCCTTTTGTAGCGGACTACTAATTGGCTTTTAACGTAATATGACCGACCTTTAACTGTATTTGTGATTGCAGTTAGGCTACATGAAAGCTCTTTTCCATGACGCATTTACATAATTTTTGTCTACCCCCTGTAAAAAGCAAAGTCAGTATATGTATGTTTCAGTGATAGACAGCTTACCTGACATTATAAAGACTTTAGCGAGACAGTGAAGTCCCACATATTTTGAACACCAGGGAACGTGAAACAAATCCTAAAACTGCCAAATCTGTTTGACTCAGGTCTGCGCCGCTGTCTGTTGATGCTCTGCATTCTCTCCGCATATCGTCTGCTCTGCTGAATATGGCCCAGTCTAATGGCATCTGTGATATCCCTGGAGCACCCTAAGAGAGGCTGATGACAGCATGTGTTTGTCTTCCCTTCTTTTGCTTTCTCTCCCCCACACACACACACAAATAGACAAACACACACACAGCGCACCTTCCTAATCTTCAATTCTGCTCCCCCGCCCACTGTTGATGCTTCAGAGTCAGAGCCCTGTAAAGTCTTTAGCCTAAGGTACTGCCTCAGGGTCTGAGCAGTGGTGAGGGCAGGCACGGGGTAGCATAATCAAAGGCGAACATATGTGTATTAATGTGTGTTTATCAAATACCCTCCTGTCCCACTCACCTCTCAACCCCTGCTGCCTGATCTTTAAATTTCCAACCTTTCGAGTCCCTGTTCTTGCTCATCAGATGCCCCAATAGTACACTGAGTGGATTCAATTAGCGCAGTAGTAGCGAACGTGCTGGTCTGCACCACACCAAGATCCCGACACGACACCCAACACACATGCAAAGCCCTGCATACTGATGTAGACCAAATTACCTTCAGACACCTGCTCACAACAAAGGTCACCATGGATGTCAAAATCTTTCATTCAGTTTCAGTCTGCAGTCAGATGAAAATGTTGATTTCCAGCCATGTACAACGGGAGCACTTTAATGTCTTAATCACAGCTTATTTCCGCTGAAACATTCGAAAGATTAAGAGACCAATATTCATAGCATTTTTTTCATACCATGGAATTCAAGTAGGAACGAAAGAGTGGGATGAGTTTTAAACACAATTCTCAGTTAAAAATCAGAACGTTCAAATGCTGGAAACAATTACAGATCATGGCATTCATCAGTAAATGGAAGATCTGGTCCTCTGTGATTGTTGGTGAACTCACAAAACAGAGAATCTACATATTAATCATCTTTTCTATAAAAGCTCAAACTTGTGTCTTAATCAGAAACTGTAGCCAAAATTAATAACCCTGAACTCCATAGCCATCCAATTATCATTTCAGATCACAGACCAATAAGCTTCACTTTAATACATGAAACTGACACAATCCCACCTCCTCACTTTTAACAGACAAAGAGTCTAACAGTTCCTTTTCCAGAGAGAGGGCATACTTTATTGAATAAGATGACTCCCCAGAAATATCACCATCTGTTCTATTGGAAACAGCAAAGCGTTGTTTTCAGAGGATGTCTTATTTCATAATCCACATACAGTAAACAGGAAAAAGAACAGCAAGAATGCATCCTACTCCCCCACAGAGCAAACTAAAAATGAGATACAGAAAAACTCAAATTCAGCTCAAAAATAAAAGAGACATGGAGACAGGGAAACGTACAGTGGCCCTGAGATCTCAATGCACTGCAACTTTAGAAAACACATGCAAATAGACAAAACACGAGCAAATTAAGAAAACATGAATTTGACAACACATTTAGAGAACACGCTGCAAATACAGACTACACAACCAAATACACAAACGCGCTGCAAATACACAAAAAAAGACGATGGGCTGAACACGGCTTGGACACGCTTGTTGTTGTAGATGCAGTAGGGGCAGCTAACATAGATATAACACTAATAGCGAAAAATTCCAATTCCAATTGCAGATTTGCAGTGCGTTTGTGTATTTGGTTACTGCGCATGTGTTGTCAGATTGATGAAGACGTTTCATTCATTTGCTTGTGTTTTGTCTATTTGCATGTGTTTTCTTAAAGGGAAACTTTGCGGATGCCAGCGGAGGCGATCTACTGGACCAATTTCAAAACTCTTGGTAAGTAAGTAATTTCAACCACAAAATTTGTAAAAATAGTGCCCAGGTTTAAAAATACCGGAGTTTCCCTTTAAGTTGCAGTGAGTTGAGCTCACAGGGCCACCGTAGAAATTCCATGTTAACCAGGTAAAACTAAAAAAATCTAAAAGCCTCATCAGTGCAATCATTAGATTCACAGTATTGGGGAGCGACCCAGGCAAGTGCAGGACTATCCACAAGAGGCACCTTAATTTTCTCAAAACTGGTCCTTGTTACCAACACAGGCATGTGTGGTCCAAATTTAGGCAGTAATTTGGAGTACCTTGACACTACGCCCAGAAACCGGCAAACATTAGACAAAAGAGTTTCTTGAGAGACAACACTGATCTTTCCGTTTTTGAAGGACAGAGCTGAGGTTCAGTTTGTCAGTCTCTAGCAATGACAGTAAACACTGACAACTTCTTTTCTACCACCTGTGTAAAAGGGAAACTGAACATTAGCCTGGTCTGTTGTGTAAAATACCTTTGCACCTTGCCGATTTGCAAACAATTCATCCACATTAGGCAATGGGACACAGTTCATAGTAATCAGCTAACATCTGTTTTCCACCATTATCCCCCCCCCATAACCACCCTAGGAAGGTGCGTCAGTCTTCTCAGTGGCACTTATTATCAGCAAGCAATACAGTACAGCTGAGGCAGCCCCAACAGCAAAAGGCAAAATGGAGTTTCTGACATAAAGGTTTGACAGGAGGTTCAATTTTCACTTTGTGCCAAAAGTTGTGAATGCAAGATGCAGACGCAGTATCCTTGGCCATGACAGGAGCAGTTGAGAAACTGGACGGTGGAAGGAGAGTATCGTCTTTAGTGCAGATTTGTAAGGCATCCATCAAAACCCTCCCTGCAGAGGGCTGCCCTTCTCCACCACAGAGAATGTGGCCAAGGCAGAAGTATTGACTCTACTCACTACGACTTCTAGGCATTTTGGCATGGGAATACTTCTTTCCTTTTGTCTTTCCTCAGGTGAAAAACTGGCATAAACATTGGCGATTCTCGGAAATACCTATCATAGTTGTGGCATTGCAAAATAGACAGTGCAGAGCAGTGAAAGGATATAACACAGCATTGTCTAAAAGTAAAAATCAAATCTAAAAAATTTTATTTCAACCAATGCAAATAACTCAACAACTGCCATTAATGATCGATTACCTCAAATATATAGCTAAATATATCAAAAATATATCAAAAAATCTTCAAATTCTTATTAAGGACACCAGTCTTTACTCAGCTTTCCTCAGAAAGAGAAAGGAAGATCATGCGGTTACCACCAAGTCTTGAAAGGGAATTTGCAAAAACACTTTCTCTAGGTTTTATCCATTATTAAATTCAGCGCACCTGAATATAAGCCGCACCCACTAAATATAAAAAGAAAAAAAATGTTGTACATATATAGGCCGCACTTGTCTATAAGCCGCAGGTGTCTACGTTGTAACATGAGATATTTACACAGAAAGATGGTACACCGAAAGATTTTTTTAACTTTTAATTAAATAAATGCTTTTTTGCGAACAGTGCCTGTAACACAGCAGTAACACGGCAGTAACATGGCAGTAAAATGGCTGGTTAAAAAAATAAAAAATACAGTAGCCTACCAGAAAAGTCATTAATGCTATCTTCCTCTCACTCCTGCGCACCAAAACCACTGAAGTCGTCTTCTTCAGTGTCGGAATTGAACAGCCTCAGAATTACTTCGTCACACACTGTCTCAGTCTCTCTTTCGTTGTCACTCTCAATGTCACTTTCGTCTCGAGGCAAATTCGCCCTTGAGCTTGTGCCGTCCTCTTCATCACGCAGCAGTCCAGCCTTTCGAAACCCGTTGGTGATCGTGGATTTTTTGACACTGTTCCACTCTGTCAGGATCCACTGGCAGACTTGAGCAAAAGTTGCTCTTCGCATACGGCCAGTTTCGGTAAATGATTTCTCGCCGCTAGTCATCCACGCCTCCCACTCAACTCGGAGTGCCACTTTAAATGCACGATTCACACTAATGTCGAGTGGCTGCAAATACTTTGTTGTGCCCCCAGGAATCACAGCTGGGATTGAGTTTGTCCTCTTGATGGCTGCTTTCACAGAATCTGTTACATGGGCCCTCATGCTGTCCAAAACGAGCAATGCTTTTTTTCTGTGAAAAAATCCTCCCGGTCGCTCAGCCATTCCTTCATTAGGCTTTCTATCATCCACCCTTTCTTGTTGACTTTCACGACGATTTCTTTCGGGAGTTTTTCTTTTGGCATCGTCATCTGCTTAAAAATCACCATTGGTGGAAGCTTTTGTGCAGCTCAGAACACAAGTGAAATGCGTTCTCTCATGGCCAGTTGTTTTCAGCTTGACGGACGATTCACCTTTCGTGTTAACAGTCCTAGTGAGAGGCAGGTCAAACGTCAAAGGTACTTCATCCATATTTATGATGTCGTCTGGTCCGATGGAATTCTTGGCTATCTTTGTTTGAGTGAAGTTGCGGAAGTTTGTAACTTTTTCCTCATAGTCGGGAGGGAGTTGCTGACACAGAGTCGTCCGTGCCCTGATGGACAGGCCTTTTCGTCTCATAAATCTGAGACACCACGATGGTCCACCTCTAAAATCTTCAATCTTCTTTTCGGTGGCGATTGTTTTGGCTTTCAGTCGGATCTGCACGGTGGAAACACCTCGGCCGTCTGCTCTCTGTGTGTTCACCCAGTCTTCAAGAACGTTTTCAAGTTCGGGCCATCTGCTTTTATTACCTCTGAAAGCTTTTGTCGTCTTTTTGCATTGAGTCAGTTCTTCACGCTGCCGTCTCCAACGTCTCACCATCGATTCATTGATGCCAAGCTTACGTGCAGCAGCTCTATTTCCTTTTTCGACAGCCAGATCGATTGCATTTAGCTTAAAAGCTGCATCATATGCATTTCTTCGTGTATTTTCCATGATGAGGGTGTGCGCACGATGCGCAAAATGACCGATCTAAAGAATTTAGCACGAGTGCGTTTGATTTAATTCGAACAGTTTCATTGGTCCACTGTGACCTGTGACCGGTAATTTCATTGGTCTGATGTGACGAGGCTAAATGTTTTGGCGGCATGAAGCTCGTTAGCCCGTAAAAATCTATAAATTAGCCGCATCATTGTTTAAGCCGCAGGGTTCAAAGCGTGTGAAAAAAGTAGCGGCTTATAGTCCGGAAATTACGGTAACTACTTGCATGCCACTTATCTAGTAGTAGTAATAATAATCATTAATATTTATTTCACTTTAATTTTGTCATTATATTTAATCTTGCTACAATACTCATATTTGATTGATTTTTTGTCTGCTGTCTTTATTTTTGTATGTGTTTTGTGTGTTTTTGTCTTAAGTCTCTGTCAAGTCAACATTTAGTGGAATGCTGCATGTCGTGCACTGATAGTACTAACAATACAAATGAAGACAAAAAGCTGGGCTTTATAATGCTGCTCACTCTCCGAAAAGGACTTGGCCTTTCATTCAAGGTGATGGAAATGGCCCGTTTCTAACACCTGAATGGACAACGTGAGCACAAAACGCAAACCTTCTTAGTGGCCTGAGGCATGGTCACATTTCCATCACCTCTTCAGGGACAAATAAACATGAAGAGACAGAGGAAGAGAGAAAATGAAAAAAAAGGATCAGTGAGAAGAAAGGGACATTAAAAACAGAAAATGAGGAGAGACGGATACAATGCAAAAGAGACAATCATTATTGATTGCTAATGATGAGCTTGTTACAAAATGAAACACACCATCCTCTCTCAGTGCTTATGTGTACTGCTTTGATTGACAGTTGGGGTCCATGATAGTCATTCATAATGTGGACAGGCTTGTGCAAAGACAGCCGTGCGTGGACAGGCCCATGGGCAGCATGACACATGACAACCTTGAAATAGCCAAAGCTTTGTTTGCCTAGCCGAGATCCACCCAGCGCTACCTATCTGGCCATTTTCTCTCCCTCCCTCTCTCTGTCTCACCTCATAATGGGCATCAACAAGTAATCTTTCTAGAACTATAGGCTGGCCATTATGAACAGCCAGAGTGGCACCATCAGCCTTTGAAAGCCTTATTATTACAGAGAGCGAGAGGCATACCTCATTGACAGAGGAACGAGAGAGACAAAAGACAAAGACTACCCTTGGATGAGGTGCGAGAAGGAGGGGAGGCAGTTAATTGAAGATCGGCGTGGGAGGATACAGAGATAGAGGGCAGAGGGGAGGTTGGTATAGACGATTTATGAGGGGCAGTATGTGTGCTTGCCTGTATGTGTGTTTATATGAGAGTGAGAGTGTGTGTGGGGGGTGTCAACCACAAAAAAACGCTTGGCAGATCTTGTTAAGGATAAGGTCGGGTGGACAGAAGGAGGGGATGAGTGAGGAGGTGAAGAAAAGAGGGATGATTGGTGTGTTTGGTGGATAGGTATAATTTAAAATAGCTCATAAATATAAAGAGCAATTCCTCATCTTGTGGTCACTGGCCAACTTTCAATACATCAGGTTTGTTTAGCAAATGGGGTGACTGCAAAACTTGGGGTGACTGCAAAAAATGACCCCAGCCTTGATTTGTATCATGACTGAATCTGAATTGGCAAAAGGAAGAAAGAGTATAGACCCCGAATGTGGTGCAGGACACTGTCTGGAACAGGCTGCCACTGTCAAAACATATCCTTTAATCTCTTTTCCCCGTGCCCAGCCCCCTTCTTTCTCTGAAAATCTAGGACATTCTTTTTCATCATCAGTGTGTTCCCTGGTCTCTGTGGTATGCTGAGCCCCAATGCCATAGTTAAGGAGTCTCTTTCTTTCTGCCAGTGTCTTTGGTCGCAGGCACTGTCCAGGGATAGGTGGTGTTTGCATGTGGTTTCCTTTGCCCTTTTGCATCTATTCATAGAAAAATAAGACGCGGGAGAAGAAGTGGGACAGATGAGAAGTTGTTTCCCACAATGTCATTACATGGTTTTATTCATTGCAAAGAAATACAAAACACATTAACAAGGAGAAAACACATAAAAGCAAAAAGAGAGAAAGAACTGTCTGTGTTTGTGGGTGTGTGTATAAGAAATTACACTTCATTAGAAGTGATCTGATTAGGATGGACTGGTACAGTAAAAAGTCTGAACCATTAGTAATGGCACTGGATTAGTTTTGTTTGCTTTCAAAGAGAAAATGATCATTAAGAATGTATAAAATATAATTGAAAGAAAAATAATACATTATTGGGATGCAACATTTCTGGTTTGATGATATACCCTGGAGAAAAACAATACACATCAAGGAACTATGATATGATATTGTCTTCCGTTATCATTTCCATTGCCCATTGGCTTTTCTTGCTATCATTTCTCTAATGACAGTTTCATACCACACCATTTGGCTTATGAGCCATTGTGCTGTTTCCCTAATGCCTCTGAAAGTATCAGACGGTAATGGCAAAGTAGATATTCCTCTCTCTTCAGCACTGTCAGATTCTCCTTACTGTTTCAGATGGCGATCTTAACAGTAAAGGCAGTATTACCTCTGTGTGCAAAGTCTAAGCTGACAGCAGGGATATGTGCTTGGACCAGGCTCCCTTGTTTTGCATTAATATGAAGAAATCTTTATGGCATGCAGTTTGAACCTATTCCACAAACAGTGGCTTGCGTCAGAGGCTGCCACTGGGTGGTGCTGAAATCCTTCCCTCCTCCCTGTGCTATGGACCCCCATGGGCTTCCTTAAATGGGGCTGACTGTGTTGTTGTTGAAGGAGTTTGCCAGACACAAGGCAAGATTTACAGTCCCAGGTTTAATTGTGTTTTGAAGAAAAAAACAGCTATAATGACAATGGAAATGCAATAAAGCTATAATGGGCTCCAGAAATTCCAGTTTAAACACTGAACAGCAGAGCACTTAGCAACCCACTGTTTGGTACCAGCGGTAATATGAAGATAAGAACTGATAGGGAGCTTTCTGCTCTGTTAGCCCGTGTTCAGATTTGGTCTGCTGATTCTTCTCATTGTAACTGGTTTGCATAAACCCACAGCATCATTAAATAAAAGAAGCTAATTGATTAGTCTTACTGGTGCATACTTTGGTGTTCACTGTGTGTACACAATATTAAGAACTTCAGCTTTTTCCATGATCCCTAATTGTTATTTCCCCACATTAAGACACTTTCAGTCATGAACACGAGGAGACAAGCTTAATAAGCATTTTAAGTCTTAAGACTATTGAGATATTGACCTAGCAAAAATGGATTCAGATCAATAGTTGGAAGGCACACCTATTATTTTATACACTGATCCTACACAGCATGGTAAAACTAAGAAATGCAGAACTTCAAAAAGAAATCTTCTCTCACCTAACAGCTATGTGAGAGAGAGAAAGAAAGACAGATTGCACCTGGCAAGAGGCTATGATCTATAAAAAGAAGCTGAGGAAGGGATAGACAAATCTGACTCTGCAAAAGCAAACAGATATATTGGTCTCCACCACTAAACCTCAAGGAAGGCTGGAGTATCAGCAATATTTGCAAGTCCGCGCCTTCCTGGCAATAACACCTATGCCACGCTGAAGCCAGCGAGGAGAGATTACCTGGGATATTCCTCTGTGGTCCAACACATAGTTGCATATGACTGCCAGGGGAAAATTAATTAGTGGATGGGACAAGGTTACAGACACATAATGAAAGTTATTGGCCATGTCACTTCATCATTTCCCCGGCCCCCCTATTACTTTCCATCAGGTTAGTCAGCCGTGAAATGGGGGTTTCATATGATGCAAGGAGGAATGTGCTACCACACCTTCACCACCAACACCTCCCACCCATATTCTCCCAGAGGGTTTGCACATGGATGATCATGGCACTTAGACTAATGTGGATGGTGCACGGTGATGAGGAGGGATTGGGAGTGTTAACTCATCCTTTTACATCATTACAGCACATTTATGGATCATTCTATCAAATGGCAGCTTTCACAACCAGCTCCAGCCTGTATTCACCTACTTAACCTATATTCATCTGGGGCTCAGTAGGTCTCTGGCCTTGATTGCAATGCTCTCAACACAGAAGGACAAACAGTCAGGCCAGTAGCATGTTTGGATTGTCAACTATGTTGTTCCCGTTGAGAAACAAAATAGAATAAAAGATGAATGGTCAAGTGTAATTGCCTGTCCTTGTTGGTCCTGAATAACTTGAATGACAAGAGTTGCATCTCTTTTATGAATGGTTCAACAAATGAAGTGGCTGTCTCTTATTCTTAAATGGAAGCAGCTGGTACTAATATTGAGTTATGATTATGAGAAAACAATGCCAGACAATTGCTACTTGCTATATGAAGCCAACATGTGGTGCAATGATACCTGTAACACTGAGGCAGTATGTCCTAGTCCAGAGAAGTCAATAACCTCTGCAGTCCTAACAACTGTTTATCTTTCACATGAATAGAAGGCTACAGTAAATCAGTAAATACACCAAGACAATAGAGTTTTTGTGTGCATTTAGTTAAAGTTCCCCCTTTTTCTTGCTATACTGACTAACTTGTGTACTGTATGTGTGCACTGTCAGTTAAGTTGCTGTGTATGTTGTATATGTATTTGGATATTTACATACAATACATCTGTATTAGTGCCTCATCACCGTCTCTTATGCAGTTCGGCTCCAATCAGATCGGCTCACCACACAAGCTGATACAGTAAGCCTGTCCTCACAAAGCAGATCATTTGTTCACTTTGCAACTATCATTGCTGGATCTATTTTTTTTTTCTGACAGAATACACTATAATAGAACATAATAATGTGGGTTCGCTCGCACCCTCTATTGAACTAACGAGTCGTATTTTTGTGCTGGGTACACATCAACTGGCTTAATTTTGCCTTGTGTTCCACCCCTTCCTATACTCTAGACGTTTTCCAAAACAATGACTGAAATAAACCCTTGTGCATACAAAAACTGAGAAAACTAGCTATCAGCACACACAGCTGCCTGCATATATGCGCACACAACAATACACACAATATGAAAACATGCATGCAAAAGGTAGGTATTATGTCTTTGATTATATCATAGTCTTATAGTGAAAATACATATCTTATTTTGTTTGACATATTGTGCTTATCAAGTGACAGATTTCCATTGCCAGACAATAATGAAAGGACATAGCAGTAGATCATTAGATGGTATTTGTGCAACACTCCCACAGACATACAGTAAAACCACATACACATTATGTCACTTTCTGTGTGTTGTGTGCTCAAATGGCCACCTTTGATGTGAAATATGTTTGATGTCAGCATTTTTTTTGAAAAGGTAAAGGGAAAGTGTTCTGCAATAATTTCAGTGTCTTAGATAAAGACAGATAAAAAACAAAGGACCATCAAAGGAAAACATGGACAGTGAAGCACTTAGTATGAAATGGCTTTGTGGGGAATTTATAAAGTTTCAAAACTATTATGCCTCATACTTTTACTTGTTTTGTTATTACTGTGTTTTTTACCCTCTGTTTAAGATGGGGCCCATCCATCACGTAGGCATCTCAGACATCAGCACAGTTCTCCAAATCAATGGCTCATTGACTGGCCCAGCAGCAGACATGGACACACGTCTGTCTCCCTGACAGTTACAAAAAAGAAACAGGAATACAAATTGGGCTTCACTGTCTGACTGAGAGGGCAAGAGAATAGATCATTGACAATCATGACACAAATCCATCTCTGATTCTTGAAAACCCCTTTTCTATTGTTCCCCCTGGTTCCCCCAAGTCCCCTTGCTTGATCCATTGATATAGACATGCTTGGAATAGTCATTTTGTTTGGCTGTCTCTACAGGAGTTTGGGCTTAGGTGCTTTAGAGGACATTTTGACAATGGGAGAAGGATTGAGGCGAAAGCCTGTCAGTGGCTTTGCTGTTTATTGATTGCAAAATATGGTGAGAGCTTAATTGATTCACACTTTGAGATCAACACGATAATCTCTTAGCCTTGGGACTACAGTGGGCTGTGCAGGTAGGAAACAGACAGGAAGGGCATGGAAAGTGTGAATCAGCTGAGTGGAAAGTTTAGTTTGTTGCTTGCCTTTGGTCAATCTGCTCACAAAAATCAGAACCATCAATGCTGCTTCGAGGCCTAATAATTAAAGAGACCTTCGAGTAACTGAAAGTGAATGGAAAGTGAAGTGAACAGCTGATTTGTGTTCATAAGCTGATTTATATATAATAGTTATGTGGTGACATTAGCATAAAATTGATCCATACATTTTTACAAGTTAAGTTTATACTGTTAACTGCACTAATGATTTTGACCATCTAACCCTAGTCGAATGATAATAATAAAAAAATGTTTGTGTCGCTCTAACTTGCTGTGCTATTTAGGCTAAAACAAACTATACAAGTCAAATTAATTTAATCAGTGCAGTCCTATACACAACGTCCAACAAAGACCTCAGCTTCTGTCCGTCACAGGTTCATAGACGTGCCAGGACATCTCCCACTGATCTCACCAGTTTTGTTGCAAAGTACATGAAAGCAATTTCAATGCTCTTACAGTTTGGTTTTGTTTAATCCTCAGTTATATTTAACAAACAGTAAACACGCACACAACTGTTTTCAGCTTCCATCTTGTCCAATCAGTTCAAACTGGCTCCTCAGAAGAAACAACTGCAAGTCCAATTATTTGTAAAATTCAGATCATCTTAACATGAACTTACAAATGAAAAAAAAAAGATTCATGGGGCTTAAGCTGGGTTTTTAAAGCTGTCCTACTACAAAGGCTAAGCAGGCTGCACAGCTACATATCCATTCATTCCTCCCATCAATCCATCCATCTCCGCCTTTTTGGTTCCCTACATTTTATCCCGTACACCTTCCATCTTACTCGAACAACCCTTAAAAACACCAGTTTCAGTCCCTTCTCTTCTTATTAGAAATCTTCCAGCAGTTTCTCTCTCCATCATCAAAACCAAAGGGGCCAGTTGTTCCCCCATCAATACGACTTCCCAGGGTGAAGCCTTGAATCTGACAAGAGACAGAAGTCGCTGATGGGATTGCTGCTAGACCCCCAGGCGGCTGGCCAGGCAGGCTAACAAGTAAGTAGATGGACACCTAAAAGAGTTTGTCAAAATGAAGCTGCCTTTTCAGTGGTGTTCTGGGGCTTAAAATGGAAAAAGCAGGATGAAAACAAGGCTACATGGGACCACAGCCATTTCTCTGTGTTCTGCAGATGAAGAAAGGACGCCTGATCAAGCGCAGCAGGGGAAGAAGGCAAGCTGGGAGGCCAGAGGGATTTGTGCCTCTGTTTGTATATATGTGTGTGTGTGTGTGTGTGTGTATGACAATGTGTGTATGTCTGGGTATAGGAGTCATAAGATTTTCTGACTAAAAAAAGCTTTGCAAGAGGATGCACACTGCCCTTAGGCCAAATCTGCAAAGTCCAGGAAAAGTTTTTCTCTGTTAACCAAAGTGCATATACTGTAAGTCCTTAACTGCTTCTGAGGTGAAAGGCAAAGTTGTCCAGTGTGTGATTGATATTTTATGTAGGACACCGGAGTGTTAGATATATAAATCATCCTGTGAAAAAGGAAATACAGTACAGAACTTGTTTTTGTTTTCTGGGGATTCTCTTTGACATGTCTTAGAGTTTTGTAATTCAAATTGAAAATAATTTTCTGCAGTATTGATACCGTTGCAGGATCTCAAGCACAGAAAAAGAGACTGCAATCTAAATCACCTGCCGACTTTCCTTGAAACTTGAGTTTGAATCGAATTCTGGCAAACTCCGGGAAGTACAATAATCAAAGCAACATCGCACGTGAACCTTGCCAGTAGCAATAAACATCAATAGAAACTCATCAATATTTTGTCTCCAAGGCCAGAGCCAGCAAAAGTGAACTTCAGTGAAATACATTTATTTTTAGAGTTCCCCTCCACTCAAAAACATGTTTTTCTTCTTGTTCCTACAGTTAAATGTTAGAGCTCCACTGTCTCTCAAATATTCTCTAAAGGACATGTTATAACTGGCTGAATTGTTCATTGGCAACGCAATTTCCAATGAGGGTACTTATGACAAAAAAAAAGGGGGGGGAGTCCTTTGCTTAAATATTAACTACCGTCCATAATATTAAACTAAGAAGAACATTTGGTATTTCTGATAACTTGAGAAGAATGAGTGCTGCACCTTAGCCTACTGCCGGTGTTACACCACATTCTGTGACCCATCCGATTCTGTGACCTGTACTGTAGCAGTGCAACGATTTCACCTTCAGGTAACTTTGACTAAATATGTGGTGAAAGCACTACACCCTAAACCCTGTCCGTGGTTTATTTATGACATTGAAAAAAGAACAGTGCATATATTTTTTAACTAATGTAGCACAGGGACCCTAGGACCCATGCAGGGGGTATTAGCCAATCAGGTGAGAGCACAAGCTAATAAGTAGGCTCATGGGCAGCAGGTGTGTGTGCCCCCACAGTTTGTGTGTTCTTTGTGTGCTCTCTCCATGTGGCTGAGACTGTTTTATATTAATTAAGTATTTTTTTTATTGTTTGGGTACTGTTAGGGAGGCCCTGAGGTATTGTACTTCTTAATCATTATATGATAGTGGGTCGGACACTTTTTTTGTAGGTAGAAAAATTGAAGAGATGAATGACTAATGTATCAATTTAGCATTTACCTCACAAAAAAAAAAACAGTGTTCTGTTTGTTTACAGGCAAGGCATTTTAGTTCTTATTCATCTTGCTGTTTAAATAGTTAATTGTAGAATTCATTTTATATAGATTAGGGTTTCTATCCTGTTTCTCTGTGTTTCTAGTGCTGCAGCTGGTGGTGGCCTCCAGTCTCGGGTGTGGTCGGGGTGCTAGGAGTTGAGTGTGTTTTTGTAACATTTCCCACAGTTAGAATACTCCCAGTACTCCGTCAGTGGGCGGTTGGCTTCCTCCTCCTTTCTTTCCTTTTGCAGAATTTTTTTAATAAGTGTTTTAACAAATAGCCAGTTATGGAAGACATCTTAGTATAACCCTATGTTACACTAAGACTTTATTTCTCACCAAACAAACTACCTAAAAAGATTGGAAAACAGATTAGAAAGTATATGAATTCGATAAGCAAATTCCAACTGGATTCAGATTTGCTACAATGCTATGAAACCCCATCCCTATTTGTATGTGAATGTAATTTTAGGAGACATGATTACACATTTCTTTATTTGATTTAGAGTTATATTAGAGCTAGCAACCAGCTATCCAAGCATTAAAATGTCCATCTCCCTACTGCATGAGTGGAGATGATACTTGACATCCAATAAGTAAAGTTAATCTCACCACCATCAAAATGCATGCAAAGACATCCATGACCTTCCACTACTGTTACCTCAGACCTGAGCAAGCCAAAGGATCAGCAGGAAAGGAGCAGTGAAATTGGCAGTGGCATAATCATCGCAAATTGTTGGAAGCACAAAGGAGTACTGCAGGTGGACTGGTGAAGTGCCAGCTGTGTAATTGTAAGAGCATAAGTTTAGGGGAAAAGGCAATCTTCTCTCTCAAAGCCCAATTTTCCTAAACTTCAATCATTTGCTTTATCTGGCTATAGAAAGAAAATATCCAGACCTTTTTCATTCAGAATACACAGTGAAGTAACCCGAACCTCAGGCAAAGACAGAGTGACAGGTCTAAATAATGTTGCACCGTACCTTTAATATAAACTGACTTTGAATTTGGCTCTTCACTGTGAAATGCACCCGAGGTTTTGTCAAGAATGGGGAAAAAAACATGTTTTGTCCTCAACAACATGGCCTCCTTCTCTCATCGTCTGATCACTCTTCTGCTCTCCCTCTTCATTGCGGGTCTCGGCAGGTATACAGTCAGGCGAAAGTAGCATGTTACCCTTAGGTGAGACATGCCAGCATTCTCCTGCTTCCCATGCATCAGGAATATAGCATGATGTCTGTCTTGGCTGCTACAAGTTCTACAAGCGTCAACTCTCCCCTCATAGCTACTTGACTGCCAAAATGCATTAACCAGCACCAAACTCTAAATAATTAAATATCTGGGTGACATGGCTTGGCAAGAACACCACGTTGCTTGATTAAAACTTTATCACCAGACACTGTGAAAACTTTCCAAAACAATTAATTACCAGGGTATTAATGGTGGCTTGTCCTATGTAAAACACGATAAAGTGGGGGACTTAATTAAAAAACTCATTATACTTCCGTTTTCAGAATTTCAGAGTTTTTAAATGAATATGGCACATTTTTTCCTTCTCTCTCTGCCTCTCTCTCTCTCTTCTTTTCTTTCCTCCTCTCATTTTTACACACAAACTGACACACACACATGCACTTTCCTTCAGCGGGCATTCATGTGCCACCTCTGTGGATCCAGAGTGGGTGTGTGGGAACTTTTGCATTCATTGTCAGAATTATATATTTAAATCCCAGCTCATTATTTCAGTCTCATTCACTTTCTTTCTTTTTTTTCAAATGGAGAAATTGAGAAATTAATTTCCGTTCTCCTCTGGTGCAGATGGGAATCCACAAGAGAAAGCTGTTCAGTCTTGTCAGTGGTGACGTGTGGGAGATGAGCACCTCGGTGGCAGGTGTCACGCTGCTCTTTTCTTCTCTACCCCTTCACATGCCCTCACTCACACTTGCACAGACACAGTCCTCATCTTTTATGGAGTAAAACTGCATCAGCATAGTCTCTGAAAGAAGCCTTTTATTGCGCCTGACCTCTACCTACCTGACATGCTCGGTCTAAGGCTGTGCCCCGCATTTAAATATCAAGACAGAGGCAGCACAATGGCCTAAGCATTCCACGCACAATGACCTCCCTCCTCACTCAGTATACCTTGTCATAGCAAAACTCATCCCAGGGTCCTCAGCCTCACAAAAGGGCGCCTATGCTTAACAATTTGACAAAGACATAAATAGAGATTGCTGGTGGGTCAGAGAGCTCCCATAGGACACGGCATGAAGCAGCACTAGAGGGACATGTACCTGAAAGGCTGAGCAAACAAGCTCTCCGCCTGTAAAAAAAATAAAAAAAATAAATAAATAAAAAAAAATTGTAATGGGGGGTAGGATTGAGGGCAGCCTGTACTCACACACACACATAGATACACACGATGACTCACATACACACATTCGGCCTTGTTAGTCACAGCTGCTCTGGCATAAATACAAGACATGTAAACACACACAGGGTTAAGTTTGGCACACAGAAAACACACACAAGCAAACAATGAACTTGAATAAAGGACAGTTTTCTACAGCATGCTTGCTCACTGTAGCAACTGGGCTCAACTACAATACAGACGGCAGTGTAAGGCACTCAATAGGTCCAGTCATTAATGAAAAGAAAAGCTAGTGTATTGCCAATGTTCCTGATGCAATTGGTTAGTTTTTGTCTTAACTCCTTGTATATTGTTATCAGTGGGTTTAGGAACAAAGCATAGAGCGGGTGGCCGTGAAAAAAACTGGAAACGGATGATCCCATTTCACATCCCTTAGAATTTTAACTAGATGAGCTTAGGGTACTGTGTGTGTGTGCGCGCGCGCGCGTGTGTGTGTGTGTCCGTGTGTGTGATATTCATGAGGCCCAGGAACAGAGCAGGAGGGTAATTTTCTGCACTCACTGAGCCAGGCATTCCTCAGGACAAAGGGACTGGGGAGACACATAGATTACAAGGTTGAACAGGAGTGATGAGGGGACTGTGCGCATGCACTTACACAACCACCGACACACACATACACGCACACAAATATACACATTCGAAACCCCTGTTTTCTCCTCTTACAGCTTCGCCAAATCCAACTCCACCCCACTAGCTCACGGCCGCCTGCTCCCCCCAAATCCCTCTCTATTCCCAAATTGCTTGTCAAAAGGACGAAATTAGAAAATAAAACTGTGCGGCTGACAAACAAGATTACATGCTGTTTGCACCTGGTTGTGGCAATTAAAGCTCTGATGACAAGCGAGAATGGCCTCCTAATGTGGTGTCTCAAGGCATATCGGCGTTTTCACAACAAGATTGCGCCCCACGTGCCATTGTGGCAGCACTGCCAGCCTCACCGTCTGTCATTCTTTGGCCCTTTGTGCTGTCTGTTGTATTCTGTCGTGAGCACGTCTGGGATATGCTACATTGAGATATTCATAATTAAAACTGTGGCAACAAATACAGCCATAACAGTGACACTCCACTGATTTGGATATAAAGGCTGATTTAGCTGATCCAATAATTAAAGGACCCAAAAGCAAAAAAACAAGGGAGAGAAAAACTCTGTACTACAAATTGCAGATGTGTTTGAATAGACAGAAAATATTGTTGTAGGCAAATAACAGAGTTGAAATATGCACATCAAGTAACTTCTAAACACATCCGGATTTTCAGTGTGTTCTGTGTAAACAGTGCAGTCTGGGGCTTCTACTCCACGTCCTCATGTTCAGCGGCTTCAGCTCAAGGGAATTTTCTGAAAGCCCCTTTATCTTAAATAGCCCCATTTGAATGACAGCACACAAGTAAACAAAATTGTTAAATGTACCACTTACATGAGCTGATTGCTTTCTTCTCTCTTATTTGTGCCAGAATAATAAAACGGACCCTTTGCGTAAACAGACGCCACATCATTATTTCATAAGTTTGCTGAGTTGAGCGTGGTAAATTATGTACACTTTGCTTTCATGGGGACAGCAGGCCTTTCCCTCCACGTTAGTGCATAAGCTGCCTAGATGAGGGCAATGTCTATATACCATATGCTGAGAAATGTATCAAACCCCAGAAGAGGCATAAGCAAGAAATAGGGCTCAATTTAGCTGCCTGAGTTCACCAAAATAATAGATAGCAGTATGCGCAAATCTATGGATGTACTCTGTGTGAGGTTCTGTTATCCTTAGTATATAGATAAAAACACCATATAAATGCAGTCCATTACCTTTAATTGCTCATATTCTCTCTTCACCAGTGCACCTCCCTTTGCAATTCTTAGGCTGTCGATTCAAGTGTTTAGGTTTTGATTAGCACGATACTGAGTTGGTTAAAGAAGCCTTTTTCTTCTTTGGCTTGATATCAAAATGATAATGTTGGCTTTTCTCATCCCCTTTTGGCTCCTTGACTGTCTTTTAAGGTCTATCATTGACTGTGCCTAGCCTGTAAAGCGTAAAACTCTCCTCATTAGCAGTCGCTCTCCTCCTGTTATGTTGGCTCTGCGTGGTACCTCTCCCTGTAGTGGTTTCCAGTGCCCCTCTGTCTGCATGTGGAAGAGCATTGGAGAGCTGGGAGCTTCAGAGTGACAGATGGAGGCTGCTTTGTGACCCTTTGAGAGATTGGCAAGCCCTTCTGTCCCCTCCTGATTGAGTGTCTAACTACCAGTCGCTCTCCTCACGTCAAACAACCCCGCTTTATGTTATCTAAAGCCGCTCCCACTTGGCCCACTTGCTGCGATGGCAGTGTCAGATCCTGACAGCTGTTGTCATCTGCAGCTAGCACTGATGCCATTGAGGCTTGATAAATGGCACTTTTATGGAAGTAGTCAAAACCGAACAGGTTTGAAAGAAGATATGCACATTAGGGGTAAAACAGAAGGGGTTCATAAAGTCTGCAAATAATTCCTGGTTTGTTTTAGTAACAGATGAGTTGGGTCTGCTGCAGAGGAAAATGCAATAAGTGTCATGAGTTTGAAAATATTATAAGAAAGTTTTTCACCCTGTAGTACCCTTTATAGTAGACTTGGCTTTAATTCAAAGGTGTTTACATCCATATTAAATGGATAGTACAAGCATTATAGCACTGTTTATTAATATTGCCACAATTACAACTCTGTTTCTGTGATGTTACTCAACAGAACACAAATGCAGATAGCACACCACGTGTGATTTCTGATTTAAAAAATCTTTTCTTTTCGTCGCTCAAGTCAACACAAAACCAAGAAAATACTGCCAGAATTGGCCAACTGAGCTGTCCACAGACAAAAGCCGCTGAACTAACTAAATAACTAAATAGCTCTCCTAATGAAGCAGAACTGACTGGAGTGGAAGAAGCTTGATCTTGGTGTCTCCAAGACTCAGCGATCTGGAACAAGATATAGATGAATCCGGGTCGTACTTTACTTCCTCATATAACACTGTGATGTATGCAAAGGATTTCACATTTAAGCGCTTTAGCTAAGAAATTTGTCCAGCAGAGTGTGTAGAACAAGTTATATGATTAAAATATAGTCATCATATCCCATTGAAATAAAGGTTATAACCTACACAAATGTAATTTCTTTTTCAACAAAACGTGGTCCAGGTTTAACGGATGGCTAGATGTCTTTTCTGGGCTATGCTGTTATCAGCTGCTACAACAACAAACTGAGACTTTTGTCAAAATAAAAGCCTCAAGCCTCTGCTCCATGAAATCAATTTTACTTACCAAAATCTCCATTATCATTTAGTCCTCATGTTTAGATCGCATTATGAGCGATCTGGTCATGGAGCCGATGGTGGATGATTTTTATTAAATTATACCTTTCTTTTGATTACAAAGCAAGCATTTGATCATAAGCTAGCAAGGAATTCCTGCCGAGTTTATTCACATCTACGCTGTGGAGGTCTGACAGAAGCATTACGTTAATGTTTTGTTTTCCCAAAGCCTGTGTCATAACCAGTTTCAGACTATTACTACTATAGAGACTGAATAACTTCCACATTCATGCAGACTATGCAATTTTTTGTTTCCTAAATCTAAGATTGGAGAGAGACTGTTGTTTGGTTAAATCTCAATAAAGTAAATATGTACTGCCTTGTGCTTCAAGTGTACTTTCCCTAACCTAACCCAAGTGCTTTGAGTCCCTAAACATAACCATTATAAATGCTAATCATGCTTTAGTTGCCACAAACATTTGTTGTATTGCAAGAATGGATATTGTTGGGAAATCAAATAAAATGTGCCGTCAATGCTGATGCATTCAATATAAACATTTTATGACTTGGCAGATACGTTCATAGAAAAACATTTTCCCCTGTGTTGATAAAAAAAGGCAATCTGGGTGGAATTACATTTCCCTCAAAACAATTGTTGTTGGAAATTAGTAGTATATAAACACTGTGTCTCTGTGTCTTCCCTGGTAATGCTTTGCCGGGCTTTACTGCAGCCATCTTGCTTATTTCTGCTGCTTTTTTGCCATCATTCTGGTTTCCAGCGCATGGAATACATGTTCAGTTCATTTTAGGATTATTTTCCGGCTACAATTGAGGGACTTTGTACTGTATAAGATGGACTGAGTCCTACACTGTTTACCCAATATGAAAACTCTCAAACCCCCTTAGAGCTGAGAGTTGCACTTTAACCCCATAGTCATTGTTCCATTTCAAATCTTGTTTGCTTGAGTACAGAGCCAAAACAATGAAAACGTGTCACTGTCCTAATACTTTCTGACAGCAATGCATTCTTCTTCTTATTATTATTATTTTTATGTAGTGCAACACACTCACCTCTGATTTTGTATGTCTTTTGAAGAGGAATTTGGTATGTAATGCTGAGATGCTAGTTTTCAGCTTCTGAACACCCAGCCATTGAAGTGGGAGAGTGTCTGGTCTATTCAGGATTGAGGGGCACCCACAGATGGAGCGTTCTGCCTGGCAGTGAAGAGCAACCGAGCAAAACAGAGTAATCTAAAACAGAGTGAAAATGTGTTGTATCCCACCTGCACTCTCTCTTTCTCCCTCTTTCTCCTGTGTATACTAAATGCATTATTCACAGGACTAAAATAAAGTTGAGGAGGGAAAACTGTCCAGCAGCAATCATATCTCAATCATGATTCATGCCATCTCTGACTCTGCCAGCTTGTTTATTGCTCTCCTCATGATGGCACCAAGCCCTCTTGTGTCTTTACAGTAATATCTTCTAAAGGAGCACTCAGAAGAATGGATAGGTACTGAGTGAATTCAGTAGTGGACTCTCTTTTTCTCAAACAATATTAAAGTATCTCTAAAATAGATGCACTCTGCCTTTCAACCTACAGGCAATTATCTGGTGCTCTGTAATTGGCAGCAGAGAAAAGACGGGGGGGAAAAAATGAAATCAATATTCACCTGTGAGTTTCTCAGCCTATTTCAAAACAGCATAGACTGATGCAGAAATGCCCTCTCTATGTACACAGGGCTGGATTTAGATGGATCTGCAGACATCTTTGCTTGTTTGATTTTTCAAATGCACTTGCTTTTAGTTCCATAAAAATCTTTAAGCAGACGCCAAGGGCATGCAAAGCACATACTGCAAATGCTAAATAAAGCTATTTCACCTGAGACACCAGAATAAATAAGCTGAATAAATAAGAAATGAACAGTTTAAGATATCCAAAAGGTTGCTACAGAGACAGGTGTATAATTTTTAAAACACATTTCCAAATAAATAAATTCCAATTATTTTTGAAGACTAAAATCTTTCATCATCTTAAAAAAATGTTCATCATAAAATGCATTGGTAACACTTTATAAAATGGTGCACAAAACTGTGAGTACTTACAAGGAACGAGCGAGGAAGGACTTGATAATTAATGAATCGTTGATAAGTAGTTCCTGAATAACTAGTTATAATGATAGTAGATAGTAGATAATGGTGAGGGAACAGGCTTGGATATGCTATCGTCAGTACATTGCCCTTTCATTGAATAACTATTCCTTTTGATTTCTTTTTTCACTTTCTCTACGAGTCCCAATTTAGTTTTAGACAATTTATTATTTTGCTAGACGTTGAGATGTTTTGTAAGTATGTGATACTCAGTGTCTGTAATGGTGCATACTATGACATGGATGTAAATATTAACATATATATATGTGGTCTAAATATCATGATTAAATTTTTTTTTTTTTTGAAAAATGTTATTTAGAAACTAATTGTGGATTCTCCAATAAAAGCTCATAATCATGAGGTAATGAGGGATTAATGAGTCGTTGCTAGTTTTGTGCTGCTCAGTGGCTGATTCACAGTTAATCAGGAACTATGAAGAAAGTGTGTCCATTCACAAATATTTATGAACTAATCATTACCTAATGATTCATTAATGTAGTATCTACCAGTCTGTTCTTTAGTAACTCACCATTATCTACTACATAGTCCTCGATTCAGGAGTTATTCAGGAACTATGTATTAACAATTCATTAATCCATCGTTCCTCACTTGTTCCTTAGCAACTAACTATTTATTATTAGTTATTAGTTATACTCACAATTTTGTTAACCGCATAAGTGTTACCAATGCATTTAAAGCATTTCATTCTCTCTCTTTTTTCATTCTTTACATCTGACTTCCTTTGCAGCAGACTGTGCATGCTCCCCTCTGTGATGTCTGAATTTTGTATTTAAGGAGGTAGAACCTGTCCAAACAGCCAGGATGAAGCTGTATCCTGGCAGAATGTCTGTAAACACTACTTTATATTCACTCTGCTGTTCTGTGACTGTATGTGGAAATATCAAGGGAATACATAGACGATACATTTTCCCACTCAAAAACAGACCTTGTTTTTATACTCAAAATATTGTATTGCATTAGGAGGGTTGAATATATCATATTTTCTTAATAAAAAAAATAAAAAACTGAAACTGTTCTTCTATGCTTTTCTCTATTGGTACTTATCAATAACCTTGCCTTGGATTTCATTTGAAATGTTCATTTGGCATTGTTTTTGTCAGAAAATAGACTGCACAGCTGATAGACCTTCCAGACACAGCAATATTGAACATAAAGTCATGTTATTCAGTAACACAAACATCATGAACATAACTGATTGATAGTGTGCAAGATTTCTCGCCTCCAGAATTTGATCCTACACACTTCTCACTAAGACTCAGTGGTATGCAAGAGCATCTTTAAACATTTTTATTTATTGATAAAAGAGCTATTTTTTTGTTTTGTGTTAATATTTGACCTATATATGGTAGCTATCCTCCATGCAATAAAAAAGTATAGGTAACTGGAGTGGCTCCAGGTATAGGATTTCCAGCTAATGTTGCCCTTTTGTTATTTTTCACATTGTCTGGCTGGTACACTGTTTAAGAAAGCCAATAAGAGCCACAACTGGAAATGAAATTTGAAAAGTTTTCATTGAAAAAACAAAGTCCAAACTTACAAAGTGTATTCTTTAGGGACAGCTGTGGAGTTCTGGGAACTAACACAATGGACACCAAAGGAGAGAGAGCCATTACCCTTCTCATCCACCTGTTTTCGATTGTATAGTAAAATATGATTTATAGTTGCTGTTTCCTCAAGTGATCACTTTAGTTCCAGGTCCAGGATCATTAATTTTTTTTAAATAGGTTATTTTTATGTGTGGCCAGCTTGGGGCAGCAGGAAACCAAGTACCCTGACTACAATGAGCTAGAGAATAGTGACTGGGGAAATAGTTTGAGTAACTTGCACACAACACTTTAATGCACACAGATCGGAGTACTTACAACACCAGTAAGAGTGTCTAGTTGAACATCACTGCATGTTGGAATTGTTTGACTGTTTGATTAAAGGATAGCAAAAGAACTTGATTTAAAAGGTGACAAATAAATAAATTTTTGTTTGTTAAGTAAATGTTTAACTTTACAGAGGATCAACTAAAAAAGAAGCAATACCTAACAGAAGTTCACTACAGTATGTTTAATGGTAGATGCTACTTCAAGAGACGTTATGTGGTATAGTCAGGGATGGAAGTAATGAATTACATATGCTGTTGTTACTGTAACAAAGTCGTTTTTGTGTATTTTTTGAGTATTTTTAAAAATCATTAATTTTCTTTTTACTTAAGTACTTTTTATCATTAGTATTGTAGGCCTTCTTCAAGTCCCATCTGTTACAGAGTAAAAAACAAAAGTCACATGAAACTCTCACGATAAACTGTGAGAATGGAGCAGAAGAAAGGAAACACCTGGCTGGTGTGTTTGCGGCCGCAGGAGGGCAGAGCTCCAGAAGGGGTGACACTCTACACCCAGCTGTGACGCTGGAAAACACACGTGTTGAATGTATACGTTCAGGGAACAAGTGTCGGGGGGGCTGTCGCACCTGTGCCGGGGCTTGCAGTTAGTGAACAGTATAACAATGTACAACAGTGCAATACAATTAAGGATGGCGTCATTATGGGTTAAGGTTAGCATTACTGTACCTCGGCGTAATTAAATAAAGGTTGCATCTACCTTAATTAATCACTGTTTTTTTTATGCACCCACGATGTTGCGTAGCTGCGTGACCAACAGGTAAACATGCTAAATGCTAAGTAGCTCACAGTGGATCCTCCAGCTGCTCCACTGAGGAACTTCTGCCTTCAGTGAGGAGAGTGAGGCCTTGCTGCTGTCTGTGATAATTCCCTGGTGTGACTGCAGAGCCTCGTTCAACTCAAAACTTTTTGAAAACTTCGAGGAGCGAAGTGGGACAGAGAGGCTGAGTGGACTGGATATATTGTGCTTTGACTGAATCACCAGTGACTGCATGCGTACACAGACTGGCATGCATACGCACTTTGTGACACACTTTGCACATACAGCTGAATCACCTTTTAAAGTCATCTCAAAAATCACAGCATGGTAATTAACAGCAACAAATACAAAACTTGCCAGGGTGACTCATCAGGCAGTGGCTACAGTATGTGTGAATAGGAACTGAAGATGCCGACTGCTTGACTCATAGAGGTAAATGAGGAAGTCACACTGCCTTTTAGAAGGTTTCCTCCACCTCCTCTGATGGAGCACTGTTGTCATAAACAATATAGATGTTCAAAATAGAAACACATGTACAGTCGTTAACATCCAGCCGTATTAGTCAGTGGCAACTCCACTGACTCAAAAACAACCTTTAAGATGCCTTTCATTGTTGGGATATTAATAGCTTATCCCAGTTATTGAAAATGAGATATGGCATTTACATGCAGGAGCTCATAAATATTATACATGAGACTGAAATATTGAGGGAATAGTTGTATGCATGTAAACATAATTCTCTGCCAGGTCTGTACGTAGGCAAGTTAATTAATCAATAATTAGCGGCAGTTATCATCACTGTCCTTGCAGTCTTTTGTTTTGCAGTCATGCTGGGATATTGTGTAAAACATGCCACAGAGGATGCAAGCATGTATAAGAATAGCCCTGTCCTGTGTTTGAAACCAGTTACCTAAAATACAAGTTTGTTTCACTGCATAGTACTTTATGTGTAAATACATAGACGTTCTAGCTTTTAATTTCAAAATTATGAACAGAATAAACCTGGGTGTCATTAAGCGACTCCACCATTCAAAATATACTGTACAGTAAGTTCATGTTTATTTTCTCCATCTATCCTTAAGTGTCTGCTGCTCCTCTCTCCCTGGCCATACCTCAGATTATTAATGAAGCGCATAAATGTGTTGTTGGTCAAGTCCATCAATGTAAAGCATCAGATCATGCAATGCAATCTTTTTTCTTTAAACGCTGATGTATATTTCATCTAAAAGTGACATAACGCAAAGCTCATGCATTATTCATCTGGAGCAGGGAGCAGCTACATACATGGTGATAACTGAAAGTTAAAAAAATAAAGTTAAAGTAGGAGGATTTAGTTGAGACAGTCAAAAGAAATCAGTTCACATGGTGATTGTTTTAATGGCAAATGTATAACAGAGGAGTAACAAGCACTATCATGAGAGAAAAACTGCTTATAAATAGAAAATATATAGCAATTAAAGGTGCTGCCAGTTTACTGAAAAGTGTGCTTTTAATCATATCTCATTGTTTAAGTGTGCAATATGCAGTACAAGCTCAGCAGTTCAGTATGTAGCATGTTCAGTTCAGTCAAGACACAGAGCTGCTTTTTCTGTTTGAGGGAAATGTCTCTGTCCATGGTGCTGAAGTGTACATGAAAAAAGCCTTTGCAGACAGGATTTAACACTCAATGTACATGTGCAGTGCATACAGTTACATCACATGGTAACACATGACTGTGTTTGAGAGTATTGTTACTGCAGGGCACATAACTTATCAGACTTAGCTGTGGACTGACACTTTACTGTCTCACTGGGAAAACTAATCTCTGATATGGTATAATGACGTACATTATATATTAACTATTTGGTTTTCAAAATATATCACATTTTAGACTAGTCAATAATTTAGTCAGCTAAAGTTGTCTTATTCAAACATGAGTTGTTGTCTGTATGTAGAGGCATCCTTCCCCTCAAATGACAGGTCACTGTCACTTTTAATTACAACAGATGTGTTGCGTTTCCTCCACTTGCACATTTTAAGAAAAAAAAGGGGAAATAAATGAAGAAAGAGAGACTATCCCCTGCTGCTCATTGGTTCTCTATGTCTTCTCTGGTCCAGGAGGAGCTCTGTCACATTTATGCCTAAGAAGACAAGTGCTCCCGCAGCTCCCTCTCCTGGGTTTTCAACCCCATCCCTCTCTTTGAAGATCCTTTTTTTATTTTTTTTTTGCAGCATCTGCTTTTTTTTCCTTCCCAGCCCACTGCTACATTGCCTCCCTTCCTCTTTTCACACTTTGATTGCATGTATCTCTCATCGGAGTCCTCTGGCTAATTGCATCATTCTAATGGTCTTTTTCATGATCATACTTTGTGGTAACTTGACGTTTCATGCGGCTTATTAATTAGAATTAGCGAGAATAGGACCGAAAAGTGAAGAGAAAGTGCTGATCGGTAGTTTGAGTGTAGAAATTGCAATTGTCTTGGTTCAGGGTATTGGGACTGCGAGGGGATCAGGAAATGATCCAAAAAGTTTACATCATTCCTGGCTAACCCCTTTATTTTAATCCCATAACATTCCCAGTATAAATAACCACTCTTTCTGTGTGCATACCAGTAAACAGAGTGTAGTAGTGCTCTGATGTCTATTGACACATTATCTCACTTGGCTGCAGCCATTATCAGCAGCATCCACACAGCAACAGGACTTGGCCTGCTAGTGGAGAGAGTAGGTGTCTCCATCGTCGTCTTCTCCAGGCACATGCACACACACATGCACACACACACGCGTGCACACACACACACACGCATATGCAAACATACACACATACACAGTGGTGGCAGTGAGGATGTTGGAAGTCTCCTCCTTTAGCTGCAGGGCTTACCTCTCTCTCTCTCTGTCTCTCTGTTTCTCTCTCTCCTTCCACTCTCAGTCACTCCAAGATGCTGCCACGTCAGTGCAATTTAACAGTTCTTTGATCCATGTCCTGAGAGTGAATGGCAACAAATTAAGCAAATTATTTGAACCACCCACTGGCCTAAGGCAAAGAGAGAGAAGGGAGGAGGGACCGGGGGATGCTACAGTTGTTAAAAGGAGGGTCGAGTGTGACTGCCAGAGCCGTGAAGGAGGGAATAAAAAATAAATAAATACGTATACTGTATATAAATGTATGGGATAACCGAGGAATGACCTGAATCAGGGGAGATGTGTTCTGCCTCAGTGGTCTCCACCTGTTCTCAGTGAGAGCCTGGTTCAGTAGTTAGTAAAGGGCTGACTGAGCTATTTACTTTGGCTTTTGCAGCCAAATGAATGTAGGATTTTCGTGAACAGTATCAGAAAACAACATCACCACCACTTCGTCTTATCTTTAGGAGGAAATCAATTGGGTGTGAAAGGAATTCCTGTCTCTTTTCTTTTCATTGCCTGAGCAAAAACAACGTTTGGTATTTACTCCCTGATGTCTCTCTGTGTTTTTTGATATATTGTTATTGTAGTCCTGCCGGGATGTTGACAGTGCTTTTTAGGAAAAAAGAAAAAAGCAGAGGTAAATTCAATCGCAATGCTTTAAAGTGTTGAATGAGTGACAATGAGCCTCGCACTACAAACGTGTGCACATTTTCAGCCATTCCTACATTGTTGGCATTCACCAATATTGCCTTATTTTGTATATGGTAAATGGCTGCACTTATATGGTGCTTTTATCCAAAGCGCTTTACAATTTGCGTCTCATTCACCCGTTAACAAACACACCGATGGCAGCGAGCTACCATGCCAGGCTCTGGCCTGCCCATCGGGAGTAATTTAGGATTTAGTGTCTTGCCGAAGGATACTTTGACACGTTAATGGAACAATAAATGCACCAAATGTAATCAAAAGGGTAGCAATGCAGCTAAAATTGCTGATGCAAAACTGGAACCTGCTATCACTCTGAAATTGACTGATTTACTGCGACTAACACTAGACAACAACTTAATTTACAGTTGACAGGTTTAATGTTTCTGAAGCATATTTTGAATTGTGATCAGCTCAAACACACACACACACACAAAAAAAACCACACAAAATGCAGATTTTCATGCTTAGATCTTCTATGTATGACATTTCTATGGTCACAGAAAGTTACTGATTAGGCCTAACTCATTCCCTTTTCTGTGGTACAGATCTTGAATTTTAAGGTAACCTCTTAAGTTTTTGACCACTAGTAGCGCTACGGAGGAACTACCATGACAAGCAGATCAACATTTGTCCATAAGTACAGGAAGTATATTCAGTGGTAAATGTGAGAAAAGTTGTTTGTTTAAAAGTGTTTTAGGTTTTTACGATTCAATCTCACATAAGATTTATGAAAAATGTATCAATAATAAACCACGAGGGATACCAATGTAAAATCGATTTGAAAAAGGCCAGACGGAGTCCAAAGCCAAAACTTTCTTCTAAGAATCCATTATTAGTTTGTTTCTCACTGTTATTCTCAGTTTGCTCCTTGTTAATGATCCAGCAGTATGTTGTGTGCAGCCAGAAGAGCTAGTTTGGTCCAGAGGACAGCTGGAGTTAACACAATACAACCACTCCCATTATAACTACAATGCACTCATTGTTATATTTAGACATACCGTGACTGCAGTCCTTTGCCTTATGTTTTTTACATCAGATTCTAAATGATATTTTTTAGAATTCACTAAATATGCAGTTTGCAGTTGATTAGTCATTTAATGCTTTTGGGAAGGGGGACTGCACACTGCTCCAAATTCATTCATTTGAGAATTTTCTTATTTATTTTTCTTATTTTCCTCTTATGTAGGATCAACTTCAAGGAAAAAAAAATATATATATATACATATATACACCAATCAGCCATAACATTATGACCACTGACTGGTCATAATGGAGGAACATTGATTATCTTGTTACGATGGCACCTGTCAGATATATATACAGTATATGTATATTCAGTATATATATGTGTGTGTATATATACACACACACACACACACACATATATATATATATATATATATATATATATATATACATATACTGTGTTTATATGTATATATATATATGTATATACTGTACATAGATATATACATACATATGTATATATAGATTCACGCATGCACACACACACATATATATATATATATATATATATATCTGACAGGTGCCATTGTAACAAGGTAATCAATGTTCTTCACTTCACCTGTCAGTGGTCTTAAAGTTGTGGCTGATTGTATATGTGTGTGTGTATGTGTGTGTGTGTATACATATATACAGTATATATATATACATATAAACACAGTATATATATTATATATATATATATATGTGTGTGTGTGTGTGTGTGAGTGTGTGTGTGTATACACACACATATATATACTGAATATATATATATATATATATATACTGTATATATATCTGACAGGTGCCATTGTAACGAGATAATCAATGTTCCTCCATTATGACCAGTCAGTGGTCATAATGTTATGGCTGATCGGTGTATATATATATATATATATATATAAAAAAAACTGTGTTTGACAGAAATACCCTGCACCCCATCAGCTGAGGTCAAGGATGGTCTTTCCAGTGTAAGTGCAGACAAATTGTCATTTCAGAGAAGGTTTTGCTGCATCTTCTAGTTCGATACATGCTATCTGCTGACAGAAATTGTGCTGCAACAGTTACAAACTTGTTATATTGCTTGTAACTTCTCCTTGCTGGATAAAATAATGAAGGTGATGTAAATCCAAGCCAATTTTTTCATCGACCAAAAATCTTTCTTTCCGAAGGAGGCTGAGTGCGCCCCGCAAGATGTCAATCATTCCCTGCCATTACCTCTCTTCCAGGGCTCCCACTCCTGAAATAACTGTGCTCCCTAATATTCACCATCCTAGCCATCATGATTATGTCGCTCTCAGCGTTCAAATCTCTGAGAGCCTCCTGCACCATATCCCTCTACTCAGTCATCAAAATTTGAGTTGGATAAGTTGTCCTCATTCTCAGTGTCCTCTGCTCAGTTTCCCCAACTTAACAGGAGGAACTGGGCAGACTGGAGCCCTGGCTTCTCTAGTCATAATGTAATTTCACAGCTCATTATAGTCCAAGGACCAGTCCCTTCAGATGGTGTCAGTGGTGGTACTAGATATGCATTACCTGGCAGATCTGGGTCATACGATATTTGCAAACCATTCTTAGCTCTTCTCTGTTGTTTTTCCAAATGTTAAGACAATCATAGAAAAAAACCATTTGAAACGTCACTAGTTAAAAGTGAATTTATTGTATTTTGCTGTGGTTGACAATATTTGAATTGTCCTGGTGGGCCACCCATCTGGTAATCCATGTGGAACAAAATAAAGGAGAATTATCCTTGAACATTGTATAAAACAAGGTGCCTATTGAAATACAGAGCATTTTGTTTTTGTCTGAAAGTAAATCTGACAATCCACAATGGTAAACTAATTAAAGCTTAATGCCTCACATTATTGTAATGAGCCTTAATGAAGCATTTTCCCAGAGCCATTAAGATAAAGATTGTAAAGGATTCAGCACACAGGTGAGCTAACATTTATCTTCAAATCAATGGATTCCCACTGCCTGAGCTGTAATTAGACCATCAGACTCTGATAAGGGTCATGCCAAACTTGTTGTGTGTACTCAGCAAATGCCTACATGGGTATATGTGCGAGTGCCTGCATGCCTGTACATCTACCGCTACCTCGGCTGAACTGCCGTGCAGCAGAGGTTGGCTTTTGCAACAGGCTTGTTATAAATTATCCGATTAACCTTGTGAGACTGAGAGCAACGCTTGATTTTTGCTCAAGGTGCAATTGTTTTGTCAGACTGCATAGCGATAGAAAGAGGCACAACATGCTGGCTGATGTAATTTGGTGAGGTGATTATATGTCAGCAGCTAGTGTACTGAGCGGTAAGACTAGCACCTTCTCTTTTTAATATGCTGTGCTGCAGGAAAGAAATCTACAAATTAGTAATGAAAGCCTGATTGATCCATTGATCTGGTGCAAGGAGCTATTATGCACTGCTTCAACAAAACACGTGGCTGCCTCATGTCAAGATTCATCTAATAGGTTCCTTTACAGAGCTCTTTAGAAAAAGACAGGTCAGAGATCAGTGTTAGGAAAACAGAATGGACACAGAAAACAACACACTTTGAATACAAATGAGTGCAAATACTTTACACAGTTTGGCTCGATAATGACATATGCACTATTTGACAAATGGTGAAACCTAAAACTACGTATGTTTGTGTACATGTTTGTGTACATTTTTAAAACTCTTCAGATGAATGTGCTTATTGGTCATTCAAAAATGAATCTCGCCAAATATTTATGCTGGAAGCATATTTCAGGCTTCCTTTTAGAAATGATATGATGGGAGGATTCAGGCAGGGTTGATCTTCAAGGGGCCATTTACTTGATAGCAAACACCTAATAGAAATGCCAGACACAGAGCTGTGCCCCCAGATTAGTTTGGCTATAAGATCATAATAAAAGTGCCCATCTAAATGTCAAGGAAATTACACACATAATGTAACTTGGAAATAAAAATAAATAAAGCATGCCAATCAGGTGGGTTTAAGCAAACAAATTAAAACAAACATCCACAAGGTAAGTGGAAAAAGTCCTTAGAGATTTGAATTGGACAGCTTGTTATGATAATGCAGGGCCAGCTAATGATGGCAGTGTAGCATGCTTTCATCTGAAGAAGCAAAGGACGCACTTAGTTTCTAATGCATCAACTATTGGTCATATAACGACAGTGGAAACATGGGAGCACAACATGATCTCATATGAAATATGCTGTAGCTGTGTAAAAGAACATATAGATAGCACACAGAAGCTGGTGTGACATTCTACATTTCTTATTTTATTTTAATTTTATTATTATTATTATTATTATTATTTGGGAGGTGCTACAGTACAAATCACTGGCCACTGAGACAACCCACTTTAAAAGCAGCTTTTTCCTCACTGCAATAAAGACACTGAACTCATCACGTTAATACCCCGGCTTATCCAGCACCTGCTGCTCCCCGATAGAGAACTCACCCATCTCTTTTACTGTGGTGTTGTTGTGTATCTGTGTTGTGTTGAATGATGTGTGATATGATACATGATATAGTATATTGTGGTTGTGTGTGTCTGTTATTGCATTTGGTGGGCATTAATGTACTCGTGTGTATTGTATGTGATGTAATATACTTCTCGCTACTGTGGCTGTGTGATATTGTTGTTGGTGCTGTGCTGCCATTAAAGTGAATCGAACTGTATTGATTGTATCACTTTTTTATGGTGTCTTTATTGATAAAAAAAAATCTAAAAAAGAGTAGAATAAAACGTTTGACACATCTTAAGTCACCAATGAATGTATGGATGGAAACCCAACTGATTAAAGGGATTTAGAAAAAGAGAGATGATATATATTAAATGGCCACAGTTTACTTTGGCTGCAATATTGCACTAAATGTATTTGCATAGAAAAAGTAGGCATTGAGGGTGAGATAACTGAAGGAAACAGTGACATGAAAGTGGACCTCAGACGTTTTGTGTTGAGTTGTTTATCTCTTTTTAAGTCCATAAACTTTCTTTGGGTTCAGCCCAGGTACAGAAAATAATCCCCAAGTCTTCCTCGTAGTCGCATCACCACAGGCAAACTAGGAGCCCATTGAAGTGAGGAGGAAAACAGAATCTAAAAAATCAAATTCCACATAGCTTTGAAGGAGCAGCAGTACCACTTCACTGGGTCGAATTTTCGAGAGGCTTAATAAAGCAGCAGTGTTCACTCAGAAGTGAATTAGAAAGTATCAGTACATGCATCACTTAGTGATCAAAGTACTTAAATGAGTTTTAAACCATTACAGTAATTTGTTTTTGTTTGGGGGGAAAACAAATTCAAACCTTCCATGCTCCCCACTTCACTTCTGCTTGTTGAGGCTTAGTCAAGCATCATGGGAAAGGCACTAATTACATGCACCCATAATGAAGGCATTGTAAAATATTCATTGAATTCATCTTTAGAACTGCTGTTCTCAAGGCTGCAACTCCCCCGTTTTCCACACAGGGTTAACCGGTGCAGTTTTGTCCGTTGACTGACAATGGCCACAGGTACAGCTGCCTCGTGCCTGTGAGCGAGTTTTTGAGTCACAAAGCATTTCTAATTGGCCATGACAGGAGCTTCTGGTTGCCAGATTTGATCTATACAGCCCCTAGAATATTTATTGTTCAGCATCACCCCACACTGTGCCTCTAAAAAATACATTATATGAGACCTAGTGGAGGCAACTATGACGAATAACAACTGGCTAGACAAAATAAATGAAAGAACAAACACAGTAACACATAAAAACTATATATGTCTTTGATCTGCTGGCTTAGATGAAGCTTGACCCTGTACACTGTACTTTTTGTCACCTTTCTGCTTTATCTTTAGGACTCTGCAGTTAAAGCTGAAATGCATTTGTAATAATGAAGCACTAAGTGAGAATATTATGAGAAAGAAAACATGTTTTTGCACCAGCAGATATCAACACATATGCACATAGTTAATGATTCACAAGACCTAAACCTTCATTAAATGCAGATTCACTCCCAGGCAAACTTGTGTTTTCTTCCCTTAAAAAACTTTTTGAAGTCGTGTAATGACTCGGGTCAATGGTGGTTTAACTATACTGTATTATGTTTCCATTGAATTTCCAAGCTTTGTGTTTGTGGTGAAAACTAACTGGCCTGATCTATATAGTTTTTGTAATGAGACACAGATAATCATGTAGAAACCAGTGAGTCAAATCCACCCCTAGTTATTTTGTATCTATATGGAATTAGTTTTTTTTATGGGCCTTTTTATTTTATTTTTTTTGAAATGATGATCATCACTTTTATGCTACTTTTAAAACAAGATGCCTATAGAAACTGTTCCAAAGTTTATCATGTTTTACATAATATTGAATTCGTTGTGTCTGCTCAAACTGACCTTAACTGACCTAACCATCCAAAGTCCTGCATTCAAAATGTAATGCTAAATCTAATGCAACATTTAATGCCAATTATTGTGTTAAATTAAAAGTATTAACAAAAGTAAAAGTAGTTATGGAATGGCCCCTTTGAGTGTATATAAATACAATGTATATACCACATGCAAGGGGCATGTTGATGTTGTTGCTGGTTGAGGTAAAGCTAATTTTAAGTATTTTATATACTGTTGGGTTGTTTAATCTATAACAATGCATCATTTTAAAAGGTGATCACTTATTTTGAATTTAAAAAATCTTGATTTGAAAAGTAAATGGTTGCTAAAGCTGTCAGATAAATTTAGTGGAGTAAAAAGTACAATATTTCCCTCTAAAATGTGATGGAGTATAAAATAGCAGAAAAATTAAATACTTAAGTACCTCAGAACTGTACTTGAGTTAATGTACTTAGTTGCTTTCCTCTACTGACTAAAGGTTATGCCATCATTTAAAGAAGAAAAACTTTCATACTTTCATAGCAGTTATATCACACTTACTATGCCACAGAACTGAACATATTTCTTTTTTTTGTTTTTTTTTTACATATGATAACATAGTCCTTCATCTTTTATGCTGACCTGTGTCCATCTCAGAAATCCATAAACGCTAAAGTTCTCTTGATCCAAAGGTGTTTCTTAAAATCCACTGATGCCAGACTGAATTGTGATTAGATCAAACTACACTAAACATGTTACTGCTGGATCACTGAGAGATAGTTTATTACTTGCATCTCGGGGTCCTGTGTGAGCTATAGACATCAATATGTAGACATAACGGGATCTGCAGAGGACAAAACTGTACCAGCGGATACAAATATACATTTTGCACAGTGAATCACCTTTAGTCTTTCTACTGCTTATCAGTGCATTTAGAGCATCATTCTCATGATGTAAATGTTTAAGGTTCTGTTCATACAAACAATGAGCACACACTGAAATAGCCCGTCCTTCAAACAGAAACTATGCTGCTGGCTGACAGTATATTATGGGTGGTTAGCAGTGGGGTCTTTATTGGTACACTGAATAAAATATAACAGTCTCATGTGCCACAATCCAGGGAAAAATGCCCAAATCATACTAAATTTTGTTCAATAACAACATCACTGGTGGGCTAATGTCAAATATATAATTTAAATTCTGATCTCATCCTCACAAATTCTAATATCGGGTTAGACCAGTTGATGCATAACAATACACTGTGACATCTGGCCTCTCTTTAATTAGTCCTCATAGACTATTACCATGTAAAAACTGAATTCTTGAACATTGACGTTTGAACATGGAAATGTGACATTAGATGGCAGAAAAGGTGGCATTTGGAGCAGACTCAACCTGAATAGGAAGTTAGTTCATTAGGAAAGTCAAAGAAGGGCTCTGTGCGAGACAGGCTTTTTGGGGGGAAATAAAATAAGCTTAGATAATGTGGTGTCAGAGAATCCCTATCATTAGTGGAGATGTGGTGATTCCCTGTCTAGGCTTTACTTCCCACCATAGTTTGAGAGACAGAAACTGTGTTACAATGTGACAAAAGTTGTGCTCAAGGAGGGATCTGATTTCACGCAGTTGATGAAGTATTTTCCACAAAAGTCCTCCTGGGTTTCAAGGGGCTGAAGTTGAACTTTATCTTTAATTAAAAGGTTGGACATTTTATTTTGGTTGACTTGTGACACTGAGAATGATCAAGAGAGGAACAACAACTGGGAGGCATAGGCTAATTAAGATAAGTTTGAGTGTAATATATTTATATATATATATAGGGTATATATACACTGAAAAAACAGATTAAGAAATTCCAAATAGTTTGCTTGATGTCAGCATTTTGCTTCCTGCAGGCTCTCAAGCAGCGCCATGCATACCCAAAGCAGAGACGGGGGGGTAAAGCCTCTTTCAATTCCCAGGATGCAAAAAGATGGAGCAAGGGGAGTTTTCCAAATGATGAGCTCTTGCAAATTGATGACTAGTGAAGATCACTGACTTCAAAGCTGTGTGGATCCAGGTCACCTGCGAGACGGAATATGCATTATAGTGTCCTGATTAAAGAGGAACCTGCATTGATCCACATCCACCCAGTCAGTCATTTCCCACCAGTATTATTAAGGAAAATATCTCTCAGAACAACAAGAAACACAGCCAATCACCAATTTACCATTAACATACTACTCCTAGAACAGATATTAAAAACTGATGTAATTAGACAACACTTTGTTTTCCAAATTTGCAAAGCCCAGGCATCTCCCCGTGGTCCTCGGTTTCTTATTTTGCATAGTTGATGCAAATATATTTGTCTGTTGTGATGCTTGTCTGGCTCTTAATGTCCCATGATCCATCGAGTAAGCAGTGGACCAAGAGGCATGACGTTTTCTTCTCACTGCGCTTTCCAACAAGCCCTTGAACTTGGACGACTGATATTCTTTTTATGATACACAGCGGGAGGAGTTGTCATCACGGTGAAGTAGCATAAACGTGCAGCAGTGCAATTAGCATAACAGGATGCTTCATTCCATAGCTTTATAGAGTAGTCAGTCTAAGTAATACAGGAATTTCAAAAGCAGTTCTCCCTCCGTCTGTCTCTTCCACCAACAGTCCAATCTATTTAAAATAAACACAACATGCCTGTGTGTTGTAGTGTATTCATGCTGAAGAAACTGTGCAAAAATGTATAAAGAACAGAGTGAGGGAATGTTTAATTTATTCATTTTCCTTTGCAGTGTTGCAGCACGACTGCATTTTCCCATGGGTGTCATTCTCACAGCCACTCTTTTGATTTTGGGATTGATATTGCTAAAGTGATGGTTGATAAGATATTGTTAAAGGACCATCCCCCAAATCATCTGTGTGTCTCTAGAGTATACGTACACATTTGTTTGTCCATATACATGCTAATGCTAATGCAAAATATGTTGAGAATTTAGACTATGCAGTATGCAATTACGATGACTGTTTGGTTTTCCAAAGTTATGAATCTACAGGTCTACAGGCCTTAATGTTCAATCTACTGTACAATAATCCTGCCACTGATTTTTCGATTAAAGCGATAGTTCAACATTTTGGGAAATACGCTCATTTGCTTTCTTGCAGAGAGTTAGGCGAAAAGATTGATACCGCTCTCATATCTGTCAGGTAAATATAAAGCTATAGCTAGCAGCTATTAGCTTAGCTTGGCCAGAACCAGTTGACAGGCAAGTAGCAAAGACTCCAGGGAAGTTACTGTGCCTGGCCAAGAAATACTCTGGCACACAACCCCTTGTAACACATCCAACTGTCATTTTTATGCTTCGTTTATTGTACAGATTAAACAACTGAGGTATAATGTGTTAATTAGTGAGCTTTACAGGTGCTGGTAGTTGGATTTTGTTACCTTTGGACAGAGACTAGCTGTTTCTTTGTGCTTATCTAAGACTGCAACTGCTGCATTTAAGGTGTTTTTTTTGTTTTTTTTTGTAATTTGTTATTTTCAAAGGAGCATAAACAGTAGAACTTCATCGTTTCTGAATTATGGCTAATCAATGACGTCCTCTCCTCTCCTGTTGTTACAGAGGTAACAATACTGTACATGCACAGTGATACACCCAAACATACAGGCTGAAACATACTGTAAGATGGAGAGGAGAGACAGAGAGGGAGCATTACAGTAGAGATGGCAGTCATTCAGCTGGGTTGAGGACTGGGACTCTGAGAACAAAGGCGGCCTCAGCACAGATTCTGCACTGGGAGTTCACACTGTAAAAGGGAAGGGACAGCTAGTGTTTCCTTTCCCTCCATTACCCAGAGGTCTTAATTAGTTTAGGTTAATCATGAACTGCTGTAATTGACTACTGTTGTTTCTCCTTTTCATCTATCATTTCACTGCCTGGAACCAACCTGTAGTGGGGCTCCTCATTTCACGTAACAGCACTGATACACCCCAATTCCCTAATATGATTGTTAAAGCTCCCTTCCTCCAGCTCTGTCTTCTCTTTCTTTCTTTAATCTCTGTTTCCCACATTTCTCTTTGTCTCTCACACACACAATCACACACATATTGTGCCAAAACTGCTTAGTTTTTGCCATCTTTACAGTCGCTTGTTTCCATGGAGGAAGTCCATGGAAACAAGTCACTAATCAGGAATCAGTCCACTCTAATCATAACTCACAACTGCTTCACACAAAAATGCGATGTGTTGATGCTTAACAGAAGTAATCTAGTCACCCACTGTAAAATGCTGGCCCCCTTTTTTTTTTTTATCTTTGATTGTTTTATCGTAAAAAACAAAGATAAAATCAGCTACAGGGCACTTGTAATCACAAGGTGCATCTGAAAAAAACATTAATCAAAAATGGTAATTACATTCAGTTTTTCAGGAGGTGTGCTCCTCGCTCGAGTTTAATTTATGATTCTCGTGTTGTGGGTTGATGTCATTGGCAACCTTAGAATATTCAACACTAGGCTGTTGGTCTTAATATTTACAGTATTTTAGAAGGAACTTCACAAACAGTCTACATTTCTAATGTACAATAAAAATATTCTGATACTTTTATTCAGTTTTTCTGAATTATTGGCTATTATTCAAATAAAGAGAAAAAGGAAAAAAATGAATTTAGTGGGTTTTTTTGTTCAATAGGAGCATCACAACATCTAAAACAAAGTACAGTGCAGCATCTTTGCTTTTGTAAAGCTGGGGACACTTGATTACAGGGCTGATTTTCATAACATTTGCCCACCAAAGACAAATGAAAGCCAGAAGGAAAAGAGCTTCATGAAAACAGGTGCGTGACTTTGTCTATGGAGATAAACCAAATGTTGTGATGCTGATTGTTCCAAGAAAAGCTGCATTGAATTAGTCTGTCTAAAGACGTTTACAAGCGTCTTGGAAATTCCCACAAGAAATGGTATCAATTGTAAGGTATGTCTAGTTCAGTGTTGTAACATTTTATATGTTAATGATCTAGTAACCAAGAAAAAGATGATCATTAGTACAGAATAACCCAGGAGGGCATGGTTATCGGTGACAAATTTCCCTAGAACTTAGCATTTGTCACATGCATCTGAAAGGGGTAAAACAGTATTTGAATTGGTAAGAGATAACCTTTCAGGACAGTGAAAGCCATTAATACAGTTAATTTAAAGGTCAGAGGTGTATGCTGGACTCTCCCAGTCCAGATATGCCTCTTTACAGGCAGTGGAGTCAGTAGTGTTTTCAGGGGGAGGTGTTATCATGTAAATTTATAAAGATTATGATAATGTAGTATATTTCAGCTCTACAAATTATCTAGTAATTGTTGATGCATCTTTAGCCATATTTCCTTGTTGTATTGTTCATTCATTTTTATGTTATTCAGTACCATATGCTCTCAGTAAACCAATTTAAATGTGCCACAGAGTCGATAAAAATATATTTCCCACATGTAGTGCACCTCACACCCTGTTTGAAAACTGTATTATTGGTTTGTATTTCCCTTTCACAGCAATCTTGATTGACATGTTGGCAGGCAATTGCACACTAGAGATGAGCACACATGTAAAATGCGAATACTGTAGAATTTGTTAGAAAGACACATCCCAGTGGTTACTTGCTTTTATACACATATTGATTAAAAAGTGACACTGATGTATGATGGTAACACTGGTGTTTTCAGCTGTTTGAAATGCAGTCAACAGCTCTCTATCTTCAGGTATGTTTACTAATGCTCTGTAAACTGCATTCTTTAAGCTCATTGTTTTAAAAAAGTGTAACCTAGATATATCTGTGATTACCAACTACAGACCCATATCAGACCTTCTTGTGAAAATAATTGAAAAAGACATGAACTAGCCAGCATTTTTAACTTCATATGGTTACTTTGACAATATGTATGTACATTTTTTTTTTATGTTGTATTGGGACTACTTTCACTGACATTGTGAATGATATTCATCTTGAAACTGATTCAGGCGAAATATCAGTTCTAGTCCCAGATCTTAGTGCTGCCTTTGCTGTTTACTATTAACATCATTTACTACTAGACAGACCAGAAAACTGGGTTGGACTTTGCGATGCAGTCCGAAAGTGCTTCAAGTCCTATCTCCATACACTACAGGAAATAATTTCTCATTCGGCAAGTTAACATACTAATGACCCAACATGATGTATGGAGTTTCACAAGGCTCAGTCTTGAGGCCCTTCAATCTAACTGTTCATGCCTGCATTAGGTCAGGTTAGACAAAAACACTGAAAATATGTCATATTTATGCAAATGAAACACAAATAATAGAGTATAAATTAGTTCATCTTAAATTGCTAAATGGTTTAGGACCAAAATGTATCTGACCATATTAATGCTTTCGTCACTGCCTTTGACTGAAACTTGAAACTAACCATTATTCATCTCGCGCTTACATCCTGAATTTCATTTGACTTGTTTCTGTTTCTATCGTTTTTTGTTTTGTTTTTGTTTTTTTTATATTTTGTGCTGTATTTCTTATTGAATGTATTTTAAATTTCTACATCGATACACCTGCCATTAATTGTCTTTACACAATAAACAGTATACTCTAACACAAATATACCCATACTCAAAAACAATATTAGATGGTCACAAAGACTGAGAGAGAGAGTTAGAGGATGGCGGTTGTTTTACTAGACTGAGGTGTGTGGGACACTGAGTACATAGACATAACCTCTTTACATTGTAACACAAAGGGTTTCCAATTTTTACATTTCCCTTCATTAACCAGAGGTCTTAGATGAATGAATGAGTCACACAAGCGTGTGACTTAGAGCGCCAAATCATGTGAACACACCAAAGTCAGAATCTGTCAACCCTGTTGGGAGGCACAGGGGAGAGATAATGGCTGCTGTCTGTGCACGCAGCATATGCTAGAACATAAGTGTCTCTGTCAGTGCCTCATGCAGTTTTTGTCTAGGCTGAAGGACATAGATGCAAAAGTAGTGTTTGCCAATTCAGTTTTAAGGGAAAGCAGTTTGAAGTTATTTAGATTTTCGTTCGGAGAATCAACAACAAAATAGATGTGTGGTGTCATTAGAGCTCATCCTAGTGCAACTGCAGGTAAAGTAAATTTTAACAAATGGAGATTATCTTAGTGTGTATAAGTTAACTGAAAAAATAAACAGCTCTAGACTGACCGATGGTGTCCCTCTGCTTTTGGTACCTCCACTCTTATCACCAGCCCGCTGATTTTCTTTTGGCATTCTCTGGAAAGAAAATTGAAATTATCACAGAGAAAACTCTGCACATCCTGAGCTCACCTAGAGCCAATATAAAATAAATAAAGGCATTTCACACCAACTGTGCAAAGCAAATGTGTTTGTTTTTACTGTCACATTTTAGTAGTCTCGGTCCCTCGAGGGGGAGTCCCGCTGTGCAAACCTGTTTTCTGATTGAGGCGTATCTTGGTGGGTTTTCATATTCCAGTTCAATAGTGCCCTCAAATTGTTCATGACTAATTTTGGTGTGCCACTTTCTGTGTTTATTCAGGGCTAACAGCTAGTCTTGGATTGGATGACAACCGAAGAGACAGGCTGACACTGGGCTGTCAGGGTGATGCCAAGCCATCTGCTCCTCTGGAGCTTCCAAGCGGGAGAGAGGTGGGCAGGAGTGGAGAAGAAAAAGAATAAGAAACCTCACACTAACCCTGGAAAATGTCTTTTGTCTCACCCATAATCCCCAAGAAGCTGATATCAATTGACAAAACATAAAATTATCTTAGAAAATATGAGAGGTGAGGTTTACAATTTTCAGTGGAATTTCAAATTCTTACAGAGATTTTGTATTACTCATGGAACCCTGAAGAGAATCCCAGATGGCAGCACCTCAGCAGTCCTGAGTCATCTGATGAGGAGTGCATACAGGTCATTTCACAAGAAGTAGAGGAACAAGACAGAGAACTATAACATTGGGCAATTTTAATAGTAATTAGTAATACCAGTAGCAGCAATTATTATAGCAGTACATTAATTGTAGGGAGAGGTTCAAATTGTAACTTATATTTCATTAAAAGCTCTAAGCACAATGTCTTTATGTGAGTCAGTAAAGTAGGACATAAAGTGTTTACACAGGAGGCAACTGAAGGATGATCTCTGTCAGTTTAAAGTGACAGAAGGTCCACATCAACACAGTGTACAGTTGATTTTAGATTATCTGTGATTTGCACAAAAGCGGCACTGCAGGAGGAAAACTATGGTTTATTAGAACTTGATAAAAGTGTACTCACCTAAATAGTTAACGTGGTGAGATCACTAAAAATCGGTCTGACGATCATACAGGTTGTAAACAAGCCAACAGTTCTTTTTTTTCCAGATTAACTGCCACTTTATTTAGGGGTAAAACACAATTAAAACCCAAGTATATAAAACAAGTTTTCCTTGAAGTGTCCCATTCTAATTGAAATTTTGAATGGCTGCTTTTTCAGGACAACTTTAAAAGTAGCGTGAGTAAGACAAAACATTCTTCGCGAGTAAATGGCTTGCCAACGGCACTTCTATTAGCATGTGGAGAATCTGAGACAGCTAGCATCTCTGTCGAACATAACACTGAACTCCTACCTGCTCACTTATTCTAAGTTGCTCCAGAAATTATGGCATCATTTTCAGGTAAAATGATAAATTAGATTGGGGTTGAGTGGTTGAGGTTTGGCAGACATGAGAAAAGATGTCAGGCTTTGTACTGTGAACACTTTCAGTATTTCTGTAAAAAAACAAACAAAAAAACAAACAAATCCATTCTGGTGGAAATGAGAACTACACTTAATAATAATACTTGCACCTTCTGTTACCCCTTATGTTTGCAAAGAAACAACCATACATCGTTACATCCCAAGTCGCTAGACACAAACAAGTCTTGTTTAAGAACAGCGGCACTGTTGTGGTTCTATTTTGGTTGCCTGTTTCTTAATGCGTACAAAGACTTGCATTTTCATTTCCTTAATGTCCTGAAAGTCACAGTCACTGGCATGCTAAGCTGGGTATCAATTACCTCCATTGCACTCCTGCATCTCTCTTTCCTCTCAGTTCCTTTGCCTCTGAGAAGGAACAAACAGTGACTTACAGGCATCTGAAGTCCTGGCTCAGTGATGGAGTGGATGGCAGGCAATAACAGGTATAAAACAAATGCAGCGGAGTGGAACAATAGCAGACAGGGAGCGCACAGAGAATGTTATGACTGGCTTACACAGAGGAACTTTTTCCATTGTTAAATATAATCATCCTCTGTTCCACATGCACACTCAAGGGAAATCCCCCTGGGACTTCATTTACATGAAACTTGGCAAATTTAGCAACTTCTCAGGTTCGCTGCTGTGTTTTTGAGGTTAATACATCCCACTAAGCGCGCCTTGGACTTACTTATTGGACCTGAGTGATTGCCATTCAAAAGTTTTCAGAGGGGAGCTACATGACTATTGAGGTCATAACATTTTTACACATGTATTATGTAATATTTACCTAATTTATAAGTTAATATAATGATAATGATAGTCAACCCGATTGAAAATGAAGACCCATTATTGTTGTAAACATGTCTGAATCTTTATTTTCAGCCAAATGTTCACAGATTTTTTTTGAAAATGTCATTACATTTGTGAACATTTTGTTGCATAATAATAGTACAGTAAACATGTTGGGGAATAAATAATACATTGATTTGTGAGAAAATAATTGCAGCAAATCTTGCTTGAGAGACACAATTTCCCCTAAGCACATTCAAATATCATGACTTCCAAACATGTCACACTTATAGCAGATTCAATTAATGTCAGAAAAAAACAAAACAGTTGTGACAGCAAGATTAAAAACGTCCTCAATGAAACATGCTGCTGCTTATTGTTCTTGACAACAAACCATTATATGTCCTTTTTTTTAAATTTAATTAAAAGTACGTATATTGCACAATGTTTAATTGTGATGGTAAGTCACAACACATAATCTACAGAACTTTAGAAGTAAATAACAGAACAGCCTTGTGTCCATAGCATAAATACATTTCAAATTATTCACAAATAGTCTGGACCCAGGGTCTAGATGAAGCACCATCCTCATTTGGGTTGGATTACGTTTGCCTCTTCATTCTATGTTTTGTTCAGTCCATCAGCAGGTCGTGTGAAAGGGTATGTGTTAGCGAAACTGCCAAACTGATTGAAAGGGCTGAAGTGGTAACAGTAGCTATGGAGAAATGGTATTCAGATAAAATGTATGTAATGTTGAACTTTCCAATAAATTATATATAGTGTATATACTACTACTACATAATCTACTCACTATTTTGCATCTGGCGGTGCTGCTCCACACGTTGTCCTTTGTCATATAATACAGGGTGATGAGAAACACAAACAATCAGCAAGTCCGGAGTTGTGACGTGACGTCCGTTCCCACAACGTGATTAGTTGATGCCTTCATTCACTGTGCGAATGAAAAAGAATGAAAAAAAAAATGAAAATAGCTTTTTTTGCCACGTAATATTCACTTTCTGTGTGAAAGTACTCATGACAAAAACAACAGTTCAAAAAAATATATTGACGTGCGAATTAATCTCACGAAAAATACGCCTTCGGTAAGGCCCTAATAAAAAAGCCTTGCCATTTTTCAGTGGTCAGACAGATGTAATCAAAACAGAATAAAGCGATACTTGCTCTAGGGATGGTAATGTTGGCCTGTTGGTTGGTCATTTGGTCCACCACTTTGGTCCAGACTTTTGATCTAGCGCTATCATTAGGTCAAAAAATTTCACTTTGTCCAGTACTTTGGTTTATGACCAAATACCAGCATAGCTAATGACATTCCCATCAGCCTCAGAAGTATTTTGTGTTTAGTAATTGGCAAATGCTAGCATGCTAACAACTATTGAAACATTATACCTGCTCATAACATCAGCATGTTAGCATTGTCATTGCTAACATATAATGACAATGCCTAGTTCGCCTATGCCAAGGGCCAGATCTGGTTCTGTGTCTGCTAGTTAAGTAGGCAGCAGCCATAACAAGTTGTTAACCCAATCACACGGCTAAACTTTCTATAAGTTTATCTTTTTACTCCCTAGTGATCGAAAATCATTTTATGCAGCTTTAAAAAATCCTTACTAGGTAATACACTTACTTGTTACCTTGCATTGAAATAACCACACACAGTGTACAGAGTCATTAAGTAATTTGCCAGATATTACTTTAGTAACATCACTTTGGTTGAATCAAGGCTGAATTGGTCATTTTACTGCACATCTTGGGAAGCAGAATTAAATAAGAAGAAAGTCAAGGTGAACAGGAGGGAGGTTACTCTAGTTAAGTTGAATGCTACTGTAGGTAAATGAGTGGTGGTGTGAAAAGCAATCCTTTTATCTTCCCCCTCCTCTTAATCTAGCATCTGTCCCTGAAGAGATTAAAACAATGGACTCAGTAATTGAGAAACTAAAATTAAATGAGGGCAAAAGTTTGCCCTTTGAGGTATAATGATTTTATTCGCTTCCTATCCCCCAATTTCATGGAGCTAAATAATGAATTGTACATTCAGCAGCCCTTTTGAAAGCAATGTTTGAAAGCAGTAGTTGCTGTTTATGTACAGGCAAAGAGGTGTGCACAACAGAACACACTCAGTAAGAGGGAAAAATAATCTTGTCATTTTCTTGTTCAGTCTTCAATATTTTCAACAAACTGTCAACAAACTTAGCTGCAGTGACGCTCTTTTTCTCAAGAAACATTGTTTGTGCGGGGTATCATAGAAAAACATGGATCCAGGCTGTTTGTGCATTGTGTACTCATTCCTCTTTCTCTCACTCTGTCTCACACAACCCAAATGCATCCAGATCCAACTCTGCTTTTAAGTGTTGTGGCTTGACACAAAGGGGATCCTTCCTTCCCCACACATCATCTGAAAAGAGAGAAAATCAAAAAGACACAAAGAGCCATCTCGCTATTCAATGGGGAGAAAACTCATTCTGTCACTGCTGCCATTCTGCATGAGATTACAGTGGGGACCCATGGCCCATGTTGCCTTTGCATCCCTCTTGCATCCCGTCATTGATGGCTTGTGTGTCTGCATAATGAATGCTTTTCTGTGGGAGGTGTCAACACGTAGGTGTTTGTATTACTTTGTTGTGTCTATATGGTTGCTATTAACATTTTGTATTGAAACGTAACACAAACATGTGCTGTCCAGGATGCACAGATGTGTTCAATGTGATGCATTCTTTTTTTTTTAGGGGTGTAGAAATATTCACAGCTGAACTATTTTTGTTTGCATGTGGAAATGCAGGCATTGTTAGCAGCTGCTGTCTCCAGATTTGCATATACCCTAATGATGTTCCTCATCTTGTGTAAGGAATCTGTAATGAACTGCTTGGCATCAGAGTATAATGCACATTAATAAGTAAACAATCAAATAATACAAAATAAAGAAATAAAGAAAAAAAACCCGGGTAATTGGTTTTGCTTGTAATTTCTTTTGGTCTTGCTAACTTGTTCTGCTGTACTTTCTATCAAATAACACAAAATCTGGTGCTACTGTCTGATAAGCTGTATCGCAATTCTGCGGCCTAGTTTCAACCAAAACAGAGCAGTGTGAAATAAAATTGTGAACACATATATTCTCAAGGACTCCTACAGGCATTTTACACTTGTCCTGGGTGGTGAGTGACCTCCATCCCAGGTTGTCAGGCAAAATAAATAAAAATAAAGTAAAAATGCTCCTTGTCATAAAATGAGCAGAACATTTATGATACGCTGTGACATTTCTGGCTTTATACGTTTCATATAAAGTTCTAAAAGAGCGTATTGGTTTAGCATTGTCGCCTGTGAATTATGTTAATATACAACTTTGCTTGCAACATAGTGACAGTGACTGTGTCACCTGTCAATAAGGTTGATCGGGGTCAAGGATGGGCAATAATTGCTCCAATCTAAATGACAACAAAAGGTTGTTTGTCATTGCCCTCCACAAGGACCCATGAAAGTTCTCTGATCTGCCACCTATGTTAAGGTTTGGTTAAATTGAGGCAACTAAAACATTTTTTCATTCACACACCTGCACTTCGATGGCAGCGAGCTATTATACAGTGTACTACACCATCAGAAGCTGATCTTATTTGGGGTTCATTGTGTTGCCAAAGGACACTTGTGGACAGAGGGAGCTGGGAATCGAACCTCCAACCCTGTGATTAGGGGCAGACCTGCTCTACCTCCTGAGCCTAAATTTATTTACATTTCCTCATTATAAAGAAGCAATTAGACTAGAGACATAACTCAGTGAGACTTTGCCTCCTGTTCTAATAAGACAAAGTGGTGACAACCTCTCAAGTGAGATCAAAATATAGAAGATGTGGGGTGAGGTGTACGAGGAGAAAGCAGAACTTTTTTTATGCTATTGTGGAAAAACAACCTGAAAATCACCAACAATCATCAGTCGGTAAGACAGAGAGAGAGAGAGAGAGAGAGATGTTACAATGGCATGATTGTAAAAGTGCATCTAATAAGAACAAAATTGGCATAGCCAATTATAACAGTGTGAAAGGAGAAAAAAGGAGAAAACGCACCCAACAGATGCTGCACAGTAAACAGCTGAGATGAGAAAAAGCAAGTTTACAGTGACTTGTTAAGGTTTAGGCTCCAAATAATAAGAATACCTCAATCATTGCTGAGGTGATGAAGTGATGTAGGGAAAACATTTCAAATTGAACAAATCATATCTAATAAGTATGCATCTCATATATATATAAAAATGCATATGCTTACACCTGGAAAGTTAATGCTGCAGTGCAGTTTAAGTAAAACTTTTCCACAAAGCACCTGAAACATTACATGGGACAAATGAGCATTATTTATTTACACAGCTCCGACCAAAAAAAAATAAAAATAAAAACCTTTTTCGAATTTTACACTGCAAGTGAATACAAGGCAGATAATCACATATTATCACAGCAGCAGAATCCTCTATATCACAAATTAAAGACCATGGAATAAATAGTAGTGCAGCCTAAGCCATTTATAAGCCTGTTTACAAGTTTCATGTCACCAGAACAACATTGTAATGTGCCGCAGAAAATGAATGAAAAGTAATTTCCCTGAGAAATCCTTCGCCAGAAACTGAGCAAAGGGATTCACTTTCTAATCCTCTTTCAAAATATCCATAAATGCTTTGGCACTGCTGACAGTGGTCATGTATGTCTAATCTATATAAAACTCCTGCTGCATGTTTTACAGGGCCTGCCCTGCTCTCGTTCCACTGTCCCCACAGCAACATTTCCTCACTGGTAATCCCACCAAATCTCACAGCCTGACCGCACGGTCAGAGCGTAACCTGGACCGTGTTACAGTTATCAACCCTGGCCACATTATGCTGGAAGCCTGCCACTTTCTTTGCCGTGCCAAATCCACCACACACACCCACGAGCACAGAGCACAATCAAACTTAAGTCAAACTGTTGTTGCACCTATGTCTTATAATGGATGGTGATGGTGTCAAATGTATAGTTTTAATTGTTGTAACAGATAAATAAATGCTTTTTCTATTAAGGTTTGACCACACTACACTTCCGTTTCCATTTCTAAAGTCTGGCTGAAACAGAGGTACTCAGAAATGCAACTCTGCCCTCACCTCCATACACAGATGCACACACACCTCACTCTCCCTCTATCTGTTAATTTGGGTCACTGTGTCACCTCAGTGGAGACCAAGGTCCTCTCATTACCACCGGGATATGAGCTAATGCATCACTGTCCATATGTACACCATGGGGGAAAAAGAACGGACAGAGTAAAAAGAAGTATGATTGGTTTAATGCAATTATGAGGAAGTTTAACCTGGATGATATAGCAGAATTGTCATATTTTATGGCTTTCGATATGCCTATGAATGGGGCACGGAGGGGAGAGGGAAGGCTGTTCTTCGGTGCTGAGAGAGGGGCCATTAGTGATTTTCATTTCACAGCCTGGTGAGCACATTCACTGTGGTCTTGATAAGGATGGGAAGAGAGAGCGGAAGGGGCACCTGATAAGATGGTGACCATCATCTGGTCTGAGCCATTGACCACTATAATGGATTATAAAAGCTCTAACAGTTGCCATTGTTTGATGATGGAGTGTTAATGGATAGAGAGCTAGTTATTGGTTGCGTAGATACTACCAATTAAAATAAATGATGATTAAATAAATGATAAATGGTAAAAATGGAGGGCAAACGCAAACTGGAGTCTTTGGACAGTGATATAACGGGAAATATTGTTTTTATTTGGCCTCCAATGGTTTAAGACTTGTAAGAAGCTGATTTCATTTAGAAATGTGTTTGTTCACGCAGACGGGTGAAGCTCATTGGTGAAATGTTCTGGTATTGGTATTGGTGTGGCTGAATGATATACATTTGACTCTCTTGGCTCACAGTGACACACATGTAAATTTCAGCAGGTATAAAATATGCTTGACTAAGTATTGAGACAAAAATGTTCATTTGATAGACATAAAGATTGCCCAGAATTCTCTTACAGGCAGGTTATTATATGAGGCCAAGCTTTTACTGTATGATATGCTCTGTCTTCTTTACATGTATTTCCAACACAGACCACAGTCTTGTTACAGATATGACAAATCAAGCCATCAAAGGAACACAGTGCAGAGCCTATTTCAGTTGGAGATAATGTATTAGATACTGTAGTTTAAATACCACAGCACAACGCATGGTGTTTCATTTCTACTGTGATAGCCTGATTATATCTCAGTACCACAGTATAGGAACCATCAATTGATATGAAAGTAATAGCGTACCCACACAGATTTATTTAGTTACAAATAGAATTTTTACTGCACAATTGTTGACATGCAGTACACAATTTACCAACACAGCATAAACTGTGCGTCCAGCCCACAAATGTTTAGGGTGCATCAGGATTGGAAAAGAATGATTAGTGAGCTTTGCATTTAAATTTGGATGGAGAACTTCTTTGCGGAGAGCCAATTAAATCATTTTATTTTAAATCATATTTGCACAAAACCATAACGTCTGTGTTCTGTCTGACGGTCACACTAATAGCCACACACCAGCCTGCCACACAGCACAAGAACCTTCCCTTTGAACAACAGCAACCCACATTAGCTTTCTAGCTAATGTCGTCTTCTTTAAAAACAGCAGTTTGCAGGCTAGATAGCTGATTAGCTAGTCAGCTGTTGCACACTGTACAGCTTAAAAACCCTACATGCAAATGTCAACACTGGTCAGTATAGATGCTGGTGTGGTCCTTATTTTTCAATAGCACTGCTAACAAAACGCCGTCTGTCCTTGGCTTGTAACCTACTGCGTAAGTGTGTTTACTTTGTCTCTCCATGCTGCTGCTGACCATGCTGTCAATCAAACATGGACACTGACCCACCCACTGAGAAGCTGAGAGTTAAGGAGCATTTCTGATACTTCCCCAAAGATATTTTTTTTTCTTCATTTGAATAATAATTTAACAACAAGAATAGATAAGAAAATCACTTTGATATGATTTTTGAATACAAAAAGTAATGACTATGATTTCAGACCCACACACTTGCATACACATACACACACACACACACGCACACATTTTTTTCCCCCTTTGAATGGTAGCCGTCTTTGGCCCATTTAGTACCACCCTCTTGTTGCACTAAATAATTTGTGCCATCTGTGTGGCATGCATTATCATTATCGTTAACAAAACAACCACCTCCTTCACTCCAAGAATGGAATCTGGTCACGGATGACAGCTCACTTGCTCACAATGGATCTCCAGGGAACCCTTAACCCCAATAGCAGCAATCTGTTTACATTTTCAGCCAATGATATAAATGTTAAAAATGCAAGAGAAAAATAAGAAAAAAGAATGAATGGTATGTTGTTATAGTAGTAGATGATGTCTGGGGTGTGAGGCGTTTGTGGTCCCACCAGTATGGCTTGCAGTTATCTGCTGTTTACCCTGCTTAATTAACCAAATTCCCCAGCCTTCCTCTCCTGAATAGCCACCTGTATAACACACCTAAGAACAGACGCAGATTATAGTAGTGAGTCCTGAGAGCCGCTCAAATCAACAGCCTGTAATGCCTCCTCAGCTGGGAGGTACGGATAGTTGCTCTGAACGCAGGGGAAAATAACAGCAAACATCCACCGACTGTCACACGGACACAGATATGAATACATGGATGCCACACAGACACAGACTGACATACACTTTACTGACTCAAAGCCAAGCCAATACCACATTTTAATGAACATTCATGTACAAGCACATTGGTAGGGTAGCTAAAAAAATACAGACGTGTATGTCAGTGTTTTTTCACACAATCACGTGTTCATATGATGCAAATGCTGTGCAATAATGATTATCACACAACCGTAAAATGTATTCCGCACCATTTTTCCAGATTACACATTGAGGAGAAATACAACTGCAGTGTAACTGTAAACAACACGAACAAGAGCTTTACTTCTGAAAAATATAAATAAATAAGTAGCATGAGGGAAAACAGACTCAAACATGTGATAGATAATGCGGTACTTAGTGCTTGGAAGAGTCGCCTGTGTTCTAATTTAGTCAGATTACCATCTGTTTATTTGATTTTCCTTACCCCATAAAGTGGGGGCGGCAGAGGCAGATTAAAGAGTGGCTAAGCAGCCTAAACCGCATGTCAAGAAGTCCATTAATGGGCTGGAATGGAGTTTGGGGGAGAGTTATATGTGTGGATATGAATGAATCCATAACTGAAGGACAGGTTTACAGCCCTCCTAATGGATCTCTGTTGTAAAGTCATTTTAACTCCACAGGATATCTCTGCCTTCTTGTCTGCATCTTGTGTTATGATTGCACTGTCACAGAAGATATGTGTTTTGTAATTATATTAAATGGGAGTGAATGGGAAAGCTTCCGACCATTATTGCTGCTATATGTAGAGCTATTTAAAATAGACTGCAGCTGGATGCAACTTTGAATTACATTATTCATGGGCTATTCTCCAACTACTCTGGTTGTTTTAATAAAAACAATAGAAGGCTACTTGAGTAAGTAGAACAAATAAAAGCATTTTACTTTATTTTATTTTTACATAATTTAACACACTTGCAGAATCAAAATGTTACTGGTTAGTGTTGCAGTGCAGGACAATCCAGGCAGGAATAGTACACTTAATGTATTAGTATTAAACACAATGGATGATTTCAGACTTTGAATCTCACATGATCAAATTTGTCTTGACATTGAAAGAAATGTGATGCTTGCATTATTGTGAACACAAATGCACATTGCAGAGCCTTATTTTGTGTCCATCTTTGAAGTGAATGTTCAAGTCAGCTGTCCAGCTGCATTCAGTCTCCACTCCATTGACCTGCTAATGCCCTCTACTGGTGCTGCAAATGTCACACTGTTGCTGACCCTTCACATCCAGATAAAGGGCAACCAATTTACGTGTCTGCTGTACACAGAAATTCTCAAAACGCTAAAACTTTGGTTCACCTGCCAGTCTTTCATGGAGTCTGGAGTTTGCCACATGCAGGAATAATTATATGCTTTCATTGGTTGATTATAATCAGCTAATTGATAGAAGCATTTAACTGCTTCCACTTTAACTGTGAATAGAGCAGGAGACAAATGAATTATCAGTTGGATTATGACAGAAATGCATACTGTATTTCCAAAATGCACTTGCTAATCCATAAAGACATTCATTTATTAAGTCATCATTTAACTATAATTTGTTGAAAGATTTTGAAATGACACGTTCATTTTAGGGACTTTTACTAATAGTCTCTTTTGAAATAGTATAATTTAAAAACTTCAATTAATCAATGTAAATTGTTTTTAAAGGTAACAGTTAATAAACTGATAATGATTAACCACTGAATGTGTACAGGTATTCAGGTGTCGTGCCCCAGACTCCAGCCTTTGAGTGAAACCAACTGCCTTCTGCACTGTACTCTGAGCACAGTACATGCCTGCACTGAATGGAAAAAGCAGTTTATTTTGTATTTCATTCTCAGTGGTTTATAATCTTAAACAAACACCTATTTGTGTGGGTGTACTGTTTATGTGTGTCCTTTCTGTTTCTTGGTCTTGCCTGTGCAATTTTGAATGGAAATTGAAAAATTGTAGTAGCAAAGCCAGCCTGGTAAAACAATTCAATCTGCTGTCTTTTAGAGACCCAGCAAATGCTATTTTCTCAGAGCCCATTATGGCCTTGCATTTATCTTTATTTACTATAACTGTGCTTGCTGTGCGTGAGTAAATAATATCTTGACTCTGTCGGTTCTTTGGCGGAGATTAAAATATCTGGTATTACCGCTCTGGATGTCAGTGGCAAATTTTGGAGGGAATTGCGGACAACAGGTGGGGGGCATGCGGGTTTATACTGTCCATACAGTATGCGCTTTGTATACATTTTCTGTGAGTGCATGTGAAGGTGCATTTGTTTGTGCACATACAGTATGTGTATGTTAATGTATGTATTTATGAGCTTAATGGGGCTTTATCGGGTGGGCAGCTACTGCACATGATCATGCTGGAGGTAAAACACCTTAACACTGATGTTGTCTAAAATGTTGTCCATTGTGCTGTATTCATGGACAAAGTGTTGTGCAAACAGTTCGATACCGCTTCATCTCATCAGACCTTGGCACTAAACTCTTCCAAGATACACAGGGGACATAGCAGAGTTGCTGCCAACTGTAGGCCTGAGGAAGTGGGAGGGAGTGTTTGCCTTGTAAGGACCGCACACAGCAAGTCCCAGCAAGTCATTTGTTCCTTTTGCCACCTAATCAATGCCCCCTGAGCCACAGATAAACCAATGGGTTCCTCCTAAAAGGTCATGAAAGCCATTACAGATCTCTGTGTTTACCGAATTAAAGAGCAAAGGCATTCTTTTGCCATGGAAGTGCTAGTCTCGAAATGTGTAATGGCCACACATGCAGATGGGCTCGCAATGCACATGCAAATACACACATTCAGTATACATGTAAACACACAACTGAGTATTTGTGTGCAACCTTGCCTCCAAGGAACTATATCAGTGTCAGCATCTATCTTGTTAAAGGTGAAATGGGCAGAGCAGGCAGTGTGCTGTCAGCTTATTTTTCTACAACCATAAATTCAGTGCATAAAACTCACTGGAGTAAAACTCTCAAAGGGAAAAGTACATTTTCTTTGCAGCCAGCGAGATTATGCTCTGGCAGACAGAGAGATTTAAAGTGTCAATAAATGTTCAAAACAACGCCTTTTCTTTCCTTTTCCTACCAAGATGGAAAGATGAATCTACATTTAACATCCATGCTAGCATTGCAAAGCAAACAATAAATAAATATGACAGCAAAAACACATTTCATTGAAGTCATTTACAGTAAATAAGTCATTCAGCTTCAGCAAGTTTCCTCTTGGGATTTTGAAGCCACAGCTTACAATGTCATCTTTTGCAATAAAATCTAAGTTTTTTTTTTTTTCAAGGTGACACTAAAGCAATATAGAATCACCTCCTGTTATCTCGAACATATTGGGACTTTTAATTTGGAGGTATACAATATATTTAAGTGTCGTGAGCTAAGTTCTCTCTGTGTCACACTTTAATAGATTACTTGCAGTATGATGTCAGCTGCTGAAGTGTTATCATTCGTCTATGACCTGTGATCAATCACCACATTCAATTTGAGGCTGATGGCCTGGGAGGGGCCAATGAGCCAACAATGAGATACGATAAATTTGGGACACCAGTCCCTGTTGGGTGAATACAGATGACCTCAAGAGGATAATGTAAGAATCAATGTTTAGATAACAACTATAGATTGTTTCTGCTCCACGGGGGGGGAATGGTCAGCCGAGACGTATTTTTGCCTTATTGAATGCCAATACACAATACACATCCCCTATTCTCTCAACAAGTGATAATGATTTTCACTTTTACATTACAGGACCTGTGTGTGTGTGTATGAATATGTTTGTGTCAGGATATGTTCTGCCCCAGCAACAATTAGACAAGAGTAAATGGTGATCATCAAACGCAGCTCTTGCAGCACAACTAGATTGAGAGGTAATGAAAGGCGTGGTCTGGGACAAGAAGATGGAGTGCTAATTGAGGACCCACAGGGCTTCATCTACCACATGACATCCGTCTCTCTTTTTCCCTCTCTCTCCTTAACTCTCTCTCTCTCTCTGTGTCCCTCTCCCTCGTTTTGTCTGTCTGCCTCTCGTCCTCTCCAGCAGAGCACAGTGTAATCTCCCACTCCCCTGTGGGTGCGGGGAGTAAATCAGCACAGCTGGATCACAGGCATCAATCTCAGCCAGCCCTCAGGATGGGCCACTTGTGAGCCCACAGGGAGGCATTTCCTCTTCATTCCAAATGAGAGACAAATGTTGCAGGGAGAAAGCGGCGCAGCACGGTGGGGGGTGTGGGGGTGTGGTGGTGTGAGCGCAGAGGGGGGTGGGCAGGCAGGCGATGAAGGTTGTGGTGATGGTGGTGAGGGAGGCAAGATTGGCAGGGAGTAAAAGTGATAGAGTGTGGAAAGGAGACAAGTGGTGAAACAGAAGAGAGAGTACATACAGTGCACAAAAATGTGCAGTCAGCACTAAAATATAACTCTTTGTCTTTAAAAACTAATGAAAAAATGCCAGTGGGGTGAGAAGATTTTGCTTGTTTCCAGTGCCGTGGATTTTCTTAAAAAATGTATTGAAATTGCACTGTCAATGAGTGATTCACATTTATGGCATTGGAGATTTTAATACATGATAAAGTGGGCAGTTTGTAGTGCAGTTTGAGAGGGATACAGCAGCAAATGAGAGGGAGAAGAAAAGAATAATGGAGGACATGAGAATATTTTATGTATAAGACAGACCAAATTGCAACACCTTCTCATAAAATGTATTCCAGTACAACCACAGAGTTGAATCAACACCCTGCTGACAAAGTGTCAACAAAAATGTAACATATTAAAGGTCAAACTTCACTTTTGCAAAGAAATCAGGATATACTGTATATTTATAACTTGTGCACTTAAAATGGTCAAAATAATAATAATTAAAAGTAATTAACAAAAACAAGAAATTTAAGTTTTATTGATTTTTCTGCCATGATAGCACCCCCTACATTAGTGTTTCCAGAGGAGCATGACTTTTTGGTTCTGACTAACAGTCGGTACTATAATTTGATTGCCTCTTCAATTCCAACAGCCATACAAGCAGTTAACCAGCTATGGGGCTTACGTTCTTAGCCATTGCTTAGTCCCATTGGAGATTCGAGTTTCCGTACATTATTGGGCGCTGTTCCACCTAATACTTGCAAAAAAAAAAAGGTTTTTATTCTCTTTCAGAAAGTGGAAAAATATGCACAATAACTGCAATATCATTATAGTTTATATTTCCTTACACAAAAAGATAAGATAAACCTTTATTGATCTCCAGCGGGAAAATTTGTTTGATGCAGTAGAACGAGGACAGCAGTAAGTACTTATACTGTAAGTACAGAGGTAAAAAAATAAATAACAGAGGTATATAAAACTAGAATAAAAAAAGAAGACAAAATAGAAACTATATGCAGGCATTTGGAGACAAAAATTACAAGGTAATGTGACAGTGGTGTGATTGTGGTGTAGCAATAAGTGCAGAGCTATTACTGGACTGCATTAGACTATGCTGATGTTCCTGTTATGTTTCCCCCTCCTTGTGTATCTCCAGTATACACATTGGTAACAGCGATGACATGATACAAAACTTTTCATTAGCTGTTGCCAATTTGGGCACTGTAATAAAGGTATGTGAATAAATGATTAATAAATAGATGTTTGTTTGATAAAGTGGTATATTATGACTTCAAAGTGTTTCTTTTAGATGATGATAGTGCCAGCCCTCTTAATAGCCTTAATTATAATTAATTTTTCATCACTAAGAAACAGGGATGATGTGACACTGTAATCCCAGACTGCTGCTGCCTCATCTTTATTTAAATTGATGTGTAAAGGCAGAGCGGGATGAAGTTTGAGCAAATGGGAATGACTCTGAAGCCATTTTGACATTTTGCTGAAGTTGAGGAGGCTTCTGTAGGTGCATGTATCTAAAAAGGTCTATGCCATTGGTACCGGGACATATACCTTTACATTCACATGACTTGCTTTTGAATGTGATTCTCATTATGAAAGCTTGTGTGGACTCTCCAAAGTCTGCATGTTTGATATAAGAACTGTAGGCTGGCAAGAAACTTTTAATGTAATTTCTTCTTTTATGAATGTGTATTCATAATATGGTTGTCCAAACTTTTGGGTCATACCGTATAAATTATTTTCATTATTAGGTTGTGGGAGCTGTGGTCTTATTTCCCAGTTGACCGTACAAAATGAGCAAATTCCATATTCAGTTTATGCAGTAGGTACCATGATATAAATCACATAGTTATATTTCAATATAGGGCTAAGAAGTGACAAAACCAACAACAAAGCCAGTTGCTCAAACAGTGTCAAACATTACAGTATGGTTTGTATTTTTTTAACTGATTAGAGATGTACTATAAAAGTATAGGTCTTTAAGGAAAAAGGAGTAAATAAATTAGAAAAATATATATTGAAAAAATCTATTATAAGGACAAGAAAAGAACAAAAAAGTAGTTCCACACCACAGCATTAATTCTCAGCATTCCTGCTTCGAGAGCTCTTCCACTTGCCTTGAGTTGCACCACAAGACAAATGATGAGAGGATCTCCGTTCAGGATAGACAGGTATGAGGATATCACAGTGGTAAATATGCATCTGTTGTCCAAAAGTCCTGAATTGGCAGTCAAGAGCTGCTCCACTTTGCTGATTAAGAGGCTCAATATGTTATGGATTGTCATCGCAAAGTGTAAATCTGCTCTGCGCTGTCATGCTTGGATCGTATGTGTACACTGAAAAGATTTAGTGGTTCACTTTATACTGCTACAATGCTTCCAATGGAATGGATAGGTATTGACCACAGTGGTTTTAACGGCACTGCTACTGCACAGAGCGCATTTATCTAGAGAGCCTTTTCAGCCAGAGCCCATTACCTGTGGTATCAGTTTATACAGATGAAATTGATTGTTGAAAAGAATGTATTCTTTTTTTTCCCCCTTTCTACTTTCTTCCTTTCTGTCTCACTTTCTCTTTCTTTTTTTCCCCTCCCATATAGATAAAGTGTTTCCTCGTTGTGTTTATGTTTACAGAAATAGGCTCAAATAATATGGTAATGATTTGGAAATGGCCATAGCCTCAGAGTGACAGTATCAATCTGAATTCAATTCTAGCACAGAGTGATCATAAAATTCCCTCATCCCTCAGGATCCTTTTATTCACAGACATTTTGTTTACTCTTTGAACCTTCAAGTGTAGTTGGTAACTGCATTGCCACATAATCCTCCGCTAACAATGAACAATACGCATATTCAAGCTAACTAGCTAATTAAATAAGAAATACGTTTGGTGGACAAAAAACAGCCATTGATATTCATACAAAGTGTTATTTTTACATTAAAATATGCAGAGTTGCCTTTTTACAAATCCCACAATAAGCGAGGCAGCTCTGGCCTTCACAATCCCTGGATAGAGAGAACAGCTTTCCTCTGATATCTATAGATTTTTTTATTCCACATCAAAGGAGCCGTTAGCCTTGGGTTATGCTTGTAAATCACCCAAATGACACTTGTGCAGGGATGTCTGACACTCGTCAAAGGCTCGCGCTCCGCAAAGTCTATGTTCTTTTGTGAAGGAGCTAATTCTCCGTGTTTTGAAGCTGTCTCGAAAGGGCTGAAGTGCTGCAGCAACACAGCCAAAGGATGTGTTGACAAATCACACAGAGAGCATACCTGTATGTGGGAGATTAGACTCCTCAAACCTGAGCAAACACTATAAGGGTGACAGCAAGCAAACAAGAGGTAAAACCATTATTCTAACAGCTACATAACAATATGTAGCTATTATGAAATTGAAGAGTTCCCATGCATATGGAGGGACATGACCTGCAATAAATCAATCTAAAATGCCTTGATGTCATTAATTGTATTTTACCTTTTATCATCTGCAGTTAGTGAAAGGTACAAAGGACAATAGGGCTGCCATCAGCAATACATTTCAGTGATAACTGTCATTTCTGTTACTTTGATTTATGTGGAAGTGGAAGCTGGCTCCTCACAGTGGAAAATAATACTTTAAAAGCTAAGCCAGTGCAGTGGCTAATGCCCTATACAATCAGACATTAGTCATACTTTGTAAAAGTTGTGATGGATGCGCGTTTGCTAAATGCTGCCACTGTACCAATATTAATCCATCAGTTTCCCTGAAGCCTTGCCTAAATAGAAATTCTAGTCAGGAGACTGTGTGTTATGCAGTGCAAAGCTTTGAGGGCCCTCAGAGGAATCACAACAGGCAAGCTGCACTGAATTAATCAGCTGGTTCAATCTGTGAATGAACAGCCATTTTGGTTAGGAGGGGCCCCAAGCAGAAAAAGCCCATTAAGAAACATTACATTTCTTTTTTGTCAGTACATTTTAGTGCCATGGCTATATCTCAATAAAACCTATCCTCCAAAAAACCCTCCATAAAACAGTTTCCCAAAGAGATCAAACTCTGCCTCTCTGACTGATATTTACCAGTCACCCAATTATTTTTAGCATGCTGTCAATGTGCGGTATACACACCCACGTACAGGGAGACAGGGTTGTGGAGAGTGTTTGATTGCGGCCTTTATACGGGAACCTTTGCGTCAGATGCAACAGCTGTCAAAGGAGCAGCTCCCTTCATTAGCAGTCCTACCAGAATGTTCCAGCAGCTCTGCGCCAAAAGCCAAGAGTTGTGCTGGAAAATGCTCTAATCTTACAGCAAGGAATGATGGGGAAGGAGAAAGAAATAGAAGATTTGGGAAGGATTTAGGCAGGGAAAAGATTAGAAACCCATATCGGCCTTATCGTGCAGCCTCCACACTGGGGAGTTGAATGAAGCAGCTGTCAAATTTGAAACATACAATAGCAGTAATCCTACAGTAAACAGATTGCTGGGTTTTAAATACAGCAAAAATCCAGAGAGAGAGAGAGAGAGCAGCATCCCAGCCTGCCTACGGAGAGTGCACTCTGCGAGGGTCTTTCAGTGCATGGGCCTGACTGTTAGCACTGGCAGAGGAGCGTCGGCCACATGGGGAGTGGGTGAAAGTGAGAGCGTGTGAAGATGCTGACAAAGTCTCCCACAGAACAGGGCATTTTGAGAGTGTTGGTGTGTCATCTTGAAAGGCAGAAGGGTCTATGGTCAAGTGAAGGAGAGAGTTTTACATGGCTCGACAGTGGAGATTAGGACTGCACTCACCTCCCACTGTGACCCCAGTAGAGCTTGCGTCTTTCTTTTTCTTCTTAAACTGAGTAAAATAGGTATTATCTGTGTAACAGGAGTGCATGGGCATCATCTTTGACTGAGCTAGCTAGCAGACAAGATGCTGTGTTGTCCCTCCAGGACTGCTGATTGAAGTGGCTGTCAGCAAGTGCCAATGACGAGGTGTCTGTATGTCTGTGTGTGTGTGTGTGTGTGAAGGTTTGTGCATGAAAAAAGAGAAACATAGTGGACTTTTTATTTCCCAATCAATTATGAACACCCCAAACGAGAATACACTGCCCTGTATGCCCTTGGCAGGAGAAACAGCTAAGAAAAAAATCTGTCAAGTTTAGTGGATATTTCCATGCTTGATAGATTGTTAATCTTTCTTATCTTTAATTTTTCACACTCTCCGTGACTCATCACCCACAGATAATATCGTCAATGATTTTGAGGCACAGATATTAAAAGCATGAATATTAAAAAAGCACAAATATTCACAATGCCCTGCAATTATTTCAAACTAGTTTTCCAAGTCTTTGGCCTTGAGCACCTTTTTACAAGGAATACTTGGAGGACTCTTATCTGCAGAAGTCAGCAGAGATATTAAGTTGATAGAGAAACCCCACAATGGCAAAGAAAAATTAAAACATTTGACAATGGAAAAAACAGTAAGGGTATAATGTCAATAGAAAATGCAAGGGGCTTTTTTTTTTTTCACGTCTTAAGTGAACATCTACTCTCTGAGGCCCAAGAAACAGCGCTTCGAATGTGCAGCTATTTTGATGTGGGGTGCCACAGTCGGATCGACAGTTTGTGTAATGCCTTCTAGCCTTCTGTACAAGCCTATCACAAAAGAAGCAGATTTGGTGTAAAACTACAAAGGAAATTTATGTCTAACATTCTTTAAACTATCAAAGTTTGAACACAGTTATTTGTGTAACTGATGTGACATTAACACATACATCATAGCATTCTTGCAATCATTAAAATTGCGAACATTAAATTATTTGTTAGCTTAGCTGCACAGCAGTTTCTTTTGTAATATTCTTACATACAGTATATATGCATACTGTATATACCATTATGCTATATTCTCGGACGAAATCTGCTTTCATTATGCAGAGTGGAAAAAGAACAACACTATTATCATAGAGAAACACATTTTTTTAAATCTCATTGCTGAGCCAACAACCAGGCAACCAATCTAACCTAGCATGCCAAATGCTATAGGCACTGAACTTCTGCACAGGCAGAATATTAAGTTGTAATCAGAGTTGGTGACCCTTTGAAGACACAAACTCTACCTCATGCCTATGCAGGAATTAAAGCATTTTGCTCACGGAACACAATCTGAGTTTACTCTGCATGTGTACAGAAATGCCTCCAAACCACTGATTTGAAAGACATATTTGTGGGACTAATGGGGCTGTGGCCCAGCTGTGTCAAAACAGCCCCCAGAAAAGCTGCTGTGTGGTTGTTCATGATTACTGAACAGGTCATTTATATATGCATATTCAGCAGCGTGTTTGATACCCCTCTCGACTTCTTTGGCCGCTTGCTTTTAAAGCAGCCTTATACTGCTTGGTATGCAACCCACACAGGCTCTCCTTCAGGGCATCATCAGTGGAGGCTGAAGTCTGATGAGGAAAAAGAGAGGGTGAAGAGAGAGAGAAAAAAAAATGAAAGAGAAAATTCTTTACACAGTGTACGAGAAACAGCATTTCCAAAAGGCGTCCATGTGTTGACCACAGTGTTTTGATGTGATGAACCATAGCTCAAAAGCTACAGCTCCTTGGCCCCCCATCATACCCATTCTGCCATCGATTCCAAAGTAACTTCTGCCACCAAACTTTCTGACGCCTCTTTGACTTGTATACACCATGTTTCTGTGTTTTATAAAACCTCACCACAGTGAGCTCGCAGACAGTGCCTGAAAATGAGTACCTTGGTTGCCTTTATCCTTCCTAACTTCTCCTCATAACTCCTTTGGGAAATGAAGCAAGTTGATTTGCCATTCCTGAGCCAGGGCCTTAATTACGTACTAAGTCATGCCTGGCACAGAATTCTCATCTCCTTCTGCTGTATTTGGCCGGCACCGTGTGCTCTGCGTGCAGATTGAGGATTGGATGCAGTGTGGGTGCCGTTTGGACTTGGCCCTTGATGGTTTGTCTCTCTCATCAGCCCTGATGAGAGAAATTTGAGGTCATTGCAATGCCCGTTTGCACTCTCTGTACAGCACATATATCCATATACAGCAGGGAACCACAGCACAGCTTCAAAGCCTATGCATGTATAATGACATACTGAACTAATAAAGGGAGTCAATCTGTTTTGTAAATCCCACTTGTGCAATTCCTGAATTAAAGGAGAATTAGAGTGGAGGAAAGAAGGGAGAAAAAACAAGAAGGGGAAGGAAGAAATGAGATTGTCTCCCATTGCCAGAAGCTTTCTAAAAATCCTTTCGTTCCCTCTCTTCTCTGTCTGAACTTATTGGTATCATATTAGATATGTCTCTGCCATACAAAGTTATTGTGCTGGGAGTGTTTTCAAGGCCCAAATCCCAGCAAAGCCTGTAATAATCTGTCAGCTGAGGGAGATGCCCCCACAGACAAGGGCCTCCTAATCCACATAGATCAATAGCAGACTGGCTGGCTGGTTCCCCAGCCCCCTGTACCACTGTCCACCCTGTGACAGCAGCTTCCTTTGTGGCTTGTGTCCCCCCCTTGCCACCAATCACATTCTCAAAGTCCCAGCAGGCCACCATGAGGTTAATGAGTGGGATAATGGAGGCATATTAGAGTCAATAACTGACCTTTTGATATGGGTCAGTGAGAGCGAAGGGAGAGGCACTGCACACCACAGCCAATCAGCATCACTAGAACTAATAGGTCCTTTATGGAATACAGACTTTCCAATTACCCTGCATGCTTCAACACACATCTGTGGACAGCTGGCCCCACTTGTCAAAATACAGATGATGCTCTACGAGATCCAGCCATTAGAGTTTTAATTTCCATACATGGAGAGAGGCCTACATGGCAGGTCCCACATTTTTAATGTGGATGAAATCTCTGGACTGACAGATTTGCATCAGAGTGAGCTATAAATGAAGCGGGAGGAAGATTGTCTATCTGTCTCACCCTCCTCCCTAAAAGAGAATGAAGAATAATTTCACTCTCTGTCTCTGTCTTTCTTTCTTTCTCTCTGTCTTACCGTCCTCTCAAAAAACAAGATCTCTCCGGCTGCCCTTCTCCCTTCATTTTCCTCAGCTCGAGGGCAGAGCAGACAGTGTATGCCATGAGGGATGGACTTCGAGAACGGTGAATGGCGGTGATTTGATTCATTAGATTGGTTGAGATCACTACTAGATTATAAACTCTGACAACTGGCTGTCATCTCTGAGACAGGGGACCATTGGTATTTTGGTCCCTAATACGGATATCTCCAGGGATGTCCGAGCCAATCATGGCTCTAATGAGGGAGACAGAAGTGAGGAGCAGTACAGGATATTGTTCCTTCAGGATGGTTAGGCTGCTTTATAAATCAGTTGCTTGGTGAGTGAAGACACATGTCAAGTGCTCACAATGCTGTGGGTTAAAAAATGCTTTGTGACACATCTCATATTTTTCTGTGGAGAGCGATAGCAATACACAGATGAGACTGAGGTACTGGCCAAATGTGGCACCCTTTAGTTTGTATTGTTTTATCTTTTAAGTTTTAATATGTTCCAGATTACTCCATATTATTTACCTCCTTCTCTCCTTCACAACAAAATAGATATTTTCCCAAACCGACAAAGTTTTAGAGAACAGATGACTGTATATAATTAGTCATTGCCACAATTTTCACCTTTGAGGTATTTTTAAAAAACATTTACCGTTACTTCATCTCCTGCTGATCTGTCAGCTGTTAGCACAACTCTATCTATCTATCTATCTATCTATCTATCTATCTATCTATCTATCTATCTATCTATCTATCTATCTATCTATCTATCTATCTATCTATCTATCTATCTATCTATCTATCTATCTATCTATCTATCTATCTATCTATCTATCTATCCGAATGTGCTAAATAAACACAAACACAAGACTGACTAGTGCATAGAATTTTCAAGATGAATGCATTGAAAACATAAAAGACTACTAGCAGGATGCTATATTGCTCACTGCCCGGGAATGCAAACCATTAAAAATGCATGTTCCCAACTGCATTTGGAAGACAAAGAAGCAAATCTTTGTCTTCTGCACAGGCTATTTTCTTCTTCATACTAATGGGCAAATGTGCTACAGATTTACACAACAAGCCCTCAGCATTCCTATACTACTGAAGGTTAGCTTTTCAAAGGGGAAAAGTACTATGGTTATCGTTAAAACGAAAGTCCTTTAAGGTACACTCCCTGATCGTGTAGCACCTAACAGCAGCCCACAATCCTCCAGGTCACCACTTGCTTTGAAACTCAACAGCAGTTCTCATGATGTTACTTTAAAGAGCAACCAATAATACTAGTGCTGTAAGAAAAAAAAAACTGAAACAGTAATAATAGTTTTAACTATAAACACATATTTACTAAAGTTGAAGCATTTCAAACTTTTAACCAGTGTATTTGAAATTCCATTCTACAGTGTTTTATATTACACTATCCTGTTGTTCCCTTTCTGCCTCTGTCTTGCGTGTCAGGTACAGAGAGGATATCAGTTTTCTCAGTGATGAGGAGCATGGCCACAGAATACACAGTGTCTGCTCTCTAAGGAAGGAGTTACCAATGTAAATGGGAGTAAAGTGGAACCGCATCTTGCCCTAAGTGCATCTACACTGTCGTCCTCCTGCCTGTTCAGGGACATAATGTCTCTGCCTATGTTTATGTATGTGGACCTCCATGGATATCTGCATGATTCAAATGTGTGAATTTGTCCATGTGGGTTTCTTATGAAGCAATATTACAGTATGTGTAACACAGAGTTTAAAACCCAGCATTCAATTACTCCTTTTGGCAAGCCCGTGTTACATTCCTGACTTGGTGTAGATGTACATTTGTAAAAATTGTTGAGATGTACATTTTTCATTTTTGGCTCGAGGCAATGGATTTCATATGCAAGCCTCGCTGCTGATTATTTTGGAATAATCACTCCATTACATGAACATGTCTCCAAGGCATAGCGTGTGTAGTGTGTGTTTCCTCAAAATAAATATATTTTTCTCAAAGCAATAGTTGTTTCATCTGGGGGCAAAATAGGATTTTTCTCTCAGCACTGAAAATAAAACTTATCTAAATGATAGCACCAACAGAGGAGATGCCCACAACAATTTAAAGCCCACAATATTGTGGGCTTTTGTTATATCACGACTAGAAGATTGTTTCACTATCATTTTTCAACCTCTGTGAACAAAAGATTAATGACAGTAAATAACTAAACAAAGGTGGTTTTACAAGAATTGAACTAATTCTACAATAACAATAACACTCTGATAATATTATCATAACCCAAGGGTGTGCTACTTATGAGCATGTCTGATACTTCAACCTAAATGATATCTATTTACCATTGTCTCAGCATATTTTATGATTCCCGTAAGAGATACACAGAAGAAATATGATTAAATAATATATTTATATTTCATGTGCACAAGAGGGACATTTTCTGTGTTATGCACCCTGGGAAGAAAAAACAAATCTATGCAGGAAAAAAAAATCCAAACACAACATGTGCAAGCAGTTGTCTTCAGCATCACATACATAATCTGTATGTCATGCATATTGTTGTTTTCATTGCTCTTCCAAAACTCTTGATCTTATAAATCTCTTGATTTATAAGGGCCTTGTTTTACATGACTGATTATGATTATGATTATGATTACTGCAATACTGAGTAAGGTACATGATGATACTTTTTTAATTGTATGAGGAGGCTCGTGCAAAAAGGATTGACATTTGTTTAGCAGAGACTTCACTTGTGCAGAAGTAGCCTCAAAGGTTCAGTAGGTGTAGGTTCAGCAGGGCTGTTTCAGAATATGACTAAACCTTATTTTATGCATTACGGCTGCATCTGCGGAGTGGAGGGTCTGAGTAGAGAGCACAGAGATTTGCTAAGGCTCCTACAGGGGTCCGTGCTGGCTTCCATGCACCAGCTCCAAACTGAAACTCTGCAGGGACACAAAGACTGCACAAATCGCAATCACACAATCTCGTCAGCACAATAGGTTGGGAAGGGGGTAACCTGGAAACTGGCATAAAATTCACTGCAAACGCCACAGGTGCCCCAATAAAAATGCACAAACCCCACTAAGGCCACATGAAGCATAGTTTAGCCTTTAGTTTGTATGTAAAACAGGGCCTTGCTGAAAAAGAGGATGCATGCTCACCCACCCCCATGGGTAAGTAAAAACTAAATATATGAGCTATAGACTAAAAGGTCATGCAGTATAGTTGCAACAAATATAAATTGACTCAGTTCAGACTGAGTGCTGCTGTCAATCTCTTTGGGGGCAAACACAAACAAAACATTTCTCTCTTCATGAATTAAAACTTATTCCTCTCTCAGTCTCTCTGTTCTTGTCCCACATCAAAGGCTAGATGATGAATTGGCCAAGTGTGAGCCTGCGACGGGAACTGCATTGTTCATGGACGATCAACCCTCGCAGAAAAGTCTGGGGCAATGATGTGTTAGCACATCCTCCTGAGATGAGTCACCCTGATGCCTTCTGACAGGCCTCATTCCACTAGTGAGAGAGGCTAACCAGGAGCGCAGCTTCGCCCCAAACACATGCTTCAGGGCAGACTCCATCTGGCCCAAATGAGACCAAGGGAAGGGAGGTTAAAAATAACCAACAGGGAAGGTATGGCAGAAAGACAAGGCAGGGATGAGATGAAAGCATGCACGCACAATAGAAGGCTGCCATTGAGGCAGAACAGCCTCGGATGGGCAAACAAGCTTTATTGATTTGTTTTGTTTTTCTGACAGAATAAGGTTCAAATGAAAACATAATCCTGACAGTTAAGCCTATTTGAAAAATATACAAGAAATGTGTAGCAAACGCTAATCCACTTGTTAATCCATTGAACTAATATTGCTATACATTTGACTTTTCACAGCTCACTTTTCTTATTTTCAGGCAGCTTAGACAATATCATCATGCTGGATGGACATATGAATGGCATTTTCATAAAGCAACCCGGATTAATATCTAATATGTCATTTTGAAAGGGATCAAAGACTCATCATTATGGACGTCTTTGTTGATGGTTAAAATATTGCCTTTCAGAGCATTTTTGTCAGCTGAAATTGTTGCAGAAATAAAATACTGAATTCTTACTCTGAAAGGATGATATTAAAAACAGAATAGTAAATCATCAGATGTGACTGAAACACCCATATGCTGTTAGTTTATTATTCATGATAGGAAAGTAGATGTTTGTTGTTGAGATCAGTCAAGACATTGGCTGAATCTGACAAAGTGGAAAATTCTCTAAATCGTAAAATAGATTGTGTGTTTTGAAAGCTGCTTTTTCCCCCCCTGCTTTCTGTTACACCTATCTCTTAAACGTGTTAATCCTGATTACATTTGTAGTCCCGTGTCAAAGTTGCTTTTTCAGAGAACCCAAACATTGCTCCGCCCCAGCCTGTTCTCTCTCCCATGAGTTCTTATCATCTCACCAGACTGTAGGCAGAAAACGAACATCAGACAGAATCCTCGTTTGAAAACCTGCTCTCTGCCGTCACAGTTCATTGTGGAAAGATATCTGTCCATTTCCTGTAAAAAAAATAAAATAAAAAATAAAAAAAATGTTCACGGTTCAGTTAGGATGCGTGGACCTATGCCTCAAGCCTGGCATTACCCCTGCACGGCTCTCTCTATTTTGGCCCCCTGCCTTTCTTCCACATTCTGGTATCTTCGTGGATGGTTAGCGGGACTTGGATGGGGGGTATTAAGAGGGGTGGGGGTAAGAGGGTTGACTGGGGATGAACTGACAGGTTATTACTGGCTTTGTGGGGGATTAGTCCATAAAAGCCCCCTCAGCCCCATGGCCAGCACGGCCAGAACCCCAGCAAATAAGATAAAATAATCTCTGTAAAAATGGACTGAGAGATGGTGAGAGAGACTGACAGACAGAGAGGGAGAGAGAGATACCCAAATACCCTAGTGCTCTTGAACGAGGAAAAAAAAAATCTTCTTCAATCTGTCCTAATTTTTTTGTTTCCGATTTTTTTTTTTTTTTTTCTGAAAAACTGTGCCTGGGGATGTGTCAGTTGGAATGAGATTAAACTCCCACAGTATAGAGATGGGAAACCGGAGTGGAACACATCTAAAATGCTTAGAGCTCCTGTTTAGAAAAGCTGTGTTCTCTCCTCTGGTTCAATAGATGAGATGATCTGACTCATGTGGGCTGTTGCATAAGCAGGTACAATCATTATCAGGGACCTAGTTTGGTTGGAGAACTCTGCTCTCCCAATGCTGAATATAAAATCAGCTTCTCTAAGTCATAATCTTTTACCTGATATGAGCAAAAGGTTGGCGCTAGTCTTGTAGGTCCTTGGAGTGGTGGAAGTATTCCTCTGATTATCAAATGTGAAGTATAAAATATGATTATTAAATCCAATGAGGCTATTGCCCTCTGGTTGACTGACAGACAATTTTTCCTCCCACTAAACAGAAATGAGAAAAGTCAAGTTTGATCACACCTGCAGGGGATGAGACCAATAAACAGGGGGTGGAGAAAATAGTTTAACAATGGTGGTATTTTCGCAGTTATATGTGGTTCAGGAGTGCATTATGTTGTAAGGTGTTATGCATGTTTCTTAATGCTTATCTTAAACACTGAACAAAAGCATCAAAGTCATTTTGGGAAGACAAGTCAAGATGGTCCAGTTCATGGACAAAAACACAAAAATCAAGTATGTATCATGCATGACATAAGACGTCTAAATAAAAAATGCCAATGAAGAGATTTATTTTAAAGTAATGCAGGTGGTCTCCCTGAAGTGCATGTGGTACTCATAAAACAGTATTGAAGTAAAGCCTGCTGTAAAGCAAGACAGCTTTTCACAATCCCAAACTGTTTAAAGAAAAAACTCCCTCCAGAGTCAGTCATCCAAATAAACTAATTACCTTGGAATGGATCCAAATTCATTTCCAGACAATACAAAACAGTCAGTGCTGAAAATAAAAGTCATTTGAAGAGGTTAATTTGTGTACAGTTGTTTTGCTCTCATTCGTTACCACCAGTCATTACCATCAGTCCTCTGACCAAGATGCCTGAAGCCTTCATATATATGCTGAACAGTCAAGCTGCTGGACAGTCACACTAACTGTGTGTCCACATGCAGCCAACTTTTACTGCCCAAAATACTATTAAGTAGTGATATTGCTTTTTACTTTTACCTGGTCATTGCATTGCATTTTGGGGACTGTATTTCTCACAGTCAAAAGGACTTTTTTTTTTAACCAACTGTGCCAACAGCAATACAGTAATCCCCAAATGTCAGTCTGTGCTGATGGATGGAAGTGATGGCTAAGCACCACCACTTCCACAGTATGCAGTGGAAAACGGTTGTGAAATCATTTTCAACCATAAAGCTTTTAACCAATTTGATAATGTACAGGAAATAGAATTTTTATAATAATTGGACCACAGTACATATATAGTAGCATACCGAGAACAAAAACGGTAATCTAATCTGTGAGCTGTACAATTTGAATTAAGAAAATATGGAATGTGAGAATAATAGCTACAAGGGCTTTTACAGGGTTTTAAGAGCTGTTTATCCAATTAGGTAACTGCACTGTAATGGCCACTTTTTGAAATATTGGCATACCAACAAAGTTTTGTCTACACTGTTAAGAAATGTACTGGAAAATGTTGACATATGAACTTGTGAAACATGATTTTGCAATGTTGTTTTCACTTTGTTTAGGTTATATGTGCAATGTACACATGAAATCCTAAGCACAACAATCTAACTTATAAAAATCAAATGTATTATTAAATATCTTGTTTTACTATAAATGTTGATGATCAAATAATAATGGTTGTAAATGCGTCCTCAACCTCCAAATAAGTAGTACACAAATTAGTCTTAGAACTGAAGGTATTGGTGTCTATCTTTCTCAGTGTTCTACGTGTTCCAATGAACCACCCTCTCTCGATTTATATTTCACACAAGCTCAGCTCTTTTGTGGTTACCAATGCTACAAGATCTCATATCCATTCGTACCTATTTATGTAAAACATGTGGGTGTCACAGTTTGCCTCTCAGTCTCTTCTCGCAGCCACACTCTCTCATCCCCAGCCCTCTGCATTACTCTCTCTCTCTTTGTCCCTGTCTCCAGCCACTGCTCACTTCTCCCAGGCCATGTTCCTTCCTCCAACTCCCCAGACCTGTCATCCTCAAGCCGTCCACCAGATGCCCTCAGACTTTCCCCTGTCATTCCAAATCCTTCCACTCCCTTTTGCCTTGTAATCACCTCATTCCCCTCACCTGAGCTTCCCCACCCATCTCCCCACCTGCACCTCATTCCCCCATCAGCCACTCCCTACATATACCGGTCCACTTCCTTTGTTCCACTGTCAGTTCATTCTAGTTGCCATGTGCCTTGTTGCCTGGTGTTTTGCTTTCGAGCTTCTGCTACCTGCTTGTACTTGCCTGTAAGCCATCTATTTAAAATAAATCTTTGAACTGCGCCTGTTCCATCTGCGTTTGGCTCCTATCCCCGTTGCCCTTCATTTCCTGAGTCGTGACAGTAGGCGTGATCTTTCAATGCCCCTTCTCACATCTGTTACTTATGTTGCACCCTCATCATCAGTTTATTCCTCCTAACCTACAGGAAACAGTGATGATGAGTATTTCTTAATGCCAAATGAAAAAGAGCAGCTATGCTTTAATCTGCCCTTTGCTACACCTTACAACCATACAGTCCACGGGTTTTTCCAACCTTGTTGTAGAAATTCAACTGAACCTAGATGATTTGGCACTAGAAAAGACTGTAGTTTCATAGATATTTCCAAGTAACTTTAGAGACAGTCAGTAAAATACAATCACCACAACCATTAGACAATACTACAGCACTTTACTAAAAGAAAGCCATTAGGTAAAAAAAAGAAATCTGATCATTTTTGATTATTTCAAAAAATGGACAATCTGTTCAATAAAGTAATCTAATGAGCTCCTGTGCCTCTCTCCTAATAGAGCCAAGTATTGTGGAAACCTTTGCCTTTGATTTTTTTTCTAATAATGCATTATTGAATGCTAACTTACAGCCCTCAGTCAGGCAGCCCATATGACTTGCTGTAGCGCACATTTCAGTTCCACTTTAATTAGACTGGCATTTCATCTGCATATAGCCACATATAGAGCTTCAGTGGGAATCATACTTCTGCCTGTTAATTGCCTTTCAGTTGTGCTCTGGTGATGTTTGACAGCTGTTATGGCAGACATTTTAAGTTATTATTATTTCTATAAACTTTAGGGAGGTGATTTCAGTCCAATCTCACATTAACTGAGTACAATACACAATGGACATTGAATTTAATGGGTTATAATTTTGTCTGACGTAAAACCCCTTTTCATTTACCCAGTCATTTAATGGAGATTAATGCAAATCACATTAATATTTACTGCTGGCATACTGTTATTAGCTTATATGATTCCTGTTATAAGACACATGATGTATTTTATGAGGAACAATCCCCGACAATCTGCGTCCCAATTATGAATCTTGCTGTGAACAGAGAGGGAAGAAGCTTGATTAAATATCTTTGAAGTGAATGTCACTTTATAGGTATGCATCATTATTACAACTCATTAATCTTGATCTGCAGGCTTGTGATAAGACTGTTCATTAATGAGCGCAAGATTCATTCCAGCGGCTAATTTCAGAGGGAGTGACCATCAGGGTCCTTAGATCACCAGTACCAAGGATTACATCATAATGCAGCTTTCAAAACAGCTCCATCCTCTATAAACACAGAACAACATTGATGTACCTCTGAACTTTCATATTTCTATCATATTTCATAGCTTTTTTTCCCTTTGACATAAATAAGACATGCACTATAACAAAGTAGACAGAGAGCTTGAAATGAAACTCTTAATTCATAAAGTTTCACTGTACCGTGACACAAAAGTCTCAAAGTGGAATCTCGCGCACTTAAAATTAAGATGAAAAGCTTCTGTGACATTCTCATCCAGGTGAAAATTGTCTCCGTTTCGTTGTAGAAGTGAAATTCAAAAGTAATGTACATCATAGGCAGGATAATAATCAGTTCATTAATCATGCTTCAGTTTTTTGGTGTAGTATAAAGACCCGGATAAACAAGCAGCAGATCACTCTTATGTAATTACAAAAAGATAAATAAATAAAATATTGTATTCAATCCAGGTAATGGGTCCAAATGTGAAGGTGAACATGTTTTATCAGCCTTTTGCAGACTGATGCTGTACTTAATCTTTCCCTCCTGTAATACTGTATGACATACGCTTTCTCAAGAATATGATGAGAGCAAAAACATGGCCATTTAAAATCTCTGTCAGTGAGCTCTTAAACAAAATAGTTTGGGTTTTTGCTTTAGTATTTTATGTTGCATTATTTTACACAATATCATATGTAACTTTATAATAATAATCACAAATGTCTACTGATAATATTTGCAGGTCATTTGAGAAGTTCTGCCTATGTCCTGCTGGTATAATGATTATAATGTGCCACATGTCCTTTTTTCAAACCAATATGGAGTTTGACTGACCCTTCCATTTGACCCAAAGGGGAAAGTATGTTTCAGTTTTATTTATATAGCGCCATATCATAACAAAGTTATCTCAGGGCACTGTTGAAAGTCATCTCAGCTTGTGCTGGCTGAATGACTGACAGAGTTATCAAAGAAACAGAAAAGAGAAAAACAGCTGCCTGGAGAAACAGTGTGATCGCTTATTGAAAGACTGCTGGAGGTGAGGCCTGATGTCCGTGACATGCCTGAAATAGCATAGAGCCATTGTCAAACTTTTCTGTCCGAGACACAGTGCCACGGAATGGGTGACATTTCCAAGCAATTTCCTGTTGTTGGGCAAAGTTCATGCAAGACAATACAAATCTGAGAGGTAGCCTTAGGCTAATGGTCACCTCTCTTGGTCATCATCAAAATGAAGTCGAGCACAATTCAAGACTGAAGTGTGTTGGCTGCTGGAAACATAAACCTTTTTTCTCTTCTCTTGCAGCCAGGCTGTTAATTCCAACTGCATAGCTCACTGATGTGAAGTAAAGGTTTGTGCAATTAACAGGTATGTATTTAGTCTCGTTGGCAGTGATTGAAGAGTAAAATTATTTTGCAGTGTTTTTTTTTTGTAAAGTTGGTCATGGTGATTGGCAGCTTAGTCAAGCAGGGTAAATATGTGGGAGGCAGGCAGCTGCATAACTTAATTCACTGTTTATAGAACAAAGTCAGCACAAACTTCTCTACATCAGACTTTGAGGATTAATAGTTGCCATGGAAAAGGGGCTGTTGTATGACCTTGGGTACACTGAAAGTTTGATGTTTATCACTCCATTGTATGCAGTTACCAGAACAGTATACTGTTCAGTCTGCTGTTGTCTGTTCATCAGAGCAGGCTAATTTTTAGCTCCTTAATGGACGTAGCCCAGCCAATGTCTCCCACTGCATCAAAGTAGTCACCTTGTGATTAAGGTGTGCACATGAACTCCACTGACATCTGTGAATTCTGACATGCATTATCTTTTAATTAGACAAGTCAATTAGAACTGTCCCTTGATGGTTGCCTAGGATTGGGATGAGCCAGTGATGGATGTGAGACAGAAATTACCACGCAAACTACAGATGCCAAATTGACTTGACAATGAATAGGTAGAAATGTGATGGCTGCACACTGAATCATGTCTTATTAACTTTCAATTTAATCTTGTTCAGCCCTGCTGCAATTGAGGGAAACACTATAAATGAGCGGCCTGATCCACCACATTACATGCTCATAAATGTGAGGGCAAAGTGTACTGGGGTACGTTTGTGAAAATAAATCCAAAAACTGAAACTTTTTTTTCTTTTTATATCATGATTTTTTCTTTCTTTTTTGCCTCAAGAAGCTCTTTTTTTTTCTTCTTTTCACTGTTGTAAAAGTGCAGCAGTAGAGCCTTGTAGTGGATGACACTCTGGTTGAATGGTGGGCTTTTTTGAGTAATTGCTTTGATTTTACTGTAGCGTGCTCTCTAAGAAATTACTCCAGCCCACAGTACTGTACGATTACAATGGGACTGGGTTGACTGGGCTTGGCAAGCACACACCGGGGCCCGATCCATCGAGACACAGGTCCCACTGGGGCACCCATTGATCATCCACACCCAAACTCTTTCGAAAGAATAGAATAAAAAGAAAGAGGTAAGAATGGGAAAACTTTATGAATAGCAAAACTCAATTGCGCTTTGTAAAAAAATACCTTTTTATATCGTGCACGTTGCAACAACTAGTTGAGTGCATGACTACTTGATTGTTTTGATTGAATGTCCGTGAGCTTAAAAATCATTAAGATGAATGACACTTCTTATAGTATCATTGTTTGCCTTTTCAGGCAATCACCACTTGTGCAGACAGGTGTCAGTCATATTATTTTAAGGAGGGCAAACAAGAGGAACAAAGACAGCTGAGGCATGATGAAAACTGAAAAGTGAGCACATTGCACAGTTTGTTCTCTTTGTACAAGAGACAAGGCGGCAAGCCATATAATGTGTGATGACCGCTTGTGTTGCCAGGTCTACAGGACTCAGTTCTAGCAATAATTTAGTGACAACTTATGAATACAGTACTTTGTACTTTTGAGTGGCCTGTTGATTTCAAAGGTCAAACAGAATTGCATTCAAAGTCCCATTTTGCATAAAATGTTATACAGCTCTCAGTTCATTGTCTCTCAATCTCTGTATGGCAGGTCTCCCATGGTACATGTGATTGTGGGTGACAGCTCAGGCTGTGTGTTGGATACAACAGTTGGCAGTTTGGGAGCCTGATTTGCTCTAAGCTCTTGGGGTACAAGTATGCTTTGTGAAGTGGATCTGTACTGAGGAATAAAATAAGAATAACTCATGCTTTACAAAGGAGGCTGACCAAGATGGGTGTGACCAAAAAACAAAGATTAGTTAAATTAGTTTGTGACCAGAACTGGAACACTGCTAATTTGTATCCCCAAAACAGAACAGGAACAGAACTCTTGGCAGTGAAATTAATCAGTAATATGAGGCGCCCCTAAGTAAGGCACTTAACTCTCAGCTGTTGCTCAGCAGCCAACACTAGAAGACTCTGGACGCACTGAGCAGTTGCAGGTTTCACAACAGTATGAAAGTGGAGCAGGGCATTACTGTATGCTCATGCACGCTCAGTAAACCTTCCTGCATTATTACAGGTTCTACTTCACACAGGCTTTACCTCCACACAGAGCTTTGTAGGCTTGACCACATGTCTTTACAAATCCACACACTGTAAATTTGCTTACCCTATTTAACCCAGCGGGCACTGTCACTATAAAAGGGCAGCGCTCAATCCATTTCTCAAACACATTTCTTCAGTGACAGCAAACGACAAGTTAGCCAAGGATGGCTTTATCACGAGACTGCAAATCTATAATCCAGATTAGTTGCCATGATCGACCCACACTGGCAGTGCTCTCTGTTCCTCAGACTGATCATGCAGCTTCCAGAGCCCAGAGCAAGTTACAGCCTGCAGGTTAGAGTGTGCTGTGAGGCTATACTACCTCTCTCTTCCATAATATGGAGTTAAAGCAGCATTCTGTACAGCCTTCCTGCTATAACACTGTTGTATGATGGACAGTCTTGATTGAGGACAGCTTACTGTTCAGACCTGAACTTTGCTATTTAGTGGCTTGCAGATGTGTGAGGAGACAGCTCACCACAGTGGAGGTAGGATCAACGCATGCCTAGCTGCCATTTGGTAGCTGAAAAGCTAACTCGTCTTTTTAGCAATGAAAAATACAGGCCCATCGTATTTTTACCCTTCACCTTCACCTCATGGACTTACATAAGAAGCAATCAGTCCATTTTTTTTCACCCACATTCACATTCGAAACATATCCTTCCAAGCTTCCAAGAGATCTGATGTCAGACTCTACAAATTACTTGTCATTAATTTCAGTCACCAGTCAGCAATTTGACTGACCTTGAGCTGCAAACTTGCAAGTCTAGCTCGCTCAATTCATCTTATAGATTTTCTCCATATGCTATTTGCAAAATTGAAAATGTGCTCTAACCCATGATTGAATCCATCATTAAGGTTAGAAACTGGGGAAAGCCTGAAAAACATGTGAATAGAAAATGCACATTGGGGATTGATTAGGTATTTCCTGTTGACAAACCCTTGAAGAAGAATAAATCATTCATGAGTCAAAGAGTTAATTTAGACCGATCTGTGAATTCTGACATCAAGGATTAGATGCGTGAAAAGCTAAAACGAAGAAGGAAAGCTCAGCCAAGCATGTGTGCATCATTGTTAATCCCTCATTCCCACTTTTAGGGGCTCTAATTAATTAAAGGGTGTATGGCAAAAACTGAGCAGTAATCTCCAAAGCTGTGCCTTTTTAATTCCAGCTTCATTTTTTATAACCAGTGCCTAAACAACTGGTAATTCTGTCTTCGTTAGCACCTATCGCTCAATTCCCGCCTTCCTAAAATGTTTACTCCCCTCCTTGACACACACACACACACACACACACACACATACACACACATCCACGGTCAATCCCATCTCCCTCACTCAACATCACTCTCACTCCCACTCTATTTTCTTTCTAGCCATCTCTTTAAGGTGTGATCTACTTTCAATTGATGATAGTTTAATGAGCATTTTTCTATTTCACTGGAGTCTTATCATGTCATTAGGAAAGAAAAAAAACCCCAGATGAATAATAGATCTGACGGTGAGACATCCCTGGAAACATCTCATATAACTCTGCTGGTGAGATGAGGGGGAAGCGACAAGGTGCTTTTGTTTAACAGGACTCCATTTCCAACTAATTAATGGCTCATGGCTGATCTTGAATCAATCTGAAGGACAGCTGACGGATATGAAGCAGCAGAGAGAGTGGAGCAAAATCGTATTTAGAAATCACAACTGCACCACATCTGTTGTAGTTTTTCCCCAGCATTAACGGAGTCCTCTTTTGGAGCCATGTGATGTCACTTCACACCACAGCAGGGCTTGTGAGTGGGCTAAAGTGAGCGCAAGCCCCCCATTGGTTCTGTGTAGCTCCCGAGGCTAGCACGCCCTGCCAGTTTCTCTCCATACACAGCACTCTCAGCTCTGTCAGCTTAATTGGCTCGCCTCCCATCAGCAAGATACCCCAACCCCATCGTAATTGGCTCCCTTTTAGCCACCCAGCCAATGCTATTGTTCAGGTACACAGTGTGTCGCTATGGATGCGGTGATCACTCACACATGAATTCTGGGACAAAAGGCCCATGGGCTCTCTCAACCAGTCTCCTGAACCGCAGCTAGATTTCTGCCAACAACCACAATGCACTTAAAAAAAAAAAAAAAGAAAACAGTCTCTCCCTTCAAGCCAGTACCCTAGTGCCTTCTTTGGTAAAAGGTAATTTATTCACTCTCTGCAGTTCCTCCACATGATGTAGGACCCCACGCCAGCAGCTGTGCCAGCACTGCCTCATGTGTTTAAGTTCATCCTGTGTGATGTTTACATAGGAAGATCATAGTGCTCCACTGAATGTCAGTCAACCCACAGAGACAGGGGTGAGGGATAATGATTGAGAAAAGAATGAGAGAGCAACTGTGTGTGTGTGTGTGTGTGTGTGTGTGTGTGTGTGTGTGTGTGTGTGTGGGTTAGAGAGAAAGAGAGATGAAACTTCCCACAGACCACATGGACTGAAGCCAAGTCTGGTTCTGTCTGAGTAAAGGTAGTCAATGTTACCCTGATGAGTGCCACTTTGGCACTGGCCGGGTCAGTTTCCTGCCAGTGTGTAATGAGCCCCAATGAGGGTGAACTCCCTGTTCCCCTGTGCCCCGGCCTGTCTCCGCTAATGAGCTTCTGAATAAATCAGTGTTGGTGCCCCCCTATCTCCTGGTCCATCCTCTATCCCTTTTCAGTTCACTTATCCCCCCATGCCTCTCTCAACTCGTACCCATCACCTGGCCTTGTCACCCTACCCCGTAATGAGCCCTCATGACCACCTTACATCATCTTCCAACATTCTGTGTCTCCTAATTGTGAGTATTTGTTTGTGGGACAGTCTACCTTTCCCACGTTTGAAGACTGTGATATCCAAATCTCTTGTGTGATTGTCACTGTTGCTGCTGCCTGGAGCTGAGATTGCGTCTCTGTGTTCGGAAAAAAATGAGTGATATTCTCGAGCTCTTTGCAGCTTCTTTCTGTGTCATCATCACTGCTGGTTTTCGGGTGATAAATAAAGAAATACAAGTACCTCTTGCTCCTATATGCCCTATTAGTCTGGTCCTAATTTGGGTCTCGTTGGAGCATGGGGAAGTGAGTCTGTACTTGGCATCTGGTAGACAGACATAGGCTGCTTTATAAGAGGTGATGATGAATATTGCTAGGGATGGATTATTGGACCACGAACCAGCCCACTCTGTCCCATAAATAGTCTCAAACAGTTGGACTCTGACTGGTCAGGGCTGCGTGTGAAATAACCAGGGGATATTTCGCATGCAGAGCCGGATAAAGTAGGCCACAGCTTCTGGTTTTGGTGATGAAGTCATACGTGGCAGGCTGACTCATAGAAGACATCGGGTATTCAATTTAGAACATGAAAATAATAGCAAGTAGATATAAAAGCATTTGTTTTGAGACATGGTGGTAATCCTCACTGGGGAATCTAATACATTTCTTCGTCGTGAAATGAACAAAGAAGTAATAAATTGCCACTAAATCAGGCTGCATGCCATGATGGTGATATTCCAGAAGATGCATTACAACACAAGCAAACAAAGAAAATCTGTCAGTGGTAACTTATTGGGAAACCCAAAGTAAAAAGTAAGCCCTGAGGTAAGAGCAGTTACTTTACAGTATAGTCAGCACTGTTGTTCCCCACAGATTGCCTTTCCAAGGTGACTGACCCCTGAGCAAATGTTACTAGTCAAAGTATTGGCTGCCATGCATCAGGATCAAACATTGTTTTTCTTTCACCTCAACTGATTCGTTTCTTCACAGATTGCCTACCCCAGAAAACTTATCAGTTGGCTTGGGGGAATCAATCATGGGGTGACACTATTCCAGACCAGAGTGTTGTTTGCGAATCTGTTGTCTGTGATGCCTGCAAAACCCCGGCTGTGATTGCCAAGCCTCTCGATGTGTTGGTTTTGGAGTTATTTTTTATTGTAGGCCTTTTTTTCTGTCTCCTTGGCTTTGATTCTCTCCCCCTCTTTCACTGCTTCTCTCTCTCTCTCTCTCTCTCTCTCTCTCTCTCACTCACTGTTACATTTATGGCTCTCAATACAAACCTTGGAGAGTATTGATGTAAGGAGTGCCAGTGCTGTTTTTGGAGACGCTAACAAATAAGCTTGCCCCACAAAGGTGACTGCCAAGCAGGGATTAATGTAAAACAGAAAATATTAGTGCTCAGAGCCAGATCTCAGCAGAGAAACAGTGCCTAGGCAAATAGTCTTTCCCCCTCGTCAAGTGATTCATCTTCCCTTTTCCCTTTCTATATAGTCCCTTCTCTGCATTTGACAGGATGATTCAACCCATTCATGTTACGTTGTGTCACTTCTGTGGATGCATAAGGATCTGCATTATGCTGTATTACATGAGCACAAAGATTTCAAAGTCAGTTTAGGCCAACAACGTTTGTCCTAAAGTATGTATGTATGGAAATTCAATACCACACTACCACTAAATTTATACCAAAAAATGATCATATACAGTAATTGAATTAACACCTTCACAAAGTTGGGATTTATTGCAGGGGTTTAGCTACAGGTGTATCTAATGACATAAACAGGAGCTTGCGTAACGGAAACTAGCTATCAGAAGTGGGGCAGGACATTAGCTCTTTATTTCAACCTTCCTGTTACACCCTGTCTGTCTATTGAAGCAAGCCTCATCCCAATATGTAGACTGTACATGTCCGTGTGCTGTGAACCGTCACTGTCTTGTATTACTGCTCTTTAATATTGCCCTGCAAACCACAGGCTGTAAAAACAAATTTCCTCTTGGAAGACAATAAAGGATTTATCTTATCTATCTTAACTTTTTGAAAGACTGTGTTTTAGCCAAACAATAACAATCTAATCCATCATTGACTAGAGAAGGGGGGTAGTGATCCAGGAATAGCTTAAGAGAAAATGTCAGCCTTCATGATGTGCATAATTTAAAAGCAGAAGAGGATGTTTGATTGATGCTTGATTTTTTGTTTTTTTGTTTTTTTGTTCAAGCCTTAGCTGGTACGTCATCAGCCCACTGACAGCAATATCAGATAAGGGACAATGGCTGCATTGGTCGGACATGATTGTGGTCCAACTAGGCGCCTTATGTCCATGTAATGAGAATAGATGCTTTCTGGTGTAAAATAATTTGCAACTTGGCATCATTCCGCCTTTTGGATATGAGACTGTTAAATAATTGTAAGCTATTGACTTTATAAACTCTTTCCGCATTACATTGCTCTTGCTAATTAATGAGAATGAGACCTGTGCCATTTATCCTTACTGAACAATTACACAGCAGGTAAATTAATTAACTGTAGTTAGTGGTGGCTGTGCAGAAGTGGCTAATAAATGGCTTTTAATTTAATTAATTTCCTTTTCATCACAATAACAGTAGATGCTGTTTATGTTAAGACAACAGAGGAGTGTGTAGGTATGTTTTTGATGAGACTTGTGTTTATCCAGATTTACATAATGGAAATCATTTACAGATTAACCCCTTTATACACTTTGTTCCGACTCTCAAATATAGAAAATCACAAATTATTTTCTCCAGCTCTTTATTAGCATTCCCACACCAGACACACAGATATGGTTTTGGTTCAGTGGCTCCATACCAGTATTTCCATACATTAATATTCATATGCATATTAAGCTGTTCCTCCAGAAAGACCTGGGACTGCAGCGGTTTGCATGCACTGACAATGTGTGTGGGATGCCACAAACTAAGTTTCACTCCAGCGACTTTGACTCAGGCTATATATGCAGTGTATCCATACATGAAATGGTATATACATTTGGGTATGTCTACCACATTTTCACCTGATCAGCAAAATATTTCCTTGAGATTGTCTCTCAATTATGTTGAAAAATAAGTGAATACAATTTTAAGCTAAATTCTAGGCATCACCATTATCAGTTTGCTTAAATTTAAGAAAAACCTGATTATTCTGATTATCTGTGTGGACATCCAGTTGGAACAAAAAATCAGAATAACCAGAGAAGTTGAGATGAGCCAACTCCCACCAATTATGTCCATATGCAACAACTTTGCATTAGTAGTTACATTTTGGGGAGACAGATAATAATCAATATAGACATTTACATAAAAGAAGAAAAAACTCAATGCAAAATAGTGATTATATTCAATTAAATTTCATTCATTAAAATAAATACTCCTTCTCCCTCACTGAACCATCCAGAATCTATGAATATGTTTTGGGTTTTACTTACATAAGATACTTACATACATAACATGTCTCAGATGTCACTGAAAAGTCAATTGTCAGTGTATGTGCACTGGAGGCTTTATGTTTCCTAATCACATTTTGTGTAATCTGCATATTGGACCACTATTTGCTTTCAAAACTAAACAGTAACACAGCCTTCAAGTGTCAAACTCTGCACATAAATCATTCTGCACAGTGAAGAACATCCAAGAGAAGTGATAAGCAAAACACATTTATGATTGAAGGGGGGCTTTAATTATGTAACTACAACCATGATTTTTCCCAAATCCAAACTAACTAGTGTTTTGTTGTGTAACCTTGCAGTACTTTAGATGCCACAGACAGACATTGTAGGAATATCCAATCATAAACAGAGACCATTACACAACTGTCAATGACTCCAAAAACATCAGTATATAGGCGTACCGGACCTTCATCGTCATGGTAACAATAATAAATAATTAATTACACATCCACATTATGTAAAAGAAAACGTGATTCATCAGACCAGGCCACCTTCTTCCATTGCTCCGTGGTCCAGTTCTGATGCTCACGTGCCCATTGTAGGTGCTTTCGGCGGTGGACAGGGGTCAGCATGGGCACCCTGACCGGTCTGCGGCTACGCAGCCCCATATGCAACAAACTGCGATGCATTCTGTGTTCTGACACCTTTCTATCAGAACCAGCATTAACTTTTTCAGCAATTTGAGCTACAGTAGCTCTTCTGTTGGATCGGACCACACGGGCCAGCCTTCGCGCCCCACGCGCATCAGTGAGCATTGGCCGCCCATGACCCTGTCGCCGGTTCACCGGTTTTCCTTTCTTGGACCACTTTTGGTAGGTACTGACCACTACAGACCGGGAACTCCCCACAAGAGCTGCAGTTTTGGAGATGCTCTGACCCAGTCGTTTAGCCATCTCAATTTGGCCCTTGTCAAAGTCGCTCACATCCTTATGCTTGCCCATTTTTCCTGCTTTCAACACATCAACTTTGAGGACAAAATGTTCACTTGCTGCCTAATATATCCCACCCACTGACAGGTGCCATTGTAACGAGATAATCAATATTCTTCACTTCATCTGTCAGTGGTCATAATGTTATGGCTGATCGGTGTAATAATCTGTTTGTCACTATGGTGACATAAGTATTTTAAGTAAAAGTCATTATAGTAGCTATCAACATCGTGGTGGAAAATTCCAAATAATAGATTTTTTGTGTCAAAATATGAGAGCAGTATTATTACTAATGGAAGTAAGCATACACATCCACCAACAAAGTGCAGGTGCCGAGTCAAAAAACAGCAAATCACAAAATAAACAAATACACGGCTGGCATACTGCAGGACTCCAGTGTTCGCTTATTTAATACACCAATTGGTGTATCCAATAAGCGAACATTGGAATACTAAATAAACACCAATTGGTGTATTAAATAAGCGAGCATTGGAGCCCTGCAGTGTGTGAGATGTGTATTTGTTTATTTTGTGATTAGCAGTTTTATTGCTGACAATTTGTTTCATAGACAAATCTGAAAATATGCTTTGCTTTGACAATGAGTTTCAATGTGTTTCAATATTTATTCCATTAATGGTTTTAATTTCCTTCCCTTCACTTTTGCCTTTATTTCAAGCTAATTAATTTGATGCTTATCAAATTAATTACTACACTTAAAATAACTACAGCATGGGCTATAATCAGTCTGTGTTTCCTCTGTGTCAGATGGATTTTTAAGACAAGTTGAAAGACGCCATGAAATTAATGATCCCAGATGTGAGAGCACCAGATCAAATTATTTTGCAGCTTCTTTTTGGGTTCGGGTTAACCTTTTTCCCCAGCAAAGTCCTCTGAGTGTCGATCTCAGCAGCTCTCTGGGTAGCTGGGAGATGTAGTCCCTTCACCAAGTTTTGTCCCAAGATTTCCTCCATCGCTCACCTCCAAAGGGACTCACACATGAAGTTCACAGCGTAGGCTCAGGCAGGAAAATTAACTCACCCATATGTAATTCAATGTCAGCTTCTGCTGTTGCTTCTAAACATTATTGTCACTAACTGCTATTCACTGGCCAGGAGTGGTGCAAGAAATATTCAGACCCTTTACAAGGGATTTTGAAAATATAAAATTTGTACATATTAAATCTTTTTTTTTCTTAGTTCACAAAAAGGGGGGAACAGCACCACACACCTAATCTCCTATAGCATTTAATTAATGTTTTCTTTGGGACTTTTTTTGCCCTTTCTGGATCTGGTGTTTGACTGACCAAATGCTTCTTTGGAGCACCTTGGCCTATGCTTTCCCAGGAGGTCAGGATAGTGTAGCAGTGTGCATCCTTGTTAGTTGAAACCCTCCTCTTTTTTGGTGATCTGAACCACTGAACATGTCAACCAATCCAAAGGCACCATTCTTGTAATCCATTTCAACCACTGCACCCCGACAACATCAAAAGCCTTTAAAATTCCCATGACTGATCTGGACTATGCCACAGCAGCTTATAACTTAGTTTAACACTTAAATAAGAAATAATGGATCGTTTTTAGAATACAAGATACAATTTATCAAGCAAGGTGTTGGGTCAGATATTTGGCATTCGTATATTTTTCCTGTCTTTGTAAGATGAAACGTGGAAGAAGAGGCCCAGAGATTTCTCATGAATACATTTATTTTCAGATTCTGAGGTGGGAAAGGAGGGTTGAGATGTAGAGTAATTTGCTACGTTTTCACTTGGAGGTTTAAGCTTTTTCTCTTAAATTCTGTCAAGGTAATGAATGGCGTGGTCTTGAATATGGCTATACTGTATGTATGCATTTATCATTTTTAAGGGCAGATTAATTCATGGCTGTCAGTTACACATAGTTTTTTTTAAAGTTTGATGAACTTTGTTAGTTTTGGGGTTTCTCAAGATCCTTTATTGTATGTATGTATATATATATATATATTGCATTATACTGGATTATAAAAGAAGAACACCATTTTTAGTGACTCAAGGTGTTCTGTCCCAGCAGGGTCACAGAGACCATTACAGTGTAAGTATCCATTACATATAGTCCCTATTCTCTTTCTTGAAGATTAATAGAAAAATGTTTGCTGAACTGCACAATGCATGATGATATGGATATTTACACCATGACAAGATGAAATGTAATGGGCTGCAAGTCAGCTGACTGACCAGATGGAGAGGCCTTGCTGAGGGTGACTCACTCCTCTTCTGCGGTACTCCTACTGCCACTACTCCTACTGTCCTTTCCTTTTCCTCTCCACTCCACCTACCCTAACTGCCTCTGCTACCATTACTGCTGCTTCCACCTTTTGGATTGCTATATTTGTGACTGTGCCCATTGATGTGGAAAAAGCCATCATCTGGGCCAGTAGATCTGGAAATAGAGTATTCGTTGAGGTCGGCCAGAGACAAGCCTTCTTCCTTGAGAGCTCACCCAGCCAAGGGTGTAGGGGGCAATGAGTTCCAGCATGGGAGAGCTGGAGGTCTCTGCTGGCTATTTTCTCGACATTCATTCTGGGGCCTGTAGTGTTCTGAAGCTAAGACAACACTTCTCACTGACTGAGGGCTGTCCAGTCCTTCAGGTCCCTGTATCGTTACAGTGCTGTGAGACATGCTCAGAAACATAGCACAACATTAGATGCTGCCTTCTGCCTGAAAATTTGAATTTCTAAATGATTAGGTGCAGTAGAAGCTGGAGGCATGAATCAATAAAGCCGGCTAGATGCAGGGCAGCCCAGCCAATTAGACCAACTGGGGGCTTTTGACAAATAATATGAAGGCTTAAAAGGAAACAGAATGAGAAAGGTATGGATGGTAGTGTGGTTTATTGGTTATTGTACTGTATTTGATGGTATCTAATGAAAATTGCATTACTCAGTATTATTAAAGCTTTTATGCCTTTTCTTCTGCACTCTTTGTAGTAATAAAAGTAAGGTCATGACCTTGATATAAAGTATCTGAAACACAACAGCATATTAAACACTAAGAACTAAGATTCTAGAGGCAATTGAAACTAGCAATCAAGTACCCATTTTAAAAGCTGAGGATGTGGTGAAAACCCGTGCTTAAATCCTCATTCATTTAGGTAGCAATCTTTATCACTAAAAAACCTGACTGGTATGTCGACATGATATATCAGTTGGATAAATCACCAATCAGAGGAGCAGCTGGTGCTGTAGGTGCAGTTGCTTCCAGTTGTTTTAGATCAGAAGAATAGCTAAAAGGTGATATACAGACATTGACCATGAAATCTTAAAACAGATCTAACAAAAGCTAAATATATTATTTTCCTGTCATTTATAATACAATTTGCCATTATTGCCTGAAGATGAGACTTCTTTTTTCTATTGTCATAATTACAGGTACGTTTTAACCCAAGAGATTCATGGGATCACAGCACTTAGCTCATCGGGGAGTGAGCTAACCTCTCTCCTCCATCCCACTCTAAACTGGCCCTTAGGCCTATACTGTGGCATAGTTAATGGAGTGCGCCTACATGAATTATTAACAGTGCTTACGTTCCCTTTATACTTGCCATCCTATCGATATTCAACCCTTAGCATACCCATGGGTATGTGGGTGAATTTTTACACATTAGGATGAATTGCCCTTATCACATATATGGTGGTCCCTCTCAGATAATGTGGGATGAGCCGAATATGTTGAATAAAACATCTGAGAAAATAAAGACAAATAGACAAAATATATCCTTCCCACAGTAACGGTCAACAGATCTGAATTTAAGTGCTGGTGACAACTGGTGACAACAGTGAATCGTGACCATGCACCGCTCTCAGTCCTCCATTTCTTTGATTTTACACTGCAGGGACACCTTGAGGTGTACATTATTAAAGTATACTCGGATTTATAACATCATCTTCAATGGAGAGTAATCCACAAGGTAAAATCAATGGCCAAAAAAAAAAAAAACAGCATCTACAATCTATAAAACAGCTCCTGTCTTGCAAAGTGCTTGTAAACCTTTTTGGGCTATCATTGTTGGACGTGGAATGATAGCTCTGGGGAGATTCACATTAAGCAAAGAAAAAGAGGGAAAAGCAACCACCTTGAATTCTTATAAGGGACATAAGGGAGTCATAAGGGAGCTCTTGCATTGACTTTCTCTTCTGGTGTGGTGGGACCTATCACTAAATTGTTCCCAGTGCAATGTAATGCACTGAAACCAAATTATAGGAGTGTCCTCCCAAGGGTTAATCATCTTGGTAGCTCAACTATTGATTGTATGAGTATGTGTGCAGAGGGGTTGTTTGTGTACTTGAAAGATATAGAGACTCCAAAGCAGATGGCAACTCATTTACCACAGGCAAACGAAAGAGAAAGCCTTTAAGCCATTTCATGTAAACAGTCAGCCTGTAAACAGTCCTGAAGTAAGGCATTTCTGGAGGTGCCAAAGACACCACAGCATTGATTATGTAACTGATGGAGGAGCAGTGCAGGGCTTTCAATCATATATATCAGGTTTTTGTTGCATCCCGTCTGAATTTAGATTTCACCAGTTTTGCAGCGACCCCACTTTGACAGAAACAGGATGTAGGCAAAATTAAAATAAATGAATCTCTACAAAGCTAAGAAAATGTATTCAGTGCAAACTTCAAGGAACCAAGAGAGTAATGAGCAGAAATGTATTCCCATATGTAATCATGAAAATTTGGTGATAATTGCAAAGGATTTTTTTTCCCCGCATGTAACATTGTGAACATGGTTGTTTGTGTACAGGGTAGACAGCATGGTGATAAAGTATGCTAACTATGCTGGCTTTAATAGCAGCTCCAAAATGATGAATGTGTGGAAATGTATGATATTAAAATTAGTTAAAGCAATTTTTCCTTCTCCCACAGCGCTCTCTACCTTTTTTCTCTGTTTCTCCATTCGTTTTGTTTATCTCTCCATTTCTCCCTTTTCTTCACCCCACTCTTACCCTTTCCTCCTGCCTTTCCAAACAGTCTTCTCTTTGTGCTGCCAGCCAATGTTTTCTCTCTTTCTGACTCAGTCGGCTCATCTCCCCCCCCGAGGGCTCTGGGCATGCAGGTCCTCAGTCTCCTTAGCCTCTGTGGTTCCCTGTCAGACTGTATGAAAATGAATTTCTATGGGTTGTTAATAGACTGCCCACTCCTATACATATCTTCGCTCTCTGCCGTCATGAGGTAGATCGCCCACAATGACAGCGTTGGTCTTTGCAGTAACCCCTTCCATTCCTCATCAATTCTGACACACCCTGACTCGAGGCACACAGGTTATTGGGAAGCCTATTGGTTCTCCAGGCACTCTTATACACATCTATCAAAGGTTCCATCTACAGTTTGGCTTACAAGCTTACAGATAAAAGGATTTACACTTCCAGGCAACTATTTCTAAAATGCATTATTGTTATTATTGCTATACAATATTACTATAATGTAAAGTCAGTACACAGTATTTGCAAGAACAGTATTAGAGCTGTAGTAAAGCTACAGAGTCATTTGATATCTTGCTGGGCATTTGACCTGTAGTGCGGTTAGAGGACAGTGTTAATAAACTGATGATAGGTCAGGAGGCTCTGGACATATGGCACTCAGTGCTTAATCACAGTGATCTAACATTGCATCCTCAGGGTTTTCTTTTTGTGCTGCACACTCCACAGGCCCCTCTTTAATTACAGTCTAATACACAAGACTTGTGTATGTAGTCCTTTACTGTTTAAGTAACTGTACCAAATGAATGGTAATGAGATGCATGGTAGAGAAAATGTGATACTATGCACTGCTATTAACATACTTCTTCTTGATGAGCCATTACAATATAAAATTCTATTTTGGTAACTGGGAAGTGGAGGAGGGGGCAGTTTGAACTCTCTAAAATTCCTTGTAGCACTGCAATGATTTTCTTTTTCATTAGAAGTAAATCGGTGGCTTTCCCTTTCTCAAGAGTATAAACTGAGTTTTGTGCCCAAACTATTCTTAACTCAGCACCCAGCAGGGCACATTTGAGCTATTTCTGTTCTTATGCTAATTTGCCAGTAATTGTTGAAGCCACACACAGACATAGTAATTCAAGTGTCCATATTAATGTGCCCTTACAGTAACTATTTCTATTTCCAGCATGTCAGCACCTCTTGGCAGAGATGGTATCTTTAAAAAGACCCTCTCACACTCATTACAGCACACAGAGACACTGAAATAAAAAAATCTTTTTGTACAACCAAAAGCAACGGGCATACTGACAAAGTTATTTCACTATGATGAAGTATTGACATTGTGTAGAAAACTGTACCACAAAGTAAACTGCTTTTGTCCAATATACACTGAATAGATCTTGACATTCAGCAGATATGAATTTGAGATTACATTGACTGATTATTACAAAAGACTTCAATACAAACTTTTAAGCTTTGAGTTGTAAATTCAAGGTCAACCAAAACTCACTTAAAATACAATCAGAAACTTGATGACATTAGAAACCTCAAGTCCCATAGTGGTGATATCAGCGGTAATGAAATGAGCTCTTCATAAATCTGAAGAGTACAGGCAAATGTTGGTGTGCCTAATGAAGAAAAACATTCCCCTTTTAAAGTAACAAGTAATTATAATTGTAATTAAGTACAGTATTTGAGTCAATATGCTTTCCACCCCCACCCTTGTATCCTCTCTCTTTTAAAACCCACATTAAACTTCAGCAAGGTGACTTAAATGTCCAACTATCACTGTCCTGAGGCAAGGTAGTCAGTCAGCTGCTGATGCCTTAGATAGGCTCTTACCAGCCATGTCCATGTGGTCATTTTCAAAGTGATAGCACACACTCAGAATGATGTATGACTCATTACTTGGGTGAATGATGGGGGCAGGTTTTGGTCCCATAGAGGAATCATACTACAGGCACTGGTACACTCAGATATTGTATATCAAATCATAGAGTGGTTTGAGAGCCTCGCTATACACAGCGACACTGTATTTCTAAAGTCTTTGGTTTATGGAGTTACTTAGTCCTCCTCTGGGGAAAAGCAAAGTCTACAAGATCATCATTACATTATTATACTGGTACTGGAGTTCTACCTATCAGTCAGAGAGCTGACTGAGAATTAATGTCAGGGACCGTGCACAATGTCTGAATCCTGAAATGACCTAAAGAGCCGTTTGGATAGAACCTTTATCTTCTTTATCATTTATTAAAGTGGCTGCAGTGTTACTTTTTGTTCACTGTCTTTCAAATCCCCCAACTCTTTTTAACAGACTAATGCACATTAAAGGCATCAAAGGAGGCTTCAAACTACATACATTGACAGGTGTGCTTCAAAATATGTTTGATTTTCTTACTTGAGAATCGGCAATGTACAGGTGTTCTGTTGCCACAGTGGCTTTTAGAGGACAAAGGTAAGATGTAATGAAAGACATATTCTAATTTCATAACTGCCTGGACAGATATACACTAATTTGATAGACCATTTTTAGTTGATATTTAATTTTTAGACATCTGCCTACGTACTCCTCAGAAACTACTTTTTCTAAGGTCACGTCACTTGTTACATGCTGAAGTGTCAATATTAAAAAAGTGGAAGCTGCAACATGCTGTGGTAGTAACATTTAGTGAGTTTTTTTGTTCTATTTAAGAAATGACTTGAGCAACTTTGTGCAGCAACATGTAAAGGAGAAAATTCTCATCAGGAATGTAATTTAAGTTATAATTTAAGTGTAGACAAAGGTTTTTGTTACCGGTATGTGAACATTTGTGAAAATTATATTTAATTTTAAACAATTTAAACAGAATTTCTGCAAATTATGTTTGAGTTTAAATTCAAAAAGCATTGTATTTGTCCATGTTCTTCATGTTACAGATTTACAACAGCACTTGCAAGTAGCAATACGCTAAAGCACAGTGGGATCGTCATCTCTATCATTTGTACATCGTCAAGCAGTTTTAAGCCCCACAATGGCATTATTTCATAGGTACGTTGTTTTCACACACATAAAGAAATCATAGTTCTGTTTGCCGGCACACTGTACACAACACAGTCTTCTAAATGCCAAGCTAGAGACTCAGTTTTCAATTTTTTTTTTTCATTTCCTTATCAGAGATCTCAAAGTCTTTCTTGGGATGTAAGAGGTCACTGAGCACTGTATGTAGTATTTGTTTGTGTGTGTAAGTATCAAACTGTGAAGATTTTACTGCTGCGTAAATTGTTTTTGCTGCTAATTACGTAGAATGGTCTGTTTTTTTTGGGTTTTTTGCGCTGGGAGAATCAGGGGAGGTATGATTGCCAAGAGTTTTGTTCTACAGCTAGAAAAATGTTGGAGGCCTGTTTTAACAAGGCTCACCATCACACACACTATATTAAAGGTCTCCCACATCCCACATTTTTTAACTTTTGTGAAAGGAAAAATAATTGGGTAGCAAGCTAAGCTCATTCCTCACTGCTTCCTGTTACTTGTCCAAGGCATTAAATAACGAGACATAGACAAATGTAAAGCAGCTACATTTAGTCAAGCTGCTCACCACAGAAACGTCACAACGAGGGCACACAATGGATGTAATACTATACTGAGAGTCCAAACATTTCTCAAACTGTTTGACACTTACTGTAAGTTAATCTTTCTTGGTGTTTATATTATTTTCTTATTTAAAATAACACATAAAGTTTAACTTGTGCTGATGTGCATAAACCCAAAGAAGAATAAGAAGCCTTACTGATTTGGATAATAAATTGTAATTTAGATGTTATATTAGAATCAAGTAGTAGGCTATTTGACTTGCGTTAGATCCTGAAAAATAAATGAGATATTCAATCCTAAGGGGCTGCGAATGAACTAGATGATTGTTTGGCCAATATCTCTGTTAATGATGACAAAGAAGATGGGAAATCTCAAGGCTTACTGTACTTACACTATAACTAATAGTTAGCAAAGATAATTTTATTGTATGCAGAGTTTACAGATTTACTCTTACCCCCATATTTAACTCACAGACAATCTTCCACCAATGGTATTTTAGAGCAAATGTCATGACATGAATACACCTAAAGGAAGAGTTCAACATTTCAAAAATAAATAAATAAATAAAATATGCTTATTCACTTTCTTGCTATGAGTTAGATGAGAAGATCGATACCACTCTTGCCTCTGTACAGTAAATATAAAGCTACTAGGTTAGCTTAGCACAAAGCCTGGAAACGGATAGCCCGGCCCTGTCCAAATGTAACCAAATCATACCTCTTAACAACCTCTATAGAGGTTATATCCCATTTGTTTAACCTGTACAAAGCGTAATTGTATTGTATTTCTTGGCTGGTTGCAGAGACTTCATGAGGTCTTATCATCACTGTGAGGTTGCTAGGCAACCAGCAGAGACTCCAGGAAGTGATTGCGCCCCGGCTAAGAAATAGTCTGGCACATACATCTGCATAATGTGTCATTTTTACACGTTTTTGGGTTGATTTTGTTACCTTTGGACAGAGCTAGGTTAGCTGTTTCACCCTGTTTCCACTCTTTGTGCTAAGCTAGGCTAAGCTGTTGCTGCTGGTGATACCTTTATATTTACTGTACAGACATGAGAGTGGTATCAATCTTCTCATCTGACTCTCCAGGTAAAACTGCACTGAGCTGATGACTGCAGTGAGGCATTTTTAGAGGCATAGCTTGACAAGCACTTTTGAAATGATTGCCAGGATAGCATCATTCTGATAAAACATAAGTAAAAGGACTAAAGACTTTTTTGTTGTTGTTGTTGTTGTTTTTCCTCACACTAGATAAGGAAGGAAAAAAAGGTGTCTTCTGCTCACTGCTGACCATTGTAAGCCCTTGAACACAGATAAGATATAGGTGCCAGGACTGGAAAAAACCCTACACAGTGGAGATATTGCCCTTCAGACTGGTTCTAAGCCTCTTTCAGCTGATAGCTCCTGAGGTGAACGGTGTTAGTAATGCCCCTTCAGAAACTATCTTGATCTGAAAAGGGCACCCTGTGCAGACCTCTATCCCAACCTCGCCAAATTACAATGATAATTCATAAAGAATACACTCATAAAAAGGAATGGGTTATTAATCAGAATCCCCTCACTGGACTAGTACCTGCAGAAATTTTATTAACTTTATTTTGAGCACATTACCCTTCTATCATCTCTTTGGAATACACTGTATTCAGAGGAGCGACTTAATTGCTTCCATATTTCTACTTTGCCACTGAAAGACATTGATGAGGGGGTTTTAGTGGGTCTCTTAAAAGAACTTTCCTCTGTCATTTCTAGAGATTAACAGATGTGTTTGATACATTCATTACCTTACTGGCTCAGGGAAACTCCGAACCTGGTAGCATTTATTCATGACAACCACACCAGACAAGTCTTTGGATACCATTGAAATCATTTAACTGGGGGAAATTGATGCTGTAAGCAGAGCCACTGCTGCCAGATGGCAATAGGGGAATGAAAAGCAGGTAGTAAAAGCCTCAGGTCATGATTAAGCGGACTGCTGGATAAAGCACACTGCTGCAAATGCATGTTGCATAGTGATCAACAAATGCCAGGCAGCTCAGGAAGCATCCTTTCCTTTCCAACAGGTTGCAGGATAGTGCGGATAAATACTGAGGATTTGTAAGACTTAATACATGTGTATTTGATAACTGCTGTAACCTAACAGAAACAGACTTTAAAGACATCCTAGTAAATTCTGTAAGTAGACATGCCAGTAATCTTTACCTTTGACCAGTGTGTTGGTAGCTGGTAGATGCACTGGAGCTTTATCTCGCTTGGTGTAACAACACAAACAGAGCTTGGCCTAGAGCAAACTAGAGTCATCCACTGCGAAGATACATTTCTATCATCTTCTGAGATGGAGAGCCTATTTCAGGCAGATGAATGACTGAGCACGAATGAAAGGAGACACATTTCGAAACAAAGACAGAGTTTTTTTCTGCAAATATATCATACAGGTCAGCGCGGCTGTGACTCATATTCCAATTGTTGCCAAGGAGGTAAAGAATGCTTAGAAGGAGAAAGGAGAAAGATATTCTAATGCTACCAGCAGCACTACCCTTAGGGATATGGTGAGGTATGTTAATTGATACATAAATCATAAATTATCACCATTCCTTAGACTGGGGAGCAAGAGCTTCAGACTGAGTGTGTGTGTGTACTTGTGTGTGTCCATGCATGTGTATGTGTGTGCACGGATTTTTGGATGACGCTGACACTGGAATAGAAAGAGGAGAAAAAAAAAAAACCTGCTGGTCTCCTCCCATCCCTCGCCCTCCCTGCCCACTCCAGCCCCCTGAGGAGGTGATCGGACGCGTCTGTTTCCCGCAGATAAAGGGCTGCTCACCACATCCCCTGAGCTGGGAGAAGTTGGCACCAAGCACACTGGCAGTCTGCTCATGTAACAGACCCTGTCACTGACTCTGAAAGACAGACAGAGAGAGAGAGTGAGGGTGAGACAGAGGGGCGGGTGAAAGGGCCTGAATTAGAGTAGAAAGGGTAGGTGAGATGTTAAAAGAGCACAGTCTGGATCTGTCAAAAAAAAAAAAAAAGAATAATAATAATAATAAATATAAATAATTCATGGAAACAAAACAGAAACTTTACATTGAAATTCCACTGGGGAAAAATGCTTTACTTGCATCAGAAATGTATATGCATTCTGCCATACGTACACACAGCCTGTTTATGTGGACCACAGCCAGGTGGTACAAAATCAATGTGCCTTCAAGGATAACGTGTTTCCACTAGAGAAGGTTGAAGTTGTTCTCCTGAATCGATTACCATTTTTACAATGTCCATTAACTGTCATTTCAGATGATTCACTAAATTTGACAACCGTAACAACAAAATAGGTGTTTGTCTGTGCCCCCCAAAACAATCCATATGACCGTTTGAAAAATGACTCATAGGAGCATTTTCTGGACTGCCACCTCTCAATGGTTGAGTTATATATAAAGAAAAATTTTGACTTTTTGGGAAATAGGCTTATCCGCTTTCTTGCTGAGGGTTAGATGAGGACACTGATGCCACTCTTGTATGGGTCAGTATGAAGCTAGCACCAGCATCTGGTTAGCTGACTTAGCCAAAGACTGGAAACAGGGGCAAACAGCTAGCCTTGCTCTCTGCAACGATAACAAAATACCAGCACGTTATATATCTTTTATGTGATCCGTATAAAAGCTGAAGTGTAAATACGACAAGTTGTAATGTAGCAGGGGGTAAAGTACTGGACTATTTCTTGATTCCGTTCTTTGTGCAAAATTGAGCTTACCGGCTGCTGGCTCTAGCATCATATTTACCATATAGACATGAGAGCGGTATCAATATTCTTATCTAACTCTCGGAAAGAGAGTGACTATTCCTTTAAGCAACTAAACTAAATCCATATGGTTATGGTTAGGGAAAGAGAGACTGCACACTAACACAAAAACAATATATATTTTTCTGGTGAGGGAACTCTCAAATAGCTAAAGGCAATGCAAAGCAGAAAGAAAAATCAATATTGATTACTAAAATAAAGTGTAAATGGCTATACAATGCAGTCTAGTTTAATTTCAACACATTAAAGTGTAATGGCATTAATCTTTAATCTTTTAGTTAGTTTCCCATTTAAAGGCTTCTGAAAATTACCTTGCATCTATCCTTAATAATCTGCTTTCTAATTAATTTTGTTAGGTGAGCAATCTTTCCCATCTCTTAACACACGAATGCATGCTGGAGGCACATGAATCAAAATACAGATGTACACAGACATGCCCTTGTGTCGCGCGCGGGCGCACACACACACACACACACACACACACACACACACACACACACACACACACACACAAACCCACTGAGACCGAACTCAATATCAGTCTGTGTACAAGCTTTCCACTACAACCTCTCTGCTTTCATTTTCCCAAATGTAGGCTGCCCTATATGCTCCACCACAGGGAATATCAATAGACCAATTACAGTATTCAAAGAGATCAATACAGTAGAATATTGTTTCTCTCTCTCTCTCTGTGTGTCTTTGTCTCTCTCTCTTTCCCCTAAGATCATTGGAGCCTTTCTATATAGAGTCACTGTGACACAAATTCTGTGTGCTGCTATTCCCCAAAACACTAAATTAGACGTTTGGTGAGCAATGGTCTGTGTGACCCAAATAAGAAAGGTGCCATTGTATTTGGGTTGAGGCGGTTGGAGTTTTCAGATGTATGAGAAATAAATCATCTTCACAATTGTATACTAAGTGCCAGTGACTTGCAAACCTTAATAATCAATTCAGTTTGACTGCATTGATTATTGCAGTCAAACTGCAATAATCAATGCAATTGCAGTCAAACTGTCCACGAGGACCTGGCAACATTCACTGAGACTGTACTGTCTTACATCAAGTACTGCATTGGGAACGTCACTGTGGACAAATGCATCAGGGTATTCCCAAACCAGAAGCCTTGGATGACAAGCCAGGTCCGCATGCTCCTCCGGGCCCGAGACTCAGCCTTCAGGTCAGGAGACAGAGATGCGTACAGCGCTGCTCGCGCCGACCTGAGGAGAGGTATCGGAGCTGCCAAAGCAGACTACAAGAGGAGGATAGAGGACCATCTTACCAGCAATAACCTCCGGCAGGTGTGGCAAGGCATACAGAGCATCACAAACTACAGAGGCTGTGATGTGACATCCGGTGACACAGATGCGGCACTGGCAGAGGAGCTGAACAGCTTCTTTGCCCGCTTTGAGACTCATAAACAGCACTCAGCCGCACCACTACAGCCCCCTCCAGCCTCAAGTACTTTCCATCTCACTTTAGAGGTTCAGGACGTAAGACGTGTGCTCTGGTCAGTGAATTCCAGGAAGGCTGTGGGTCCAGATGGAGTACCTGGAAAAGTGCTCAAGGCATGTGCCTACCAGCTTTCGCAGGTCTTCACTGACATTTTCAACCTGTCTCTGGCACAAGCTGTTGTCCCGCCCTGCCTGAAATCAGCCACTATCATCCCGGTTCCAAAAAAGTCACCTACAGCCAGCCTCAATGATTACCGCCCCGTAGCACTCACCCCAGTCATCACCAAGTGCTTTGAAAGACTGGTTCTACGGCACATTAAGGCCTGTCTTCCCACTTCCCTGGACCCTCACCAGTTTGCCTACCAGACAAACAGATCAACAGAAGATGCAATAGCCATAGCTCTTCATTCGGCACTGAATCATCTGGAACATCAGGGGAGCTATGTCAGGTTGCTCTTCATTGACTTCAGTTCAGCCTTCAACACAATAATTCCAGACATTCTAGTCTATAAATTATCTAACTTGGGGTTCCCACCACCCACCTGCGCCTGGATAAAGGACTTTTTGATCGATCGACCACAGCGTGTGAAACTGGGCCCACACCTCTCCTCCATCCGCACTCTCAGTACCGGCTCTCCTCAGGGCTGTGTGCTCAGCCCACTACTTTACTCCCTCTACACATTCGACTGCAGTCCCGCCCACCCAGAGAACACCATTGTTAAATTTGCAGATGATACGACAGTGGTGGGGCTGATCTCGGAAGGGGATGAGACAGCCTACAGGGACGAGGTCCTGCGACTTAGTGAGTGGTGCTCAGTGAACAACCTTACACTGAACATCACAAAAACCAAAGAAATCATCCTGGACTTTAGGCGGAACAGTGCCGACCACGTCCCCTTGTACATCAACAATGAATGTGTAGAGAGGGTCCAGTCCTTAAAATTTCTAGGTGTCCACATCTCTGCTGACCTCTCCTGGTCTGCGAACACCACAGCAGTGGTCAAGCGGGCCCAGCAGCGGTTACACTTCCTGAGAGTGCTCAGGAAGGAACAGCTCAACACTCAGCTGCTGGTGAGCTTCTATCGCTCCTCAATTGAGAGCCTGCTGACCTACGCTACTACAGTATGGTACTCCAGCTGCACTGAAGTAGACAGGAAGAGGATGCAGAGAGTGGTTAAAACAGCACAGAAGATCATCGGCTGTCCTCTGCCCTCCCTGTCAGACATCTACAACTCCCGTTGTCTTAGCAGAGCCAAGAACATCTTAAAGGACAACACTCACCCCGGTTTCCACCTCTTTGACCTGTTGCCCTCTGGCAGGCGCTACAGGTCTATACGATCAAAAACCAATAGACTCAAAAACAGCTTCTTTCCCAAAGCTGTTAATGCACTGAACTCACACCTGCACTGACATTACTTTCATCTTTTTAATACCTGTGCAATATTTATATTTATATTATTTATATCTATATAATGTTTTGTTTGTTTATCTATTCATTTATTTATTTTTATATAGGTTTTGTTTTCTATGTGCACTTTAAGGAGTTGCCCTTTTAATCTCATTGTACTTGTATAATGACAATAAAGGCATTCATTCATTCATTCATTCATTCATTCAATATTTAACTTTCTGATTCTCAGTGATTGGCTCCCTTAATCAGGTCTTTAGAGAGAGACAGAGACAAAGGGCCAGCTACTGGATTATCAAAGCTAATACAAGTAGATTTATATGTTTATTAAACATGACTCACTGCTTTTCACAGAGAAAATGCCTGTTTAATGTATACATTCAGAAATATGTAAAGGACATTTTATGCATTAATTACACAGTACACATTAGATAATTAACAGTACATGAGGGCAGAGAGACAGAGTGACATACTGTATATACATCATAATGCAAATTGAATAATCAAACAAATTAAAATTTTGTGTGAAGAGGTGTGTATCAGGACTTTGCTGTGGTCATGGCACTATGTCACTCCATCCTTTCTCGTCAAAACATTAGTAAACATACAGTAGTTGGCACTGTAGCCTGTCACCTCAAAGCAATAACCACGGTTCTGTTCTGTGCTGCATGTTCTTGGTTTATCTTTGCTGAATTAACTGAATTTATTATAAAATGCAAGAGCATACAATGGCACATATTTCCAGTTCAATGAGAATATCTTCAAAAAATTCTAATTCAGTGTGAACTCTGAAAGAAAGCCACTAAATCATCACATGCATGAATGGATGACAAGAATCACTGTGGTTGTTTTAAAGTCATTGTAATTTTAGTATTTTTAATTCACTTTAAGCAGTTTCTTAAATCTATCACAAACTTGAAATAAAATGGTATTACATGCCTATATTTGACCATTACCTAACCTTCTTATATGACAAACGGGCAAATTCTGTGTCCACTTTGTTCTGTAATCACACTAATTTGTAGTGTCACATAATCCAGTTTGTGCTCCAATCCATATGTTCACATAATTCATGTCCACCACATGCAATTTGTGTTTCAAATCTGGTTTATTAGATTAGGTATTAGGTCCACTAAGCATGTTCCAATCACCAAATGACATGTCAATTCATCACCTGCCATACATACGCAGCCATGAAACCAAAGTTAACGAAAACTGATACAATAACTAAACAATAAATAATAAATCTGTTAAATGAAATAAAAATGAAACTAATATTCATGTTAATGGGTTGTCTATGGTGTTCTGTATCCATTTGACACTATGTCTGTAATTTTTGTTCAATTAATTTTGAGCGTAATCATTCGATACACAGCAGATCAAAGGATCTCCGTGGGGCCTCTGATACAAGGGATACACATCTCCCAGCTAATTATTGATTGGTTACAACACTCTCTGTGTTGTTTGTGCAGAGCAGCGATGATAGGCAAATCATTGTTATCAGTATGTAGTCATGTCCAGTGAGTATTTAATGACTTTGTTATTATATCTATTATGAGTTTGTTTGCTTCTCTTTGTTTCCCCTTGTTAAAATGTCCTTTGTAATGATGGAGATAGTGTGCCAATTGGAGTTTAATTTCAGGTCACAACCTCTAATTTAACTTGCTGCACTGGTTTGAATCAATACCCCATTATATGAAGTTCATTAGGAACCTATTATTGTTTGACAGTACACTCATTAAAATTGTGACCTGGGTGGGTAATTGAATTGCATGCCTCTTACAGGAGATGTATAGAATAGTATTTATTTATTAATTCATGTTCTGTAGCTGCTCGATAAAGATTTTTAGAGCATTACATTTTTCACTATATATTTTTAAAAGTTTGTATATTTCCGTACACACAGAGGCACATTCCTATTTTGTCATAAGTGAATTGCCTTCATTTTCTTTCTTTAAGTATAATTTGAAAAAAAGACAACACTTTCACAAAAGGTGAAGAGTGATGATTCATTTCAGGGCCTCTACATTTGAGAATTACATGGTTTTAAATCTTTCATAATACCTTATGTAAATTCTGTTTTATAACACATGCCCCAAACTCTAACCAAGGCCATTATGGTCTATTATTTTTTGCATCACTTTTTCTTTTCTTATTTTGTTGTGTAGCCCTGTCTCACATTTGTCTTTAGTTTGAAACACTTTTACTGTTTAGAAAAGTGTTATAAATTGTTTCTATGACACAATATGTACATTGATTCATAATTTAAGACATTCACGTACAATGTATGTGTGGAAAAAATAAGTTTCAGTTTATATGGAGTGAGAATATCAGCCTAGCTTTATATAAGACTGGCACTGGCACAATTTATAACAGCTTTACACATTCATTAAGACAGTTTTATCTATTCATCCATCCATTTTCTAGCCTTCCATCCAGGTCATGGTCACAGAGACAACAGGACAAGCTGATCGGTCATTCCTTGCCCCAGCAGCTTCCTCCAGCTCCTCTTGATCTGAAGTTCTCTGGGGTATTTTGAGAAGTGTTGTCCCTCCAGGATGTCTTGGGTCTGTCCCGAAGTCACAGTCAGTCATGCCTGGAACACCTTCAAGGGAAGGTGCCCAGGGGTTCATCCTTCTCTGTCAATATGGAGAAGCAACTGCTCCTCACCCTTGAATTTGCGCCAGCTGAATCAATCTTTTTCAGACAGACAGTATCCAGACCCTCAGGCTAGGGTCAGAATGAAGATTAACTTGTGTATGACTTGTTGAAGAAATAAAGAAAATCACCTGGAACAACTAGGGTAGATTGTTGGTACTGGCATCTATGAATTTACCACCCATCTACGAATTACACCAATTATAAGTGCAGTTTTATTTCTAATTTAATATGTTATATTACACTTTAAATACATTTTGACTTGACTACAACTAATATTTCTAAGCTGAGAAATTATAGACAATGACAAACTGCTGTGCTGCGTGACACTGTGGCCAGTAATGTTTGCAAGCTATCTAAAGGGACACACACACTGGCAGCGTATGACCAGCGTCACCCATGGGTATCCGCGTTTTGGCACATCCAGGCTACTGTAGCTTGACTTTTACTGTCTGTATAGCACATCTGGTGTGTGTTAATAACACTGAATTGCTAATTTGGCCAAAGTGTATTCAGTTACCAAATTTTTTAGCTACTGCTAATCCTTCTCTCACCCTCATTTAGCTATTTTCTCATGTTTCTAGTGTTTTCTCATCAGAAACATGCATTTACCTTAAACTTTGTAACAATGTGAGCTTTGGAACTGTACCTAACATGTTAGATAATGTAATTAGCTAACGTTGGCCATCCAGCCAGCATACTCTAGCTGTATTCAATAAACCTTTTTGATTGCAGACATTTGGCATAGCAGGAATAACATAGGTGAAACAAATTTCATTAACGGTGGCTCGGTTCCATTAAGCATCCCAGTAAGCAATGACATGAGCCAGCATGTACAATAGCAGCACCCTGGAGGTAGCTCAAATGGAATGCAGTTGTTTTTAACATTATTATCAGTTAAGGCCTTTACACATAGGAGGCATTTTTTTCATGCGATTAATTTGCACATCTATATATTTTTTCAAACTGTTGTTTTTGTCATGAGTAGTTTCACACAGAAAGCGAATATTACGCGGCGAAAAAACGTCGTAGTTTTCCAAGCTTTCACAGGGCGAATAAAGACATCAACCAAGCACGTCGGAACGGACGTCACATCACAACTCTGGACCTGTTGATTGTTTGTGTTTCTCATCTCCCTGTATTATATGACAAAGGACACAAAAATTGTAAAGACAATGAACTCAAGGACAATGTGTGGAGCAGCACCGCCGGATGCAGGATAGTGAGTAGATTAGTTCACTTTTGGATGTAGTAGAGTAAATATTTGCAGGCGAGTATTTCACATTTTCGTGTCGTTTATTCATTACGTTCCCAGTGTGTAAAGGCCTTTACACCTGTGCTTTATCCTATTATGACATGCCAAAATGTCTGCTGTGAAAAAGGTCTGAGCTATAGTCTGTGTCTGCTTATATTGCATGATAGACTCACCTCTCTTAAACAATAATGAGATTATGATCATTTTAATACGTATTTATTGTATGATCAAACGCAGTTTACGATCATTAATTTGCAGTGAAGCAGTGATTATTTGTTGACCACAACTATTTTTAGGTTTTCTAATCTGTCTTGGACAGCACTTGGTAAAGTAAAAATAACATTAGTCCTGGCTACATAGGCTCTGACTGGCTGTGTGTCCAACAAGAGCACAGCCATTCAAGAGCAACAACAGAACTATTTTAATCACTTAACAAAATGTAAGATGTGGGGGCGATTCAGAGAGACAGTGGCTGGTTGTACATGGAAAATCCGGAAACATGACAGATGCCGAACATGGAACACATCTGTTTGATTTTGCTGGGTAAATGTGTGTGCTCCACATCTTACTGTACACAAAGTACTTTTGGAGCCGACTGATTCTTCCTCAGAAATCTTCCTAGAACTAATCAGTTCAAATCACACTGATTGCTCTCAGCAGAAAACGAATCTAATTTTCTGTCAAAGCAGCTGCCAGTTACTTAAGATCTGATCTCTTTCATTCTTTCACTCTCATTTCTCCCCTCCCTCACTTTCCCACTCCCTTTAAGCCTTGGTTAATTAAAATGGAAAGGAAAGGATTTGCAGTCAGTAATTCAACTTATAGTGGAAGTTAATTATAGAGCCCAATGAATCATACAAAGAACATTTTCAACTAGTGGTGAAAAAAAGTCAAAGTAAGATGGGCTAAAATCAACTAGACAAATGTTCAAACAACACTTAAAACAGATGCTGAAAATGTATAATATGTAGACACATTTTTTACTTAACTGACCCTTTGCTCTGACAGACCAAACGTCATCAGATCAGCTGATTTCTTGACATTTAATCATGCTTGAAAAATGTTGAGTAAAATATGCATGTGTTTTGAGTCCACAAACATTTTGCTAGATAGTATGATTTAAATAGATGCTGCGATTCAGTTTAAATTTTTTCCCGCCCCTCTTCTACAATTGTGTACAGTTCCTGCAACTAAACTTCCCAACACACACACACCACCACCACCACCACCACATTTACCATGAATCTTTTTTTCTGGGAGGCAGATATTTCATTATTTCAATCAATGGAAAACATAATGCAATTGATGTAAATCCCAGTTTAATAGTAGTGTAGAAATAGATTATAATGAAATCAAATTCAACATCATTAGAAATGTCACATTCCCAATGGGAACTTATCTATATGATCAAGTCTTACGTGCTAGAGATTTTACTTCTGTAGCCAGCGGGAGTACACAAGAGTATTGTTTTCATCTGTGACTTTAATATTTTATCCTTACTGTGCTGTATGTCATCTTTGAAAATGTGTCTTTGTATATTTATTTTTAACTTCCCAGTAAAATTGTCATGGTCCACAAAGGACTCTTGTCTGGACTCTGTGTGTTTTGTCTTGTTTCCTGTTTTTATTTTGAAATCCCTGGTCTTGTGTTCGTGTGTGCCCTTTACTTCCTGTCATTGTCTGTTTTCCCGCCAGTGTTGATTAGGTTCACCTGTGTCTCCTTACTCACCTGTTTCTGTTTCCCTAGTCACTCCCTCCCTATACAGGTTCCTTTCTTTTGTTCAGTGTCGTGTCATTGACTTGTGATTCCTTGTGGTTTCCTGTGGTTCCTTGATGTGGATATTCCGGATGTTTCTAGTTGTCTCTTTGTGTAGTGTTCCTGGTGTTCCCCTGCGTGTCTGTTCCTGTGGTTTTTCGTGAGTTTATTTTGGATTAACAAATCTTTGGACTTCTTCCGCCTCCCTGCCTACATCTGTCTGCGTTTGGGTCCTTCCTCTCCCTGCTGCCTTGATGGCACTTCACAACAAAAATAAAGGATTTAATTTGTTTATGCCAAAGATAGAAATGAAAATATGTGTTAAAATGTTTTTTGGCTAGGTTTAGGTAGGTATTTGCTAAAATAATGTCCTTGGGACTATCAAACTGTTTTACATTTAAAAGGAAATGCAGGTAAAAGACACATTTACATTTTTCAAGGGAATATTAGTCAATTCCAATTTACATAAACATGTTAGACTATTTGGAGGCATTTTATAGTTTAGAGGCTATTTGCTGTTTTAATAATGCACAAGATAAAAGCAAAAACAGCAATGACGAAATACTAATGGAACAGTAATAAAGTATTCTACTTTTCTCTATGGGATTTTCAATCTCACTGGAGATAATGCATGATCAAAAAGTTCTGTTTGCATGAACTTCCACATTTTAACCCATTTGCAGTCCAAACTGGAGTTAATTGCATCTAAATTTCTTTGAACACAATTGAGATATTCCTATATAGTACCTGGATTGTAGATCAGCCAATCCAGTTGCCTGGATCAGATCATGTTTAATAGAAACTCCACAGTTCATGGTTTGGAATACAGTTTGTAAAATGTAAACCAACTTGACAAGAGTTATGCTTTCGGAGAAGCTGTCAAACATTTACTGAAGGATCTGTCATTTGGAAGTGGCCAGGAATATGGAACTATCGAGAGCTTTGCAAAGCTCTTCGTCTGACCAAACTGAGCCCTGCAACATGGATCCTGGTCAGAAACCAAGATCAAGTCCGACACAACAGAGTTTCTTAAATGAAATGCAAAGGAAGCCAATATTCTAAGTCAAGTAGGTCAATAATGACGTTTGCTAACTAAAATTGTTGAGTTATACTGTAGAGTGCTATATCTGGAAGAATGGGGCAATAATAATAATAGCGGCTGTAATGAATAGAGCCAAATACAGGTAAATTCATGAGAGGAGAACTTGCATTCGATTGCCAGGGACATTAAACCGAGGCCAAAGCTTAGACTTGAGTTTTCTTGAAATTCTGAGGGGAATGATTCCTTTTCATTCTCATCAAACCGTTCAGTAACCCCTCATGTCCTATATAAACAGTAATACCAACTGCATCCTTTATGTTTCTTCATTTATTTTATCTTATATGTAGGTCTATGTCTATATTTACATCACTCAGACTGACTGTTGATGACTTTGTAGGAGCTGAAGGCCACCAGTGAATGACTGTAACACATATTTAGTTAGAAATCCACAATTTTATGTTTTCTAGAGTTTTGAATACAAAGTCAAAATTTTCCACGGACCCTAACTTTCTACAAAAAGCTAGGGCCTTTCATGTTTTAGTTTCTGTTTTCTTGTTTCCTCTAAAGCTATTCACTATCATTTTATTTGACTGGCTTTAAATGGTTTATTTTTAAATCAGATCAGACAAAGGGAAAATGGAGACAGATGGTTATCATGCCTAGCAATGAGCATTAGTGTTAGCATATCACTGCGAATTTATGCTATTTCATGCTTTTTTTAGTAGACCCAGCCCTTAATTCCATTGTTCACAGCACAAAATCCAATTTGCACAAATTTCATACACTGCTGCACTAAACGTACACCAATCTACAGTATCTACCTTCAGCATTTGAATCAATTTTGCACTTACTGTATGTATGTGCTAGACCTTACATAAAGTGCTGCTGGCTTTGCTTTTTTTCTAAGTTCTCTTTCTTTTTGGACTGTACAATACACTATATTGATACTGTAGAATCATCACTGTATGAACAGGAGTATGAACCAAACCCTGACACTGAGTGTTATTATTTCATTTTTCTACTCAACATCCACATAAATTGGTCGCCTCACCAGATTGTCATGAGATGACATTGCACTGCTTTTTCCAATTATCAGAGCAACATAAGAAATTCGGATTGAATGTGAGAGCACGAAAAGAGAGAAGGAAAATATTAACACAGAAACATAATTAAATGCCAGTCACACAGACAAAAAATAATATTACCACATAATTGTTACTGCAGAGAATACAGTGGAAGAGTTGATTTCAGATAGATTTATATGGCAGTAGCACTGACAAAAGATGATGTGTATCATCCAAACCATTCAAAGAGGCCTAATGAGTTTCCTTATTATTGCTGCATGCCACTGTTTCAACTTCTCTGCACTTGCATTATTGATGCTGCTGAAGTTATTGGGAAGATTGTGTCTATGTGACATTTCATTATTTGATAACCAAGAAATCATTTGATTATTCTTTGTGCTACCATTCAGATAATCAGTGCAACCAACAAGCTTTATTGGCTTTCTATAAACTGCTGATACTAACCCCAAATAGCAACATGGAAGTCAAGTATGAAAGATAAGCAGATGTGTGCTTCTCAAACAGAGGGGAAATACATGTAAAAACATGTTTAACATTCATTCAGTCATTTGTGCCGGGAGATGAGTGCATGTTTCATTGTGATGACGCACTCTCTCAGCTTTCATTGAGTCACTGAAGAAACTGCTTGTGGATGCAGTTAATGGTGATGCTTTTCCAGGATGCTCATTGTGTGGACAACTATGAAACCCAGTTAACAGCTGCCGAACAGAGCCAAACGGTGATTTTTCTGTCCATGATGACACACTCCCGTATCCCAGCGCAGCAAGAGCACTAAGAGACTTTCTGCCATTGTAAGACATCTGCTTTCAAACATTTACAATGCTTCATAGACTCTAATGGAGTCTCCAGGGTAAATATGTCTATTTCTGAGAAGTGTTACATGTTAACTTCTCTACTTTTTATTCATTCTTTATTTTACTTCATTTTAGAGGATTTTGATACTTTGATTTTTTTTATATGTGCATGCTGTTGATGCTGAGATAAACTTTGTCAGCAAGTCAGAGCATCAAGTAAGCACACACTTATTGGCTATAAGTAGCACTCTCACTTCTAAGGACCCAAATGAGGACACACACCACAATGACGACGAAATACTGATGACAAAATGTTGATCATCTTTGGGGGCTCAGGTTGCATTGTAATCCTTAACCAAAATGTGCAGTGAAAAGTCTCTCTTGAGTGTGGCTTTTGTTCTCTAGTGTCAGATCATGCTTTTCTCTTGAGTCGAAGCCTGCCCTGACAAAAATGCAGTACTCCAACATTCAGCCAATATGTGCAATCATTTATATATCCACCAGTCCTGCCAGCAGGAAGAAAAGGGAAGTGGAAATCAATATTATCATGGCAGTATTGTGTTATCAGAGCTCATGTACGGAATCACTCTCCACCTTATGGCTCCCTTTATTGCAGGACCAGCACATGCTGAATTTCCCTGCAGTAACTAATATGGGATTTTTCTCATTACAGGCTTTGTGATCACAAGACAGAAGCGGGAGCTGTAAGTAGAAAAGGAAGAAAAACAGATGCAGCACAGCAGATAAGGTGGTGCTGATCAATAGCTTCAAATTCTAATAAGATTGACCCCCTTGGCAAGTTGCACTGATCTGAAAAAAGATGCCAGAAATTAATGACTGGACACAGGGCAATGGTTACCCTCTCCATTAATGTTCCTTTCTAGGCGAAAATTAGCTTTTTACTTTGTGTGGGATTGCATGGTGCTCCCATACAGTCAGATTGGTTTTACTATGCAGGTTTCCTCCTGTAGATACTTAGTTCTTGTCAGATATTATATGGCATTATAAATGCTATCAGGAATGATAGCAGCATTCCATGAGGTATAACATGACATTGTAAAATTAGGATTATACTGAGCATAATGCACTATTTGCATTGTTTTTTTTTAATAACTTATTTTCCTACAGCACCCCTGGAAAGCCATAATCAGTCATTTTATAATCTAACATTAAATAATCGGCAAAAGTCATCACTCTTTAGAAAATCTATTTCTACATGCTACACATAAAATACCCCTGATTCATATTTGCCCATCACATTTATAGGCAAGAGTATAAACGTAGCAGATGTGGAGTCATAGTTGTGAGCAGACAGAACACGATTTTATGACCTCTTTCACTTCTTTTTTCAATGCAACAGGAAGAACTGCAAGCACTTTCTAGATGAGGGAATTATGCATCAATCAAATTCAGTGGATACATTTTGAGACTAACCTTTAAAGTCACCCTGTTCTGCACAGTTAATTACAGAGCTGGCAAACTCCAGTAAAGCCAATAATTCTCAAGATCAGGCCACAGGTCATTTGCTTCAAACAGTTGAGCCGGTATACTGGATCATCACTTTATGGCTGGGCTCTTCAGCTGTAGATGAATATGTTAGATGAGACAATTCACAGGCATGGCAGGAAACTGAAGACTGTTTTCTCAACAATCACATGAACATAAACACTCGCAGTCTCTGAATGCCTCCTATATTGTACAGCTCCAGTTTATTTGTGTGGATGGATTGTTGGATGAAATGCCAGACTTGCTTGTTTACCGAGGGAAGACATGAGACAGTGCTGTTTGGTTCTTTCACTTCAAGTCTGGCCATCAGTTATAAATATTATTCCTTACAGACTGTTGAAAGTCATTTCTTGCAGCACAATGACCCGATGGGACATATCGACGGATTGAAGTCAAGGAGTCAGTCTGAAGATGAGCTTTAAACCAATTCTGAATTCTCAAACTCTTCATTCTTTTGCCAACCTATATTGTAAAGCCTTCATTTAAAACTGTTTTTCTTTTTACTGTCTGCTTTTTTATCTGCCTCCTTGTGTTTTCTCCTACTCTGTTATTTCAGGAAACCTTTCACTGGTCTGTTTTGCGATAAGATAATACAACATCAATACATTGAGCCCACCATAATGCTTAGTTCAACATTAATGTACCAGAGTCGGTTAGTCTAACATATCCCTATCTTTTGATTGTATGCAGTATATAATCCTTTGTAAATAGTTCTAATAAAACACAAGTATTCAAAGGTGTAAAGTCCCCTAGTCCTTGACAAGACAAGATACAACATTTAGACAACACATAAAACTCTGTGGAACACTGGCTCACTTTATAGTCTTCTCCTGAAAGCACCTTTGAGTGCAGTGGTGCCATAAACAATGACCATTATTTTAGCGATAAGAAAGGATGGCATGGAAAAAGCAATGTCTCTCAGCGGTTGTGTGCACTTGGCTCTTTTATTAATTTATTTTAGTATAGAAGAAAGCCCCAGGGAGCAGAATGTTTTAAAAACCCATGATTAATGAAACATTGATCATGAATTTTGTAGAGGAACAGGAAGAGTTGTCACTCTCTATTTGGGCCCATTAGGAGTTGGATGGAAGGAGGAGACAGGCAAAGGGAATAAGGGTGGCAGATCTTGTGGTGGAAGAAGATGATTTGGGGGTGGATGTCAAGGAATGAAAGGAGGGAGGGGGAAGAGTAAATGAAAATGATGGGGGAAAGCTCTTTGGAATTCAAAAGATGTTGACATAGCAAGAAGCCTTTGACGTTGCTAAAGGCCTTTATTTTAAGCCCCTAGATAATCAGACATAACACTGTGTGGGCAGTAATATTAAGGGCACAAACAGGATACTTAAGTGCCAGCGTTACCTTTGTACCCCTAATGCTGATACTTATAAAGTAGCTGAAGTTGGTATAATTCAAAAAAAAAAAAAAAATCATAAATAAAATTGCAATTTTGAATTACTTGAAGTCTATTGCAGCTTCAAAATGATGAAGTACAAGGTCATAATCTACATGGTAAAAATCAACTTGCTCTTAACCTGTTGAAAAAAAGAAAAAAACCCACTACACTTTAAATCACTTGTCACCATCTCCCTGAAATGAATTCATTTTGGCATCCATGCCTTTGTGCTCTGTGTGTAATATATCCTCCCATGTGTATGCAAATCATGAGGCTTATGGAACTACAATAGCACTTGTCAATATTTGTGCCAGGTACAACAATCCCCTCTTGCCTAACCTTCTGCTGAATGCTAAGTGCCCAAATCGAAGTGAGAGACAGCAGAAACAGGAGACTTTTCAACAGTGATGCCTTTGAGGCAAACATTTCCAAGTAGAATATATGGGTAGGGATGGGTGGAGTGAAGGGATACAATGAAATAAACATGGCAGCTGTTTCTGTTGTGAACTTCCAGTTATTTCACAGCTCTTGGAATTTGACAGTGGCGGCACCATTGAGTGACTGCTGATAACAGTGGTAGGGGCTTTGAGTGAACAACAGAACTCAGCAGTGTTAACCCTGCATACTAATTCAGCCTGCAGACAGTGTGTTAGATCTGACTTACTGAGGGCTGGATGTAGATGATGCACTTTTTATTACACATTTAGACTATACTTAATACTCCAACAAACATTAGCTAATTATGTAGACAATATAATGTAAACACTTAACTCTAAAGTGGGTTATATCAGATTTAACCACAATAAAAGAGGTCTGACAGTCTGACTTTGGTAGGTGAGTTTCCAGTGCAACACGAGTCAACTAACAGAGAAAAGAGGGATGGCAGTCTCAAGGTGAAACTCATAGAAATGTGTTGTTTAAGGCCACCACCTCATATCTGGTGTGAAATTCAAATCTGTGGAAGTAGTCTGGATCTTGCAAATGAGAACGGAATAAGGTCCTGATTCATTACTTTCCTCTGGCCAAGCACAGCAGTGGTGTTGGGTGAAGGAGAGGACATGCTGGGTAACAGCGTGGATGGAACTAAAGGTGATCTAATGGTCTCGGGTAGCAATCAAGAGGTGCAGAGAGCCTTGTGGTGGAATGGATGCAGGGTGGTTGGTGGCATGTACAAGAGTAGAGTTTTCTTTTCTGTATTCCTGCCATCACTTGCCCTGGGGGCCGGGGTACAAAGACATACTGGGGCCAGGAGAGTCAAGTCATTTCCTTCCTCTGCACCAATCCAGCCCTTTGGCATAGCTCGCATCTGACACTGATCCCACATCTGTCAGAGGCTAAAACCTGCCTGGTTTTGATAGCAAACCTCTCACACTCTTTGGCCTACTCCTGACTGAAGCTCTGGCCATCTGGGCCACGCATAGCTGAGCGACATCAAAGACATGACCAGACCAGTCTCCTCCATCAAACCCAAAAAGAGGCAAATTATGAGCTGGCGTGATGGTGACTACACTCTGTAAATACTTAATGTGATTTAACAACGATGTTGTTTTGAAGTTAATGTATCAGAAATTAATAATCATAAATACAAACATTTCTGGACAGGGAAATGTCAGAGTGCTTGATCCATGATGTATAGCAACTGAAATGTTGTGTTGGTGTATTAAAGGCCGGCCTCATGTTTTATTAGAGGTGTTCACAGTCAGATGTAAGCCCCCTGCTAGCCCCCCACCCCCCACCCCCACCCCTTGTGTTGCTCCATTTATCAAAAGCTGAAATAATGTGGCAGGGATTTATTATCTTATTCAGGAGCCAGGCTTCATTTGCACAACAGAGGCCACAATCCTCAATCTGGCATTGATTTCTTTTGATTTATGTGGAACAAGCAGTGTTAGGAGTGCATGTTCATTGAGCCTGGTGCCCCTCTAGTCTCCTTTGTTTACAGTGACAGTGATATGGACTATGATGAAACATGGAAGCAAATCAACACAACTAGCTTTCCTGTGGATGAGCATTTAGGAATTATGTGGCTCAATATTCACTTTTTTTGAGCCACATAATTCCTAAATGCATGGTACACTACTTGAAGTTAATGTTGTTTATATGCATGTGTGATATACTTATCATCATCCATATTTTCAGGCAGGCTACTACCAAAAGCTGTCTTGAGAAAGATTAAAGTTTAAAACATTTTAAAACATTTTCATAATCTTTTGTCAAAGTGATAGCCAACAACAAAATAGATTTCATAAAATATAACAAAGGAGAGCAACTCAGAAAATAGTGACTGATGTTACATTGTATGAACAAAAGTAAAATCTAACCATCCCATTTTATTAAAAAAAAATATCATCCATTATGTTATGGATCAAATTGATCCCCACTGTTTAAATACACTCACAAACAAGCACATAATCAGTTCAGATTGGTAACATTTTATTATGGCTTGTCAGAGAATTCAGAAAGAAGAAATATAAAATAATTTAACATATATGCACTATACTTTTTAAATATTTTTTTCTTTTGCAAACTATAGCATTTTGACAATTTGCCTATTACAGCAATGCTGGAATTTTAACTTCCTCTAAATAGTCTTATACTGTCAACCTTATGGTGGCGCTAGATGAAAAATCAGAGGATCAAGTCAGTAGGATTTACCATGAAAATCTGAACCAAATGTCTGCTGATCACGTTAAAAACATGGTTTCTATAACACCAGTGAACTATCCAGAATGCCACGGATCAGAACAGGAAATTCTGTTGCCTTTCAGGTTTAATTTGAAGGTGTTTACATCCACATTCAATGAACCATGAAGAAATTGCTGCCCTTTTTATAAACATTCTCCCCAAGAGTAAAAGAAAGAGCTGCGACTCCTACACTGTTTGCCCAGAATGGATGTGAACACCTGCTGAAAGTCAACACTTTAACCTTACAGTCGTTGTTTCATTTGAAATCCAGCGTGGTGGAAGCAAACTATGAAAAATATTTTACTGTCCTAAAATGTCTGAACTGCACTGTATACTCCTGAAACCATGCAATGCCTATTGTCTACTGGCTCTCATGGGATTCAGAATATTCAATACAGTATCCATATTTTAACATGCAATATGCAAAACACATTAACTATGATATAAATTATCCCTTACAAACGTGTTTTTTTCTTGCTCTGTCTATCAGTGGAAAATTCAGCTAGACTGTCAGCTGCTGATGTGTGTATGTAGCTGTAGCTTGAAAGTGTATGCCCAATAAAGCCCATGAAGTCGAGGGTTAGAATAATAAGAGGCGATTCTAACTTGCACAATTGCTTTTGCTCATTGAAGTCTGTTTCTGTTTGGATCTGGTAATCCTCTTGGTGCATGAGTGGGCGAAGAGAAGTTGTTACACCTCATGTGATATGATGGGTAATCAAAGTTTGGACCGACTTGCTTTTCTCCCGGCAGGTCAAGAAGGTTCCTCTTACCATATTGTCTTCCTCCTACTCTCCCCAACAGCAACATTTCCGTCTATACCTAGCTTGTAGCGGCAACTATGATTTGAATCACGGCTCAATGTTAATGCTTAACATGACTTGTCAGCGTGTTGTTGTTGCTTTGACTATCTTGTGCAGATTTTGAATACACAATCCATTAATTATTCTGTAAGATAGTTAATGCTGTACAGTCAGAGGGGATGGTGGAAGCAAAGGCACACGGATCTTGAAGCAAGGCTTCTGGCTTTTGTATTGATTTGAGCCAATGCTGTTGGAGGCGAGCTGTTGAGGCCTGTGTTTTTTAAGGCTGTGTTTTGTTTTGTTTTTGCCATTGATTGAAGTAAGTTGTAGGGTTAATGAGGTCAAAAGAAAAAAACAAAAACAACAACTCGGTCTCCTGCATAGTTTGACTATCTTATGGTGCAAGAAGATTGCTAACCCAATACTGATTGAAAACCACATTGTGTAAGATATAATGTAACACTTGTTTACCACTACTGTAAACTACGTTGTGGTAGATGGTATTTACTCTGAGACAGATAAAATACATAGCAATAATACACAATAAATAAAACTATATACACCCACCCACTACTGTATGTGGGTAAAGCTTTCTTTCAATTTGTGTAATTACATTTCTCAAAGATCTTAATGACAAACAAGAAACTCCACAGTTACCTTTAATTGTTAACTAATTTGCTACATTGCTACAATGATTGCATTGTTTGTATGGACCTCTACTGTATATATTTCAATAAAAAGAGAATTAAAAGAAAATAGTAAAAGCCATTTTAATATGCATTCACAGTAGTGTGGGTACAGCCTCTGAACCTTACATCCTGTATTTAACACTGTATCTTTTGTTTCTATACTATCATTGCAATTTGCTGCTTTTCAGCACTCCAACATTCAACACCCACCATTATGAAGGTGCTTTTCCTGGTTCCTGTCACTTTGTGAAAAGCAAGCCTGTGTTACTTTTGCTGAACAGCGGCCACTGTGGCCACAAGTGGTAATTACAGGATGATGGCACATTGAGATTCCCTACATTTTCCAAGATTCTCTTGAGTCAGTTGCTTATTAAGATAATAGGAAAGCATCTAACTGGTTTATGTGAACAATGTCAGGTTGAGACATTGAATGAGTTGAGTTTTTAGGTTCAACATAAAAACATGAATGAACCTGTCAAGAGGAGCAGATAGTAAAACAAACTGGATTCATAGATAGGATTTAATTTCTGGTCAACACTCCGAAACAGAAGATGGCGGTAATGCACCTAATATGCTGGTTGCCAACAGAGGTTAAAACTCAAAAAGAAGAAGAAGAAGTCAATTGCTTAAATGACATCATCAGTAGGCAACCTGACAGACAGCCGAAGTGGAACAGGACCAAATGGACACAATAAGCGAGTCCTCCAGGAAGGTGTGTTTACCTCTTGTATGACTCTAAAACCTTTGAAATGTCATCCTGTGATATGCTAAAATGTAGCAGTAGCACAATATATATATATATATTCTATTGTTCATTTGTATTGAGTGTCCTTTTTACATTAAAAGTCACATAGGCTTGATTTAATTTCCTGATTACACTGCATGTAAACAATCAGTTTCCATCAAGTTTCCATCTCTAAAATACATTTAAATGAAGACCACTTTCCTTTGCTTAACATATAAATAGCATTAAGACATACTATCTAACCTCTTGTTATATTTTGGTGTTGGCAGTTTAAAATTATATTAACCAATTAGCAGGAGTCAGGATAACTTAAATGTGTTTACCAGTCCATACCGAAAAAGACTTCCCTATAATTAGCACCCACATCCATCCACTTAGAATTACATCACCCAGACGCCTAAAGACAGCACAGTGAATACTACCTGAGTATAAAGACTTGACATTTGCAACTCCTCCCTCTCACTGCTGCACACGCAACAGATAAAAGAAGGTATTAAATTCACTGTGTCTTGCAACGTGAAGGTGAGCCTAAAAGAGATTGTGTGAACTCCCTGCCACACCTCCCAATTCTATTCCTCCTCCTCCCCTATCTTCAAAGAGGGAAGGAAACTACCAAGAACAGGGTTTAGGTCCCAGGAGATACTCAAAGAATGGGATCTTCTGACTACTGCATGTAATATTTCACAATTTAACCTCCTCGGATGATAGTTGAAGGTGGATTAGAGCACATCATTATTAGAAAGATAGTGATTTTCGATTTAAATGTAAATCAGTCTCTTTTTTCAATTATTATTATGCTGCATAACTTTAGGTGTGGGAGCAAGAATTGATAGATCTCAAACTTGGAAAGGACTCCTGAAAAATTAAGATACATCTGTAAAGCATCATGTTGGAGATTCACCGACAACTTGTACTGATTAATGAATCAGGATTTAATGTACTGGAATCCTCATCTGACTTCTAGACACATGAGAAAGAAGCCTTAAAGAAACTGCATCATATTGATCATTTTTACAAACAAAGTTTGATACAGCAGCAAGCACTCATAAAATCAAAACGAAATACTGATTCATTGCTACTAATTAAGTAGGGGTTGTTCAGAACATGATGAAATTCATCAAGACTTTTGAAGAACAAAATAAAGCCCAACACATCATAATTAAATCTTCAGTTTCCAAAGTCTTGACGGGTAACTTAAAAAGTGTTTTATTGACAATCTTCCACCAATCAGTTCTGTTATCACAAAGATGATTTTTCAGAAGAAGTTCAATTGTTGTACCCATCCAGCAAGGCACTACTATTATGATTAAACAATTCTGACAGGAGATGTTATCATTGAATTGCCCACAGCAAAGCAGAGCCTCCTTGACATGTGGTGACCATTATATATAGGAGCATCTGGCAGGAGATGGAAAAGGTCCAAATATACTTTAAACTTGTTTTTTAATTTCACAAATAAAAAAAAAATAAAAAAACTGTTCCCAGTGAGTAGATGAAACGTATCTGCCCCAGTTTACTCAGTTGAGTTTACACTAACGGACTCCCTACTGCTTCGTGATGGTCCAGTCATATCACAGATCGAGGTTGATAGGGAAGGACTAATTGCACACACACAAATGACCCAGTGTTTACACACACACACACACACACACACACACACATTACCCAGCCAGACCACATCCAGTGAGTCCCCAGCTAATACCTTGCATGCCGGCAATATAACCTATTAGGGAAGGATGTATCAAACACATTTTCTCAGAATGATTTAAACATGAATCCCTATTAATGTCATCACACCTTACTGAAAATGAAGCATTCTCATACAGTAGACTCAGCACTTCATGTAAAAGTGCACAGGAAGCATAGATTGTAATATTCCTTCCTATAGCATTGAGTTTAACTGATTAAACGCATTACTTAAGTGACCAGGTTTGAATAAATTATAGTATTTAATCTATACAATGTAATTTCATGTGAGCAGTTGTTCGATTACTAATGTTGAAAAAGTATGTACTATGTAGTAAAATTAGCTCTGCCCACATATTAATCTGCTTTTTTTCTTAATAATAATGATAATAATTTACACGTTGTCACATAATCACAGTTTAATACTACTTTTTTACTGAAATAAGTTTATAGGAGAGCACTACTGTACCTTACTTGCCCATTTGCTGCTAAAAATCAGTTATGTGCTGAGGCCATTATCTTTCGGGCTTGACACAGGTGTTGCCAACTCTCTTCCAAGTCACCAAAATCTGACACCTGATTTCATGTGCTAATTTGAATATACGTTTGGAAACACAACAATCTAGAGGAAGCTACATTTATCACTACTTAATTATGAGAAATGATGTTGGTTTTCTGGCAATATAGCAACAATGTTTCTGCCTGTTCTTGTGGGCTGACAGCAGTTTGCTAAGCAGTGAGTACATTTCTTAGAGGCTGGTCAAATATGGCCCGATATTGGCAGTTCAGACTAAACGGTTGGTCTTTTCATCCGTTCACACCAGTCAACAGGACAAAGATGGGCGTCACAAATGAAGATGACACAACAACACACAACCTGATTCTGTCACTCAAAATAACTCTCCCATTGTTCCAGAGCAGTTCACGGTACAAGATGTTACAATATAGAGCTCCACTGCACTGAACATTTACAGTAACATTCACATTACCCTACGGAAATATTTAAAAGTGACATTATTAACGTTCACTTAATCTTCACCTAGAAACTAATGTTGATTTATAAAGGCTGGAGCTGGAATTCTTGCTGATGCAAGCTATCTGCATTAGTGGGCATTGTTGTTAAAGGTGACTTCTCTTCTGTTTCATTCCTTTTTCTTACCCCTGGAGTTAAATTCCCATTGACTCTTGCCAGTGCCACTCATAGTTTTGAGCCTAGAACTGCTTCAACTTAGAAGACTTGGCACAACATGTTAGAAAAAGCTAAGCTCGGCCAAGCTTTGAGTTAACAGTCTTGAGCAGCATCACACTACAGCATAATAATGCTACACCAAACATCGAGCCAGAACTCTAAAGCAGCAATTACTGTAACTGATTGTAAATGGTGCTCTGACCCACATGAGTGCAAATACATGGCAACATTTTATCTTAAATTAGCTATTTATTTTATCCAAATGATGTTAGTTTGTTGAATACAATACAATATTTTAATGCGCCTTTAAACAAAGTTCGCTCCTAAAATGGTGCTGCAGCATGTAGGCCACAAGCTAATCGTGGGGTTTTTCTTTTCCGGTGTCGACATATATTGTTAGATAATTCCAACAAATCTCTGTCTGTCTGATTACACTGTCATAACGCTGTGCCTACGTAATTTGGTTATCTGGGTCTACAGCGACATCACACTGAAGAGCACTGAATGGAATAGATGAGGGCCCCTGCGATGGGCCTGGCAATTGAAGAAAGCTGAACGAAATTAGAGGGCACATAAAGTGTTTCTGACACTGGTGAATCAGTTTTCCTCAGCAATTACTGCAAGATAGCTTTTATTTCATCTGGGGAGGGCAGAAGTGGGTGCAGCACTATACGGCTGTCAGCAAATACAAGCAAAATCTACAGCCTACAGTAAATCTTGTGGGTTTTTGAGGATATTTTAATGACCTGCCTTGTCCTTTACACGGCTCACAATCTGATTATTAGTAGTGGAGGACAAGAGGCTAATTGAAGTGTCACTCAGCACTAAAGTGTCTTTCGTTTTCCCTTTTTGTGCTGAGAGAGGACAATCCTATATTTGAATAAGTCATCAGCACTTGAAATATAGAGTTGGCCATTGATTATTTCCTAAAGGCAGACTCTAAAAAGAAAGAAAGAAAGAAAGAGAATATACTGTAAAGTGGAACAGAGGGAACAAGCATTATGCATAATAAGTGATAAAACAAGATGCTGAATAAAATCCATATTTATATATATCTTTGGCTGGACCAAAGCCCTATAAACACGAACGTCTGTCCTTGACTTACTGAGTGAGTGATGAGGTTACACCATTGGTTGGTTGAGTGTTGGAGTTTCCCCAATGGCCATTGCGCTTTCAAAATGAATAGGCACGGACAGTCCGCAGTTCCGGGTAACAATTTAGCCACAATTTAGCACATTGACCATACACGGTCCAGCCATGGTTTCAGCCTAGTCTTGTTTTCTTATAACTTTGAAATACTGATTATTATTATTATTATTATTATTATTATGAGGGGATGGACATGGCAGTAGAACAAAATTAAACAATGGATTGAGCTGTTATGTTCCGTCTCTGCCAATGATGAACACCTTCCATCTCAGGTCAGTGTGACACTCTCTGGGCCATTAATCAAGACTGCAGCAGAACAGCAGTGTTCAGAGGTTGTCAGAGGAAAAGAGTCTGACCCACATAAAGATCTCATTCAACAAAAATAGCCCTATTAACACCCTTAGGATCTGCATGAAGAAAAAGTAACTGGTAAAAACTTAATGTTACGGCTACTGTAGAATTACAGACAATAATATAAAGTATAAATCCTAATGCCCATTTTTTGTTTTTACATTTAAATGTATTATCTCTGAAGATATAGTTTAGGCAGTATCTACTAAAAAATATTGATGAAATTGTTTTTACCTTAATGCCAGTTATCCTTTCTATGACAATTAAGTGCCTATTGTGTAGGAATTATGTTAAAGGTAGCCGAAATGCCAGAAAATATTGTATCTTGTCTGTCATGGTTTTTGTCTGTTTTTTCCCCTTATAAGACTATTGTACCGATAGCCTTTACTGTGGTCCAGTATCTAAACATAAGAGAAACCAATTACATTTTACGCATGAGCAGAAATGAATATACTATTTACAATTTAGGCCATTCCCTCCCTCTCCTCTGTGTTAACTCCCTCCCTTACTGCTTAGTACCTGGCTAAAGACCAGCAATTTCACTGTTGCCTTTTCTTAACTCTTGCATATTTTATGACAGCGTTCAAGCATCATATTAGTGTTTTAGCATGCTTTATTGCAACTGCTTGAAAAAGTCAGTGGCAGGCTGCTCTCTGTACTTGTGCTTTTCTGCACTGATGTAGTGTGCTGTATTCTGTTCATTCAGTAAGTACTGTTACTGCATACAGTTTACATACTGCCTGACTTCTGTTTGCTGCTGCAATTGACAGTTTTCTTGCGAGAATAATTACTTTTACTCTTTCAAAGGTATGCACTGGATGTCTGCTTGCACACCTTTGGAAGATAAATATGTGCTGTAGGTCAAACAGCTGTATTCAGCTCTGTCCAACACAAATGCACAGTGAGTGATTGTTACAGTAAAAACAAGGAAAATTAATATACACAGCAATATGGCCATGAATTCAACAAAAGCGGGATTCATTTCTTGAAACAAAAAAAAATGTGTATAGATTCAGAGATAGCACCAGATTGCTGTTTCCTCAGGCTTATATATTTAAACATCCTTGGCAGAAAAGCTTCATACTGGGAAGCTGTACAAACAAAAGATAGATTTACTGGAAAAAGAGGTTAAGGTGTAACATAAACACCATCTCTAACAGGATTGTCCACACCTGCCAAAGAAACCTTTGGCATCCTTCAAAGTGGAGAGAAGGCTTTTACTTTGAAATATGATTAACCCAGTCACAGCATCAACAAAGACTTAATCCAAACAATAAGAGCATTTAAGTTTAAAAGAAAATATACTTGACTGCACATTGAGTGTACTACTACTACTAGTAGTATGAACAAATGTGAAAAAAATAATAGTATAATCATTACAGAATCTGTCAAGTTACAAACAAACAGTTTTTCAGCTTTCAACCAACAGCAGCACTTAAAAAATGTTTGTTTTCCTGAGTGAAGACTGTGTGATGTCAGTGTAGTTATACTGATGACTAAAGTAGACTACATTTCTTAACTATGCTGTTTTCATACTGTGATATTGTTCTGCCTTGTTGTTGAAGTTGAAGTCACTGTATTTCCTGACCATCAACAGCTGGGCCTAGTGACTGCTCTATGGAGCATCATAAGTCTTGTCCTCTTAATGAGGCTGCTATCTTTGCAACTCTTAGATTTATTAGAGCCAGCTTGATTACTTGTTTCTTGGTTATAGTTTCAGCAGAACTTGAGTGAATACAGGTGCAGCATTTGAGAAAGTGGAGTGAGAGTTTCCTTTGTAGGCCTACTGGTTGGACAGGTAAGCAAGCTAATTTGTTGTTGATGCAACATAGCAAATGTTAGCCTAGAACAGCATTGCATCCTATGCTACTCTCTATTGTCCCTTGTCTTGCTATTAACATTTTTCAGTTCAAACATTGACACATACAACTTTAAATGAGAAGCATGCTAACTTCAGCTTTTACTGCTAGCTTGAGAGGTGTGGCATCACCTTAGAAGAGTCAGTTTTTAACTCGGTGGTGTGAAAACTTGTCAGTTTTAGAAATACTGGGTAGCCAAATATTGAGTATGTTTGAATACACACTAGTATCCCGAGTAGCACATTTTTGGAATCATGTTGGTGCATGTTAATAGCACATACTAGCTCCAGAATTCTGGCCTTAATAGGCTTACCCAAATTTTTCATGCTGGTTTACTGTGATCAAAACCTGATTACTCTTGCATGTAAACACCTTATCTGGGTTTCATTGTCTGGCAGGTGCCCAGGTGCATCCTCAACCTTAATCACATAGTTTGTCAAACAAAAAAAGTCTAACACTACTAAGCTAACGCTAAGATGCCCTACAGACAGCTGAGTACTAACTACTGCGATCTATTATATAAGAAAATATCTTTTCTCAGATGGCATGAGGATTTATACAGTTTCCAGTTGCTCAGTGGTTATTTTTAGCCTTTAATTGTTTTATTTGAATTTCATAGTGTTATATTTGTCCATTTGGTGTGTTTGGACTTAAATTATCTCCTGTCAATAGTGTACATAACATTACTGATTAAGAGTGTGCTTTTATACACATGGCTGTGGAGTGTGTATTGCATTGTTTTGCTTTATCTGTACGCCTATGAGTAATTATTGGCCTATCTGAGGTGTACACATCTGCAATGATCTTGTGTGAATGGTGTTAATCGGCCACAGCAAGAGCTGTTGACATCTTCACCAACAACTGTTAAGCACAGAGACCCCCCAGAAAGCCAGCTGGTGTATAATCTTTGCTATTTATCAGTGGGTTGTTGTATTGAATTGTTTGGTGCAAACAACATACAGATTTTGCATCAAAAAAGCCTTAGAAATTACAATTATCGGATACATGTTGTAACTTAAAAGGCTGTGCATAGTAAATAATTAATGAAGTCAATGTGTTAGCTATGACAGGGGCAATACCTGATACATTTGTCCAATATTGCTCAGTAAGAAGTAGTCATGGTGATTTTAATCATTCAAAAATGTTCCTTTATGAGTAAAAATCCAAGTGTAATAACGTGTGTATAATAGTCCATTCAAGACAACAAGACAGTAGCAATTACCACCACTGTCAGATGGCTTGTTAAATACAGCAAACGCAAATGATTGAATACAAAGTATTAAATCACACTTTTATTTGTAATGTTAAGGAAATATCTATGCTTATGATGAGTTCATATAATAGATTGAGTGATACCCTTATACTTACACTACACAGAAACAAATCTGATGCCAATGATTTACCAAGTCAGTGCAGTATTTTTAATGAGGCTCTTGGCCAACCCTTATTGACACACAGGGTTGTTTACCACATGAGAATCACTTTCTCACACACCCTGCCCGTGTTGTACTGCAGTTTGAAATACATTTAAATTTAAAGCAACGTTCCCTGCATACCATTTTATTATGGGTTTCACATTTTCTCAAGAGTAATTTGTGTATGATGGTGAAGGCTTGGCTTTGGGCATCTGGGACGCTCAGACTTAGCGGCTCATTCTGCATTTTCAGTTAAGACCACTGGCAAAACACTTACGGTAGGTTAACTGAATATTATTAGTGTAGGCTGGTAATGGGCTGAATCAGCCTAATTTTTCATGTTTTTTTCTGCCTAACATCAGCATTTTACTTCCTTTTTGGAAGAAATGCTCAATTCCCGTGTTTATGCTATCCCATTTCAGTGCAACATATCCTCCACAGGGATGCTTCCCTTGGAGATTTGCCCCAAGGCACTTTAAATGTATGTCTGCAAATTAAAAAAAAAAGGCAAATCACTAATTTTGCAAGTTAGAATGTGAGAAAACAAACATGTTTAACTTTTAAAAGAAGGTCATTTTAATAAAGATATTTTAATAAAAGGGAATAATAATGGTATGTAAAGGTTTAAGTTAAAATGATTATTATTGATTTTACATTGTGTTTTCTTTGATTCAAATGAATTTTTCCTGATTCTGATTAATTTTCCTAATTAGCTTTCCATAATTGACACTTTTAATCCCTAAGTTAGTACTGCAATGCCGTTCAGTCATTAAGCCAGGCACCTCAGCGACCTCTGTCTATAAAGACACACTGGTCCACAAAATGTGATTGGAATAACATACATAAATTTAGTTCTGTGGCTGATATTTTCCCTTTAGCTGATGTACCCACTTCTATTCCATTGACATACGGAGCACCCTCTTCAAGCCTGAGGGCAAATCCAGAGTTCAGCACATTGCTTTTATTTACCACGCACCATGTCAGGGAAGAGAAACAGCAGGGGTAATGCATGCAATGAAGATGTCGATGGTCGATTTGTCAGATGTAAAACAACATGTACCCATTTCCCTCTCAAGAAGGGAATCCAGCTTGACTTATGCAAAACCCTATGACCCCTGACAAGCTTTCTTGAGATGCATACTGCTGACCATTGCTCTTTACCTGTCTCCAGATGAGCGTGGCAAACAAATCTATACTGCTATTTTGCATACCATGTAGAAAACCTCAATTCCACGGCGCAATGAAGATGAAATTCAAATGGGGAAGAGTCAAATGACCCATCCGCCCAGTAGCAGTGTGAACTTGACTTGAGTCAGAGAAGAGCTCCAAGCTTAAGCAGGCTGTATACTTGCTGTGGAAACAAAATTATCTCAGTTTACATGAACAAAAGGACATGTTTGCAAAGAAATTCTGCAATGCTGACTTTGATGTCGAGCTTGCCAACTGTGACATAGTGAGATTCTTAGCAAAGTAGCTCTTAGTTTATGATCAAAATGTAGTCAAAATGTAGTCTAAAATATTACATTTTTAGTTGTGTCTGATGGGATGACATCTACATTTCATTACTTGGAGTTTAATCATGACCACAATGGTGTTACTTGCTGTGATTTCAACAAACAATACAAAGCTGCAGCAAGCAGAATAGAATAGAACCTTATAGCCACACCAATTACTCATAGAAAAAAGGCATAGAAAGAAAAGACAAAAAAGTGTTTTAGTGCATGGTAGTATTTTAGTAGTATTTAGGAATTAGGAGGCTGATTAATAGAGATCAAATGGCAATTTGTATCTATAGTCTTTTATTCAGCAACCAAATGTTACTTTGATTAATGCTTGGGAAAGTCTGCAGCCACAGCTTCTTTAGTTGTGCTCTCACTCCTTTTCTTGAACCCTGCAGTTTTCCCCTTTTAGTTCTTGCTGTGCAGCTTGGATTTTACTTCATTTCAAAGCATAATTATGCCTTAAGTTTATATCAGCAGTGTCAGCAGAGTGTCGTCCCAAGGAGAGCAAGTGTTCTTGAATGTAGGTGAGACTTCAGTAAAGCTAGAGCATTCAGATAAAGGAGCACAATGCAGCAAAAAGTGATCCCTGAGGTTATGATCTTGACTTTGCAATGGTATAAATGAAAATAGTACAATTAATGTGGTAAAGTGGGTATTAATTTATCTTTTGTTTTATGTTTTTACTGTCAATGTGAGCACTGACAGCAATAATTACTAAGAGAAAAGTCAGGGTGAGATCTGATGATGGATGAAGTGTTCATTGGAAATTGAATGATACAGTAATTATTTGACTGAGATTACAAAATAGAACAACAAATACATTATATATATATATATATATATATATATATATATTAGACACACAGTATATACATGTCGTTTTCCATTTAATACCAAATTAAATGTAAATAAACAGTATCCCACCAGCATCCTGTTTGTCTCAAAGAGGGTCCTTGTCTTAAAAAGTGCTCTGGATGAAAATGAGATGTCGTCACTCTCCCAGCTTCCTCCCAACACCTTGCCATACTGTCTAATTCCATTCATTTAGATCCTCTGCTCTGCCACTTTGCAGACTTGATTAGAATGAAAATCTGAGGCATCAGGGCTAGAGATGTAGCATCTCTGGGGAATCATCTGACTGACAAAGATTGAGTGGATGTCCTTCATTGAAAGACAACTGGCTGATTTGCTAATTTCAAAATACAAATTGATGGTAACACACACTTAACATACACATGCACACGGGGACACACACATGTCCACAGATAGCAGTGTATCAGACCTTTCGGTGTCTCAACAGCGGATATGCAGGCCCAAGAGAAATAAACAGATATGTCACTTTCTATTTAGCTCAAAAACAGAGTGCCTGTCTATCATCTTAATGTGTCACTTTTTGAGTATGAGAGTGAGACTTTGCATTTCATCTGGTGAAGGAACTGGGAGGAGGCAAAAGATTTCATGGGTGGCATGGAACAAAAAAGGCAATCAGTACAGCTTTGACACTTCAAAACTCTCTTTTCTTTCCCCCATGTCAGCCATATTGTTAAAAAAGTTACAGTTTATGTATTCATTTAATTAATTATTATAGTTTGTTTATTTTTCTCCATGTCAATTACACTGTATTACATTTTCCAAAAACAATTTAACATTTAGTGCCATGAAGCATTACTCATGTCCTCCAAATTGCATTTTTTTTTCGTTGCTCTTAGTTTTGGATTGATTCTCAATCGGTTCCTGGTAATTTTTAAACCTTCAAATTTCAAAGGTCACTTTGTAGCCCAACCTAATTAATTAAATTAGTCAGGAGCTGTTGTTTTGCTGTGCGGTGCAAGATGTGCTCCTTGAGCTTTGACATGCAGGCTTGAGAAAGTACTGAATAAATAAGATTTATTGCCATTTCTCAGTTGAAGAGAAACTGCTGGCTGCCTTGCATAACCCTATGTTTTGAAAGTCATACTAACATGAAAATCAATCCCATATCCCCATGTTACAACACTCTGGCATACAGTAAGTATTAGTATTTTAATAGACATGTATTTCTTTGTTGCACATTTACATTAAATGATAAGGCCTGGCTTGAAGGCTTCAGATGCATGTTAATAGAATTGTGGCTTTGTGCCATATTAAACACTGTAAAAACCAGAACTTAAGTTATACAAGATGATATTTGCATAGGACATGAAAGTAAGCAGCAGTAAGGCAGCCCCACACAATTTAGTTTGTTTCTCATACAATGTATTGCTTTTCAGTTGTTCCCTTGACTTTTGGTTGCAAGTTTACACGTAATCAAAGTGGTCATGAAACCTTAAAGGGAAACTCCACCGATTTTACACATCAAAGTGTGTTTACAGGTCTTGGGAAGTACTGCTGCATATGTAAAAAAAAAGTTGCATTGAGCCTTTTTTGCCTCCAGAGGGAGCTGCGTGAAATCTGATGAATTGCCTCAAGTGATGTCACTTGAGTCAGCCTCGGTTGCAGCTGAAGACTACAAGTTTTAAATTGAAAACAATCTGGGGGTGTGGAGTCAGAAAGAAGTGAGCTTACCAGACCTCTGTAGCCCGCTAGAGCTCAAGGCTACATTAGCCTCTACTAGCATAAGGCTACATTCAGATAGAATCAGGCACTGCAGTGAAAATGCAAATTTTCCCATTCATTTGAACAGGGTCACTGTGTTCAGGCTGCAGCGGCCTGTGGCGCAAAGTTAAAACAGAATCAACTTTTGGAGAAACGCAACCCGACATCACGCTGCGGTGGGCAATCACACCAGTGATCAGACCTGTAGACGTCTAGGTGAAGAAGAACTTTGTTTACCATGTACCATGTTAATATTCCATTGTTTACCGAGCAACTGTGAAAATGGAAGAGAGACTGATCGATCGCCACCGTAATAACTGTACATCAGCTGTTCAACCCTGCCATGAGGGAGCACAAAGACGTTAATCGCCGTGCAGTCGCTTGGCTTGTATCGGTCTTCAAGCTGGGATTACTGGTTAGTATGTGACACTCCCACACCGCCGCACAACCCTGCTTTGAAACGCCTGATTCTGTCTGAAAGCGGCCTAACACACCCCAATTTCCCACCGACCTTTCTACAGTCAAGTTGCATTGTGGGTAATGTAGGCACCAGGTTTTGACAAGGAAAAAGAATGTCTGGAATAGAAAAGATGATATCTCTGGTTCTGCTACATCGATTCTGATACTTTTTTTTTTAACTGTCCATCGTGAGCTGGACAATGTTACAGCACTGCAATGTTAATGTACTATTTCAATGGCAAATATTTTTACATTGGGTCTAATTTATTTTTGATTATTTGATTTGAAGTTAAATGTTTCTGTTAGCGAAGCATTCCTCAAATCCATTTAAGATACCCTTCTGGCATTTTGCCAATAAATGTCAGTTGTGGATTAAGTTTTGCCATTTCCGCCAAGGAGATAGTGTTTGTGGGAAAGAAGATAGTATATAAGATAGTATTTCTTATCAAACCAAATGTGATCAACATTGATGATCACAGTGGAATACCCAAGCAGACAAAATGTGAATGTGCTTCACTAGGTTTTAACACACGTGGTGATTGAATTCCAGTTAAACACGTCGCACTTGTAGAGATGACCTGCAGTTAAGAATATGGGTAATTCACAGGCAACACTTACCAATTAATGTTATATCTTCATCTTGTTTTAGCTCACTTTCGCTTTCTTCTGAGCATGTCTTTCTGACTGTGGATTATGGTCATAGCTGGTATAAAGAGGCTCTTAAACTCAGAAAAGAAGAGTTCCCTGTCTCCCGAGTCATTTAAGATTATGCTCCCTGTGGGTGCACTGTGGGTTTAACAGTGTATGAGCCCCTTACTAGACTTCACATCTCTTAATGTTTCCCCTCTGTCTGTGTATAGACATTATAAAACAAAGCATGTTGTTGATGTTGTTTTTTTAATTTTGTTTCTTCTTTTGGGTGGAATTTATGTATTCTGTTTCTCAGACTGGCTGAAGAATTTGGCACTTAAACTTTGTGGCTGTAACAATAGTAAAACACTGGTGTTGATACTGTTATCTGTTATGTGTAAATGACATTTGAATGACAAGCAGGTTTCATCTAACAAAGATGAGACCTACTGAGTAAACCCTTTCTAAATATTACACTTCAAAATTAGTCCGGAGCAGATTCAACATCTTCATTGTAGGACTTTGGTCTCATTAATTATTGATGAAAAGACAAACAAGATTACTTCAATCCAGCTCATCACCCTCAAATGTGTCCAAATATTTCAGACATTAAAGAGACAATGTAATCCAGGCTAAGGGTTTATTGTACCAAGTAGGGGATTGAGGGTTGTGGACATTCAAATTTGTGTGCCTGTTTACCTTCATTGCTCAACCTTCAAGCACATAAGCTCCATTTTTATTCTTTGCCCCTACTCATCATGTTCTTAGGCAGAATGCAAATCTGTTATCCTTTGGTTCGGCCGCAGTGGGGTTGTTTTTGTGTGTAGCTGTTAGTTGCACTGATGAAAAGACCACCTGTCATCCTCTGGCCCTTTGATTAGATTAAGAAGTCAAAGGGATGGATTAAATTGATATGACGTAGAGTAGGACCTCATGCAGTGCTTACTGTGTCATTATCAGAGCTCTGATCTAGACGTACTGGGCATTACTGTACATCTTATGTTAATAGAGGTCTGTCCCTCAAGTCCAGATTTAAATGTCAATCATTATTTATACGAAAGAGATAATTATATATCTTTTTCTACATTCTGGATATGTTAATTAAGTCATCTAGCTCCTAGAATGTCTAGAAGGACTAAGTCAAAGGGGAACTGTGCTGTTTGCTCTTGAAGATATTTTGCCAGTAATTTAAGAGGCTTTGTCGGTTATAGATTATTTAAAAAAAGAAAGAAATTCAGGTGTGACCTATGATTTGCCTAAAATGTTTTAAAAGAAGAAATGGAAACTATACAAACATGAAAAAGACAACACAATCAATAACAGTAATAGCCATGGTTATATTAACAATCAAACATGCAAGTGGGTCTGTGAGTCACAACGAACGCTGCTTTGAGCTAAATGCATACAGAACTTTGGAGAATGTACTTTTTGCTTAGTGCTAATTATCAAAAACTAACTATACTATGTTGATGACAATGATAAACGCCATACCTGCTAAACATCAGTGTGTTAGCATTGCCAGTGTGAGCATGTTAGCGTGTCATGTAGTACCACTCAAATACAGAGTTAACGCATAGTAAGTTTAAGGACACAAACAATTAGAGAGTTCCACCTATAGCCACGACAACCTGAGACTTAATTTACTAATGCTGCAATAGTTTCATACTATTCATCTGGAAAAAATGTATTTAGAATTGTTTGAGGGAGTAAATTGACTAACTTAATGGTACACATTTTTAATTAGAGGTACAAATTATTATTTTGCGTGCATAAAGTATCAAATTAAATAGTACATTTCTACCCTTGAAACCTGCTGGGCTCTTTTGTTTGCTTAATCTACAGTAGAGCATAGTGTCTTAATAGTATAACATGGAGACCTGTCTTGTATACGTGGACAGAGCCTGGCCTGGAACATAACAGAGGAAAGAAATGCGCCTTTTTAAATATTTAACAGGCATAACCAGGAAACTTGCTAGTAAGTATGCAAGTGCATTTAGGCATTTTATGACGTCTTGCATCATGGCTCCTTGAGTGAGTGAGCGAGTGACTATGAATCTAATTCACCCCCTGATAAAAATTGGATACGAATGAATACTACAGCTTTGGTCTGGAATGCTAATGTGGTCTTTATTCCTTCTCAGGGAAGGCAGGTCACGGTTTCCAAAATGAATCCAAAAAAGGAGGGGTAAAACTGCACTTTTTGTTTTGTGGATGTCTGTGTTATTTGTAGCTATAGAGGCCAAGTTGCTCCTATTCTCATTCTAATTGGAACTGCACCCTCTCTGTTTCTCCCATGGCAGCTCTCGTTCCCAGGGTGAGGACCCGAGACTCCCAGCCTCACACTCAGCTACAGCCACCCAGACAGCCAGGCTGAGAGGCAGAGAGAGGCAGAGAGAGAGAGAGAGAGAGAGAGAGAGAGAGAGAGAGAGAGAGAGGGGAGGGAGGAGTCTAGTTGTGGAGCTCTATCCCCTGACTGTGTCTGCTACGTGAGTGGTAGAGCAAAAGAGAGAGAGAGCATGAGAGAGAAAGAGAAGGAGGGGGGGGCAAGTGAGGGTTGAAGAGACTGAGAATGGATGGGCAATGAGAAACCGTGCGAGCGAGAGAGAAGCAGTGAGCGTGTGTATGCTCAGAGTCAAGCAGCGAAGACACAGAAAGTCTACAAGCTCACATCAACAAGAGAGCGTGCGAGGCAGAGCTGACCACCGGCAACTCTGAAGAGTGACACAGAGAAGAAGAAGAATCAGCAGAAGAAGAGAAGGACTGAAGACAGACTACCAGCCTTCCACTGGTAAAAGGAGACACCACTAAGGGACTCTAGCATCCGTCCCCCTCCAACAGCACAGAGGAGCACTGTCTCATCTCGTGCATGTGTTTGTGCCTGCCAACTTCAATTTCACACTCGCCCACTGTTTTTCGTAGGTTTTGCCCTCTCCACTCCCCAGTCATGATCCCCTGGGTCCTTCTGCTCCTGTGGATCCCCAGACATGGTAAGTTTTTCCAGATTAAGTTGCTTATTCATCACATCTCGCGTGCTTGTGATTGCTATGTGACTTGCTGGCTGGGAAACTGTGTCTCTGAATTCATCTTGCTGTGATGTCTGAGCTTGCTCTACCATCTGTGTTTTTAAATGCTTATAATACAGCACTCCCATGTGCACTGTTATGTCTGATGCAAAAGAGAAAGGAGGAAATAAGAGGAACAAATCTGTGCGGCTGTACCGGGGTTAAGGAGCTGCGGATAGTTGTAGCCTGCACTTTCCTCCATCAGTCGTTTGTCATAGCTTTCAGACCAGACAAGTTAAATACTTCCTCATGCGGGCTTGATATTCCTGTCACACACACAGGCACACACAAACAAAGCCCTCTAACCCCAGTCCAGTTCAGTCAAGCGTTCACTCCTGAATCACATTGTTTTGAACTGACAGCCTTTCCCCATTGAGTCCAACTACGGGGGGGGTCTGGTCAAAAGAAAGGAGAGAGAAAAAGTTAATGTTGAAGTGCTTCAGAAGGCGGACTCATGAGTACAGCTTGGAAACTCCAGTCCTTTGGACAGTATCTGCTGTTGTTATTTTTATTCCTAGACAGTCTGTTTGTGGACAGAATGAGGATGGATTAGTTGTTTCCCCAGCTTGCCACCAGGTGGTTGTCTTTGGAAAACAATAGAGGTGACTAAAGTACAGCAGAACTCTACCTCTGTGGTGTCTGTGTGATATACGGACGCACACAGGGCTGAATCAGACGGTGGATGTTTGTCAGCTCCTAGCATCACGCACAGGCGCCCTAGTTGACACTCCGCGGGGTCGGGGTCAATGACAAAGACACCACCTCTTTTCAAAGTCTGACCCCATCACATTGGACTACATTCTAAGGAGGGCATTGACTGAATGAATGTGTGTGTCTGTGCATCTATGTGTGTGTGTGTGTGTAGTTGTTTCCCAGAGGGAGTTGTAACCTTTTGTTGAAAAGCAGCACAGAAAAGCCAAAATCCAGTCTTTTTCCAATCTGAGATCTCAGTGTGTTGACACGTCAAGTTGAAACTGACAGCTCAAAGTCGGTAACATGCTGCTGACGCAGTGGCAACAAATGAAACTTGGTAAACAAGATCATTTTCTACGGCACTGAATTCAGCTCTTCCACATGTTGGTTTACAGCCTATAACACAGAGGCAAAAGAAAGAAAAAGACACTGCTCATTAAATAAAACAATTTCTGTGATTATACTTCTGCTGACTAATTTTTCATGTAGAAACAGAGAAATTAATGATATCAGGACAGAGCAATTTAAAACTGACTTGAGTGATGAAGCTTCAAATTGTCTCTCAGCATCTCCTGAGATTTACCGGGTGTAGATCCCTTCCAGAGAGGGTGTCAGCTTTACTGTCTGTTTTCTTTATGATTGTGCATGACCTGGGAGAGTGACACAAGCTCTGTAAGTCGACCTAGAGAGTGGAATGAGTCAAGGCACTGGAAGCTTTCTCTCTGGGTCATGGCTAATGTTGCGGAGCAGTTATAGTGCATCAGACATGGTACTGTAGATGCTGTAACTGTTCCTGATGTTGCTGCTTTGCTGTGTTCTGTTCCCCTGATTTCATTGTCAAGCCTTTCTGTATCATCTGTAATGCAGAAATACATGATCAGTCATTAGTCTCTTCTCCTCCACTATGTTAAGCATCTGCTAATTTTTGTATCCACCACTGACGTCTACTGTACTCTACCGCGCGCTGTATTTCCAAGTGTAGAGCATGAATAACGTCCTAGTTGTATTAGGTAGATTATTGGTTTGATTTATTCACATGTAAGCACACTTTGTTTTGGACTTTTATTCTGCGCCCATCACATTTTCATTCACATAACAACACAGGCTTAGCCACAGTTCTAGGAACAACTAACAGCACATCTCAGATAGTACCAGCTGGAATGAGGCGATTGCTATAACTGGAATGAGATGAGATTGCTGTGCATTTCAGCAGAGTTGGTTATTACCATAATATTTATATTATTATATAATATATATTTCCCTTGTTTACTGCCAGGTAAAAAAAAGGTCTATGCATGCCTCTGGGGAGAAAAAAAGTGCTTCCCTCTAGCTTACTCTTGTTGTACAAATTACGGCTCTGTTTATGTGCCGAGCCGGTGTCAGCAGAAAGCTGCGGAAAACAATCTCGTTTTTTATGAACAGGGGGACAGAGCCATAGCAGTCATATACTTAGACACAGTTATCCTGCGAGAGAGCGAGAAAGAAAGAGAGCGTGAAAATGAGAGAAGAGTCAGTCCATATGCAGAGACGGTGAGCAGTTTTTTCCCTCAACTTTGAGAAATAAATGGTCCGGAGCGAGCATACAGAGAGGGAGAATAGGGAGAAGGAAAGCTGATGCGAGATGCTCTCCATCCTGACTGTGCTGTTACCGCATCTAGGGCACCTTTTCTTTCGCTGTCACCTCTCCTGCCAGTGACAGATGACACAGCACCAGTCAGGAGGATCTGGGAGACAGTCTCCAGGAACACATTCACCTCAGGCCAAACTTGTCCAGGACCTCGTCCATCTCCTCGCACCACCTCCTCCCCCTTCCTCCTCCCATCCAATCTATACAGTGTCCAACGTCTCTCACATTCTTCACTTGGCTCTTGGTCTCTTGATTTCACTCCTCACCTTGCAGCAGCACATTTCTCCCTCTCTCTCTCTGACTAACTGTCCCTCTCTCCTTCTGTTGTTTTTTTTTTTTTTTGTCATTCTTTTGCTGTGATTGAGAACCCTATGCCTCTGTCAGGGAAAGGGTGAAATATGTGAGAGCATGATGTCCCGGTGGACATCATGCTCTCACATATATAAGAATAGTCTTGTACCGGATGTGCCAGGCTCTGAAGAAAATGTGCTAGAGAAAAATCACACATTGTCAATGTTAAGTGTATGGACTCTGTCCCTCTCTCCCTCTGCCTCTCTTCCCCTATCTGGTCCTGTCTCTTTTTCTCTGTTTTTCTTTCTCTGAATGACACCTTGTGAAATTAATATGCAAACTGTCTGGGCTACTGGGTTTTTTATTAAATCTTCTTTTTGGGCTATCCTTGACTCGAGGTTTGCCCACTAGGGGCAGTGCTGCTGCACAGGAATGAAATCCCAATCTTCTTAAAAATCTCCTGCCCCTTCCCTCCCCCCAGTCGCCTTCATTATCTCCCACCCCCTCATATATCTAGTGTCAGAACTCCCGATTTCACCACACAGCCAGACTAAGCTGTTTCTTAGTCCTGGAAAGCATGTCTTAGTACCCCCAACAGCCCCTATTTCATTTACTGCTGTTTATTAACTGCTGTCTGACGTCTCTAAATCCGCTTTTCATGGGCGGCAGGCTTTGATACATATTTCTCAACCAAAGTATAATTAAACGTCTTTCCAATGCCATGTCTGGATGTGTGGTTTTTTATAGACGGAGAAATCATTCTCGCTTCACCAAAAGGAAAAAAAGAAAAGGAGAAATACAGCCCATTACGTTGCACAGCACTACTCAAAAGAAATACCAATTTTCAGCCTCATTATCATGAATAGTTATTTATAAGCAAGACACACTGCTGTCTAATGCACGGATTATGACCATAATAACTCAGAAGTAATTAATTGATTTATACCCATTCTATCAGAATGCTAAAACCAATATACATTTTTCTTGCATGTTGTCATGAGCTTTGCCGTTCCAGCAGTCATATTTTCAACACCAGTAACATGACTAACAACCACAGAATAGACACTAAAATTGTTGTGAGCTTTGTCTGTATTCTGATGGGAGTCTGTTAAAAGACAATTAACATGTCTGGTAGGAAATATGAAAGTGTCCTTGTCCTGTCCATGTGACTTACCCAGTCATCATACATGACAGTTGGCTTGAGTAACGCTAACCCAGTGTGGATCATGCCATGCAAACACAGTGAGTGACAGACGATGTCATCAGTTCATGATGGGGCCCAGTGGCAAGCAGTTTGTTTTCTTGTTTGTGCTGCATGTCCCATCAAGGCTAGCCAGCTTAAGTCACCTCAGCCGCTGTGACCCCTGCTCATTTCTGTGCCACGATAGATTAAGCCCACTGTAATCCCTCTGAGCCGAGTGCCCTGTTGGATATTTATGGTAATAAGTAAACATATGAATAAATAATCTAAGAGGCTGCCGCTGGACAGCTGGAACTTGTAAGTCCCAATGTTTGGCAATGGCTGTGGCATTAATAAGGGATGCTATTTCCAAGAAAAATCAGTTTTGGCTAAGACTTGTATTTGGTTGATGCCCTGTAAGAAAAGAAGGACCTTGGTCGACAACTATTCAAAAACTAGATAAATAAATATGACAATCAATCAATAAACGTAGAGATAGGTATGTGTTCCTGTAAGAGCAAAACCTTCCAAATGTTTCACTTGTAGGCACTACCAATATAAAAATGCAGAATGTAAGTAAGTACAGTATATCCAGGGACTGCAGTTTAGATTAAATCCTCATTTCGAGTCTGTCAGGATTCAGGTCAGCCAGGGAAGGGAATATGATTAGTTTGGAGTGTTCTTGGAAAACCAGGCAATGATCTGCTTCCTCTCATGCAGTCAGTCAGCCAGTCAACAAAATCAAGCTGTTTACTGTTGGGCTTCATTATCCATCTAGAAGACTCTCTTCCCAGCCCCAACCATTTTCTTTAGTACCGACCAATCAACCCCCAAGCCCCTCATCTCCTCTCTCTCTCTGAGACTCTGCTGCTGGATCTCATTCCTCGGGGATGAATTTATCCAGATTGAAGCACTCAGCAAAAGGGCATTATCCCGGATTACATGTCTGTTGGGCGGCAGTGTTAAGTAATTCAACCAGATGCTGTTGTGATCACTGGGTCACCTGTGAAGGCAGGGTTAGCATCTGCACTTCTTCTTGTCATAACTCCATCCATCTGACACTTTATCCTTGGAAGACAGGGAGAGAGATAGTTCTAGCTGGATGATATTTAAAAAGAGCTACATGTAAGAATACTATTAAATGTAGGGAAGCGTGAGGAAGCCCTCTCTAACCCTAGTCAGGATTTTATTTGGTGACAGATTATGGGAAGGATTAATGGCTTCTAAATTGCAGTTTAATGCACAGGAAACAACATGCTATGTTTTTCCTGCTAAAGCAACTAAAGGCGGCTCCACAGGGTTGTGTGTGTGCAGTTGTGGGGGTGCTGTAAGTAGAGTTGTGGTGGATCATGCTGTGTTATGTTTCCTTGGAGAGGACAAAGCATTGGCACAGCAGGGCTAAAAGAAAAATGTTGGTGTTTTTAGCTCGACTGTGTCTTTTCTCTGCTAATCCTGTCTCTACCTAGCCGAGGTTTTGATTGATAGAAATGTTTAACTTGCTACTGGGATCTGTGATTGCTTGTAGAGCACAGGTGCTCTACAAGGTGGGTTCAAACATCGTACCAGTACAACGTTTGTTCCTTTCTTGTCAAAACCCTGCTTTTGTTCAAGACATTCACACTGAGAAAATGTTCAACTTAAATGTTCATTTTGTCTCACATTCTGCCTTAACATATCATAATTTTTTTAACTGAATGAAAGTTCTCACCACAGGAATGAGTGAATTCCAGTTTTTTTTTTTTTTTTTTAAAATACAGTTTTACCTGTTCCAGGCATTATACTGTAGAGAAGCAATGAGTTGAGAAAAAAGCACTCACAGCCATTATTCAAAACACATTAAAAGATCCATAAATACAGTTCTGCTATTGTTCGATGTGTTTTTAAAAATACACTGCACCTTGGGGTGCCCCGGTAGCTCACCTGGTAGAGCGCGTACCATACATTAAGGCTGAGTCCTTACCACAGCAGCCCGGGTTTGACTCCAGCCTGGACCCTTTGCTGCATGTCACCCCCTCTCTCTCCCGCCTACCCAAAAAAATACACTGCACCTTGTTTACCGTGCATGGGTGACACCACTGAGCTTGATTCAACATCTGTCATGGAAACAAGCAACACAGGCTACGTGGGTGAAAATGTCAAATGTGTGAACAAAGGAATGGTGAAAAAAAAAGATCAGTTGTCTGTTGCCATTATGCAAATAAAAATCGTATCCTTTAGTTATTCTCTATTCATTTTCAAAATTATATTTATGTAGGTACAGTCAGTGAAGTAAAACTATGTTTAGCTTAGGCTAAAAACTAAAATAAAGCTAAGAGCTGTAATGTTTGTAATACACATATCCTTATTATATCCACTTGTATGGTGGAGTGGCGTGAAACAGCACATTTAAAGCAGTTGGTGATGCTTTCCATGCTCAGCTAATGAGAAACCTCGACCATGTTTGTTGGGTCACGCTCGTTAGCTTGTCATTGGGCAGGTTAGGGTTAGAGCATACTTACAGTACATTGCCATTCACAAAACTGGTTGGTCAATGGCATTTTCACTTAATAGCAACAACAATGAGGTGCAGCTACATGCTCCGTCATCTCTGCTGTAGTTTGTGCAGATCGTTAGAGATTGCAGCTTTAATATGAAGATTAAGTGGATGCAAAATGAGGTTCCGCTAATAATACAATATGCTTTAATTATTAAGCATCTTAGTCCCACAGAATTTATTGAATATATGCTTCATACTTAAACTTGACACCTCGGCCAGTGCAGCTTTAAGTCTGAATGTTAAGGTTGAATTTATACATGTGCATGATCAGAGTTGTAGCTGAGTAGCTAAGTAGTATGCTGAGTGCATGTACACCCTCATTTTGAAATATGGCCACTTACGTATGTTGTTACATCGCCTAAGAGGCTGATGCATGTTCAGTAATGTACATGTAACCTACGCAGAGAGCTTTTGTGACCTACAGAAACCTGTGTGCCATGCCAGGCAGACTCATTAGTATGTGAAAAACGTTCATGTATAAATTGACCGTCCCGGCCTGAAACTTTCTCTCCCATTTTTCTTTAGGATGGTGCTATCTGTGCAGATCTACAGCTATAAGCTTGAGTAAATCACATGCAAGCTTCGCCGCAGCACAGTTCTGCAACCTGTGTCATGTTATGTGTCCCACTATTGCTCGAAACATTTGTGGGTAAACCAGCCAGCCAATGCATCGACATGATTGTGTAAGGCTGTGTTAGGAAAGAGCCTAGAAGATGCATGTGGTGCTTCAGCACAGGAGGCACTTGAGGAATTGGGCTGCTGATCTGATAACGACTTCCTAGTGTTTGGCGGGAAGGTTCTGGGACAGCTCAATATTACACCTGGATGAACTCACCCCTCTCTCCTCTCCTCTGGTTTTCTCCCCACCTCTTTCTCTGCTTCTCACTGTCCTAACACTCTCATGCCAAAGATTCATAACAATGGACTCGTGGAACAGGTTTTCACACTGCTCACTTCACATGCCTTCTCTGCGCGTGTGTGTATGCATGCGAGTATGTGTGGCATCTGTGCATTTCCTACTGTACCACGACAATTACAGCTGCACGCCTTGAATGGTAATATAAATGCAAATCAGCCTTTTAACTTGTACAGCCAGAATCTGGGAAAGAAGAAGCTTCTCACCTGTGGATGAATGTGGATGCGTCTCTGCCTGCCTTTACAACTGCTGTGCATGTTTTGAAAACGACAATGGCAATAGATAGCATGTACAGGACTGCCATTTGTAAGCAAACCTTGGGGCTGTTATATGTGTCTGGACTCCAGTATAATAAAGTCCACTCTTGGGAACAGTTGTAAAACACCATGGTGTGGGACAGTCACATGTAGTGATGTGCCTCTAGCATTACCTCCCTACTTGTGTGCTTCTATTTTAGTGGATACATCCAAATTGTGCTCAGCAGTGCTAAATGGAAGGGCCTGGTGGCTTCTACTTAATAAACGGATAGGAAAACAGTTCTCTCTATGGTACCGGGCACCAGGGGTGAGAGGCATGGCTTTTTAAAAGGCTATTTGATCTGGCACTGATACCAAAAGATGTTTTATTCAGCACAGCACATCAGACACAATAGCAGCACAAACTTGCTCTTGATCCAAGCCAAACTTTTTAAAATCTGCCAAAGGGGTGATGTGCAGCTTTGAGAATGAAAAATGTCTAATGCTGCCACCCTCCCCCAACACTCCCATACACTGTGTAGATGTGCATGGGTTTTTTAAATTTTTTTTTTCCAGATGCCAAATGAGGCTTTGAGCCACCTGCCTGTCTCACTAAGACAATTAAGCAATTGGGAAGAAAGGGCCATTCAGTGTGGATTGCAATGTTAGCATAGGAGCCAGAAACTGCCCTGCATACCACCCCTCCCCCACAAAAAACTCTTTCAGCACCACTAATGTTGGCACTGTGCCAACTTTGTTCCTATTTGTGTAGTTGTTGAGGGAAATGCAGGAGCATTTGACACCAGTCTTTGGAAATCTGTGACATGGGGTGCTTGGTTTGCATGTTGATAGAAAATCCCTCTGTTGGTCTCCAGATGAATTCAGTGTGAGGCCTGTGGCTCTGTGTCATTATAGTTGTTTACGAGGCAAAGCTTCATCTGGCACAGCCATCATACAGAAAGACACACACACACACACACACACACACATTCCATACCCTCACTTGCATTATCAAAGAGCAATCTGCTAGAGAACAATAAAGAATGAGAATCCCTGGAGTATGTGAGCACTGAGGGCTGAACAGTATTGATATGTTCTATAACATGCTATAAATAATGTTTTGTATTGATTCTCAGACATTAATATATCCTAATATAAGAAAATAGCTGTATTGATTGTAAGCTGGTGCTTTTGATGTTTCTTTAATATGGTACTTCTGGGATTTACTCTGCCCACTTTAATATCTGGCCTATTTTTATATGCCATAATAATGTGGTGTCACAAGCAGGATCAGCTGAAGGCAATCCCTAGATATATTTGACTTCTCTGGGTCTCGACCACACTGCACCTTTCAGTGCTATTGTGCTTCTTCTGTCTTAAGTCCTTTCCTTATCAGCTGGACTCCTCAAGTGGATGTCAGAAATCTGATAGAGTAAACAAAGTGAATTAAAGTATAATTAATTTTTTAGAGGCCACTCCAATATTCACTTTGCTGATTTGGAGGTTGAAGAGCTCTTGTCGCACTCTCTGATTTTTATTTTATTTTATCAAGTGCAATTTAATATTGTGGAGGCTGGCCCGGGCACTGAAAAAATGCTAATGCACATTGGGGAGTTTAAATGATTTGCTATCCTTTCAAATCTGTTGGCAGGGGTTTCAATCTGGCTGGCGTCCTGGGGGAATTCACAGTGGTCATTGCTCAATCCCTGGGGGACATTAGTGCAAATCACAAAGGAGCACAGAAGTCATTTCAGTTTTCCACTTTCCTTTGGCCACTGCCCAATGCTAAATGGCAGAGGACTGGCTCATAATACTGGGCAGGGCAACCCCCTTGCCTCCTTCCGTCTCTAACCTTTCAAACCTGATTTAATCAAATGAAAATACCACAGGGCAGACCCATTTGAGACAACCTGAAGACAAACAGTTGAGGAGGAACCAAAAGGCCTTGGGGTGAACCAAAGGCAAGGCCATCCATTACTTCCTGTGCAACGAAGAGCACAGGGACACAGAAAATGCCTGCGGTGCACGATGATGAACAGACTCCACATCAGAGATTGGATTAGAGTGGCAAGAGAGAGAACCCTAAAAGCCATGTGCAGTTTATTGAAGCCTTATCTAAAGCAATAATGTTACTAGAGAAAGGCCCATGTAATGACGGATGAGTGGACGGCGCCCTGTAAAGAACTGACATCAGGCGAGATGGGTATGGTGGATAGATAGGTCCACCATGGTCAACTCATTTTCTTTTAAGAGCAGGAAGTAGGACCAGTGGATAGTTAGCGTAAAATGGACTGTCAATTGCTGGCACCCTGGTTACCCTGCAGTGTCATCATCACAGGTGTATCTAGTTTGGAGAGGCTCAGTGCTCAGGTTCACTACAATTTAGGTCCCATTTCATCACTGATACCCATGAGGCATTTTGGGGAAAATGGTAGCAGTGTTATTGCTGAAATGTGTAGTTTCCCTGAAAGTACTGATCTCTGCAGTGCGTGGGTTTGTGATATATTAAATCTATGTTTGACCATGAACCGTCTTTATACGTACAATTATTTTTCCACGGGGAATGTGGAGTGCAAAATAGAAAATAGACAGTACATCTGATGGATTTCATGGAGTAGTTGGGGGGCAAAGAAGCATTTAGGTAAAAGTCCTGTTCTCATTTTTTCAGGATGACTAGAGGATTTTCTCCCTGCTGGAAGGCAATGTTATCTAATAGTAGACGGATGATGGTAATGACAACACAATGCCTTCCGAGGTAAACAAATATATCTGGCGCTTGGGAAAGAACGTGAGAGGAGAAGAAAGAACAACAAAGAAAGAATAAGGAAAAAAAATAAATCTCAAAAGGAAGAGCATTCTTGTCACAAATTAAAACATATCTGCGTCTTGCAGCCCTAATCCTTAATGCCAGTGTATTTGTTGTCTGAGTAGAGTATTTGTGCGTATGGGCAAACAAGCACAAATGTGATTATTCCTCGCATTCGTTGTATGCTAATTTTATTACTTCACATTGTTTGCCTATCTTACTCTAAACACCTTTGGTTCAAACTACTTCTCAATGGTTTTTCAAAGGACACCGTGCTGTTTGTTTTCGGCAGAGTTGTAGAGTAACATAAGAGATTCATATTATTATTTTTAAAAATACCCTTGTGTGACTTTTAGCTTATGTTTCACTGCGATCTAGTTGGGAAAAGTCAATGCCTCTGTCCCAATACTGTGTGACACCGGCACAGCAGGACATTAAAAATGCAGAAGGGCATCTAAAGATGATCGTGGTGGCACACAGTGGGATGTTCAGGGGTGTCACCAATCCCCCCCCATCACCTCCAGTGCATGGTCCCTAAACTTTCCCCAGGTTATGAGAGTGAATTATTAACCCCGCTTTCATTAAAAAATGCAATTTGCTCAGATCCAGCTGTACAAACTCCAACACTGCCTCATTTAAAACACGGAGAAACTATCTCATAAATTTATGTTGGATCTCCTGCAGCCCGAAGAGTCTCCTCCAGATGGGTGCGCTCCACATTGAGTGGAGAGTTAATGGCTTGGAGTCTACTGTCAGTCCTCATCCGCAGGCTCACTTGAACTGCTCAGTGCTTTGATATTTCTCCTCTGTTTTTTGCCTCGAGATGTGTAGAATCAGTTTAATGAATTAATTAAATACAGTTGCTACACTGGACCTAATTTATTTAGTAAAAAACTACCAAATCAGTCCACAGTAATTTCAAATATAGAAAGAAAAGACAGCTATAAGTAATATGTGTTGGAACCCTTTAGATTCGTAATTTTTCAAATACAGAAATAGTGATATGTCTGCTCTCTGGCATTATCTGAAGGACAATCCTTAAAAGAGAGCCTCGTGTGGGTCTGGGGATTGGCATTGTTGTTGTTTACTCCAAAGCCGACATCTTTTAGCTTCTCCCTCAGCTCTGATCCTTTTGATCATCACCTCCATATTGGATATAAAATGGAGAATGAACAGCTCTGCAATACAAGTGACTTTCAGAGTTCTGTGACTCTTTGAAGGCTGCCAAACAAGTGTCTTTCATCTCAAAAACCAGCAGCCGCCTTGTACAAAAAGGAGAACAGGACAAAATGAGAGAGAAAGGCAGTGTCCAGGGCTTGGAAATGAAAAAGTGAAGATTGTGGGGTCTCTTTGTGATCGCATTTCCTCTAAGGCCTCCTGTGAGAGAAATGACTTGTACTTCATACAGCATTGATAGTCGGGCATCTATCAAACATCCTGAGCCTGAAGAAGGGTGAGAACAAATAAAAAAGTGTATTTAGCAGGCCAAGCAGGCTATTTGCTTTCTGATAAGTCATGCTAATTCCCTCTATCGTTAATGAGGTGACAAACCAAAAATGTGTTGATGCATGAATGGGCTCCTACAGGTAATGCAGACTGAATTTCAGAGACATACTGATACTATTGAAATCTGTCTCTAATTTGATTCATTTCCCTTTTTTGTCGAGAGCCATTCTAGCCTTCTTCAGTCAATACACAAGTCGTTATCATGCTTTGAAGATTCTGGTATTGTTGGGTTGCTACTATGACATGCATCAGGTTGATTTGAACCACAAAATCCTGACTGTTACTATGGAGAGAGCGGAACATGAAGTTAATTAAAAAGAAGGAAGAGGTACAAATGACTAAATGAGTAAGTTTTGTTGTGGAGCAGCCCACAATGGAAAAAAAAGAAAAGAAAGGAGGCTCATATTTCCAGAATCTATTATCCTTGAATTAATGATGGAACAGGAGCAGTAGTGTTCCCCCACTGAGACATGAACCAGATTTCAACCCAGAGCTCCCTGGAGGTGAGGGCCGGCATCTCTCTGACAGGACATCTGGTCCCTGAGCATGGCCACCAGGGGGTCGATGTCGCCACCTTAATTGTAATGTCTCCCTCTTCCTCCCTGTAAAAAACTAGGGCAGCTTTCCATAAAAGGAGAAGAGGAAGGGGGGAGCCACTATTTGCTGGGCCGTGTCGGCATGCCACATCATTTCAGCTGACAGCTCTAATAAATTACAGCAACAGATCGCTGTGAACAAACAAAGCTTAATGGAAATAAAGTGAGAATTATCAGCCAAGAAGTAAAAGGAAAAAAAGAATTAAATTAGTGCAAAGAGGGTGGATGAAAAGATGTCAGGCCCACATAACACAGGCATTAAATGGGCAAATTGCCACTTTGAGAGATAGGAAATGTTTCGTTCTCATCATTGCTTGTGTTGAAAATGGAAAATAATGAGAGAATCTCTGAGCAGACCTAACACGTCCCTTATCTGAGTCCTCAAAATCTTCCCCCTCCATTGCTTCTCTCCTCCCTCTCTCGTTGTTTTGCCTTCCAGAAAAAAATATTCTGCAGATTGTTTTGCTCTGTAGGACCCTTGCTCCATCAATTCAGCCAGGCCAGAGAAAGCCTGGAAGCTTATGTCGTTAAAATGCTTAGGCATGTGGAAGAGAACGACAAGAGATGGGAGGAGGGCGAAATGGTATGTCAGGGGAAACATTTGTCAGGTGCTATCAGTACGAAAGCTGTCCATCTAGAGACCCTTGAAAGAAAGGCAGGTCAGAGAGGGTCCAAATGGACCACTCCAACTTTCTGACTCTGTCTTGGGGGAAAAAAAAATAAGCCAAATGCCGAAGGAAGTACAACCAGCCAAAATGTAAAATGCAAAAGATCCCCAAAATATGCAACAATCCCATCAGAACATGAAGTGCCAGGTGCACAGTAAGTGTTGTTAAACTTAATTAAAAAGAATGAAAGCTCCCGGCTTGGCAAAGTGAACACACTGCCTCTGAGAAAAGGCGTTTCATAGAATACAAGTAAAGCTAATTGAGGCAGTCTTAGGTGAGTTTAATGATTCGTCACCATGGGGAGTAAAGGTCAGTCACAGAGGTTTTACTCTATCCTGTGCAACTTTCTTTTTCCATCTGCCACTTATGTGAGTGAAAATTTTTTCTGGGCCTCCTGTGCTCTTGTTTTTATTCACTGATGTTAGATTCCCCCTGTGACATGAGATACAGGCTTCCTAAATCCAGTCTCTTCTTTTTTAAATTTTTTATAATTCATTTAGAAAGACATGAGTTTAAATGCATTACGTATTACTAACATTTAAATTATTATTATTTCTTTTTAAAAGTCCTTAGCTGTGTTAGCAATGATATCCCGCCTTTTAGAAGAGGCTTTCTGTCCAAGTTTAATCAGGTCCCAAAAGATGAGAGACTGAGGTAGTGAGATAACCATTTGGCTTTTCCAGAAAATAAAAATCCTTTTTAGTTCTCAGAATAAATGGAGTGGTTGAAGATGCCACAGGGGTGCTGTTGTGTTGCTGAATTAAATAGTGAAGCATCTGAGCCCTGCGGGGAGGTCCTTAACCATGGGCTGAAGTTTTCTCTTGCCCACTTTGTTAGCCAGAATGTATTGGACCTGAGCCAAGGTTAGCCGGCACCATGGACATAGAATCCCATTGCTTTTATAATGAGCTCCGAAAAAGAAGAGGTCAGACACCACAAGACTCAGATGAAAACTAATTGAGAATGTCACTCAATAACAATAAACCAATAAGCAGAGCTGCTTCCTCTTTATGCATGGGAGCTCTTTGAGTAAGCACTTAAAGTGGAACGAGGAGAGTAGCTAGGGGAGAGGGGTGTGAGGTATAATATTTGTGCCTGGGGGATACTGTACATCCTGCTTTTCAGAAACATTTCGTGTGTATTTATGTCTTCGCATATTCTCGTTGTTGTGTGTGTCTTCCTGCATGTACCTCTGTGCACCTATGCATGCCTACTGTGTGACATGTACTCGACGGAGTTTGTGCACTTAGTCTGTGTGTGTACGAGTGTGAGTGTGAAGAGACCACAGAGGGCCGTCCAACAGAGAGCACTGCATTTCAAAAAGGTGCCAGAATGAGTTTGTCACAGGGAGCGTAAACTTGAGGAGAAAGGGGACTGCGGAGAGAGAGAGACTTTCCCCAGGCACCCAGAGTCTGTCAGACTGATTAAGTCACACGGCTGGAGTGAGAGTTGGGAAACTGAACCAGAGCATGCTAGGGGAGCACGGTATGACAGCAAAGAAATAAAGAAATAAATAGCAACATGTAAGTATTAACATGACTGCATGTCACATGTGCACTTACTTATACCTGACCCTAGAGACTAATGCTGGGACACTGCACACCAGCCTGCATCCCATTATTCCACCCCGCAGCTTCCTCACCCTCCGGCGACATAAAGCAGGTCAGGGGCATCTTAAAGTTCATGAAATGCAACATGACAGGACAACTTTAACATATGCCTGTGTGACAGTGAAGCAAATAGATGACTGATGGTAGAGCAATGTGTCTTAAGGGGAAGAAAGAAAACGCATTTTAAGGAACACTGACAATATCTCTCCCTTGACTTACTTCTGCTTTGAGTTTCTTCCCAGACACATGTAAGAAAAAATGGTCCAAAAGCTGCATTTTTTTATCTTGAGAATGTATGGACCTATACTTATTTCTGAAACATGAACATATACAAAACATCAGCCCACTCGCCTGTCTGTCACTGCTGCTGTATGTGTCAGAAATGCCAAGAACCTTCGAAGAATAGCAGGCTACCATGTCACATGGCCCTATCATCCACCAGACTAAAAGATGAACTCTTGTTCTTTGTTCAGGGGACCCTGGCTGCTCTGAGATGCCCTACTTGGTCTCTATCTCTCTCTATCTGTCTCTCCCTGCCACACTGAGGAGCACTGCAGACATGTTGGTATAGAGCAGAAGGGCAGCATCATTAACAATACTGAAGGCTACCCACATAGAAAACTTTTGGCATAAAGTGCAAATGAGACAGGAGATAGAGAATCGCTTCCAGTAATGCCCTCAGTAAAGCCAGGTACATGGTTGATATTGCTCACTAGCTGGAAATGTGAAAAAAAAAGGCTTCTATCTCAACTCCCACAACTGGCCACCCCCATACTGAAATTAACATCACTCGTCCTCTCCTCCACAGGCTCTACAGTCCCACTGCTATGCCAAAGCACAATCTATAGCACCTCTAGCATCAAATGCTAATTGCTCAGTATTCGAAGAGGGAAAAGGGCTCCCTGAATTAAGAGTCATTTAGCGAGAGACTGAGTTCAGGACAGCACTGCGATGCCTGCAAGCTAATGTCTCTGCTATCTTGCATAGAGCTCTGAAAGTGTAGTGCCGAGTGAAAACGCTCTCTCTCCACATTATGATGCAAATTCAAACCTGTGCTTAGCTTCACGAGTAATTACCGTGGCAGAACAAAACAGCACAGTTAATAGGTTCAAAGTATTCCATCAAACAAGAAACAAGAAAACTACCTTTGTGAGAAAATATGGCTTTTGTCTGTGTTCAGGGCCCAAAATCAATGTGTACTAAACAGCACTTTGGTCTTTGCACAGATTTTAATTTGTCAGACAAGAACTTGGTTCAGCTGTGTTTCTTTCAAAGGGAATTGAAACAAATAGATTTCTCAGTATTGAGGAGCACTGCAGGAAGTATTTTCCCCCCCTTACACTGGTGCAAACAATGGGGGCAGTGTGCGCCTTTGATCAAGGGCATGTCTATGTTGATGACAATGAAGAATCTGCAGGCTGTCCCAAGAGTGTTGTAACCCTACCTTCAAAGTACACTTGTTTTTCCTTCCCAACATCCTCTTTTCCGCACCTTTCTTCACTGTGTTGACTGAATCTTTTATTTTTGTCGAGATCAGTCAGCAACACCATCAAAGCATCACAGAACTGAAACTGCTGATTTATAAATTTTGATGACATTTTGGTCCAACATGCAACACAAACAGACAGAAAACACGTGAATAAATTACATTATTAATTTGTAGATGTTCTTAGCCGCATTACTGTAGTTTGATCACTGAGTCTACATGGTGTCATTTTGAATATTTCACGGTGAGTGTATGTGTATATGTGTATTTGGTGGAAATGTGATCAGTGTCAGAGGCCAGTTCCTCTTTCTGGTCTATCCCCGGTTTTCTTAGGGCCATCCGCTGACACTTCACCGTGCTCTCTGTCTGAGCGGTATCAGCAAGACAGGCATAAAGAGCAATCCTCTATGACTGGGACCGACCCCAGTGCTGTGGCTGGGTCAAGGTCTGTGCCAGCGACACCAGCTGGGTCCCTCTGCCACTTGCAATACATACTTGGATAGCATCATACAACTGCAGACAGCGTGTGGGGGTCATAGTGACAGACACTTGAAGACCATGGTGATGGTATCACACAGTTCTCTGATCTATCTATGTGACTTTGTACTTAATTGGAAATCACCTCTAACTGACAATAGCCTGATCACTCTAATTAGGCAGGTAATGTGTATCGGTGTACTTGTCTTACAACTGCCCTCGTGTTTTTAACATATAGAGGCTTAATTAGGAACCTTTCCAATGTACTGGCCTTAAGTAAGACTAGGATCTAAGAGCTTGCAAATTAGTAGACCCTCAAATATAAAGATATAGGTATTTGGATGCTCAGTCTTCATCATGAGAGGCAACTATCAAGTCACAACAAAAAAAAGGTTGTTTATTGCACTGCGGAGTGAAAGATTGTCTTACATACGAAATGAAAGGAACCGATCCTTAAAACCTCTAGTTTGTTTACAAGAGACAGTAAGTCTGAGCTCCTGCTAGTGGCCTATAGAGTCTGCAATATTCAGTATTCATTACAACGCACGACATGATAGCATTGGATGGATCAAACGATCTGAATGATTTTCAAACTGATGATTTTTTTTTTCATTAGAGCTTTGCAAGTAATGTTTATCCTGAAGGTGACACTAAGGCCAGAGTTAATAAAAACAAGATGGTTTTCCCCTTTTTGAGCATGAATCTGCTTGATGTATCTGATGGAAGTGTATTGGCCTATTAGAATATGCATTCCATTATCTTGCAGTGTTGACATTTTGACCTATGGTTGAAGAAAAGTCCAGGGAACACCAAAAACACCAATCTTGCCAGTAGTCGTTTCGATATAGTGTGTTGCTTTGGACAGACAGAACAACTCACTGAAAAAAACAGCAGAAAAACATCATGAATTTTTGGCTGGGGCAAAAACAGTAGACGGTGTTACCATCAACTGTATATCAAATATAGTATGTTCTCTGTTCCATGTGCCTAGTTAGACTGATTAGCTTCTGAAGTATTTCCAATAAAACAAAAAGTCTAAATTCACTTATGACCATTACTTCTTCACATTATATAAGTTTTAGGTGTTTAAAATAAATTTGCAATTATGTTACTTGACAATTTAATGTAGCATGCGAAACATAAAAATAAACAACCTGAAAAACCTTTGACAGGCACTGTACTGTATATTTATATGTTCAGTCTCACTGTCAGCTGGTCAATAAAACAATTAAACACAGCAGTGTAGTGAAAAGAATATGCCCACTGAGACAGACACGGAGCCACAGAGCCAGCTCGGCTCTTTAATCCAGGCACCCCTTTTTCTTTCGCTTCTCCTTGCAGAGTGCTCTGAACCAGCTGCGAAATTGAATTTTCCACCCCTGTGTGTACGTGAACCAGCCAAGCACTGCATTGTCAGAGTACTCAATTAGCTCCCAAGGCGGAAGCCAAAATGTTTTCCAACAGCAAATGTATTCTTCACAGGGCAAGTTCTCATTAGCATAATGCTTCTATTCCTATAGCACAGACTTAGAGTGCCTTCCCAAGGTTGAAAACAAAACCGGCAAAAACAGCCTGAAGCTTTAATACCACTGTCCCTCCATGCCATATCATATCGTACTTAGGAGTAGTGTAGCCTTCAGTGAGGAGAAATGTTAACCTCTGCTTAAAACTTCTTATTAATATTAGTAAATACCCTTCCTGGTATGAGGAACACCTAGCAGAGATGTTCTGTAAGGGCCTGCATTTGTTCTTTTTCTTCTCATGCTCAGGTTTTTATCTGGATTCACATGATACAGAGAGCACTCCTCTGGGTCTCTTATAACTCATGAAAACAGATGTTGAAATGCTCTTGTCCTATTTTCTCATTGGACAAGCTGAGCATACAGAATTCAAGTCCTGTGATAAATCGAAAACAAAAGAGATTCAAGCCTTTAAGACCTTATAATGCTTTACTGAAAGTTGTTGTAATTTTGCAGAAAAAATGAATCACTCTGTTTACTGAATGTGCTGACATTGAAACAGTTGGCTGAAGCATTAGAAATACTGCACTGACAAGTAGCTGAACAATTCTCTGACAAAGTGACATTGAAGTCACACAACTAGACAAACTTTTTTTTTTTTTTCAAGCTGAATCGTTGAAAGGAGGCAATAGAAAAAAAAAAAAACACAGTATCAACAACTGGAGACACTCAGTAGGTGGAAACCACTCTTACGTGGAATCCATGCAGTCACTTTTGTTTGACTGAAGTGGCGCTATGGCAGTAATACAGTGGATGTAGCACAGGCGGCCATGCAGTCAGAGGGTTGTAATCTCGCTTGCCAGTGCCCTATAGTGCTCATTCACTCTCATTATTAAGGTGCCACCGACTCCAAATTTAGAGCTCCTGTGTTTGTCACCTGCCCTGGGCCTTGTATATCAGCCCTGACACACACATTCACACACATCCATAACAGCTCCCATCACGCAGACAAGGCATGGATATCAAATGGGATGTGGGGGTTTTTTGTTAATGGTTTGTGGTGGTGGGAGTCTCACTCCCACCCCACGCTGGTGTAAATGTGCCAACGGCCTTTCTCACAGAGGGTCCTGTCACAAAGATTGGGCAGACAACAAAAGTGAGACAAAGTGTCACTCTGCCAAAGCAGCTTAATCTAAATGGGACTGCAGGCAAGGCAAGGTAGCATGGGTAATGGCGTTTTATGTGATTTTTTCCCCCCTTATTTTCCTTTTTTTTAATTGAACCTTATCTTTCACTGACAATTTTCACATAATTATTTAAATGTATTTCAAGGGAATCTAATAATGAACCTGCCAGTGGTTATAAGATCTGTTTTATTTTTCATGCACATATGATGGTGGATGAAATTATCTGATGTGCTTACCATGAAAAGTGTGAAATAGACTGAAAGAAACACTGTTAATGAGTTAAATTGATTTACTTCATAGTCCTGTAGCTATTCAATTTGAAGCTGAAGTAATTAGAGGGAAGAAAGGGTGAAAATGAATGGAACTGCCTGCTTTTTTCCCCAGTGGAAATCAGAGTTGGAAGAACATACATTAACTCTGATGTATATTGGCTATGTAGACACATGTGTACGTGTTATTGTGTGTGTGTGTAGGCATGTCTTTCAAAGTGGGCATCTGTGTCTGCTGTAAAGCTTCTGAGTTAACCTTCTCGAGGCTTTTAATTGAGCACTCAGATTAGTGCGCCCTCTATAAGGCAGAGACAGCACCAGGATTAACCTTGTTTTAAATGTGCCGTTTGAGAAAGATTGGTTGACCTTACTGTGACCTAGGCTTTGGACAAACTATCGCACTTGATAGAAACTGGCTGTTAATGGACTTCGCAGTGCCAAGAAACACCCTGATGACATATGCTCATGTTTGAGATTAATATCGTTTGCCTTCCAATGCTCACTACTTGCTATAGCTTCAAATTAATTTCCTTCTTTGGCAAGTCGTTTTGGCCCCTGTCCCTTGGCAGACCTTCTCTGAAGCTGATTTTTTTCTCAGAATGACTATGATCTAATTTTGTGACTTGCTCTGAACTCACCTGCCTCAGCCAGGAACAGTCTAAATCTCTATAGCCAGAAGTCAACAGTTTCTGCACCACTTGTGTCAAGATTTTTCTTGACACAAGTGAGTGAAGTATAGAGGTATAAACACACCCAAAAACCAAGGCAAGTCAATTCAATCAAGAGGCTTGCACGTCAAATGTTTCATAATGTTGGCTTAAATGTTGCCGTTTGGACCAAAGATGGTCCTCATCAGGTCAGGAGAGAAATAGAGGTACTGCAGAAACAGGGGAAGAGGTACCTTTAATCCTTCCCATTAACAGAGTCCATTGCCTGGGATTGGGGCAGTTGGATTCTCTGTCTGAGATGAGCTGCACTTCCTGAGAAAATGAAACAGGATGATGGAGATCAGTGACAATACCGGCTGGATAATCGTGCCCAAATCACAGCAATCTGCTCTCAATCTCCACCCCGATCTACACGCACTACCGTCAATCCATCCCCATCAAATCCCTAAATCCCGACAATCTGTAGCACTCAGTTTAGGACCTCTGTTAATCCACCTAGCAAGCCCACATTACTGGACAGGAAGGTACGAGATCCCCTGGACCCTTCCTCCCTCTAGAAACCAAATTTGGCCCTTTATGTCCCATTTTATACTCCTCATCACTGATCCATTGCTGTTTGATGGCCTCCTCTTAAAGCGAGCAGGTGTAAACTCATTTTTATGTGGTCATATCTACACTGATACATGAACTGAGGGAAGCAAAAAAATATGCAGAGTTAGTTTTAGCCTTGTGCATCTATTTATTCAACATCAACTGGGATATTAATTTAAATACCAGCAATGCAGGGTGGAAATGCAAAACGAGAGGACTTACTGATTACAAGGAGACAACAAGCCTGATGTGGGTGGAATATGTTAGGTTTATGAAAAGATGTGTGTTTTCGGATGGTGTGATTCAAATACATATGCTACCAGAGGGAAGGGAATGCACTGTATTGCTACAACACAATTTACTTTTTTACTAGTAACAAGGTACAACCTCCAATATTGTACCAAAGAGTGAATGTGTTGTGCACTGTTGGAGACAAAGGGTTCCAGCCTTGTGGCTTAAGGGCAATTTCAGGCACCTGAAACACCAATTGGCTCACTGTTGAGTTTGATAGGATGAGGAATCTTGATAAATGAAATGTACCTTGACTTTTCCTGATGAATCCACTCGGCTGCAAACCTCAACCCCAGAGCCTATTATTGCCTGGAATCCCACTGTTTGTGATTGGTGCGACCGCCAGAGAGGTTAGCAACCAATAATTTTCTTTTGAGCATTGATACAGAAAATGTTCAAAAGCAAAAAATGTACTCAACACCCCTAAACATAATATAGAAGAATGAAGCAGTTTCTCCTTGACACCAAGCACATGTTATGATGTATAAACAAGAACGACTTTCCTAGGACTATTCTTTCTTTGCACAGTATCTGTTCAGAAAAAAAGTGTTTTTTCTATTTTGTGTTTCTTGACCAAGTATAATTTTAATCTCTACAATTTGACACTTGTGCTCGTGAAACAATAGGCTGACTGCAGCATTCTGTATATCTTTATCTTTCCTCCTGGGGCCATGTGAAGGTCTTTCTGGTCGTATACATGCCATGGCAAGGGAAGGATTTCTTCCACTACTTTCAATATATCTCCTCTCAAAGGAGCACTGAGGAACATGGAAAATGAGCTTTCCACATCTTCAATACTGTTACTTGCTAACCATGCCATAAACTAACTCAATCTGTTTTGTGTCTGGGTTCTAGATGATGCTTTCTCTCGTGTAGTAAATGTTGTATTCTAGAGATATGGACAGTTGTTTTGGAAGGTTACAGGTTGTCACATCTGGACCTATGACTAGCTGTGAATTTGCCAACCATTTTGAGGTAAATAGTATCTGATTTCAAGAGCCTCAGTTTTTTCCTTTGAAAAAAGAGTTTAAAATCCATTATGGATTTAACATAGATACATTATAGATGTTTTAGTTTCATCATAATTTAATGGTCATCCACATGAAAAAATTAGTAACCTCTTATTAAAAATCCCTCTCAGTTGAAATTGTGTGAAGTTCTGATTTAGTGAGTTTTTGATCTACATCCACAAGTTCTTCTCTCTCCTTGGAGATCTATATTTAATTGACTCTGATAAACAGTTGTGTACAGTTTCATTTGATTTATTGCCTTGTTTATTCAGCTTAACTTCAAACTCACACAGCTAAGTTCAAGCGCTGACTGTAAACCTACAGAAGACAGATAGAGTTCTTGTCCTTGCTGCACAAAAGGACTGACCGTCTCATTGAGGGGAGCTTATTTTTTTCACATCTTCTTTGAGACAGCGAAGTCTCAAAAAAGAAAAACTGGCAAGCACCTCTGGTTTCCTTTCCAACAAAAGTACCCCAAGAGCATTGAACTTAAGTAGGATTAGACTGCAGAATACAGTCATATTTGTTTATGTAAGTCCTCTTGCTTTGTTCTGAATGGAAGTGAGCTTTCTCCAGTTAAGAGTCAAGGAAAGAGCTTCAAGGTCCTTTTGTTGACTTGTCGTTGAAGAGATTTCTCACCATTTGACATTCTTCAATGCATATATTTCAATATTTAACAAATATCTATTCCAACAGCCTTGGCGTATAACAACATTTTCAGCTAACACCTTAATAGATGACTGATTGAAAGTCTGAATAAAGACCATTAAAACATAAACCTCTCATTAAGCACTGACTAGAGCTGTCCTTATTGAAGAAATTCTAAGTTGCCTAATTGTCACGGGATTTCTTTCTTTAATAGAGTAGTAGTAAATTGTTTTTCAAGTATCACTCCTGCAACAGAGGAATGCAGTCAACCAGAAGGATTCCTTAAAAGCTCGAGCTTATTAAACAACAAATCATATTTGTGAATCCTGTTGTGTTAGCAGAGATGTTACCATCATTTTTTAGTAATGACAGATGCAGTACCTAGTATCACATTAACACATCACATAAAATAATCTGACTGAAGTGTGGGCAGCCCTAGAAGTCACACTCAATGAAAAGATTTTGAGGGTTAATATTCATACACTTTCAGATATTCTGTACTGAAACAGATTTACCCTCTGACTGACCGCAGGGATGAGTCACTGATAACTCCCCTTTAATGTGAGCCTGTCCTAAGACAAGGCTTTTTCACAATGCTTTCTCAGTCTTTGTCAAGATGCAGTCTGTTACTTAATATGAAAACTAAAACGCTGCCATTTACTAAGAACATCCCCATCATCCTTTCAGATTCTCCCAACTCTATGTTGTTTGCTTCACAGCTGTGAGTTCAGCAGCCCTAACCCGAGATGACAACCCAAGTTACTTGGCATCTTTTGTCAGTTTGTCCCAACATGTTAGCTCTGCTTTTGATCATTCACTGTGTATTTTGCAGTTTAAAGTCTGTCATCGAGTGTACCCAAAAATACCATCTGCAACATCTGCTCCACATATAAACAAACAGCAGCTGCCAACAAATGTGGTGGATTAGCCCTTGAAACACCCTAAATGCTGCGCGACATAGCGTCGATTTTTTAGCAGATATTTACCTTCTCATTAAGTTATGAAGAATTTACTAGTTATTTTGGAGCTTCAGTTTTATATCTTTATGCAGCTTGATGGTTCACAGTATTCGCATCTGCATAAGCTTGATGGCAGTATGTTTTAGGAATTATTAGGATAAATTCTTGAGTTTTGCACAGTATATTGTCATATTCCTGTAGGCAGGATGTGGAAGCCTGGACTTAGAGACTTTACTGTGTAGACACCAAATCTTCACTGTGAGATGGGAGTACTTAGTGTAAGTTGCTATGGCAATAAGCGAAACAGGCATGTTGATGGGGGAATTCAATGTGGGGCACGATATGGATGACTAACGTGCTGTGCTCAAATAGCTTCGTAGATGCAGAGATCATACCTTTAAGACTGAGCCTCCCTCCATATAGCATGAGCTGGATTTGATGGGTGCACATACGTAGCCCTCCCCATTTGATGGTACTCAGGGGATGTTGCATGGAACACACAAAAAAAAAAAGCTGACGGCAGAACTAATTCTGTTGTTTATAGTTTAGGCTCATTGTTTTAGTTTTTATTGGACAATTTTCACAGAAAAGTATTTTAAAAAGGAGCAGATCGGTTTAAACTGCAGTTCTCTTGCCTCCGATGAGAAAAAGTGAAGGGAATACATTTTGTGCTGCAAGTTTAATTTTCAAAATTAGACTTATTGGACTTGTATTATGGACATTATCAATTTGATTGATTTAATTTGTTTGATAAATTAGAAGTTCATAAATGTATCTAAGGCATGACTCTCATTTGCATTAGTTTAAAACCACCAAGGACACAATAAAGCTGAAAAGCTTATTTCCATTGTCCTTCATCAGCAAATTATCATGACTCACATATTTAACATTCAAAATAAATACTGATTAATTCCACCATTTAAAAAAAGAAAAGCAAAACTAATGATCCCTATTTATAGTTAATGGACATAGTACTCTAAACCTTGCTTGTAACTACAGTTTAGGTAAAAGCTGTGTTTGATCTGCTTTTCATCTAAATGAAATGCAGAAATATTTCATTTTCTTGTCATGTTCTTCAGGAGACAAGCCAGAGTATTTCTAATCTCCACTCACAGATGCAGAGTACAGAAAGCACTTGTTTAATAAATTGACTCTCATATTTACGGTTCTGTGCAACATGCATTACAGCATAGTTACAAAGTCAAGGTGAGCATTTGGAGTAGTGGAACACCAACAACTGTTCTTCGGTGAAGATTATCTACAGCCAGTCCAAGAGCCATCCATTTAAGTTACTTTATCATTACCAGGCACAGAGTATGGATCCACAGAGCGAAATGGAATAGCTGGGAAACTAATGGCACTTGACAGATACTGGTGTGAGATAGCATGCTTATCTTTGTATTATGTGAAAAGAAGGCATTTTCCCAGATCACAGTGTGTACGGTGCAGCGTGGGGGTGTTGGTTGGGTGACGATGTGCTGGGCGGTTGGGTGGGGGTTGTAAAAGGAGGGGGGTGGTAAGGAGAAAGTTATAACATAATGAAACAACCACTTCGTCACTTTCAAACCAGTAATTTGTAATGGCTGGTTAAATGTTACTTGCTATCCGTTCACAATATTTCTCTTAGATGGAACATGAAATGTACCAAAAAGAGAGGTTTTGCTTCAGAAAATTGCAATAAATCATCTACATTACATTTTTTGTCTTTTTTTTTTTTTGCCACATCTTCACTTGAAAGCAATCAAACCACCAGTATGGCACTCCTCAGAGCAATAGATTTGTCTTTGTAATACTGTGTTGTGGACATGCCAGGCTAGCTTTAAAAATTGACAAAAAACCATTTAAGGTAGATTCCAGTTTCAGGGAATAGCAGACACTACACTCGCTTATGAATGGGCTTTCTACAGTCACACATTGCAGTTGATTTTATATGAGACGTGTGTTTGTTCCTAAAGCAATAAGTTACTGTATGCCTTATTAATTCCACTATATGCATAAGATGATTGATTCATTTTAAAGCTGGGCCCCTCGAATGACAAGCAGTAAAAGTGACAGCAGGGTTGTGAGCCTCCCCGACGGTAGACGTACTGCTCTCTACAAGGTGGGTGGTTCCACCCTCTGATTGCTAATTACAATTAGTTACGATTCAATTACACAAGGTCAGTGACTAAATCAATCTTTGGCAGGCACAGTTCTGTGTCAGGGCTATTGATTGAGGGGTACCACTCACACAGACCTGTAATTTTAATATTTCCTCAGCATCTGAATCACCATATGAAAAAAACTCATACAACTGTCATGAATAGAAGTGGGAAGATGGCTGTAATATATAGGCTTTCCTCTCAACGTCACCTCGTTGGGCAGCCTCTTTGGCTTGAGTGATGGACGGGGGGAATGAGTTTGTGCTGCTCTCTCTCTCTGTTTTTTTTTTTTTTTGCACAGATGTGAGACATCAGTCAGCAGCACCGGAGATTGCATTACCTCCCCATTGGCTGTTTACAAAGCCTAAGTGATAAGAGAAATGACTTAGTAAATAACTAAGACGTCCCTGTAAGCTCTCTTCCTCTGTGTGGGGGTGTGTGTTTAAGTGTGTGTGTGTGTTTGATACACTCATCTACTAAACTGCTCTCAATTAACTGGGTGATTGTTTTCACCAGATTGGCCCCAGTGATTAGACAGTGTGTCCTGAGCCCGAGTGTATTTGTGTATATGCGTGGGTGTGTTGGTGTGTGTGTGTTTTTAACAGTTTGAAGGTTGCTCTGATCAAGGTCGTGCTGGAGGAGAACCTGATTAGACTTGTATAAGACGATATGTAACATATCAGTATCTCTCCCACTGATGCTGTCAGTGTTGCCTACTGAACACTGTCGTTAAGGGGAAATCTGCTTGTTTTGATTCAATAAACTGTTTACTGAGGCATACTGATCTGACTTATTGCTGATTATACACTCAAAAAGCTCATAAATCTTACATCAGTCTATGAGATGAGGTTATTTAAATGCATGGCAGGACATACTGCTAAACATCCCTATAGAAAATGATTTTCAGGCTTTCAATGTGTGTGATGCAATTTCCACTACTGCTAAAACCACATGTTATTGGTTCTCTAATTTACAGCTACCAAGAATGACCATGGGTTTCCAGAACATATTTTGTTTTATTTAGCCCGACAGAGTGCTTATATTTCCTTTACAGTAATTGGCATCCATTACTGGTCTCTTTGCTATCATTGCGATCGTTTTCAATATCATACTCCTATAGCCATATGGTTGGAGTTTTGTGTATACCTGAATGGGAAAAAGTCCCACCCATCATTTTCCAGTTCAACCATCTCTGTTTCTTTTGCATTTAACAAGCAGCACGGTAACACAGCCCAAAATCAAAGCTCACCCACTGCTCCTTGCTGCACAGATTAATCTGAGGCACTCAGCATGAAATTAAGAATTGATTATTGTAAGACGATTCTGCTTGGTTAACTCGATTCAGTGGCATTTGCTCATACAGACTGACACGCCATCCTGTCCCCCGGGCCCTGGCATTAATTCTCTTAAATCTGTGCAGGTGACCTCAATGTTTAAAGATTTACACTGGTGAGACTTTGCTCCCAGTGTCCTTGCCAATGAGAGCCCCGGAGCTCACGAGTGACAGCCACAGCTCTTTGTTGCCGTAACATATGAAGAAAAGAGTGAATCAGCCATGCAGGCTCTCATACGTCTCCTCTACAATTACAGCTGCGTATGCTGAGATGCACTGCATTGTGGTGGCAGGCAGCCAGTCAGTGACAGGTATGACAGCAATGTTCTCGCAAGTAAAATTTTCAGGACAAAGCTGCTGTATCTTTGATGAGTTGTGGTTCCTCCCTCACTGTTGTGGCTCGAGCTCAGAATTTCTCAATAAAGCAGATGCCTCTGCTGTGATGAATGACTGCAATCAAAGCAACATTTTTCCCCAAAAAGTACAGCTAAACTTTGCCCAGCTATGAAGTACATCCAGTGCATGTCAGTGTGTGTCTGCACTGGAACATCTCTGACACTGCAGCCCAAATATACGCACAGAAATAACAGAAAACAGAAATACATAGAAAATATCTCTATCTGGATAAGTCATTCAGCAGTGACTCTGTATGTGTGTGCGTGCCTGTCTGCTCACCTCATATGATCATCCTCACACCTTGGTCGTAATCCTGCACAACGTGTGGTCCAGACAGGGGCTAGAATCTTGAGATAAGTCTTTGGGGTTTTATGGACACACACAGAGATCCATCCGGGGAGCCTAACTGGTATCCCTCTCCTGCCTCTGTCCCCATTTCCTTATCCAACATAGCTTTTCCTTAAATAGCCATCTTTGAACTAATGTGAAGAAAATCTGTCTTGTGGATGATGATAATCAGGTTCTACTCTTTAATAAGGCAAAGCAGATAAATGCTGTCATTTTGATAACTATTTATATGAGCCGAGAGGGGAGAGGGTACACAGGGAAAAAAGGTAGGCTGACAGCTAACTATGTTTATTTATTGTGCTTCATTTCAGTTGTAGTTAAAGTTTTATATTTCCTATTTATGTTGTTTTTAACATTCTGATCCAATGCTATGCTAGAAACAAACTATGTCATAGCAAAGAGTCATATCCAGTGAGGGATAGAGTATTACTGACTAGGTGATTTTACCTCAAAGCATTCAAAGTTTGCCGCAGGTACACTAACTTTGCACACTTTCCACACCTACATGCTGTCAACCAATATCTAGCAGAAATAAAAGAAATGAAGGTTTCTGCACTTTAGGCTATCTTTTCTAACATAAGGCATTCAACCCACGATTTTCTTTTGTTCCTTATGTTTTTTTATAGTGGGTTAGGGGGTCTCCCAGAAGATTCACAGATAATCAATAGCAGCTACAAGTGGGTAGCCCATTGATGCTTTGTCTGCTCTTTCTGTCTCCCACACCACATGAGGGAAATCTCTGATGATACTTTTTTTTTTTAATGTCTATCTCCTGTCTGATTTTTGCTCTGTCCATCCCCTTGTCTGTATCATCCTGCCCATCCCCCCTGCCCTTTTTCTCTCTTTCTGTCTGCCCTCCACTGGCTCCTCAGCTCAGTGCTCACCACGTTCAGGTGCTGGTTCACCTGTCGCCAAATGACCACCTGCTCACTGTGCTCGCTGATACAATAATTCCACCCCATGCACTGGCCTGATATTTGTCAGCTTAAGGGCTATGAGGGGGCTCTGCCTATCATTTAGCATGACAGCACTGCATACTTATTTGCCATTCTATTTTGAGGCTTGATTGACGGGCCAGCAGCCTTGACATTCTTGCAGGCGTTGTGGAGCCTGTTATTATGCATACATTAACATTCTGATAAACACATGGTCGGCCATTGAGGAAATAATTACATGCCATCACTCTGTCTGGAAAGAGTGCGCTTTGTTGTGTGTGTATGCACGCACACACATTCATCTGCATGTTTCATCCCATAAATATGATCTCTGTTCCTCTCGTTCCTCCCCGTCCATTAATGAGTTCAACAGCAGCACCTCCCGTTTGGAAAGCACTCTGCTGAAGCTCAGCATGTACCGCATCTCTCAGAACCCACGGAAAAGCTTGTTGTTTTTTTTTTGTTGTTTTTTTGCATGTTACACATACTTTCCAGAAAGATTTGCGATTTTTTTAAACTACGCAAATCACTCACTCCCTTGTGTCTGATGCCCTTTGTATCTTGAACAGAGCTGTGGAGAAACAGCATGCAGACTTGTTTGTGACATTCTACGTCTCCAACAGTTTGGTTAAAAAGACAAATATCTGCATTGAAGTTTGCTTCTAGAGTAACTGTGCCATAACAGTTTATGAATTCAGTCCAAATAATAAGTTAATCTATGATGGTACCATGGAAAGTTTTACAGCAACTACTAACACAATGGCTTAAAAAATACTCTCTTTACAGTATTATCAGAAAAAAGCCATTGTAACAATCACAATGACTTTAACATTGCTGCCACCAGTAAAGTACATGATGCAATTTTTTATAATGTCATCAAGTAGAATATTTTCTTGTCTATAACATATATAATATGCTTTGACACCTTTGTCAGACCATCACTTTTGAAAACTGACATTCATATTAAAGTTGACAATTGACTCACAATGTTACCTTGCCGCAGCACAAAGGACCCACTGGGCTAATTATAGTTTGGCAAGCAACATATTGACTAACTTCCCAGAGGCTCTCAGTCACCACCTAAATCGAATTCTGTTCACAGCACAATGACACATAATATCAATCAAGCAGCCTGTATCTCCAGACTCCTCAGATCTGATTGATGGGTCATGGCAGTGAATGATCATCAGAGTGTCAGTGGGTTGTCCTGCCTAATCTGCAGAACTCTGACATTAACTTCTGAATACGAGAATATAAACAACTCATTTCATATAAACAAGAGAAGCACTGCAGTGTTTTGCAGCGCATTAGTCTTAAGACTAATATTATGTGCCATGGTTATTACTGCCCCCCCCCTCCTTACACCTTGATCTGCAGCCCTGACACTTTGTGAAATATACATGTGTCAGCAAATGCAGTATATGCAGCTCCCGGAGCACTCCTAAAATATCTTTATAAAACCATGAAGCAAACAATAAAAAAAGGCTAAGAGTTGCAAGTCTGGCAGAAGGTGTCAGATTATGCTATAGTCAGCCAAGCTAATTTAGCGGTAACTCCTGAATTTTTTTGTGCACTTGCACCTGGTTCCATGCATGTGTGTATGTTTAGGTGTTTAAATAGATGGGATAGGATTTGGCTACAGCTTGGGGTCAGATGACCCTTTGGCCCAGCATTTGTATTCCTGTGAAACCTGCAACACCCATGGATTCTCACTCCATCGCCGTGCTGCCTCTGTCTAAGAAGAGAGCCCTCTGGAGGGTTCCATAGGGAGGAAAACCCCCATGGTAAAAGTGCAAATGGCAACATGAAGTATGTCAAGCTGACAAGTAGGACCCGCAGGTCCTGAGGGAGTCTTGTCGGTTAACTGCTGTCTACTAAGCCCAGTATTTGGTGCAGTTTGACTCCCAAGCTCCTTTTATCTTATGGGGCCCCCATCAGTAAATCAAAGATTGCAAACACTGTCTCCCCTTTGTACCTTGAATAGAGCTCAGGCACCCATGGGAGAAACAGAGCTTACGTGAAAGAATACCTAATGCCTGTGTACCAACGGGGGCTGCCCGGCACTAGAGCAGAAATCGAGTGGAACAGTGAAAGCAATGTGATGTGATCGTCAGGCTCTTTTAACACATAGTCCTAGCGAGAGTGCGGCTTTCAATTATTCAACCTTTTTCTTTGCCCTTGAAGTGTACATTAGTCTTGTTTCATTCTCCGTGTGTTAACAAGCAATGTCTGGCCCGCTCCGGCAAGGATGTGGCTGTCACCACCATTTCACTACATTGCTTTTTTGGGAGGGGTGGATGAAAGGCCAATGTAGTGTTGTCATCAGGCATCCGCTAAAAGCAGCTATGGTGACAAATAAATGAAACTGCAGTTTTTTTCTTTATAACTCAGCCTTCCAAATCTTAATAACAGACACCTGAGTATACAGACTCTTGAGGATAGAGACAATGGCCATGTGATAATGGATTTAGCAGGCAGAGTGTGTGTGCACAGATGTAAATCTCTGCTAATGCACACAAACGTGGCAACTGAGATTTTGTAGACATTTGGATTTTGAATTTGTAATGAACAGTACAGCATCATTTCTCAGAAAAGTGTTAGATTCCATATTCTGTGTAACAAAGGCAATGCCATCGCTAAAACAAACATGTGATGCTGCAAAATATTTGTATTTCTAAAGCTAAGTAATTACTGAGCACTGTCATAATGTCACTTATTGCATTCAGACAGTCATTATTACACAGTATGTGAGACTCAAAGGACTAGAAAGTTACAGTGCAAATGACAAGGATTTATTTTAAACCATGTCATTTTACTCTGTGCAGAAAAACATTTTCCCATTACAAGTCCTCACTTCAACATAAATGAAATTCACTTACAACAGAGAATACAGTGGCCATCAAAATGAGGAATTAAAAAAAAACAAAATATGGTAGAGTTAGCTAGCAAGAGATTACTCATAATATCTATACCACTAGGTAATAGAACACATTTTCAGCTCACCAAATGCAAAATATGGCTACTTCCACATGCAGCCATAATTGAATTATCTCAATAAATGAAAACAAATATTTATATATTTTTGTTTGTACATATCAAAATTCCTACAGCAATTAACTACTGTTAGGAACAGCTTATAGCTTACAGCAAAGTTATCTCCTCGTGACCTGGATTTCAACATTGTCTCAAGACTGGGTCTTCAACGTGTGCCAGCCAGCACAGCTTGAGTGCTTATATTTAGACAAGACTGCCGTCTGCCCCAAAATTACTCATGCTGTGCCTCCCCTGGGATTCCTGTTAGCTCATCCGCTGCTCCTTTCTTCAAAAAGGCAAAGGGGCTGTGACCTTTCCTCGCTGCCTGTGGTGTTTGTCCTTTGCATGGTGCCATACCTTGACCTTTTCAGTCCTTTTAGATTCCAGCAGGTAATCAATTAGCTGCTACTTAGATTATCACAGTCAAAGGTGAATAAGGCTGCGGTGGTGTATTGTATGAAATATTGTTTTTAATGATTTCTCAGCTTCCCTAGTCCCTTGGGTATGTGAGGTGCATTGGGGTATGAAGTCTTTGTAACATTCTTGTTGTGTGCAGGGAGTAGGTATGGTGTTGTGATGGGATTTGTCCTTGAAGACAATTTAAGGACACGGGGAAATGTCTACGGTGCTTTTGAGATTGTTAACGCTCAAACTTGGTTCTGTTTGTCTTTGCTAAGGGTTGGGGGAATGCAGGCAATATGCAAAAGGGTCTAGGAAAATGATGAACTTTTTTTTTAATCTGTGCTGTGTTAATTAAGTAAGTACACTATCAAAGTCTGATTATTCAGTGTGTCCAGACTTATCTAATGAGGCCATTTTTACACCTCGTGTAGAAAGACTCTAGATTTTGACTTTTTAACACTTGATTGGGTTGTTTATTTTTATTTCTCCCCCTGACAATCTCTCTCTTAATGAGTCTGTGGTGCGTCTCTAAAAGATTTTAGGGTAAGGAACTTCAGCTTTTCTGCAGTATTAAAGCATGCCTTCTGATTGGGGAAGTGGGCCTCCCTGGTGACCACAAAGCCTGTTTGGTGGAGCATCGACCTTCAACCTGTAAAGGAGCCTAGTACTCTGCTGGGACGACGAAGCAAATGCTCATGGCTGCCTCCTCTTGAGTGGGTGGGCTGGGTTAAGGATTTGCCAGTGTTTATAGTCAAGTATGAAAGTTATTTGGCATGAACAATAGTATGTGCACACTTGATTCGAAGCTTGGAGGAGGAAGAAGCTCTGGGTGAGTCATAAAGATTCAGGTTTGGCAGGAGGTAAAACAAAAGCACTGCTGGAGTTGATTGGAGATGACAGGTAGGTGGAGACTCCGAGAGAACCAGCCTGTTGCTGTCTGAAATCATACAGATAAAATGGGGAGCCTGTTAAGCTGAAGCCTGTTGAGAGGTGTGACAACAGCGGGGGTGATGGGTAAGGGCCTAGACCATTCAATCTGGTTTTCCACAAATTGACTTTGTGGCTAGTGACAAAAGACATTGCTTTAAACCTTGAAATGTGCAGCTTAACTAGGGTTGTTAAGTCTAAATTTGGCACATTTTTATTTGTTTTTGATAATTAGTTTTTAGCCATGCTAATAGCAGAGATAATCATTATGTCTGTTAGTTGGTCGGTCAGTCCACCACTTTAGTCAAGACTGAAATGTCTCCCCACTGACTTTTGATCTAGCACCACCAGCAGGTTAACATTTTCACTAATCCAGTGAAATATCTCAACAACTACTAGATGGATTGGCACAACATGTTTTCAAGACATTCATGGTTCCCAGACGATGTATCGTAATGACTTCCGTGATACCCTGGAACTTTTTCTTTTGCGCCGCCGAGTTTGACATTTGTGTTTTTGAGTGAAATGTTTCGACGACTATTAGTTGGATTGCAATGAAATTTGGTACAGACAGTCATGTCCCCCTCAGTATGAACTGTACTGATTTTGGTGATTCCCTGACCCTTCATCTAGCGCTATCATTAGGTCAGATATACCTGTCCAATACTTTGGTTTATGACTAAATACCTGCAAAACTATGATCATATGCAACTCAGCTGTAGCTTGTGTGTTTAGTGCTAGTTAGCAAGCATGCTAACATGAACATAAACATTACCTGCTTAACATCAGCCTGTTAGCATTGTCACTGTGAGCATGTTAGCAATCTGATATTAGCATTTAGCTTAAAGCACAGCTGTGCCTAAGTACAACCTCACAGAGCTGCTAGCATGGCTGTAGACTCTTAGTCTTGGTCCCTTGCACCTTTTATCTAGGTATTAAAACCTATATATATTTGTATATATTTCTTCTTTTCAACATAATAAGAGCACACACAACCTTCACTGATACAATCAATGTGCTGACAAGAAGCAAAGGCTGAGTTCACAGTTAAGTTCCCTTAACACCCATTCATTCACTGCACACCATTATTGATTGGATGCTCCCCATAAATACAAGCTTTGAGTCTCAAGGTTCAACACAAACAAGTTCACACACTCCCACGCATCCCATGCACACACACACACACACACACACACACACACACACTCACCACTCGCATGCCTGTTGTCAGGCGAGCTTTTCTTTCTCTCACATTTCATGTTTTTCTGTCTCTGCTTCTGTGACTCTCTTCTCTCACTCTCCTTTCCTTCCCAAGGCTTCCTTTAAGGAGTACACACACCACTTTATCACACTGATGAATCTGGTGGGCTTCTCAAGGAGAGGCCGTCCGCCCGTAATGCAAAGACAAATGCCCCCTGTCCTCCGTCAGCCGCTTCTTATGTTTAAGGTGATGCAGAGAGACAGGTTGATTAAAAGAAGGTTAAGAGATGCGCTGGGGCCGTCACTCAGCCATCATGATGGATTGGTGACAAGCGGGTCAAGGGTGTTGCAGCCCAGAGGTGGTGGTAGGAGAATGAAAATGGTCCCCCAAGAACACCCCCTCACCTACATCCGCGAACATACACTCAAACCTTCCTCTCCTTCTTTCCCCTTGCTCTCACCGTGCCACCACAGTTCAACTGGATTTATGATCATACAGGTGTTCACCGAGAGTCGTCTCGGCCATGTTTTAATTAAGCCAGACATTTACTCAGGAACAGTGGCAAAGTCACATAGAGGGGACTGGAACCTGAAGGGATGAGGATGTTGACCTTTTCTCAGTTTGTCTTACTGAATGATTCAAATTCACTGTGTTCCATAATTCATGCTAAATCATGTAGTATTTGACAGCCTATTCCTGTAGGTCCACGATTACTCTACATGTGTAAGAGAAGAACTTATTCCAGAACATATTTTAGCCTTATTTTAGCCTTTATACAAGGTTGTGCATTCAATATACAGATAACAACAGCACCGTATGTAGCAAAATTATAATATTAATGCGAACTGGTAAAGAGATGGTTTGTTATTTTGCTCAAAACTATGACTATTTTCTCAGGTAGTTTGTTTGACCTTGAATACACCGTAGCTGTGAAAAATAGCCTCAGTAAGAGAGAATGGGAGAGGGCGTAATTCCCCCTGCAGCCATTCAGCCATATCTGAACCAGGGATCCACGCTGTCACTGCAGAACTACGTATGCCGAGAGTCACACATGTGTACACATACTTGGGTATATACTGTATGAGCATTCACTCACACATTCATACACATAACCGTCAGCCGCAAAGACAATCAAGAGCAGGGTAACTGTCTGCTGAAGTGCCATATCGCAAATAGGCATATTCTGAATAAATTGGTTTGTGATTATTTTCAGGCAAGTGATTAAATATCAGGTTCAATTATGCTCAACTTGAGTAAAACCACACAAAGTAAACAAACATCTAAAATTAATCTTTTTTTTTTTTTCAAATCAACTTGATAAAGCCATTTGAATATTAAACAGCTTAACTTTATTGAAGAGCATACGATAACTGTAGCACTGGTACTCAAAGACATTCTCTGCTTTCTTCTTCTTTCTTCTTTAAATCCTCAAAAAAAATTGTACCTCCAAAAGTAGGATACATACAAAAGAAAACAATGCACATTCAAAAATACTTGTCAAAAAACAGTCCTGCTGCTGACCGGGCAGGTAGCCACTCATAGTTTAGGATAAGGGAGTGGCCAATCAGATTTCAGGGGTCACCCCAGGCCATTCCCTGGACACATGCCTGCCTTACTACTGAAACAGACAGTGTGTATAACATAGTACTGTCTCACATACACATGTAACTGGCTGAGATGCACTGGGCTGATGAGCTGTGAGCTTAAAAGAAAAGCTACAGTGTGCAAAGTTAAACACTCAACCAAGGCTACTGTCACTGTGTTGTTTGTCGACGCTAATGTTATTATTGTTGCTGATGTTCTGCAGCTATTTCCTTCCTGTCTTCATAATGCATGAGCTAGACTGTATACCTGTTATTATTTTGGATATGTTGGCCTTGCAACAAACACAGCGACTTAAGGGAGGAAGCAGGCAGCACAACCAACTAGTATAATCTTAGCAGCCATCTGTCTGTCACAGGGCCTCAGGAGGGAAGAATCAAACCAGACAAAGATGGATTGTTACATTTCTGGATTTCAATTCAGATCTGTGAGAGTACGCACACTCACATCCTTGTTTAGCACCTGAGAATTACACAGCAAAACCAGCTTGTTGACTGAGAAGAGTTTATCTAAGATTCCCATCACTTTATTCTTTTGCTTGAGGATAATGCCTGAAGTTAAATTCAGAGGGAAGCTGTGAGTCTCCTGAAGAGAAAAGTTGTGTATGTGTGTGGGATTAAGGAGGCACCAGTCTCGCTCTCTCTGCCATGTCTCAAATGACCACAACATCATGTGTTCCATGAGCCTGGCTCTAGCAACAGTAGCCTGGAAGAGACTGTCTGTGGATTTCCATGTATTACTCTGGGAGAAGTTCTCTCTTCATTTCATTTTGAAATAGGGAAAGATGAGGAGATCCATCTTTCTATTTTTTTCTCCACCTTTCCCAGTGGCATCAGAGGTATGCTTATCTGAAGTAGCAGATGCACAGAGCTCATGGGACCTCATCAGAAAGCTTCTGTGAAGGCATACCTGCTGCCGGTGAACCGTTACCTTCATTCCTTCTCCATCCTTTTGAACCCCCTAACCCCTAGCCTTCTGGGCTGAGGGACAGGCACACCAATTAAACCAGGGAAGAATCTAATGTCATATGTAGTGAAGTGACAACTTTACCTCGCATGGGAAGGGTCCCATCTAGCCTCAATACATTTTTCCTCAAGAGCAAATGCATAGCAAGTGGTGCCTCGAGAGAACAGCGAGCAATGGTGCTGTGGAGCACTGCTTCAGGAAGTGATTGCTTATATATCACCCAATTGTATTCAACCCAAAGCTACAAATAAAGAGGAGTCTCTTTTGGAGTTTGAGGCTGGTAATTACTTTGTCCTTTGAGGGGAGAAATCATATGTTTGTCTCACAATACAAATCACTTGGATCAGGGTCTATGTCAGGGGGAGACACCTGTGTTCACATTCGGTCCTGAGCCAAGAACCTCATTTAACTTGTGCAGTGTATCTAAAATGTATCCTAATGGGAAATTTAGATGTAGAATTTGCAATGCATTAAGAGCCGCAATTATTTTTAAATGCATACTTTTCCATCATATCGTATTAGGCTTAAACTAAACCCCAAAAATGGGTTAAAATGGTCTGGTAGGCATGTTGCTGCATGCTGCTGAATTCTAGTGCCAGGGAGGTCATGGCTAAATTAGAGCACCAATCTGCTCAGAAACACAGCTATAAGGACATAATCAGTTTTTTTTTTTTCCACGGAGAAAATGTTGGAGCTTTCACCAACTACAAGACATAAGCTAAAAAAATGTCAGGCACAAGCTTCATTATTTGCACAGGATTATTTTGATGGCCTTGGAATGCCATTCACAGCGCGCCATACTTATAATAATAAATACTAGATAAATTGATGCATTAGTTGATAATGTGTGTGCATTCATTGTTTATGTTTGGGCACTGCTATAGAGAGTGAACAGATCTTGTGTGTAAATTGTGTGTTATATGACCATTGACCGTGAAGAGGACCAGAGGGCTCACAAGGTTCATTTTGGCCTTCATGGGTGCTGGAATCACACACATCAGCCCTAACTGGATTCTGCAAATTGCACTTTGTGTATGAGAGAGAGCTTGTTTTTGTGTGTGACAGTGTCCTTGACCATGTATATGTTTGTTTTATATGTGATTCCTTAATGACTTTTCATACTAAATATGTGTCATGTACTGAAATGACTCATTAAATTGACTCAGCCCAAAAGCTCTCCACTGAAGGATGTATATTTCCAGATTTCACTTAATTTCACCTGGATTTGCCTTTAAACAGCCTCCTGTCTGTTCTTCTTTTTTTTTTTCGGGTTTGCATTTTTAATTATCAAACCAAACAAGACCTCCAGATTATGGCGACGCTCATATCATCCCACCAGGTTCTGTTGTGATGTGAAACAGTGGCTTTTCCTCTGTGCTACCATTATCACTCTGGGAGCCATTGTGTTTTGTAAATCTCTGAAATCTCTCTTCCCTTTATCAGGAAACTGCAGGTATACAGTTCATACTGTATGTCAGCAGAGGCTAGAGAGTCTGTAAATGCTCAGGGGTGAAAACAATGTGTTTGCTGCAATTATCCAATATTTCTGTTTCTGCAGGTTGTGTGTCTACTCAGCCCACAGCTACTGTAGGCGCAGCGTGATGGCGATTGTTTAAAAGCAACTAACCTTTCCATTACCTTGAACAAATGTATCTTATAACAAAATCTGCCACATGTGAACAGAGATAATGGATCCAAAAAGCAGGCATAAAAGAATAAACTGCAGGAAAATAACATTTTCATGATCATGTCAGAAAATGACCGTTGTCATTCATTTACCGGACTGTTTTCAAACACTTATATTAGTGGAGCAAAAATCAGGTTAAAAAATCATCATGTGTTTGGAGCCTTTTCTACCTGATGAGTGAGCATCCACTTTTCAGCAAAACCTCACATTTATACCCAATCTGATTTGCCAGGTCTATTGTAGGTCAGTGAGAAGCTCTGCAGTTCAGGGTTAAGTGCCTTGCTCCTGCTTTCTGCCATAAGTTACAGTCCTTTTTTTTATTAAAAGTTCAGTGTTTCTGAGTGTTACTGATTCACTTTCCCTGCCCAGTTTTGCCTTTTTTCACTTACAGAATTTGAACCAGTGAACTTTAAGATAAAAACTCGCTCCTCTAACCTTTTTGGCTACCACTGAACCAAAATGAAGGTTCTCATGCACATGCATTGGGCGCGCGCGTGTGTGTGTGTGTGTGGTAAAAAGCCAACAAAAACAAGCAACAACACAACAGTCTTAAAGGGACCAGAAGATGAAGTGACAACAGGGGAATGCCAAGGCTGATTTCCAACCTTTAGACACTTGATTAGCATTGATCCCAGTGAGGTCTACAGTTGAAACATCTGCGGTAGTAATTGTTTCTCTCCTTTGTGTATGTGTTTGTGTGTGTGTAACTGTTCCCCGAAGAGCCCTTTCCACTTAGTACAAGCAAGACTCTTAATTGCTGAAAATGCTGTGCTGCACTGCACAGGACTTGTTTAGACACTCTGCTTCTCTGGCAGGTGCTAATTGATCACCCTTTGAAAGATTTTTGACTTAATAAAAAAAAAGACAGAACGAAAGAAAGAAAAACTCATTACTGTTGGAAGCACAAACTTCTTTAAATTAAAATGTAACTTTTCTTGAGCTCTACCTTCATTAACAACAAATGGTGTAAATGCAAGTGCTAAATGATGGCATCCAATGCATTTGTTGAGCTGACGTGTCAGTGGATTTTTTCCCACTCTGAAACAGGCAATTTGACTTACATACATTGAACCAATGGCGAGTAAAGGCATATGGATGTAGAGGGCTATACAAATGTACACTCCTTAATGCAATTCCATGCAATTATCACATGAGAACTCTTCTGTGGCAGTTGCCTAGTGTAAGTTTTCAATCAGACAAAAAGTGACCAACACTGATTGTCACATATTTCCCTGTCATTGTTGTTCAATGACATTCATTGTTTGTTGTTGTTTTTGAAAATGTAGCAAATCCCATTTATATTTTATTATACCTTGGGTATTATTGTACCATTTGCCTATTGGCTGGCCATGACATCTAAATGGGAGAAGCTGTCTTGCCTCTTTAGCGAGAGGAGATTTCTTCTCAGTGATTTGACCAGCCTCACAGGTCACATGATTCAACAACATTTTTGGCCCAAACTTGTAACCCTCTGACTGTCACTGCCATTGTTTAATCCAGTATGGAGTACATATTTTCAGAAACAGGGGAACCAGGGGAATAACAAATCCAATGCTTGCAAAGCCCTTGGAAGGTGGGCAACGGTGGAGCGGGTATCCGCAGAAGGTGAAGCTTAATGGAAGCCGGGGAAGGGGAAGTGGGAAAGCTGTACTTGAGATAGGGCCAAGGAGGAGTTGTCAGCTTTGATTTATTAAGTGCAGCTTCTGCTCTGACTGCTGGTAACTTGTCAGTCCCCACATAATGGATGGGGCTCACAGCTCACTGCTCAGTGATTGGCTTTTTTTCCCTGGACCCTGTCCGTCGGACCTCTCATCCATCGCTATCTTGCTCCCATTTCTAATTAATTTGTTATTCACAACCTCCACTACTTTTCCTGTTTGCCCTGGTACAGATGAGCCAGCAGGCTGCTCTTTTTCTCACTTTCTCTGCCCCCTACAACATCCCTCATTCAATATTCTCACTCGTGTTTGACAATGCTTCCCTGTGGTGTCAAAGTTGGCAAATGACTACTTCCCTCCCAATCTCATTCTTCTAACACAGTGTCGCTCCACAGCAATACAACTGCGCTCATCATTCACTCACCAGAGATTCTTGGAAGCTTTTGTCTCTATCCTTCACCAGGGAGTCATTGATATCATAGGCTTAGAACCACGCAGAGCCCTCTTACCAACCTTATCCTTTGTAGGTACGATAGTCCAAAAAATGTGACAAGCTTCTTTAGCTCTTTTCTGCGCTAAATGTGCCCAGAGTGAATCGAATCCTTAGCCATTATCCCAAGAGCTCTCTATAATTTCAAACATGGACCTGAGAAATGAAATACATATTGATGCTGAAGTACAAGAGAGGCATGGTGGTGGAAAAGGCAGAGGGAAAAGAGATGATTGCATGGAAATAGCTTGGGTCTTTTCCAATTCCAAAGCCCTGCAATTCAGGTGAGAACAGGCTCGAGTTTCGCCTTCCATACAAAATACAGCGTGCGATGAGCTAGTCATTGGCATGCTCACGCTCACAAGTCTTGTCAACTCATATAACAAATGTTCGTAAACACATATAAGTCGTATAAAAAGATGAGACAATGTAGCCCACTTTATTTGAAATAACATTAAACTGGAGCGATAGCAGCAACTGTCGAGGATGACTAATGTTGTTTGTCTTATAAACAGTCAGCCACAGAAAATGGGCAAAAGTGTCTTTTATGCTTGGCAAGGCAATCGCAGCTTGGGGTGGTCTTAGCTTTTAAAGCGAAGCTAAGCAAACACCAATGCACCCTTCCACATACACAACAAAAAAACAAGCCACACGCACAAGCTGTAGAGTTTGAGGTAAGCCTCTGTGATGTTTGCGCTATGACCCCCACACTGAGCTCATGATCGAAGCCGCACGCACACACATTTACACACACAAACATCACACCCAGCATGAGCCTAGCTGCCCTGCGGTGGGCCCATCCACCGCGATCCCTCACATCGCCGTCCTCCGCGATTATCTTTGTCTTTGGCCAGATGCAGTGCAACGGGCCTGGAGGGTCTAACACAGTGTGCGGAGCTATTACTCAAAACAATCAGTCACAACCCGCGGTTGTACTTCAACCGCTGCACAACATCTGAGCACAGCAGTATGGCGTCCTTTGAATTTACACGTGTTTTCTTCCAACATAAAGACACATTTGTTATTCTAAATGTCATGCTTTGACCCATTTATCAACTCCTACTGACAGTGTGAGACAATTTATTTAAGACAATGAGGCTCTTGCAGTGGTAAGCATCTTGGCCTCTGGTGCATTCAGCCGTTTCTTGGGTGTTTTATATCGAGATGACCAGATTAACACTGTCATGACTGTTCGCAAATGACAAATTAAGCTCACAATTCAAGTTCTCAGCCTCAACGTTAAGCCTCTACTGCATCTCTTGTTATCGGCTGTACTTTATGCTACAGTGTGACCTAAACATGAAATTTTAAATATTTGTAACTCATTTTACACTTATGTCATTAATTAACAATTATTTTCATACTCATTTTTACTTGATTAATTGTTGTGAATTGTCAGAATTTTTTTATGATATGAAACAGAAAAAAATGGCATACGCTCACATCTGAGAAGCTGAAACCAGAGAATGTTTGGCCTTTTTGCTGAGGAAATTACATTAAACGCCTAATTGATTTGTTTTTAAAATTGTTGTTGATTAATTTCTGTCAATCAACTAGATGAAATACCTTAGCAAAAATAACAAATTTGCAAGAACAGCAATGATTAAGGTGATTGAAGATACAATTATTGAGATGGTTTCTACTCCAGCATTTGGTACCGCTTTCAAATACTAAACAGCAGCCTCAGAGAGGGTTTTCGACGGGTCATGCACTTGCAGTCACTTACAGCACATAATACATTGCGCAGGCGAGGGTTCATAGCAGATATATGGAAGGGGGGAAAAGTGTGATTAGAAAGTGACATGGTAAACAAATAGAGGTGTCATTATCTGACAGCTCTGGACCTCAAGGGAAGGAGGTGGATTCTTTTTACAAGACAGAGTTATTGATTTGAAAAACTCTACCCTACACCTAATGGGGTGCGTCATTTGGCGCTACCCCTGCGGCATCCACAATCCATCTCTTATCTGTCAAGTGTGGCATAGGGGTGCACACTGTTATTTGTATGATTTATGAAGAATTTCATTGAAGGGGCAGTTTGTCATTCACAAGCGTCCGGGATTTGGTACGTCGATAGACCCCGTGGTATCTTAAGTGGGAGAGGATGGGAGACGAAAGAGAGAATAGGAATGAGAGAAAGTTCCGGGTTGCCAACGAGGAAGCCAAAAATCAATACTTTTTAATGCTGTCGGACATGAAGGGCAAGTTAAAATGTAATGATTTTAAGTTAGCCCAGTAATGATTCAATCCACATGACTATTTTATCACTCATAGCTCATTTTAATGACAAAGACAATTTCATTTCCTCCTCTCGCTCTCCGATCAGTTTTTGTCAGTGTATGTTTAATACTCAACAACAGCCGCAACCTAAGAAAAATAAGCAATAACACACCATAAATTCTCTCTTTCTCTCTCAAACACACACACACATACACACACAGTGTGAGTGGAGGAATGTTATTCTAGGCCTATTTGACATGTGAAGGTCAATACATGAATTGCGAATCACACACTGGTTAGCAGCTTTTGAGGGCTGCCAGTAACTTATTTGTTTGCTTTCTTTTGTCCCCAGCAAAAACTTTCCTGTAAGCACACACACACACACACACACACACACACACACACACACACACACACACACACACACACACACACACACAGAAACACACTTTCCATCTCAGATGTGGCCAAAGACTGTCAGTGTATGTAGGCGTCATGAGGAAGCCGGTTGAACCAAAATCGTATTCTCTCTAACACCATTTATACCATTCACCTTGACTGAATCACAGTCACCGGGGGTATGTCTGCTTTTGACACCAATAAGCCAGCTGGCATATGTTCAATTAGCACGAAAACACCTGTTGGTGAACCTGTGGAAGACTTTGTTGAATTGTATATTCCTGCTTCTTGCCTCATTAAATGCATAGCTGTAATGGATGCTTCATACCCTTCCAGTGAATTCCGCAAGATGAAGCATACAGTCAGTTTGCACTTGACACTGTCTAATACTAAGCCCTCCTGTGGAGATAATGTACAGTATGTCTGTTGCATATGCTAGAAACAATCATTATACCCCTAACAATTAAGCATGTAAATGTACATTCTGTATTACTGTCATTACTACTTGCAGTCTACTTTCATTGACAACCTGTTAGACAGACAGGCAGCAGCAGTTGCAGCCCATGTAGTTTGAACATCCATTATGTTGCTTTATCAAGTGATAAATATAAAATGTTGCAGGGATGTTTGTAGCAAAGGCAGTTAAAGTGATATCACTGCTGGATTACTTTCAAGCTCTGAGGTAAAACGGCGCCTTTCAGTTCAATGGAGGAGAGTAAAGGTGTGAGACATGTAGCATGGCAGGACATGTCTTTCCAAAAACCTTGAAATTGATCAGTCTCTTCTGTGTAAGGATTTTTATTCTAAAGCAAGTAAACGCTGCATACAGAACAGTTATATTCAAGACACTGGACACCCCTTACAAACATCGCATAGAGACGTGATGTACAAAATACATCACATCTATTCTAGGCTTTAGCCAAATGGAAATATAATATAGTTTCTGTCCACATCTTCTGCTGTATGCTTTCATTAGGCTGTGGAGAGCCATAATACAATTCAGAAGTTTTATGTCACAGGTAATTTATCATCAACTAGATGACCAGGTGAAATTAATGGGCTAGAGTTTTGCATTTCATGACTCATTGTACGTTTTATTGGGATACTGCCAATGAGGCTCAGGCAGTATGCTAACTGATGATGCACCAGGCCTTAATGCATTTTTGAGAGACAGTTCCAAAAACCTAAGTAACAATTCAGTGCTTGGCCATCTATCTCATTGGGCTATTTTTTATTTTTCAAGTGATGACTATCCTGAATAAGATTAAGATCTAATAACAAAGTTGAATTCAAGTACAAGTTTGAGTAAAATGTGATATAAATAATAAATAAAAATCACTATGCAGATACACAGGTGCCAATGCAACACGATGCTATTTCAATCTAAATTAATGTTTTTTTATCCTGGCGTTATTAATTTCATCTGCCTTCAACCGCCTCTTCATTAGCTCAAGGGCCCTACAATTTGATTAACACAGGCCACCCAAATTATTTCATAGCATATAACTATTCTTTAGTGGCTGTGAATCAAGTCTTTTGAGGGACCATTTTCCCAGAAAAGCAGGATTTATTTCCCTGCCTTAAGTGAACTGTCCACTGACCATCGATGTGAAACCGCTTAATTTGGTGACCGGCTGAAGTATGTACAGGTTGTTCTCAGTTCTGTTTCTCCCCCTTTTACATTAAAGAAAGACATAGATTCCCAGATCTCATTATATAACTGCAAATGCACAATTCATAGATTCTTATTGGTAATTCCATAAGGATGGGTCTCTTAATATTGATTTTGCCATTATGAGGACCCCGATTGTTTTTTACCTTGTGTCAGCCAGTCTTGTCGGTATTCCTCCTCTTGGGGTTCAAGATATGCAAGGTGCAGTAGATGCAATATCTGCAGCAGAATGAAGGATGAAAAACAGCAGACAAATGCCTTTGATGACCAGGAGGTTAATCTCTGTACACTCAAACGGCCCTCTGCGGGCCAGATACCTGCAACCCTGGTGAAACTCCCATTAACATAGAGGTTGCTGATGACACTGTATCCAGTGTACAACGTAGAGGACCTGGAATTAATCAGAGGGGGATAAAAGATTGTCCCATGTGTTATCGCTCCCCGCTTGTCCTTGACTAGACTTTCTGTTCTCTGTGATTGCCTTGTGTTTTCATCAGGCCACTTTTTTTATCACAGTAATTCAGTCGCATTTTCCCTGTACAGTCAGCAACTATCAGCACCTTAGTGGTGCACAGCAAATTATGTCCAAGTCCTCTAGAGTTCGGATTTTGTTATGTTTTGCTGTTATCTCCAATATTGTTAACTCAGTCTTGGGAATTTATGTGAAAATGCAAGGAATGGGGCGTACAATTGTGTGCTTCTTTAACAATCTCAAACATTAGTGAGTGTGTTGGGGGAAAAATATGTTTTGTGTCTTATGTACAAATCAAAGTTAACAGAAACCTTCAGAATCATAAAGTAAAACATGTTTTGAGTGGTTAGGTTTTTCTAAAGTGGTAAGCAAAAGGTCACATGCCATTGATGCAGAGGTAGGAGTAAACTGAATCCATTTGACCAAAATCAATACAAAATTGACTATAGTGAGTGAAATAGTCACCATATAAACTTCTTTTGTCATGACCAAGGCCATAGCTGTAGGTAATCTCTGTGCCTACCAGCATTCCTCTCCTCTTTCTCCTCTGCATGCTTCCTCCTTGAACCCCTTCTCATCTCTCTCCTTCTCTTGCTCCCTTTTTTGCCAGCCCTCGTTTATCTCGACAATCCAATAATTTATACTTAGAAGCGACTTGGCCAAGGGAAGCAGCGGAGGGTGAGCCAAAAGAGCTAGCGATAGTGGTTAATTAGCTACAGCTGCTGATGGGACTGCTCCTCGCCGGCTGCCAGAGGAGCCTTGACAAAATTGTTATCAAATGCAATCAGAAAAGACAAGCCATTTTTCACCGCATTAAGATCCCGGGCAAATTGGAGATAGTGGGTGGGAGAGGGATAGGATGACAAAAGGGTGTTCTGTGAGAACAGATTTGTGTATAGGTAGGTGTGTGTGAGTGCATGCTAAGGAAACAGGCTTGTGAAATGAAGCATGGAGACAGAGGGAGGCACATGGGACCTATCTGCGTGTGAGCATATATATATGTTACTAGTTTCACAGAACAGGTGAGCCATTTCTTACTAAATGAGGCTACAGAGTAGGGCAGCGACTAGCACCCAGGAGAACACTTTTCATCTTAGCATCCTCGCACTATGGCTGCTTTTACATTCACCACTGTGTTCCTCGCCATGCTTGCATCATGTCTCAGTGTTACTGCAGCAGATGGAGCATCACTGCATTTACAACATATGCGTGGGCAGAGTGCGGTGCACATTATGTCTATAATTTGTTATTTTTCACTAAATATATGTATGTCCATGATGCTGCAGTCTAGTCATCCAAGAATATCTGTAGCACAATAGGTAAGGAATCCTGTTGCTCAGCTAAGAGTATGTATATGAACATGAATATGAATATAAAAAAGTCTGCATGAGGGAAGCATCAGGGGTTCAGTCCATTTTGTCCTGCGACATGGCTGTAATGAGGCCTTGTGTAAGGATGAGGACCACTAACCTGTCTGCTACAATGACAGCAAGGCTTCCTCCTCTTCAGACCTGGCTATAAATAAAGTCTTTGCATACAGAGACACAGACAGCGAAGTGAAACACAGAGCGCAGTATCATAGATAGTGGCACAAACAGCATGTTGCCACAGGATGTTGTGCTCTGAGGTATAACGAGGTAACACTGCATGTGACAAAATGTATCGAGTAATTTATGCAACTACAGACAGTAGGTGAAACACCGCTCGTTTGTGGGGCTTTTGTGGTTTCATTTTATGTTAACTGATGGTCAAATGGATTCAGTTTGCTCCCGCCTCTGCATCAAACGCCTGCGACCTCAGTTATTCTAAAATCAAACTCAGGTTCGGTACAGCGCAGATCATATTCAAAGGGTGATTTTCAGGAATCTGTGCATGTTCCCATGTTTGCGTGTGTGGGTTTGTGGTGTGTATGTATATGCATGAAAGGGTGTGTGTCTGTTCTGTCTTTCCCAGGTGTTTACCCTGGCGTTAGGTCTTGGTCTAGGGAGGCTTGCGAAGGCCAGCCTGCTGGCAGCAGCTGGAGAGTGTCAGCAGATGTGAATTGTCAAGCGTTCTGTTTGGTTCATTAGCTGCTCTTCCACTTGCACCAAACACAGCTGTTGCCTGGCCCACAGAGCAAAGGGGAATGTGTATGTGTGTGTGTGTGTGTGTGTGTGTGTGTGTGTGTGTGTGTGTGTGTGTGTGAGAGAGAGAGTGCATGAGTTTATATTCATGTGTGTTGTTGTACATGCACATGTGCATTTCAAGTCTGTCTTGTAGATACATACATGAACCAGTTCAGGGCAGTGACTCATGTCGTTTTGTTTTTCTCCTCTCAATCACCTCAGTATGGTGTTGAATCCTGTCTTTCCTTCTTTATATTGCTGCAATATTTCCCTGCCAACTGTTTGGTGGTTCTGCCAGCTTTACCAGCCAAAGTATAGATTCTGAGGGTTTTTTTTCCATCTGTCAAAGAAAACTTCTGCAACTCAACAGTGCGTTTGCAGTGTGATTCCTTATCTTCGCTGTGTAAAACGCATAGGCAAAGAACATAGAAAATACTTTTTATGTATTTTTTCACAAAATATTATTTCCAAATAATTATCCATAGAAATATAAGCCATAAAATAACCATTGACGTGGAATATGTACATATATAGACAAAAAAAGGAGTGGTGTTGGTGCAAACAACAGAACAATGTAATATGTCACTGCAGGTGCTGCAGCTGATTTTAATACAGTAGCAACAAATACAGTCCAAACCTACACACAAATTGCTTGTTTTTTCCTTTCATACTATACTTTGGGAGGAAACTCATTTACTTGTCACAGCTATAATATCACATTTTTGCTCCAAAAAGTTGAGCACCACACACTGTAGTACCTTACATAAGTGTCATTACATCCATTTTTAGCATTTATGGCTTGGTGGTAATTAAAAGCACTCTACCCACACATCTCAGAATACAAAACTATTATTACTCTTGTCATTTTTCTTCTGATGTTGTTTACTTGCGGCATATCCAACCATTGTTCTGGCTGACCAGGGGTTGGTTGTGTACAATATGCATGCAGATTGCTGTACCCTCTGAATAAATATTTATTCAGAGCCGAGGTCTGTTGTAATTAACAGGAAGGCGGCTGGAGAAATTCTATTATCCTTCTCCCTGGAGTCACCAGCAGCTCTGCAAGTCTCAGGTCAGCTGGTTCGGTTATGGAGATGTCTCGTTCACACATGTCTACACAGCGTGTGTGTTGCGTGCTCATGAATTTGTGTGTATCTGCATTCATATGTGTGCGTGTGGAAATGTTGGCAGAAACCAGATACAGAGCAAGTCAGTCAACAAATGTTTTAACTGCATTAGGCATGTATTTTCTCTGCCAGGAGTCTAATTGGATGGTAAATTGTTGTTGCTTTTAGTAGATAATGCTCGAGATATAAAATCAATTATAAAGTCTGGCAATATTTGTATGTATAATGTGAATTAATACAGTGTGCACAGTAAACATGGTACATCTCAATAAATGTCACTGCTGTATCTGGCATTCATTGTACTGATGAAAGCAAATAATATGTAACTCACAAAAGATGGCAAGGATTGTTTTGAAAAACCTTTTAGCGCATTGGCCCTCAGACCACAAACAATTACACATTTTTGAAATGTAACAATGCATGCAAGCACTTTTGACAACATAAATAAATAAAAGCAAGGACGTGACACTGTTTGACAAGTTTGAGAACTGAGAAAGAGGGAAGGAGAGGGTGAGAGAGATCACTGGGGTAGTGTCTGTGTGACGGTATATGGCAGTGGGCTCCTTAGTATTGCCGATGTGAGTAGAAAGCCCCCTCGCTTATGTTTTAGTGAAATCCCTCCAGCCTAATTAGGTGAAAAAGCACAAGATGTTTGTGAAGCATTCTAGGCAGCCAATGACAGCCGCTAAAGAGTCATTGACTGCAAAAGTGGCGACAGGGTGGATCGACGTGCCCACAGAAGAATATGCCATGAGGGTATTTACCCTGAACCTGCAGAGCTTGCACAGATGACATCTTAATAAGCTGAGCACTATGATACATTTTTAGAGCCCGTCGGTCTCTCCGGAGGACTGTGCACCAGTGCCCACATCTAATTGGGTTTTCCCTTCCTTCAGCATCATTGTAGCGTTACATTATTGTTGTATGAAGTTATATCCTTATCCCCAAGTACTTTACTGAGGATTCCAGCCATGACACCTCTCTGTTTTTCTCTCTACTTCATGTACTGTATATATTCTTTTGTATTACTTTTCTGCGAAGTTTGGATGACATCACCTACCAAGACAGAAACTAAAGTGTGAGACCTTCATGCTACTTTCAGTTGGTTTACACATCACTTACTTGCATAGTATTTCCTGACCTGTCATTGGTTTCATCATTTTGCAGCTTTTATAGTAAAGGTGCTGGGACTGTAATTTGACATATGCACAAATGGTATTGCAAAATGTTAAATCTCAGAAATATCTACATGTAATAGTAACCATTACTTTCTAAAAACTCATGTTTGACCTTTAGTGAAATTATAAAATGCATTTGTGATGATATTATTATTGCAATTAAATGCCATGTACGTCCAATGATGACTCAGTGTAAAAGGTGCACCGATTGCTGCAGAGTGAGGTTTGCTGCATTTTCACGGAAAACAAAAGTGTTGCGACAAGTGGTCAAGGGCTGCTATTTGAAAAATCTTGTTCTGCACTGAGTAACTAGGCTCCCTCTTCCTTCACATACCACTTGCGTAGGAGTCATTGTGACTTCATTAAAAAGTGTTAAGCAACAAATGAGGAGCTTGTCTGAAGCCTACGTCTGAACAGAACAATAACCGCTTCTTGCTGTAGACGTAAAATGCATTTGTATATGTTTGGAGGACGGTCCCTTGCAACTGTAAGAAACGGTTTCTTACCACCCTCACTTCCTTAAAACATGAGGTGGACTGAGCTTTTCAGACACTGGCTCTTTATTGGTACCACAAAGCAGCATTCAAGTGTTTCAGACATGTGCCAGAGCCGGCGCTGGTGCCAGTGTCTCTCACCCTGTGAGCCACAATGAGGAACACAGCTTTGATGTTTTTATTCACACAGCTTTTGTTTACATGCTTACTGTTTCTGGCCGTGCACATCACGTCAAAAGACACTGCTGCAATATTCTGCATCAAACACAGCCTAGGTCAGTGGGTCAGACAGCCAAGCAAAATATAAAAAAAGAAAGCTATTTTATTATCTGTCTCTCTAATGTATGAGGCTAAGCAGCACAATGGTACTCTCCCAGCCTTCCCACAAATTGCCCACCTTTCGAGGCAGCGGTGTGGGAGTTGGATCTCTGGAGGCCTGGTGGTTTAGGCAGAGAGAGGGAACCATGTTCAGCCCCTGCATGAGCTGCCAGCGAATCTGTTAATTAAGCATGCTAATGGTTGTAATTGTAGCTGGTGGTGAACCCAGCTGCTGAGGTAAATGCTAGGTTTAGTCCACTGGTTGTCAGGATTCAACTTTACGTGTGTGCATATGTGTGTGTGAATTAAGTGCAGGCACACGTATTTTTTATGCATGAGTGAAGAAGGAAGCAGGCAGAGAGAGAAAGAGAGAGAGAGAGAGAGAGAATCTAGCCTGGCTGCAGAGTGCAAAGGAGGTGAGATGTGAGCAATAGGCAGGAAGGGTTAGGGGAGATAGTAAGTGGAGGGCGAAAGATGGGTTTTTTAACCTCATGGCTTTCCTTCTCCCTCCCTGCATCAGGCGTCATTTCTGCAGCTGCTCCCAGCAAAATATCCGATAGGTGTTTGCCCTCTGCCCGAGGATTAGGGTGCCGAGGCTGGGCTAATGTCAGGCTAATGCTGATCTCACCCAAGTTGGCAGCAGGTGTGCAGTGGCAGCTCCACAGACAGGTGGAGAGGTAATCTTTATAAACATTTGACAAGTTGACCGAGGGGGTCAACTTGTCAAATGTTTATTCCAATTGTCCAGCTGTATCTGTGTTTTTATTTTCAGTTATTTAATGTAAATGTATTTATTTCACTTGGTGTGCTCAAGGACAACAGCAGGATGTAACTAAATGAAGTGCAAAAAGTAATGAATTAATTTCAAAAATAGCTCAAATTTTAAAAACACTTCTTTTTGTTTCAGTGTTCTCTTTATCTTTATATCATTTTGCAGAATGTCAGGAGACCTTTGGTGTCTGTTGGGGTATATATATTCACAAAAAGGAGAGATAATAGTACCACCAAGTGCCACTTGTCTCTTGACAGAAGAGTCCTCTTTCATAAAATATTCACAAAGGGTACAAAAGGCCCATTTTACGGGGCAGAGACTGCAATGCTCAAAGTATGAATCAGACTGGGAAAAAAATGTAAAAAACAGTTGCATTTCATCAGTCTTTTTATGTAAAGAGTGAACTGGATGTGACCCCTTATTTTTATTTTCTATGCTAAAATTTGTAACTGAATTTAGTTTAAAATCATCTATTCATGTTATGTTGGACGTTAATACTGGCACATTTACCACAGTGGTATTTTTTGCCTTTCCAGTCTAATTGCTGTAGATAACAGCGCGCTACCTTTCTGGCTGCAGTTACAATAAAGTTTGTTCAAACCAGAGCTGTAGCACCAAGTGATGCATTTCCAGCTATTTTTGCAGTTTAACACATTGAAATCAACAACAAGAGTAGCTGTGATGTGTTTAAGTCATAGTCTGTATGGCTTTTACCATCAAGTCTATTTAGAACATTGTATCTAAGGCTATAGTAAACTGTGCTAACCATGTGGCTACATCGATAACCTGTGTTAGCCAAACTGTAGCGAACAAAGCCAACATCACTAGCATGACTTTTTCATCTTTGTCGTAGTTTGAATTATCGCCACAAATTTCAGCTTTAAATCTTTTTTAATTTCAGTTCGTTCCACCCCTGAAGTAATTCTGTTACTTCTGTCAGAGTGCAATTAATACTATCACAGGATAGTTGACACTTTCTTCCCCCCAGACGGCATAAAGAAACATGTTCTTGTTTACACCCGGAGATGAGAGGGAAAATCAGCGCAAGTCCTGCCTTGTCTTTGCTGTTCACACTTTGATCGATGAGTTAGTAGATGTATGATAATTTACCATGGCTGTATCAAAGGCATGCTGAGCCCAGTGGGGGTCATCAGGACATGAGGATATGCAGCATTTTGTAAACCTCCTGTGATCCCTGCAAGGAGCCAGGTCTAATAGTCTCTGTCAGAAACCTGTCTTATCTTTAAGATGAGCTGTGAAGCATTTATAAGGGGACGCTCTGAGGTTTACAACCAATGTTCAATGACCATAATGGGCATTCAGCTATTTTATAATATAATGATGAATGACATATACTGTGGCACTGTAGCTGTTTTGCTTGTGACACAAACATATCATAGCATCAACTTTGCCTGGGTGTTGCAGTGTTGATCCTTGCACTTGTTGATACTCTCTGCTTGTAGATTTGGCAATGAAGGCACTGTATAATCAAGGCTTATTCAAATTCTTAGCTCATTGTAGATGCGTTGGATGCATGTGTTGCCTAAATGCTTAAAATCAAAATGTAAATGTGCCCTGTTGCATTTACTATCATAAAAATGCATGCTCCTATTTTTATTGCCGTGCCATTGTGTGCAGCACACTGTGCATATGCAAAACAGGAAATAATGAAATCAAACATGGGGTAGAAAATGTGTTCTTTTCTTGCCAAACCTATGCATTGGCTTAAGCATGAACCTGTCACAAAGCTGTTGCATGTGGAAGCCTAGGGGGAATAAGGCACTGATGTTATAGATAACCTCTGTTCAAGTCAATAAGCAATTTTACTCGTTACTCGTCTGTTAATCACAGAGGAGTGATCGAGGCAGGGGAGGAGGAAAAAGCTGTGTGTTTAGCAGGGAGAGATGGGACTGTGTGTCGTGCGGGTTTGTGTACATAAGGTAAGAGAGACAGACATAATCTAGCACGCACAGATAGCTGGATAGATAGAAAGAGAGGGAGCTGTAGTTCACTAACACATACACACACACTGCATGTCCTTCCTCTGTCCTGTTGTCTGCTGGCCTGTAAGACCCTAATCCTTTTTATCTGTCTGCGCTGTGTTTGTGAGTCTTTGTGTTTGTTCGGCACATGTGTGTGTGCCTGTACATGTGCGACTGAGCGGCCATGTGTGTTTGCGAGTGGTTGTTTGCGATGAAGATGTCAGAGGGAGCTGATTAGCCGCCTGTTACCTTCTCTCCCAGGAGATGGGGTCTTGCCAAGGGCAGAGAGTGACAGATGCGGACCCATATCATTACTGTGGGAGAGAACACTGGGTGGAAATTCTTTTTCCTAAGCATTTTTTCAGAGATACTTGTTTGAATTACTATTAAGGTTTTTTTTTGTGTGTGTGTGTGTGTCTCTGCATGTTTATATATGATTATGTATGTATTTTTGTGATATGTCTGCAGGGACTCACAAATATCCAAAGAAACATTGGGCAAGTTTGTACAATGAGATCCATACATCCATGTGAACTTGTGACCTTGAAAGTGCTATAAACCGAAGGTGGTTTATGCACTGGAGAGTCTCAAAGGTACTTAGACCGCTGCAGAGAGCCCGAGGACACAGCAACACTATGAGATCAGAATCTGTTTTCTTGGCTTCGGGATAGCTTCTGATATTGAGCTTGGAATTACTTTCATGTAATCCATTCATTCTCATAGCTGATTCCTGGAGGAACCACATTCTGATGATTACTCTGGTAATCTTTTCCAAAGGCTTTGCTTTATAGATCAGTCAGCAGTGTACAGTAGTTTGCACATTTCTCAGTGGTGTCGAGGAAACAGATGATGCCATAACACCTGTAAAGTAGGTAGGTAGGTTAACCTTTTTTTAAATAGTTTAACCTGCTGTTATGTATGCTGTTATTTAACCAGCAGTGAATTATTGTTTTCAGGCCTCAGCAATTTCATTATTCTTTTTTTTTCATGGTATTGATATTATAATAAATCAACAATTTAAATCATTCTTCTTCATAGCTATGAACAGTCTGTGCTTGAAGAAGGCCATGGCTACAAATCGTCCAAAACCTAGCCACAGCCAAACCTTCTTGTTCTTGATGTATGTTCTGCCTGGGGGGCACGAGATGGGCAAAGTAAGACAAGGAAAAACTGTTTGTATGTCACCCTGCTGATCCCTCAGCACACCTCACCACCGCCAGCTCGCAAAGCCAACAGTTCCCCAGCGGTGTGTTTCGAATCAGTGAGAAAGAGCAAAATGTGGGAAAAAGGAAGCCTCCCCATTGCTAGGGCATCCTTTGACATCGATCTGTGCTATTACTCCTTTTGACACCTGGTTCCATGTGACTAGATGGCCTATGGGCTGGACAACTAAGACAAGGAACAGGGGCAGTGGATACAAATGACCACCCTCAGGCCACTCCTTTCATCCTGTAGGAGAGGGGAAAAAAGGACATGGGGGGGTCAGACAGAGAGTGGTTCAATAGGGTTACATTTTTGTACCTACACACCATGTGGAGGCACTCCAGCAGAGGTGGTCACAGAATAAGGTCTTGAATAAAGGCACTGAGATGTGCTGAGCTCTCTACCCGATAATGATGGACCTCGGGTAGATAGAGAATGGTGGTTAAACTACGGGCTCTACCTCAATTCAGTAATAGCATTAGCACATAGCCCACTTGCAGCACCCGTCCATGTGAAATTATGAAATAGCTGCTCAAAAAGTTGCCTTTATCCTTTTGACTGAGGCTACCATGTGGAAGAAAACAGCGAGGCAACAGGTTGCGTGAGGGCCCATTAGTGGAAGAGACCGTGCCTCGGAAATAGAGGATATTTTTGTTGTTTTGTGTTGCATTTTTTAAGGTTGTTTACAGTGGCATGCTATAGTGGGTAAGAGGCATTACTGATAAACTTAAGATACCTAGGGTCTTTCATTGAGAGCTAGGTTTTCTCCCTGCATGCCTAGAAAGCAAGCTGCAGAGGGAAAGTAAGCATCACTGAAAGCCTGAGTGCAGGCGAACCTGTGCAACAAACACAGGTGGCAGCAATACGAGTAGTGGGCTTTCAAGTGCCAGCAATGGCTGGGCTATCATCATGTTACCTCTGTCCCTAAAAACAGGACTGAATGGCCAATTTGCTTTTTCTCTCCACCCACGAAAGGTCATTTGCAGAGAGGCAGTGCTTTCAAACAAAAAGTGGCAGGCTTTTCTTTCTGGTGGCCTTGGTGGAAGTACAGATGCTTCTGCATAGGTAAAATATTTATCCTGCAATTTATATTCTCCAGTTGGTTTTCATTTCCATAAGAAATGCTTGCCGGCTTGTGTAACTCTTTTAAAATAATCATCATTTGGAATGTGTGTGTATCTCAGCTGTTCTTGTGCTGAAAACACTCTATCCAGCTCTACAGTCCAGCGAGGGAGGATGAGGAGACTGTGTGAGTGGGAGTGAGGAGAATTTTTGTTTTGTTTTTTTGCAATCCTGAATGTGATGATTGGGCCAGGGCACCCTGCAAATGGATAAACAAAAATGTCTAAACCCTGTGCAGTGCAACAGGAAATATAATTCCACTCACTAAATAATAGTCACTCCAACTTATAAACTTATTTCTCCTTATGTCTGGTTTACAAAATAAATTGTAAAAAAACAGTACATCCAATTCACTTCCCTATTCATATCTGACCTGAAAAAATTGATTATTGGTGAGACAAAAGCTTCCATTGCACTGAGTTGTAAGCCCACTCAGCAGGCTTTATCATGACCATTAGTTGATATGTCAATTACATAAGCATTCATTAGAGCACTCTGATCCCTTTTGAGGCTGCCGACTCTATATGTGAGAAACCTGATGGTAATTTTCTCTCACTGTTAGCCTATTAGATGAAATATTCTAATTCTGATCACTGTCGTGTCATTAGAGAGGCGCAAACAGATACACTGGTGGTGGCATGACAGCTATAATTACTAGCCTTTATGTTGACCTTTATGTCAGCAACACGCATCGTGCTGGTGTGATTCCGCTGTGTGTGCACTAGTGGAGCGACTGTTTGAAAATGACTGAATGTCCTTAAAACACGTCTTTGGTGGTGAACTACTGTATAGCCCCCTTTACATGAGTCCAGATGTCTTAAAAATACATGAGGATGAGGAGAGAAAAGGATTTTTGTGGATGGCAAGGATGAGTGATTCAGAGAAAGACGGGGGCGTTTTTAATCCGGTATGTCGCCACTTAAATCCCAGTCACTTAATTTAACCTCCTTTTGTTTAATTAACCTCAGATTTCAGAGCTAATTAGGTTCAGGTATTAAAGACAGATTATTTTTTCTCACTCTAGCTGCTGGCAGAAGTGTGGATGTGGTCTCGCATTGCTTCAGATGAGATCTGATCTGGCGTCAGATTGAGCCTTTAGGGAAGATGGAATCCAGTGTCGAGAACTGAGCGTGCCTGTGTGTCTGTGAAAGAGAGTTAGAGTGTGAAGGGTTCAACTGTTGTGACAATTTCATCATGTTGAAATACCATGTTTTTTGTGTGTTCATTCACTAACATTTATTATACCTTGAGCTCCGCTAAACAATGACTACTATCACACTGCAGAACAATAGTAAGCCAGACAGAACCAAAGCTTATTTTTCATGTGCAGAAAAACTCATTAAAAACAGTAAAACGGATCAAGGCTGTCTATTCTGTTTCTTTTCAGTTCTTTTCTTTCTGACTTTGTGCCTGCAGATGCTTGAAAAGGCAGTTTACAATAGAATTTGACAAAGTGTATTTCCCTTTATGTGACCACACACACAGGCACACAAACACAAACTCAATTGTTCTGCTTTTTCCCCAAAACAAAGTATCTGTTTTTGGTCTCGAGGGCCTAATCTCATAATTGATGTCCACAAACATCACACCCCCGCTGTGAATGGAGGACCTCTGTGCTTTCTACTGGAATATAAACATTGAAATGCACATCAGAACTGTTGAAAATTTTGACCCCTGGTTTTAATAAGGCCCTGTAGCAGTACAACAGCACTGCACTTAGAGGGGATTGGCACCAGTATGTACCGCTCGGTGACAGAACAGCCACAAGTAGCGTCCCCTGTTCACCCAATCACCAAAGCTGTCACTCCGTTCCTCATTAGCCTGATGGGAGATCCATGGCAAGCGGCCCACGCACTAACCTCCCGTGGCCCACAAATCAATGTGCCACAGCAGGGTGTGGGAGGGAGGGGCGACAAGAGCATTCATCCTATCTTTTGGTCCACAATAGTTGGGGTTAATTATTGAGGCGGTGATTGCAAATGGACGGGCCACTTGTGCGAATGGAGCGTAAACAAAAGCAAATTGGAAACAGGTATTACACAGCTTCCATATTAGGCCTCCAGGAGGGCTTCGCCTGATTACAACAATCACCACATGTGTCTCTGGGCAAGATCAGTGAGTCACATGAAGTTGTTTTTAAAGCACAGGCCCGCACATCTATCCCTCAATCCATCTATCCATCCACCGCTCCTGCTTGATCCTCTACTGCCACTTATGCATATTTGAAATTACAAAAGCCTCTCTTACGGGTGGCTTATCACCCATGTAATGGCAAAGTTCAAATGTGAACACACACAGCAGCTACTGTCAATTTACAAAGTACCCGTTGCCTGAAAAACAGATTGAAATTTTGTGGCTGTAGATTGAAAATGAGTTCAACACTCTTGTGGACACGAGAGCTAAATCCATTTTACAACACGCCTTTTTGAGTGGACTGACTGATAGTGCTGTTTTGAGTTACAGCACATTGAGTTCCAGCACAGTCAGTTAGCATAACAGCCTGTAAAGGTGTCCTTGTTAGGCACTTTTGTGTATGTTGCTACACCATTTATAAAATGTGGTTAGTGCTGATTTCCACTTTTGTGCACACAGCTAAGAGTTACAGGGAACACGAAGCATCACAAAAAGGAAAAGACCAGCATCTGAGTATTGATGTACACAAACATACGACTGTGTATATCACTACTCAGAGCTGAGAGAAAATGCCAAAGCCTGTAAATCATTTAGTCTGTAGCTAGGCGCAGGTGACTTTTTCTTGAAAGGCACTCTTTTGATTCCTCTGACTTTGCCTCCTCTCATCACAGCAGTACCTACCATTTCCCACATGCACATAAGAGCCCTGAAAACTCCCTTAAACCCATGCGAGGAAAAGAGATCGGTGCATATTTTTTGATCGAAGGTGTTTATATTTTCATGTAGTTTACTTTCATGCCCCACACCGCAAATAGAAAAGTGCATCCACACATACTCACGCACACATACGCCCCTTCATCTCCCTTACAGCCTGAACCCTTCAATAAATAAATCATTGGAATTGTCAAAGCTTTGCAGTTATCTTACCAACTGAAGAATATTTAGCACTAGGTGATTCTCACTGTAGGATACCGCTGTGGTATTGATGTTCCTTAGCCTGCCTTTCTGAGTCAAAACCACTGAGGCAAACAGGCACACACACACACACACACACACACACACTTCACAAACTTAACACAACAACAACAGAAACACAATGAAGGGCCTCTCATCCAGTTGCCTCAGTATAATTAACTGGAGAGGCTGAGTTTAGGGATTACTCCAGGAGGGGCGGTGAATTAAAGCTCAGCTAATGAGTTGAAGTTTCTTAATTTGTTCTCCCCCGTAATTCCAGAATGGATTAGCAGTAGCTTTAGTCGCCTCTTCCCACCGATTAGCATGGCTCGCTCAGTTTAGCATTTAACAGCAGGGAGGAGAGAGGAGAGGAGTGCAGTAGGGATGGTTACCCAGCTTATGAGTCAACTTGTTCAGTGGTAAATGCGCATCAGTGTTCAGCAGATAAAAGCATTCACCTACTCGGGAGTCAGACACAATGAAATAAGGTCCATTGTCCCAGTTAAATCAGTGTGATAAAGGGTAAGAGAACATTTTAAATATTTAAATTAACAGAATCTGGGTTTTTATTGTCATGAGACTGAACTTAGAAATCATTTTTGATTTGTTATTTCATGGGGTTATGCAAAACATTCTCGCTATTTCTACTGTATATTTACAGTATCTCTATTTTTCTCTCCCTCAGTCTCCCCTCCTCCTTCCTCCCTCCCTGTCTGTCTACTCGGCAGCACCAGGATAGTGGACGTAAGACTGTCAATTAGGGTTAAAAGGCTCCGAGGGTGGTGGAGAGCAGCCGAGCATGACGGCTGGACCTGGCACAGCACCTGATGCCTAATAATGAAAATTGACAGGGCTTGTTTTTAATTCTCCTGCTACTCGGGGCCATATTGCTCGGGAGCACAATACAGCCGCAGGGTGGAAAGCCACACCTTCAGGCAGGTTTCTCCATTAGCCCTGTGCTCCCTTACATGCATGCTGGAGTGCAAGTGTGTCATAATATACAAACCTTTAGTGCCAGTCGAAGCCAGCTAATGAAAAACACCCTACTCTTTCTTGGATGTAAGCAGCATTATGTCATTCATCCTCCTTTCCCCACTAAAAACAAATGGAGTCTGAGGATAGAATGAGATGTGATCTCATATGAACTTCCAGTAAGAAATCAATTACAGTCACCATGTATATGCTGCTCCTTTTCAAATTATACAGTATGCCTTCACTGGTTCATCTAATCAAAGCTTTAAAAGATTAAAAATGTTATCCTTGACAGCAAGGGAATGTGGTCTGCACAGTGCATTCAACGGATGCAATGCACTTTCCACTGATGCTTGGATGTAGAAGACTAACCACAAACAGTATGAGAGGCGAGATGTGTAGATTACAGAGTGGCACTCTTTGCAGACCTGCAAGAAGCATATATTCTTCTTTACAGGCATGGTCTCCCATGACTCATCTACTTAAATCTGTCGTTTGCCTCTAAAATACCACCACAATCAATAAGAGCCCACTTATACAGTAGTGCTATGTCATTTAAGCAATGTGTCATGTTTACAACATATTTTGAGATGCCATGACCTGGGTTTTTTAAAAGGTCGATGTGCCCAAGGAGTCATATGTGATCTTATAAAGAAAAGGAACTGATAACATCACCACAATAAGCAGTCACAAAGTTACGTATATAGACTACTAATGGGATCAAAACATAACCTTTGTCTGATTTGCCTGATTACATGATTTCTTAACCTTTTTGTTCCACCATTTGAGAACAAAATGTGACTCAAAGATAAAATGAAAAAACCTTGTGGTGCTGCTGGCAGTATTTTTCTCCTACACTATCAAAACATCCAATAAAGTAGGTGAGAAGGTCCTGTAGCCAATTAGGGAGCAGTAAAAGACTGGGGCTCAGGAGAGGTTTTATTGTGAAACAGCTTCACTGCAACATCCTCAGATTATTTTTAGCCTCTGCCCCAGAGCAGAGGCTTGTGAAAGGTGTGTGAATATGCCCTTGCCTGGGAAATGTCACACCCGCACCGCAACATCAAGTGTTGAATTCATTCCTAGCTTAAGGTATAAAGTCAAAACCACTCTCGGTCTAGAGCTGAACATGTGCACTCTCATTAGGATCTCTTGTACGTGTAGTGGGGGGAAAAAAAGAAAGGAAATGTGCGATTCTAAAGCTTACGGCTGACAAATTAGTGGGTAGATGCACCGCTGTAAGCATGAACAGGCTGTCTGACCGATTAGAGTGACGTAGGCATCTCATTGGTGGACAGCTTTCATCAGGAAACTCAATTGCCATGACTCAGGATGGGATCAGTGGGCGGGCTTGTGACATACTGTGCTGTATTTGCAGGCACTTATATTGCTTATGCAGGCACTTATGCTGATATTGCTTTTGTTTATGATAGCTTGCTGTTGTTGCTTGTGATGGATACTTGGTCTGAGGGAGTGGTAGTGAAGTGGAGAGTGGTCATTCAGTAAAATGTGAGGGGCCTTTGGGTGTCAGTGCTTCACTAATGAGCAGTTTGTTCACGTGCAGGGTACCAGAAGTTTATTGGACTGCAAAATCAACTGCACTATAAACTGTGTGTGTGTGTGTGTGTGTGTGTGTGTGTGTGTGTGTGTGTGTGTGTGTGTGTTATGAGCTTGCCTGTGTATGTATCACAGCTAGAGAGGGAGTTAGAATCTGTGTAAACTATTGTGTACATGTCTAGGTTTACATGGAGTGAAATCTAGACATGTACTCTGTTGATGGTATTAAATGAAGGAACCCATTCTTTAGCCAGAGGGTCTGGGTCCCACTGACCTCTGCTGTGACCACAGTCGTGTTGACAGCAGCTGCACTTCACACATGCTCCCCGAGGCCTGATGTGTCCACTATCCTTCAGAGACGAGGCCAGACTATAGAAAGACTTATAGAGTGCAGCCTGGGCACTAAAACAACACCACAGAGTGGCATATCACTCACTAACAAAGACACAAACTGGCAGAGTCTGCCCTTTTTCATCTCAGCTGGTTAACTCACAGTCGGAGAAGATATGAAACCCAAGCAAACACAGAAAAAAGGGAGAATATCCGTGTGTAGCATGTAAAACCATCCACGTTAAAGTTGACTGAGGTGGAATTTGCTCTGCTTTCATGTTTGTTCTGGATTTTGTGTCTGGATTTTTGTGGTTTTTGATGGGTAGGAAAACAGCATGTGCTCATTTTAGATGCAGTGCTGATTTATTTACTTATTATTTTCTGCCAAAATGACATAATTAAATGGCCAATGTGTTGCTATAGTACTTGAGGTCTGACTTGTGAAAATTGTCCTCATAGCCAGCCTGCCAACCAGCGAGCCTGGCTCAAGCAATTTGTGGGTTTTTTAAATTACTTATTTCAACTGAACACATTAACACTAACCAAGTTCATTTGGACATCTTTAGGAATAATTGGTAAAGAGGAGCCAAATGTGCAAACATATAAACAAATGCATCCAGAGTATCATTTCTTTCTCACATTTTGGCTGGACTTTTAGTATTTGCCCAAGATTTATTTCTATATGGTAATTAAGCCATGGGTAATCGTGTTGTATAAGTATTCCTCATGGTCTAGAGCAAAGGTTTCCCTCTACTCATTTAATGTACATGTGCTTATGATGTAATGAATCTGGCACTTAATTTTATGGTAATCAAAGCCCCATTTTCCCAAGGTTACTCACAAAGTCATGTCTTTGTACTTTTTTTCCGGCATTAAACTGACTTGAAGTTGGTATCAGGGGTATCCGGGGTAATTGCCATTGTTCAGTACAGTAAAACTGACCACAGGTGAGCCACTAATAGGGACAAAAGGCTATGTTCATTATGTTTCCAAGTCAGCTCTTTTATGGAGTGGGTGGGATATCACATGACTCATTTGACCATAAGCCTCTATGAGAAGAAAGGTCCTCCACAACTTCCATTATGCCATTCCATAATTCATCAAACACACTGAATTTTTCAACAGGGATCTGTCATCAGCTTAGATTTTTATCGACAATAGGCTGCCTTGTAGTTCACTGATTGGTTTCCAGACAGGCTGAGCAGAAATGAACATGAAAAGCTGCGTTCGGATACCTGTCAAATCTCTCAGCTCCCCCAAACCTTGTGTGCATGGCCCTCCTTATGATGAATTAATGATTAATCAGGATTTAGAAAAAAGTCTCAGTGAATGATGGAAGAATAATGAGATTGTCTTTGATCATTTTACGTTCATGTCAGTAATTTGTGGTAAGTCATCTAAATTCAGCTATTGAAATTCTCTGTAAGCTGCAAGTCCATTACACCATTACACAAAGTCTTCCACATCAACAAACCCACCAGTGAATCCCTGATATCCAGGAAGATTTGAGTTACAGCTCTCCTGCTCTGTGGCAGTCTCTCAGGCCGGCTCAGACACCCCATCCTCACTGTGGACAAACCATTATTATGTCCATGATTGGACTCCCTGTGTGGGAATACCCAGCGCTCTCCTCTCTGACTGTGTGAGCCTAATGCTGTGTGGCAGGTCCGGCACTCCACTGCCTAAACACATCTGTCATGTTTTGTCATAGTGACACAGCAACCAGCCGACTCCCACCTCTGTGGCAGGATACACTATATCACACTGCAGATACATCTGTGTGCATGAAAACAAGTGCAAAAGACAGAGATAGACAGAGGTGGAGTTGTAGTGGTAATGTAACTTAACACTGAGCGCTATCAAAGCAATACTTGCACAGACAGTACAGGATGCAGAAGTGACAAAGAGCAAACTGAGAAATTGAGAGAGAGGCTGAGAGAAGCAGAAATGACTGGGCACGTATACAAGCCGGAAAAAAAAACCTACACAAACACACACTGTGAAGCAAACACTTGCATAAATAAACCCCACGCATTTCATCATTTACATTTCAAAAGCTGCACATGTACCGGCAGCCTTAAAAGTCAAATCCGGGGCTTCCTGCTGGCCCAGTGGTCTGATCCAAGCCACCTAACTATACAGGTTCCCTAATGTGAATCTCAGCGGGCAGCTTTGTTCTCTTCCCATGTTTCCTGTCTCTCTTTACTATGTTGTCTAATAAAGGCAAAATGCCAAAAAAAAGTTGAAATCTAGAAACATTGCCACGGTAATATCTGAGAATCCATAAGATATAGTAAAATATCAGAAAAAAAAAACTTGCAGGAACTTTGCAAGCCTCCTTACCCCACTGAAACTGCTCTTATTTAACACCCTGTGCAAGAATATTCTCTTTGATTCACTTTTCTCTCAAGTTGCTCAGCCAGTATTGATGACAACAGGAATTGATTAGATAAAACCTAGACAAGTGAAGCAAATCGGTAAGATGTCTGCTGGCTAGCGCAGCATGGTATGTTTATCCGGGCTTCTGTTTACCCTTTAGCATCCAAAGTCCAAAACTGACTCACGGCATTAAACAATAAACAAGGTGTCCAAGGAAAAGTTTAAAGTTTTATGTGTTAGTTGTTTTTCTAAGAAGATCAATTCTCTTTTGTTTTTGCTGTTTGCCTTGGAAGGGCACACCTTACGTAAGACTCAAATCAGAACAATATCTGAAATGGAAATGCACAATCAATAACTTATGTAAAGTAAATAATGTGGAAAATAACGCCTCAGCTTTTCTGGCCCTCTGAGCTTGAAAATAAAAATCTGACTCTATATTTCTTTCTCTCTCAGTCTTTCCCTAACACACACACACACACACACAAACTCAGAGTGCAAGTTGGAAAGCTGTAAAAATGTAATGAATAAAACAAGTGCGAATGGGTACGATGTAAAGACTTAGCATGGTAAAGCTTATTTAAGAGGAGCCATCCAGATATGCAAGACTACTTCTTTGTGATCAAGGTTCCCTGCGGGGTGTTCAGCTGGATTTTGATGGGCAGTACCCCCATGGATTATCTTAGCATGGCTACAGTTGGTGTTGTATCTCTCTGGAGGCGAAGAAAAAATGTTATTCATGGCTTTTTGTCAGGAGCAACACATACGCACATCTCTTAGGAATGCGAGTGCCCACATGCTCCTTAAGCCATGCTAATTAGCCCATCACAGTGTGGAGAACAGAAATGTTAAAAAATGAAGATGTCTCAGAGGATAGCATATATGTGCTAAGGTCACACTGGAAATCTTAGGGCTGAAATCTGAATAAGTTGTTTCCATAGCACCAGACTGACATTATTACACACCACACAAAGCATTTTTTTTAGCTGTGATTTTGTTAGTATGTGGTTATGGTCACTTTTTATTATTTGATGGATTTCTTCACTGTCATTTTTATTTTACTTGTTTTATTCTGAGTTTTGTGACCTGGTGATTTGAATGCACACATAGCTGGTCTAAATTATGGAATCAAACAATATTGGTGAATAAATATAATATCTTTTTTTTTTCTGAAAAAATACAAAGAACAGGAATATTTATCAAACAAGACTGCAGCACTCTCATTGCCGCAAGCATTAAATCTGCATTTTGGAGAGACTGAACTATTGTTTGTGCAGTATGCCAGTGGGCAAACACATTTGAGTCCCACAGGTACTTTGGCCCCATGTTTTGATAGTGGACTTAAAATAACCCATTTTAAGAGTAGTGGTTCCACTGGCACTGTTCAATCCGCAGGAAACAATGAGCCTGAAGCCAAAGAAAATCTGCTGGCAAAGGCTCTTTTGATCATTGCAACATTTACATTTACTTACAAAGTAGCTTGTGGATCGTCGCTTTTAATGCTAGCATCAGACACAGGGTTTCTGAGAAATGCACACGGGTAGACATAATTCTTCACTGTCAATGCAAAGCACTTACAGGACAGAGACAACAAGCTAAGTTGAAACACTTGTTCCCAGTGGCCAGGCAGCGTGAGTGACAGGGATGAAGGAATGAAAGCCACTGTCACTCAAGATTTTCTTGCCTGTCATCAGAAATGTGGTGCCTGTCATCACATCGCGCCGACGACGGGGCACAGGTGGAGCTAAAAGTGGGAACAGCTATGGAGAGAGTTAACTGTGACTGACAGGAAGAACAGAGCAATTACAGTACCTGCCAAGGGTTTTGAGTTCACTAGAGGTGAGGATAATTGAGGAGGCAGTATGTATCTGTTCCTTTAAATCTTTCCATTTCAATCTCTATATGTTTTTGTCAGATATTCACTAGCCACTGATATTCCCCCTGGCTCTACATCATAAGACAATTGTTTCAATTATGCTCAGCAACTACAAAACACTGACTCTCAGTATTTGCTCAGGTGCCTTTTACCCATTTTGCCATCTAAATTGTCCAAAATTGCCTGACTTATCACGAACCTAAAATCATACTCACTGTTCTTAACAGCCAAAAACTGTAAAATAGGTAATTAAACTTCTTTGATTACAAAATGTTATCCCATAGGTCGGCTAATTATACACCCTGTGTACTGTATATGTTAAATATTGAATGATGAAATTCAGGTACTTCCCGCACAGGGGTCACGTTCAGAGCAACGGCATCTCCAAGTGTATGGGCTCTCAAACAGCAGGAGACAAACGTGGCCCCTCTCCAGGAACACAAGATGGCAGAGGCAGATGGCCAATTACATCCCATAATGCCTAATTGTAAATGATGAGGCAGGTGTCAAATTAGGCCTACCTACAAATGAAGGGGAATTCATAACACAGTGCCCGAGCGGAATATGTCCTGTAATCAGTAAGAGAAACCTTGGATAGGAGGGATTACTATGAATTTATAAGAAAAAGACAAGTATAGACAGTTTCACAGAATAACCTGTTAGTGAGAAACATTTCAAATGCCCCATGAACAGCATCAGCCCCTGAATCCAATTACGGACTGTGTGAAAGATGACGGGTAGTGCACATGCATGGTACTGAGATCAACAGGGTTAATTTCACCCAGAGATGAGAGGTTGCGGCTAGGTGGCAGAAGCGTAAATATCACACCAAGAGTTCTTCAGAGCAATCTCCAGAAAGTACAAACCTCTGCACAGATGCAAAAGAGAAAATGCTTTCATTGGATAGTGAATTTTACAGTTAATATCACATCAAATTAGCAACAAGTGTGTGTCAAAGTTAGCTTGGCCTTGGTGGGAAACCATAAGACTAAAAATGTGTTCACTTACAGACCTGAATATATGTTTTTCAGCATTTGACAATTAATGTATTACCTTTGTTCAGTTGCCATGTGTCACTCATGTGTCTTTGTAGATGGGAAATGATGATTTCCAGATTGTGTGTTTATACTTTGCTGTGGTCCACACCTGTTGGTCTGGTTGATAATGGATGTACACTAGAAACAGACTGTTGAGACATTTTCCCCCCTTTTTATCACATTGTTTATTTTCAGTTATTCATTTGCAAGTTTCTTAAAATGTCAGTCCACCATTGTAATGCATAAAGGTTATTTGCATTACAATGCAGTATGTTATTTATACTGTTATTGTGCCAAAGACATGAATTGTGCTCTTGAATGGATAAAAGCTAACCATTCCAACAAAAAGAACTGTTCAGTGAAGGTGTTTGGACATCAGTGAGTCACTCAAAGTCATTGCCACAAGGCCTTAGAAGGGCACTTTGATTGTCTCACTCAGTTAACCAAGTCTGCATTGCTGTCTCCTCGGCTCTCTATTTGTTCGTCACTCTCCCCTCACAGGTCACTGTGTCCCCATTCTCCTTCTCGTCCTCCCAAACCTGATTATTGCCTCTCCATCCAGACACAGTCACTTCTGTTAATTAGGACAAACCTTTTAGTCATTGAACATACATCTTCTTTTCTCAGACCGGCCAAGACCGGAGCAGACTTGCCACAGACCATCATTAATTTGAAGTGTCTACCCTTTCTGTCTTTCCCCAACCCCTGCCACCCCAGCACAGCTCCTGTCCAGAAGCATTGAGCTGCTAAATGGCCACAACCAACCGTCCGGAACGACCCGGCTCTGAATATTAAAAATCCATCAGGCAGCAAATCAACAAGCCAGTACATGGCAAACACTATTATTTTCATATGCTGTTACTGTCACCCTTGGCCCTCCATTAACGCTGCGGTGTTATAAAGAAAGTGAATCAGCGCCATTATTGCGTCTGAGAAGCAACAACCTATTAGGGACTTATGACCTGCTGGTTCAACATTCTGTCACGGCCGTGTGACGACAACCATGTTGAGAGAGAGAGTGTGTGGAGGAAACAGAGCGAGAGAGTAAAAAACAGTGAACAAATCAACAAACTTCAGAAGGACACCCACAGCTGATGGGAAAAAAAACACAGGAATTCTGAGAGCCTTGGACAAAGAAAAGATGTTGATTGCTTGCACTCATAGCCAAAGGTTGTCCCTATAAAAGCTTGCCCTTTCCTGAGCAGCCTGGCCCCTCGCTCTTATGAGTACGCTCATATGCTTTTAACGATGCTCTCTACCATCTCTGCGTTCAGCCTTCGCCCCAGTAAGGCACTATTTCATTACCCCCCCACACATACCCCCCAGCCCACCCCCCACCCCCCTCCCCTCCCTCAGAGGAACACACAAACACATTTGATGAAGCTGTACAGCGTGAAGAGATCTGCTGGGGGTTCCTCGCTCAGCCAGGCCTGGTGCTGGGTGGGGTCATACAGGTGGAGCTCTGGGAATTTAGGTTGTACTGTGCAAATACACAGAGTGCTGAAAAAAAGATCGGAAACCGAAATAGAACCAAAACTCTGGCTGTTTGATGACCTCAGTGTCAGAACGCACTGCTGAAGACGGTAGAACGAGACAAATGGAGGGATGGAGAAAGAATGAGAGGGATAGAAAAAGGACATATTTACACACACACGCTGCTATTGTAGGGCTCCTCTCTGTGGTACTGTATATCTGCTGACCAAGAGGAAGAGGAGGGGAGTGTTGAGCTCATGGTGGTGTTAGTGGGGAAAGAGGAGTTCAGTGTTAGAGAGGCAAGTAGCTTCTCTCCAAAAGGTTGTTTTGCAGCAGGGGGGAAGGTGTGGGAGACAGTCTTCTTTATTTTAATAAGCTAATTTGATCAGTGAGTGTTTTCATATAAAACTATTCGCTATTAATCTGCAAAAAGGGAGTTTTATTTTTTTTTTTTAGAATTTCCAAAGTAAAACATCTTTGAACTTCTTTTGCATAGCAAGGACTATGGGAACCACTTGAGTCACCGAGAGAGCCTTAAAAAAATTCAAATGAAAACAAAATGTACTGGGCTGGTTCTTGAATGAAAATGAAAAAAGGTCTTCTTTTTCACCTTCACTGGCTGTATTCACACAAAGGTCTTGTGAGACAACTTTTACCAGTGCTGCCGCCATCTGTGTTCCTCGTTAACCTCTAAGTCGGTGATGTTTTGAGCCTCTCCAGCATTTCTCTCCACTCTTTGGTTAATATGGACTTCAGTAAGTTGCCAGCATTCTGTCAATGCCATGCACAACAAAGAAACAGCAAATCCCTAGAACGCTAGCCTCGGGCAAAGGACTATGTCCCCCTGACCCACTCCACATGGCCAGCTGAGCGTCCCACATTGCCTGCCCATTCCAGAGCATATGGAAGCAAAGTGCTGCCAATGGTGCAAATGGTGGTTTAGATCCATCTGAGCACAACTGTCACAGGGTGGCACCTGGGGCATGAGGCTCCTCAAACTAAACTCTGCTACAATCAGGCCACGGCTGCCTTGAAAAGAAACTGCTGCAATATACTGTAAGCTTTCTCTTCCCTCCAGCCAACTTGATAAGTATTTTATCTCTCCCAATCTCCAAAACCATTTGCACAGACATCTATAAAAAGTGAAATGATAACCCTGAATTATGTGTAAATTCTGGTGTTATTGTTGATATATACTTCCAAGTCTCATAAAGGGACTAAATTGGATTTTGAAATTATTACTGTACATGTTTTTTGACACAGCATTCTTTTTTTTTCTTTTGCAAATAAATGAACAGTGGTCGCTTTCTCTGATGCTCCTTCTCTCTCTGCCACAGGGCAGACATTAGTGTCACACTCTCTTCAATAGAGGCATGTCATAAAAGGCACATCAATAACCAGAGACGTCTCGATGTTCTCCATTATTATTATTCTTTAATGCTAGCAGAGGCATGATTTAATGCCTCGCACATTTTTCTCCTGCCTGCCGTTGCTTATCTGTGGAGTTTCATTAGCATACAAAGCCCTGTTTTAATGGTGGGGGGTTTGTGGTAGATAGCAGCCAGCCAGTTAGCTCATCTTACTAACCGCCTTTGTGTGCGTTTCTTGCTGCCAGGGCTAAAGATGATGGTTTTGTGGCACGTTTGGGAGGCTCTGTCACATTAATCCATCCCACACACCGCTCCAAACCCAGCAGCGCACAATCCCACTGCAGAGTTGCTCAGATGGCCCCAGATACTATAAGCAAGAGGGTCGAAGACAAACAGCATCTGGCAAGGGAAAAATAAGTTGGGCAAAGGTAAAAAGTCATTCAGGCATCTGTGCTTACTCAGCTGAGTTTGTGTGTATGTGAGAGAGAGGGGGGGGGAGAGAGAGATGCAGCAAGAATATAAACTCTGCTTAGATGGGCGGTTTTATTTTTGGGAAATCATTCCACGCCTTTCATAACAGGACTCATAAGGCATCTCCTCCTATTCCATCTGGGAGATGGTGCTGGCTTTTTTTGTATGCCATGCCTGTCATGCGTTCGGGGGCTGCAGTGTAAACTTGCTGCCAGGCTTAGCCTGAAAAACACATCTCTATGCAGGGAGCTGCTGCCTCCAGGAGCATGGTTGTTGTCTGCCCTCATCCTTCCAAGTATCTCCAGCATCTTCAAGCCCTTCCAGCTTTCTGTTACCTGAATGGGAAGCATCTGCAATGTCAGAGGGAGACAGGAGCTGCAGACACACAGTCAGCAAGCTATTCATTTTCCCTCAGCCTTGCCTCCCTAACCGTGACGAGTTCTTTCACACTAACAGAAACAAGACAGCACGTACACATACACACAAAATTATGGAGGTCCAAAAAAATATGGCAGAATTTCTCTAATTCAGACTGGAGGCCCTCCAAAGAGCAGAGCAAAATTAAATTCATCATGGATAAGTCTGACTTAATTTATTTGTTTACTAGATCAGCCCTCATGCCAAGTGGTCAACTCAAACCAATACAGCACCACTCTTTCAATGATACTGTTTAACATAGCTGCAAGCAACACTTCTCCATTGCCAGACAGCTGCACCCATGACCTGCCATCACCAAGAGTGAATTGGTGTCACTTTAATTTGCCCATATAGCACCTGGTATGATGCTACCTTAAACTTAAAACAATGTCAGCTTGCACCAGGCGCATGTGTTATGTGTGTAAACGGGGGTATTGTAGATGTTTGAGGGTGCAGTGGGAATAAAAAGGCATTCATTATAACGTGTTACCTAGCTCAGAGGAAGAAGCACAGAACACTGGGAATATATCTAATTACCAAGCAAATCATCAAGGAGGCTGTGGGCTGCTTCAAAAAGCATCAGCAAACACAGCAAATAGACAGGGGTCACAGAAAACCCAGCTTATTCAGTTGCATGCAATATCTGCCTACATCAACACTGAATGTTTATGTCTCTACTGTACATGTCTACACCACTTACACCCAAACATGTGGAGCGCACACTCACACAAAAGGTTCCCCATGGCTAACACAGCTGTTTGCTTTAATAACTTGCATTAGAGTAAGCACATCCCTGGAGGGTAGAGCTCAAAGATGAAGTCTAACGCTTCCATCTCCCTAGGTCACAGCACCCTATCCTTCAAACTGGCAAGCCAACACTTGGACATGGAGTAAATCTAGGGCACTGCGTGCTCATGTTCGATTTTATCACACTAGTGTAAATTTCCTTCAACGCTGTAAAGTTAGGCCTTAGCTGGCTTAGGGCGCGAGGTGAGTGTGCAGAAGTAGTTGCTGCTTGAAGTGTGTGTGTGTGTGTGTGTGTGTGTGTGCGCGCGCGCATGTGTGCATGTGTTCTTGATCTTCGCAGGGAATCTGACAGGCCAGTGTGCCTGCGGATTAGAGGGGCCTCTGTTTGGGTGGCTGCATAATTAGGACAACTCTGTTGACAGTGCCTCAAAGTGGCCTGCTTTTTCAACACCGCAAATATTCCCCTTCTCTGTTCTGTCCCTCCACTTTATAGGTCTCCCCACATTAAGCCCAGCCTTGAAACAAAACCTACGTAAATGAACTGGTGATGGTTGCTGGGATGCGGTAAAAATTCAGCTCTAAGTACAGCAATGTGCAGAGAGGCAAGGCTTTTGCAAATGACCTTAATGAGCCCTATTGTTATGTTAGATGTCATGGAGGCTGTGTGGTTAAAGAGTCCTGGGTTTACTGGGTGAAGTTCTGGCTCCATGTTGTTTCCCTTGTGTGGGTGCAAGTTTTCTTCTGACAGTCCACACAAAGGAGATCAACTGGAAACTTTAAATGGTCTATAGTTGTCACTGCATTTGTTTTTTTACGTTTGAACCCTGTTATAGACTGACAAGCTATCCAGAGTCCTTCAACACCTTTCACCTAATCCATGCTGGGATGGGCTTCAGCTGTCTGTGACCTTCTGTGGGAATAAGCCGGTTAGAAAATAGGTGTTTGGATGGATTCATGGGCACATGGTTAAAAACATTTCCCTCTGAAGATGGAATTTAAATAAATACAAAGATAGAGATTTTTCTTTTCTTCTCTTTTTTTAAAACTTTTTAAGCAAAAAAATAAAAAATTACCCTACCCTGCCAGGAACCCAACATTTTCATTTCACCTACAGTATCTGTGTCTGAGTCAGTCATTTGCTTTCATCAAAGATAGGGTTCTGGGCACAAAGCAAAAATATCTCTTCAATCAATTTTTTTTTACCTAACATTACTTGTATTAACGCAAGTGTGGTTTCTCCACAAAGAGAATGCTGTTTGCTTTTGCTGAAACCCGGGAACGAACCACGGACTTTTAGATTGTTTATCCTTCCCAGCTCCCCCCTTTTTTTCTTTTTGAGGCCCTCAGCAGAGAGAAGAGATTGTGACAGTTCCACAGGGAACAGTTGTCATACTTACTGTAAACTACAACAACATGTCTAATTGACCCACGCACCTCAGTGCCATCCTCTTGCCAAAACCAGTCAGGAACTGTTCAATTGAACTGTGAGTGGAGACCCGTGTGGGTGTGTGTACGTGTGTGTGCATGTTGAATATTCTATGAGTGTGTGTGCATGTGTGTGGGTGGTTGGCTGGCCGTAAGACGAGGGATCCTGGCTGTGCTGCAATGCTCCGTGGCAAGGTCTGTCGGCCTGTTGTGCTCCAGGTAATAGCTGACATTTCTTCATTTGTGCACCTAATTGCTGATTTACACTGCCTCTAATGGCATGTGAAGTCAGATCCAGACTCTGTAATGGGCAAGGGAATCTAGCCAGAAGTGTCCAAACGGTTCACTCTCCCTCTCTGTCTCTCCTCCCCTCTCTCTCACTCTCTGTCTCTTCCACTCTTCTGTAGCTGGCTGACATCTTCTCTGCATCCCTTATTTATGCACTCTTTCATCAGTATGGCGTTCTCCTGGCAAAAAGCCAAGTCAAATTGTCACTTAAGATCAGAGATGAGTTTATCTCTCTCTCACTCACTTTTTTTTCTTTTTCTTGCTGTCTTCACATCTTTCCAGTTCCTCCATGGGATGACTTGTGCAGTCCTCTGCATGCAGAGGCTAACAAACGGTTTAGAGATCAGTTGACTGGAAAGAATGGAAAGCAGGCTGGCGGAAAGCGAGTCAATGGCTCGGCTTAAACTGGCACTAAGCAGAATAACACTGTACACCATTTTCCCCTTGCATTTAGTGAGGATTATGCATTTCTGAAATAGGACACAATATGATTTGTTTATGATTAGGGAAGCAAAGCAATACAAAATTAATGTTTTCTGTATGAAATGCATCCCAATCAGTAACATGATGAAGTTACAACATTACTGCCTGGTACCATATTCCTATATTTATGTGGTTATGAGGTGGAGAAAAAGAGATGGAGGGAGAGATCAACCATTTATTACAGCATAAGGCCCAAGTCATTTCCTGGAAATGAACACACACTGTGGGGTGTGATATATGGGATCCCCTCTTCCATGTAATGGCAATCTAAGTGTCCTTTATGATTTCATTCAAAATCCCTCGTCCTTGTGTGGTGCAACTAAACACATTAAGGCAAAATGACGGATTGTCCCTGTGAGTGTAAGGTAAGCGGGTGGAGGATACAATATGTATTCTCCACCCGCGGGGGTGGGGGATGGGAGAGTTCCTATTAATTATAGTGAAAGGAATTTGCCCCACTGCATATTGTTCAGGTCCACTGGATGAGCACTGCCATGGTTGCATGCATGCATGTGTGTGTGCTGGCTCAAGTGTCCCAATGTGGCGTGCCAGTGTTGTACTAAACGAAGCTGACTTTAATGGCTACCTTAATGAAATGCCCGGGCCCTAATTAAGCCCTATCCACATTGGTGGGGACAAGCTAGATTCAGTCTCTCTCTCACTCTGAGTTCCCTAAAGGCCCGTTCCATCTCTTCCTCTAGGACGTGTTGACTTGACATCTAAAAGCTTCCTCTAATGGCTAAATTGTGTCTGGCATGTATGTTTGTCTGTGCCAACATATGCTCGAGCAACAGAGCTTTGATAACACAAAATCTACTGTCAGCTTCTTTTTTCTGGCAGCGCATAAGCACTGAACCAGTACACATTTCAGTTTTTTTTTTTAGCTTTCTTAATGGAGAATATCATTGTTTGGAGTAATATTCGGCTTGATATTTTCTAATTGTCTTTGCTGCAATTGCTCAGAAATAACTCCTTTGTAAAACAGCGGGCTGAGAATCTTGTTTGTGAGTTTATAATTCGGAACATGTGTGTCTGTCTCTGACTCATGTGTTCAACCTTTTGATAAGGGAATGACTTTCCTAAACATTACATCATGAGTATGAGAAGCATGTTAAGTGAGCTGACCTTCTGAATGTTCTCTAGCAATGTGACACAGTGGCGTGGTGACATCCAGACAAAGTGACTCTTTGAGATAGTAAAGATTTTGGACATGCGCACACCTAGCAGTGATTGATGGTGCAACAGACACAGCTAAGTCATCTTTTTGTCTTCCTCACAGACATACAGGAAAACAATCTTTCTCCATCTTTCACATCCACACACTACACCCACAGTATGATGGCATAATTAATTGCAAGAATACCTTAATGAATGTTTTGCTGCTGTTGTGGGCAAATCTTCAGTAAATATAAAATAGCGTGAAAAAAAGCCTCTGTTTGCGTTTTTCTGTTTAATTGGCAGCTATGACCTTCAGCTGTGTTGAAGTGCAAGGCAAATATTTGATCAAATCGGTCCACATATCTCGACGGCACTGTTTCTTCTCTCCTCCTGTCTATTTTATTTGGCTCGCTTTAATCATGTTTCTCTGCTAGCTGTCACAAGTAAATAATGAGTAGACTCAAGTTGTCTTTGATTTGCAAGGCCTTAGCCGGGTCACAGCTCAATTGGCACAGACAAGAAAAAAAATCAGCCCATTTGCTGAGGGCTCATTAGGAGCCTTGCAGCGTGAAGCCAGGGTCACTGGATGATATGGAGTCTTTTTATTCAAAACCCCTTGATCCTGTAGATCACGGAAATATGCTGCACTATGATGGCAAGAGAGAGGGAAACAATTTCTCCAGATGACAAATTATATGCTTTGGGCTTGGGGAAAGAGAGAGAGACAGAGGGTGAATACAGACAGACAGAAGAGAGAAAGAGGGAGAGGACATAATCTATATACCTATGTGAACTCCGAAGCCTGCAGATGAAAAGTCACATCATGTCAGACCCGGTTTTGATGCATGCTGCCCACAGATGAGGCAGCTGGCAGATATACGGTGGGTAAGAAGGCTATTCCATCAACATTTCTGGAGGGATATCAACATCAGTGTTTGATAGTGTCCCATATAGATGAAAAATGCAAATAAATCATTTCTATCTCTCAGAGCCAACTGTGAGAATGAATACAAACAGCCATTAGCAGAAGTTCAGTATCTGTCCTTGTTGGGCAGGATAACATTTGTAAACCTCACATCTGCTCTTTCTGTTCATATGCATGCTCCGTGCTCTATTATATTTATTTATTATATTGCAGATATAATCGTACCACTGATTAAGTTACCATGGTTACTCTCAAAAACACTGGCTTCAAGCAACAATGGCTGTGCTATAGTTCCCTATCTGGACCCCCCATGTTAATCTGATTCACATGGGCTGAACTCATATCTCTTCTCAACGTTTGTTTCCATCTGCCCTGGTACAAAACAAACATCCTCAAAATCTGTGCACACATATACATCCATACTGTGCGTGTGTTTTTGTGTGTGTTTGCACAAATAAAACATGGCTTATAGGATTAATACTGATCAATGAATAGATCTGCAATAGGTTAATACTGGAAAAATGGTGACATTTGGTGCATCATTAGGCACATCATTCCAACAGATGAAGAAGAAATCGTGCTGCCACGATCCAAAAGGAACACGTTTTTATATAATAGGTCGTTATTTCCCCTTTTTCTGGGCTGATTATATTATGCTGGATAGTCAAGATGACTGATTCTCATGGGCACAAATATTTTCAAGACTCCAAGATTTTCAATTGAAGTGGGACTTGGTTGAGTTGGACTTTTATAAATAGTGCTCTTTTTAAGAATCATAGAAAGTGTCTCTTCCCAAGTTATCACCCTCTCCACAGAGCTGTTTTTCCAGTGGCCTCAGCCCCCATTATTCTGGCACATCCCATCCCTCTCATCCCTCTCCCTGCCTGTTCTCTGCATGACGACTTCATTACCTCGGAGATGCAGGGATACCAGCAATAATTATTCATAAAAATATGCACTTGCAAATTAATGGAGAGGCATTATGCATACTTCTCCATCCTGGAAATGCATTTGAAGGTATTTGTAACACAAGGTAACACAGTCACACAGGTTAGGACCTGCAACCTATTATTCATATTCAGCACTATTTCACCCAAGGTTAAATGTGCGTATGAAAGAACAAAGTGGTAATAATTGTGTCACTACAAGGGATATATGTTAATGCACACTGCTCATTTCAGCCAGAATCCCCACTTATATACAGCACTCAAGAATTGTCCTATCAGGCAAACACTCAGCCTTTGGTTTATAAATTATTTTTGTTATTTACTGGGGCTTTGGTAGAAGCAATTCAGTAGCAAATTGTCCAGTGCTTAAAACTAAACATAAATGGTTTTGGCAACTTTATCATATGCATGTGAGCAACCGCTGATCTGTAGCTAAGAATATGTTGTTTTGTGTTGTGTATGCTACAGAATGTGTGTGTGGCTTAACAGTCTGCGGTTGACCACGGGTCTGTTCTTTTAATTGGAACTAGTTATGACACCTGCTGTCAACCTCCACACAATTAGCTGTGGCTATTCATTCATCTGTGGGGTGCATACGGCAGCAGTGGGGAGACACTGTGAAAATGGGCTACAAATAGAAGAGACACAGAGAGAGAAATTGAGACACAGGGAGTCAGACAGAGTCAGAGGAAGCTCAGGACAGAAGGTTCAGGTTGTGACATGTTAATTGCTCCTCTGCAGCCAGGTGCAGGAGAGAGTTGTCAACCTGTAGGGTCTAAAACTGCCTGGGAGTCATAGCTCCACTCTTCTTCATTCACACCTGAAGGGTAGCACTGACACAAACAAACACAAGTCTACACACACACATGAGCACTGACTGCAGTAGCATAACAGAATCTGATGTTTATCATCCCAAGGGGGATCACATCACATTGCAAGTCCAGCTCACTCCAACTGATTGCAACAAACTCGCTAACTGAGATGTACTTGCGGCCTCATCTTCCCATGCCACTGTCCGTTTATAGCCCTTTATGAACATCAGGTATGATACCTGTGTACCTTTTCAGGTATCTGTGTAGGTCAAATTTTAGGGCCTATAATTCCTGCTCTCCAGAAAGTCCCTCCTCCCATGGTGCCACTTTCTGATTGCCCAAGAAATATCAGTGTGCAGATTCTAGTATTGAATGTTGCTGATTTTTTAAAGCCTTGACTTTATGGCTTATTGGGTCATATTTCTAACGATTGCATTCATAGAGTACAAGCCTCTGGGCTGTGTAAGTACAGCACTGCCACAGAGATCATGCAAGGCAACAGGAGAGAAGTCATACTGTGAGGACTAGCTTACTAAAGGTCAGACTGTCAGTGCGGGGCCGCCACTCTAATCTCCCCTGACCTGACCTTCAATAGCGCAACATTATCTCCATTAGTGTCTACAAAAGCAGCACTCCATTTCTTTATGCAGGCACATCCATATTTATATGCATGTATGTTTGTGTGTACACCTGATAGTGTTCATATGCTTGTGTGTCTGTGTGAGAGCCTTGCAGAATTTTCCAGCTTGCAACTGGCATCCTGCCCAGCAGTGGGACAAAGGCTCTGACAACCTGGGCAATGGCAGCCAAAGGTAATAGCCAAGGGTAACTCCACGAGTGCTGGAGTCGCGGAGGCAGTTCAGTGGCCAGGCAAAAAGCAACTGCAGAAGAGCCTGTGTAAGTGGCCAGCAAAAACTGCAGAGGACCATGACTGTGTCTTGTTGAGAGGGCCTTTAATTGGTTTAGAGCCCATGTCATCATCACAGAGTGGTTTAAGATAGGCCTCCACATCCCAGTAGCCACGCACACTAAGTGGAGAGGTGGTGAGGACCTACCCTGGATCATGAACAGGTTTAAACGGAAGATCATTTCATATAATGAGGTATAGCTGGTCTCTGGAGAGAACTGTATAATGGATGGTTTTTATGACTGCTTTTCATGCTTGGCATTCTGGCTGTAACGGTCTATATTCTCACTGAGCTCACAATAAGGCAACGGCAGTGCAGGATGTTTCCCCACTCTAAAACCTGTAGTGGTCATTCAGCCTTCTTTCTCTCCCTCTCTATCTCCTCTCTTTTGTGTGCCGTGCCTTTTCCTAGTACAGCTAAATTGTGGGTAAGATGCGCTGGCAGTAACCTGACTTTTTCCTCTAATGTTAATGAGATACAAAGTGTGAAAGGATCTATTGAGTCACACACTCCATCATCGCTTGTTGAGCCAGTGGGAGTCAGTCAGTGAACTCTACAGGTTTTAAAAAACAGTGACCTAATAATGTCTGACCTCTACTCTCAAACAGCTCAGCTTCCTCTGTAAACACTTTGTGGTGGGAGCACCCCCTTGTAAAACCTTGTCAGAGTCATTAGTCAAATCGACACCCGACTGAGTTAAAAGTGTGGAGGAGGCAAAGTGGTGAGGAGTGATGGCACTTTGTTGATGTTTTCTTTTAGTAAAACAAAAGGATCAACTGCGTTTCTCATGGTGTCTTGCCTGCACAGAAAATGAAAACAGGCAAGAGCAAAGCTGACATCAAATTAGAAAAATGGGAAAGAGTAAAAGGTGGAGACAATGTTGGGTGGGGGGGTTTAGAGGTAGCGATGGGAGGAGTGTGGGGGTTCAAAGCTCTTCCCCTATGGGGAGCTGAATTTTGGCCCCAGGCGATGCTGTCGGCAAAAGAAAGTTCAAGAGGTGTAGAAAAAAGGAGAGGAGTAGTCTTTCTTGAGGCTTCACAGTCTAGTAACAAGGATGCTGAGTTGGATGTGGCGAAGTGCCCCGGGGGAGGCCAGAAGCACTGAGAGACAGTAACCTGAGATGAGAGGTACCTGAGCCTCAGCATCAAACCACTTCTGTGATCCACTGAAGACTATGGTTTCTGTGTTCGCTTACTGATTCTCCAACAACGGCCTATAGGAGCAGCCCTCACAGTGGAATTAGGTTTATAAGTAAGGTTTCTTAGTTGACCTTCTTTAATAGAAGTGCTTTTGGAATGAAAAAGTCCTTGCTGCCTTTGAAAAGGTATTATATTTTAGTTTATGGATTAAAAATATTTCTTTTTATTTGCAAAGAGGAAGATTTATAGCATCTGTTGGTGACAGGCCATTTCATGAAAATATCTTTGACTAAGGGCCCTCCACTTGGAAAAAAAAGCCTTCTCTTGAGTAAGGTGTATTTATTTCCATTTAAGCAAAGTAGTTTGATATACAGCTCTTTAAACAAATGGATCTGTTCAGAACATTACATGATTCCAAAGTAAAAATGCAAAAAGTAAAAGGAGCATTTTCAATTAGTTTTTAGGCTTTTTGCCCACATAGTTTCTGCAAACCTCTTTCTATCATTACCCTCCCATTTATATTACTGCCTTAAGTCCCCTAAATCCTACGACTACTGCATCTCGCACAGCTGTGCACTTTTATGGCATTTGCTAATGTACTGTAAATGACATAAAATATGACAAGCTTAGTTTTCTGCCAGCTCTTGCTTTTATATCATTTTTTACACCATTTTGAATTCCCATTTATTTATTTGAAGGCAGGTGTGATTTTATGTCCTCTCCATGGCTGTAAAGTGCTACTTTGAAATGCAAATGAAGCTTTGATTGAGAGATTTTCGTGGAAGGGTGGTGTGTACGAGGTGACAGTGTGAAAGCAAGTCCAAGGGAGATGTTTTGTGGTCCCATTTGGGACTTGGTGATGTATTGCTGAAGGCCCACTAGACTGGTAGAGGACGCTCTAGGACGCGCTGTTGAGCTCCTAACTCAAGTGCCATCCATGGCGTACAGACTTTGCAGACAATCATTTGGTCTGGTGTTCTCACTGTAAACCACACCTCTTATAAAAGCTGAATTCCCATTCCAAGCACACTATAGCTTTCCACCTCTTTTTCAGCACTTTAAAGACTTTGCCTACAGCTTTCTGGAAATAATATTTTTGTCCATTTAAGGGCAGATTTCAAAGAAAGGCTTTGGGAATCCAAATAAAATTACAGGATAGAGTGTCTGCTTATTGCCTTATACTGTATGCACTTAAAGGTAGAGTGTATACTTGAAAGGTAATGGCTTTCTGCAGTCAAGTATTATGGTGGCTCCCACACTGAAATGGATCTCTTTACTCCTGTCTTGACAGAGTCCTCTTAGTGAAGGTGTGGCATAATGTAGTTCAGACTCAGGCCTCTTATCTCATGTCAGTGGTATCCTGCACACCTTGATAAAGCCTCCTTTCCTTGTCTTGTAACAACATTCCACTCTGTCTGACAGGTACTGTAGCTAGCAGGAGACTGCCTCTCATCTCTCTCTCTTTCTCTACACACACACACACACACACACACACACACACACACACACACACATGCAAGGCTTTCTCCACTTTTCCAAAAGGTTTTTTTCACTAATGTAGCAGATAGCGCTTCCAGCAATGGACATGCATGTATTACACTCATCTTCATCACCTGCGTTTATGTGTAGAGCTGCTGACACCTGACAACCTGCTAACCAGACAGGGGTTAAGTTAAATACACTCTAATGGATAAAAAGGAGGCTGTCATTAAAGCCTTTTATTGTTAGGAGGTGGCGACAGTGATCTATCAGAGAATCAAACCTGAGATGGGTTACTGTCTATAGAGTTGTTTCGGAATTTGAACAAGGTAGCCATGACACAAGTACAAAGAGGAAATCTGGATGTCGAGGTCCAACATCTGAGCCCTTTCTTTGAAAAACCTGCCTTTGAAAATGACACAAAAGATCAGTAGCCTTCTCCTGAGTTGTTAACTACCTCAGTAAGCTGTCTTATGTGGCGTGGTGACATTTGTGACACACGCAGCCTATTATTTATTTATTTTTATTTCAATTATGCAGCACATGTGACAAATGCATGAGAGCTTTGAGCTAAGAGATTTGTTAAGAGTCTTAATAAGTGTGGTCAAACATCTATGGCTTAACACCATCTCAGAAATGGTCATTTCACTTTCTGCAGATAAAGATAAATGGACCCTATTTTAAAATAAAATAAACTGAGAGATCAGATAACCCAAGTCTATAATTGACACGTGCATGACACTCAAATAGGAATACAAAAAGAAAAAAGAAAAAAAACTGTATAATTTCCTCTCCTAATACAACACAGAATTGTAATTACAGCTCACTTGACAAAAGAGAAGGCAGGGATTATTATTGCAACATTTATGAGCATTTATGGTAAAGGCAGAATGCCTGCGTTGCCTTTAATGACCATGGCTGAGCCACTGACGTTGTGATTTAACCTGGCACTTTGGCAGTGGCGAGCCGCTCCTCCAAATCAAGGCTAAGTGGCGGATTCATCAGTGCCCTGTCGAGATAAAACACTCGCCCGGCGGTGACACAGAGATGAGGCTCTGATTGGGACAAATACATCTCCCTCTGGTGTCAGCTCTCATTCACTGGTCTGAGCGCAGGCTGAAAGAAAGACAAATGTTTTGATTAGGGGTCTCCTTCAATGTCACAGCGGCCAGTGAAGAAGAATGAGATGAGGCTGTCTCCAAGGGAAGCAAATAGTTGAAGACGATGAGAGGAAAATGGATGTCTTCACTGTCTGGAGGGTGTCGAATGGGGATTTTATGAGTCAGAGAAAGCTCAGTGAGAGCATCTCTTTTAATGAGACTGCATTGCTTCTTCCGGAAGACCATTTCAATTTCTGCTTGGTGATTGTTAAATTCAGGATGTCATAAATAAAATCTTTCAGAAAAGTAACAAAGACATTGGTTGTGTTATTCTTAAAGTGGCTTTGAGGGTTGTGGCTTTGTGTACATTGCAGTTAGAAGAGTGTTTCCAAGCAAAGACTGCAATGTTTGTGAAAATATCCTGTTTAGTTACCAATAGAAACTGTGACTAGCTATCATTAACACATTGCTTATCCCCTCATCCTTATAGTGTTTTTATTATTATCCCATGAATTTGATTGTGAGTGAAGCCACACGAGCCTATGTTGATATATTTCATCACAGATAATTATAAGACCATTAATCACAGGAGGTGGATAATTATAAATCCATCCCAACCGAAGAAATGTGAGCATTAACTGCTGTGTCCCTGGAGAAATGGTAGTAGCAGGGCTCTCATTCTTCTTTCTGTATCATTCAACCATTCTTTCTACTCTAATCCACTGAAGTCAACAGGAAATAAGCAATGTGTTGAATTAAGCCATCTCAGAGAGGCTTTTGCGTTCTTGAAAAAAAGAGTAATGTGACAATTTCTTCCACTTCTACCCGTCTATCTATCTTGTAAAATATGTCTATCTATCTATACATCTGGTCTTTTGCACTTAAAACATGTGAATCAGTTCAAGCAAACTCGCTGAGCCTATATTTCTCCCCACATCTCACACGCTCACGCTGTACCTTTGTTCATCCCGCCAGCGACGGTGCAGACTTAACACGCTGTCTTATGTAGCCGAATATTTGCTCATAAAGAACAAAATGCGGATGCCTGTGTTTCACAGCTCGCGGCGAATAGAGTGAGAAAAAAAAATACAACGTAGCTTTGCAAGAGAAACCTTGACAGATATGACATGCATTTCAGTGGGATGCTGAAAACAGCAGTAAACAACTCAAAGTGTTGCACTCCTGTGAGAACCTCATCTTGGACAAAATATTTCTGAGTGTGGCTTATTTATGGAGCCTCTTACCCCTGAGTTCCCTTTTCGTGGGTCATCTACTGTGATAATTTATATTTAAAAAAAGTTCAAATGTAACCTTGACATGGTCATACATTTTTTTCATTACACAATGAATAATTAAGGGATATTATTCAAATATGTGAAACATATTATGAAGGTGGGAGGTTTATCCCACCACAGATATTTTTAAAACATGAAGACTTGTTAGCAATGTCTTTGACTTATTAAAACCTTTCCTAAATCTTCCCGGCACACAGATATTTCCCTTTTGGCTTTATTTTCCAAGGGCTTTGATCTATCTCTTGATTTAATTTCACTCAAACAGACAAAAAAATGCCCTGAGTCTTGAAAGTCAAGGTACACTTTTATCTTGTCAGTCCTACAAAATATGAGTTATTGCTGGACAAAAGGCAGCTTAATGTGGCTTTCTGTGCCTGTGACATATCATGTAATAGAAAAATGGGACTCTCCCTCAAAATATATGATATGCCCTATTGGACTAAGGCTCTCTGTGCACCACATCCATCAAATCAGCCACCTGAGTCTGTTTCAAATGCTCATCATTCCTTAATGAACATGATCAATCCCAATGTAGGCTCGCTTTGAACACCCTTCAAGGTCCCTCCCCCCCTGCACAAACATATTCCCTTTGCAAATCATCAAGAGTCTTGACATCCATACACTCTGTAAACACTCAAGTGTCCGTGTGTCAGCAAAGTGACAATAGCAAATGCTGGCCTTGAGCTCTGAAAACAAACATTCATACAAATACTCCAGTGACAGAGAGCACTGAAGAGGCAGGAGGCGATGAAGTGGTGAAAGTTGACAAAGAAAGGATGTAATGATGGAGCAGAGAAACAGAAGGGACCCTTCCTTTTCAATCAGGCCCCATCTGAATTCCCAAACTTCTCCTCTTCTCCATCTCCCTCACTCATTTGCATCTCTTTTATGTCCCTGCTTCCCATTATGCAAAAGTGTACGCTAAAAAAGTAGTCCAGTTTGCAAAGCGAGTCGCTCCATTTCCCCACACTTTTTTTAATCAATACCAGTGGGGGGGGGGGTTGTGTGGTGTTCAGTCGCATTTATGCTAACTAGAATATTTGAGCCGTTCTCTTTGAACTGTAGTTACCTTGGAAACCAACCCACAGGAGTTGCTGCTTTAATTACAATCAGTGGTCAGACTGGGTCTTGTGTTTCCAGAACAAAGCTCACATACATCCAGTTAAGTAGCCTACTTTGGGTGTATTGTTTGATTTCACAACTGCTTGCACTGCTTAGAGGCTGACAACCTTGAAGACCTTTACACTTCATTAAATCACTCTCTCTTTATCCATCATAGCAGATGTTAAAACATATTTGTTTGTTGTCTGCTCTGGATTTTGGAAGAGGGTAAGGATCCAATCCACGGCTCACAATGCCTTGATGACCTTTAGACCCAACTGTATGCAGACTGCCAGAAAAGATGCAGCCTAGAGAGATTTAATAAACCGTTTGTGGCCCCTGATACTCCAGCTTCTGATGTCCATGAAATCTCACTTCTTCTGGCCGTGTAGCTGATGATAAAGCGAGTGCCTGCGAGGCCTTCCCGCTGTTGCCATTTGTAATTTTTAGAAGTCATCATCTGAGGCGATCCGTCTTGATTATGCCTTGGCAACTGTCATGCTCCACTAATGCACAGTGTGAGAGAGGGCATAAATACAACGTCTTCCGGCAGCACTGATGTTTATCTTCCCTGCTTCATGAATTTGCATTCCCACAGACAAATTTTACTCATAATGGCAGCCATCACAGCATAGATAGGCTTGGCGTATTATCACTCTGCATACAGTGTTTGTTTTACAAGTGGACAGGCAGGAATAAAGGATTTGAACATTCTGATGAGGAAGACAGATTGATAGTAATTCATGCCTCCTCTAATGGGCTTTACAGAGCTTTATGAAATATTCATTATTGGTAACTATTGTAACATTGCCAGCTGCATCTAAGGGATTACATTTTTATATTAATAACTTAGCCCATGTAACAAAAGCCTAGCTGGTCTGAGAAATAGGACATCATTCCATATCACAAATTGTGTTGAAACCTTGGTGAAAGCAGGTTGAAAAAAATGTAAATTCCAGAGCTACGATAAATACTGTTGCAAATATTTGAGGCCTTGTCATTCCTGCTGTTCCTTCTCTCTCTGAAGGCAGACATTTGTTCATGGTCTCATGTAATTTCCACTTTTCAGAACACACTGAAGGCAACTTCTGTCTGAATGACTTGAGTTAATAAAAAAGGTGTTGAACTTAAACCATCTTCTGTGCATTAACTGAAAGTGTAGACCTAATTTCTTTGTATCTACGTGCTGTACCGTTCATGGAGTTTCACTTACTTATTTCAGCAAGGTGAGCTGAGCTATTCATTTTCAGTCACTTTCTTCTGCAGAGTTAGTGCCTGGATGCCCTCAGATTAGTGTGCTGTGACATAGCCTGTCTAATACCATGTGTGTATGTGTATGTGTGTGTGGTGTGCTGACTCTATGTGTCATGCTTCTCTGTTGTACTCTGTACTAAACACATGTTATTAGAAATATGCAGGTTATGGTTTTAATAAGTTCGAAGTGCCATATATCAAGAAAACGGCCATCTAATTGCCTTATTACACTCTTATAAGCAGTAAATCAATCACAGCTAATCAGAATTATTGGGTGACTTATGTGGTGACCCATTGCTTCTGAATTTAGATTGTGAATAAATTCGATTATAAAACATAGCTGATCGAAGTGTGACTTTCAGTGGCTATGACCGGTAATTAGTTGGTTGTTTTCCTGCCAAGTTTCTGCCACACATTTGCAACAATGTTGCATTAACACCTCTGAAATTGAGCTTGCTTCCTTTTTTCAAATTTGTCAAAACGCCTTTTCAGGCTTTTTACAGAATGCATTTATCATTGATCTGAAACTGACTTTCACAAACATGGACGGGAGTCATATACCCACAGGCAAGCTAAAAGTCATTCTTCTGTGGTTTCTATCCTCTAAATGGATTGATGAATCTCACAACAGCATGCTTCACTGACAATGTCAACTTAATGATTGTGCTGCAGGCAATAAAAGTGCATAAATCATGGCCATTAGACGTATGGTGAGAATGAGAGAATGCATGCTCTAGTTGTGGGCGTATGACTAATCAGTGTCTGGTGACGAAGGACAAGAATGTGCGTCGCTGCCTCAGAGGAGTAGGAGGTCTGGTGAAGAGATGAGGAGGGTGTGCATTGCAATAGGCGAGTTTCAGTTGAGAGAGATGAAGATTTAGTTTTTTAGTGATCCAAACTGCAGCAGATTTATGTTTATTTTGAACTACTGACCAGAATTAAAGACACCACTGGAGTCCTTTTACAAGTGTTAAGTAATAATTTACAGAGCTTTGGAAAGGCTAGAAAAAAGAGAAAGTCTAGTCATGTGCTTAGAAAATGTACCTTTCTAGTTCCTGTGGGGTGCATCTGCTCTTTGTGGTTCAAACTAATAGACCAGAAGGGATGATATTTTTCATTTGACTCAGGTCCTGGTGGTTATTACAATACCTTCTATAAGAATAACTTGATTTAGTATCTAAAACCTTTATCAAAAGCGCCTAGCACCTGTCACCTATGGCAACGCTACCAGTGGATTAGAAGAAGATAAAAATAAACCTCTCCCCCTCAGTCCCCACCACCCCTGTTTGTCTCTCTAGTACTTCCACTTATATACCACTGAAAACTACCATCAGCAATGTCAAAAAAAAGAAAGAAACCATGGTCACTGGCTACCAAACTACAACACATATGACTAACTCACCCACTCCTCCATATTCTGAAGCCCTCCTGTGCTTCTAAATTGCTGGTATAAAATGCCCAGGCCAGAGGGGTAATAGTTTTTGATAATGATCCTGGGCTAAGCTTTGGTGCTGTGTGGCCACATGCTGCACAGACAGCATGCTGATTATTTCTCTGAAGTGGGCTGGATGTGTGTCCGTAACGGTAATTTCCAGGCCTGATTGGCAAAGAGCGATGAAATTGGGGGCAGTTAGCACTGAGGGGAAAATAGTGCTGGAGTGTGTGGAAATGCAGCAGCCGTCCAATGGTAAACAAATTATCTGAAGTGAAATGACAACATTAGGCGATGCAAAGTGCCAGTCCACATTATGAATATGGCTCTGTGCACAGTCTTTAACTACCTGTTTTTTTTCCACTATTTGAAACAACTGGGCAGTCCCTTTCAAAGATCTCTGGCCTCACCTTTCTAAATGCAGGGCATTCAATCAAACCCAACATGATTCATAGTCCGTGGTTTGATGCACAAAACATAGCCAGTAAGGGGTAATGCAAAGAGGTTTGCATAGAAGAAAGAAATAGTAGAAAATATGTTTCTTATATTCTTCGTGTATTTGAATGTGGATAATTACAGACGCGTTTTGAGTAAATCCTTTCTTTTCTCTGTAACCCGAGCTTTGTTGAGAGATTTAACTTATTATGATTGTCATGTAAAGTCTGCACACTGTCTGTTAAGGGTATGGGCATTACTTTATGCTGACAGTTGTAGTCTTTGTGATATGTTGTGTGAGGAATCCCTTTCTAATCCTTGAAGATGTACCCTGCAGTTACACTATGGCCCTTGTTGAAATGCTGTTATGCTAAGATAGATAAAGAAGATACACTTCTTTTTTTTCCATCCAACACGCTCACCATCAGTCTAAAGTGATTCAGTTGTCAAAATATGCAGTGTGTCTTTAAGGAAAGGTGGCTGTTAGATAACGGGTGGATAGGCTCTTGTGAAAGAAGTACAATGCTCGATTTAGCAAATCCAAAGTGCTGAAGTGAAACATTTGTCACTAATCTTTCTAGACAATATATGAAAAAAAAGTTAGCCCTCTATTGCATGAATTAATACTTGAACATGATAAAAATGTTTTAATGTGTTTTAATTACTTTTAATTGCTTAAATAATAAAAATGTTTGAAAAAAAAGTTAAAAAAATTTAAAGGGGGGTCGTTGGTAAATTGTTGCCATATGGCAACAATGCGCAATCGTGGAAAGTACCATACAATCAAAATTTTCTCTAAAAACATCCTTTTATTAAAAACAAGACTAAACAAATCCAACTTAAACTTTGTGAAATGTATAACCCAATATTTACACAGTTAAATTAATATAATTTAAATTATTTTGAATACAAGGTAATAATAACATCGTAATAAAATTACATACACCTGTAATAAGACACACGGACATCATTTTCTTGATCAAAAACAAATTAATTTTCTAATTAATTTCATTTAATCATTCTCATTCAATGTTATTCATTTCATTTAGTCATCATCAACATGTTTTTAAACAAATTAACATAACATTGTCCATTCTAACCAAATGCCATGTCGAAGTCGAAAAAGCAGGTCCTTGTCTCGGGTGAACATGGCACACTTAGAGCAACTGCTCTTAACAGTATTTTTCCGATTTAATTTAATTTATTTTTTTTATAATTTTCATTTAATATCATTCATTTCATTTATTCGTCATCATCAACATGTTTTTCAATCACGTTCACATTACATTTTTCATTGTGACCCAATTTCACCCCTTATGGAAGTCGAAGAAGCAGTTCCTCTCTCGGGTGAAGCAAAGGAACACAGCACACTTGGAGCACCGGCTTCTCACAATGCCTTTGCATCCCGGCATTTTACATCTCCCCTTCTCGTTTGCTTGCAAGGGCCAGTGGTCTGTGTTGTCCCTTCTGACCGGATCAGGTGGCACAAAGCTGTGGGGCCCTCTTCTCTTTTTCCCCAGGACAACAACCTGTGAGGGTCTCCCCTTTCTTTTGTTGGACACCTTGTTCTCCATGCATAAGCAGGAGGCCACTTGGATTTTGAAGTCCAACAGTGGGAGTTGGGCGTTCTCTGGGATCTGGGACTGGCAGTCTCTTCGGTAGAGGAGCCATGCCTCTACCAGGGTCAGGTCCAGCATGTGGAAGACGATGCGATGGTACCATTTCTTGGACCTGATCTTGGTACGGTAGAGGGCTATCAAAGAATCCAGAAGATCCACTCCCCCCATGCTCTTATTGTACACTGACACAATGTTGGGGCGTGAGACACGGACCATCTCTTTCTTTTTTTTTGTCCCACCTTTGCACTTCTGTGGTGGGGTTTGCCGCAACAAATGTGCTCAGGAGGGTCACGGGACGGTTGTCAAACCACTTGACGGCCCTTAGGTTCACGCCATCATGAGTGGTCATCTTCTCTTGGTGTGTTCCTCGTCCTTTCGCTTTCATGGCAGCATCGTCCATAAATGTGCAGCCTGCAAGACGGTTCTGTCTCACAGTTCCGACACAATGGATCTTCTTCTTCTCCAGGAGTACCTGCAGGTCCACACTGCAGAACCAGTTGTCAAAGAACAGTTTGTGCGAAGTATTGGTGGGGATAGCTGAAGCCAACTGTAGCACGATGTTTCCACTGGCACCAATGTCAGGGAATCCAGGATGGGGTTGAATGGACCCTGTGTACACGTCAAAGTTGTAAACAATGCCATGTTGGTCTGCTAGGATGAAAAACTTGTAGCCCCAGCGCTTTGGCTTCATAGGTATGTACTGCTTCAGTTGGCTTTTCCCCTTGAAGGGCACCATCTGCTCATCCACGCAGAGCTTTTCATCCATAGGGATGCTGCCGAAGCTGTCATTGAGAAAGTTGAGTAGAGGTCTCACCTTGAACAACTTGTCTCCCCCTGGCACCTGGTTGTTGTTGTCAGCAAAGTGGAGATGTCTTTTGATATTTTCCCATCGATTCACAGTCATGGTGCTTGCAACAGTCTCCACCCTCGTTTGGGGGTTCCAGTACAACCGGGTTTTTGGCAAGCCATGGATAGACATGTAGAAGCACACTCCAATGAACTGCTCCATTTCAGCAACAGTAACATTGAGGGGTCTAGTGACGTCGCACTGTAAAGCATACAGATTTGTTTGCCTGACGACATCTTCTATGACTTCTCTGTGGAAAAGGTGGCGAAAGTAATTTACTGGTTCTAATATTTCAGTTGATTCTGGGAGAGAGCCTTTCCATTGTGGCACAGGTGGAATTGATTTATTTGTCTGCCACTTCAGGTTTTTCACCTTTTGGAACTCTGGTATGTCATCCCTCACTGGTCCACCTGGTGAAATTTAAAATAAGTACTCACATTATAAATAACTATGATGGAAAGCTGCTATTTATGAAACTTTTTTTTTTTAGATTCATTAATTGATATTTTTTTAATCTTTACCCATATCATGGAAGGGTAACATATTCACTTTGCAGTAGCTTATTCTCCTAAGTATGTCACACACACACACACACACACACACACACACACACACCTTAGAGGATGAACAGTCTAATACCTTTACCTGTTTCCTCTGTTTCTGCCTCTGGTTCTGTGTCTGTGACTCTGACTCTGACTCTGAACTGTCACTGCTCTCATCCAGGTTCATGTCAACATCATTCTCCTCATCACTGCCCACTAGCTCATCCTCACTCTCCTCTGGTGGAAGAGCTAACTCTGCCCTGTTCACTTTCCCTGTCCCATAGAAGAATCTGGCTTCCATGTTCTATGGACGAAAGCAGCATTATGAAAACTGTCTATACAGTCAAAATGCTGCCTACAATTCCAATTACTGTACTATCTGGACTATACTGTATATCATATGCATTTGCCACCCACATCTCATCTACAAAATATTAACTTTTAAGAAAATATTGTTGTTAAAACTGTATGGGCTTATTGACTAGAAATGTACACAAATGTGAACTAACATATAATTTGGTTGGGATATTGCAATTCTTTCTCTAACTGAAACTAATCCAGATAATACATTATTACAGTTACAAAATTTCTGAAATTACAAAATAAAAATAAATGTTTTCTCCCTTTTAAATGTCAAATCAAAAGTTGTAAACAGTCTCAGAGTGGCCTAGTGCTATGTAATTACAATTACAGTCCAATAGGTTGAATGCACACAGATCACTTCCATATTCGCATATAGTTGCCATATGGCAACAAATTAATTTTATCATTTTACAAAAAACATATCAAAGCTAAAAAGGTTTTAATGGTGAAAATTAAAAGTTAACTTACCCCAGATAGTATTTCAATTTTTTTCTTGCAGGTATTTTGCCTAAATATTGAGCAATTAGTCAACTTTGGGAGCCCTCAGATCATGATCTTCTCAGTGCCGTGTGTCCATGGAAAAAGGAATTGCAAACAGGATTTCCTGGTCATGTGATGTGATCAAATAGTTGTCCTATCAAAGTAAAACACCCCTTTTCACAATTAAACAGTAAAACATTGGATTTTATATTACTGCCTTTTAGTAAAATTGAGATAAAATAATTGTTGCCAAATAGCAACAACATGCAATAGAGGGTTAGTTAACATTTTTTTTATTTGAAGTTCTATTCATACTACAGGTTTGGCTGTTGCTGAGTGAGAAACCCACGGGGCTGTCTGTTGTCTCTAGCGACAGACAAAAGGTGTCTGTTTCTGCTCCGTGTGCCCACACATTTACAGAACCTAACCCCTGAAGTCAAGGCCCATTTGTCCCACAGTAAATTAGCATGTCTAGACTGTTTTTCATTTTATTATTTATGTTGGGTTATATTTTTTTCCAGGCTCTCTAGTAAACCCCATTAGGATGCTTAATAAAGTGTTATTAACATGGACCTCCAGCTATGCAGGCACCTAAGCAAAATCACCCTCCTCCCTTCATATTACTGTCACTGATAAAGTCTAAAGTGAGGTGCTTGATTCTTAATTTATTATTTCATTTTTTGAAAATGTTTTTCATGAATAAGTGAGGGGACTGGGGTTGCCGTCACTCTGTTGTGTGTCATGCCTGGCAGAGAATAAAGAAGAGGTAGATTAGGGAGGGGCATGTATTTTTTTTTTTTGGTTGTTTTTTTTTTGCCAACGCTGTGATGCCCAGTGAAGGATAAATCTGGCAGATGTGACAGAGATTTATTTGGTGCAGAGGGGATGGATGAATGAACGTAGCCACCTTGATGTAAGCCCCAGCCTTCTCAAACACATCACCCCATTTCTTTATCGCTGTGTCCCTACGAAGACACATTTGTTACAAGACTCAGCCAGGCTTTAAATTGAATGAAGGAGGTCACTTTTTAACTGCTCAAGTGACAAGTACAAGCCGGTGTCAGTTAAGTCTTTGATTCTTTCTATCACCGGCGTATTTTAATAGTCCTTCTTAGACATCAGTCTTGGAATGGCAACAGATTACGAACTTTTAGGGAAATGTGCTTAAAGATTACTTGCTTAAGATAATACAGAAGTTGGACCGAGTTTCAAGTGACACGTCCCAATTCAAGACGAGTGCCTCTGAAGTCACATTCAAGATCCTAAACTTTGGATTTTGAGCATTGAACCATGTGTTCTTCACGGTTTGAGAGCAGGCTTGGTGTGCTCAGTCTGAATTCTGATTGGCCGGTGATTGTTGTTGAATATTCTGTCTGTCTAATTGTGTCATACATGTTATCTTTTTATGCTATGTAGCAGCCAGGTAAATGCTTATGTCTTTCAAACTCCACACCACCAGTTTGAAACACAGGCTTTTTTTTCGTTGAGGATTTTCACACTCCAAGCCCAAGCTGAGCTGATGACATCATCAGGGTTATTTTTTTCCGACTTTGAAAAGCTCCCTCCAGATCCACAGCAGACATTACACAGCTGTCTTCACAGGCTGAGTAGTACTCGCCGTGACGAGTAAACCGATCTTGATGTGCAAAATCCGTGGAGTGCCCCTTTAAGTCATGCAGCTCAAGTTCAAGTGCAGCTATGAGTAATGGCTCACATGTGTCTGTTTGTGTGAGAGCACACTTAATTAATATTTTTGAGGGAGCTGTTTGAGAAGTCACATATTTGTTAACAACAGTTTCGGGTGACACAGAATTAGCATGAACTCCTGCAAATTGTCTGTCTCTGTGCAAACAATATAAACCAGCTTATGAAACAGCTAGGAACGTTTTTCATCTAATTGAATGCTCAGCAGCATGACAGGCAGCCCATCTCTATTTTCTTCTTGATAACACATGAGGCATGAGAGGTCCAGAGAAGAAGGACAGGAGTGAGGATATAGGCACAGTGTTGCGCCAATGGAGAGATTCCTCCAATGTTAAATCAATTACAGCACAGGTTGAACTGTTTGATAATATCAGTCATGACTGAGCAGATACAAGATTCCCTGGCATTTACAATGTTTTTCCGGAACTTGCCAAGAGATCTGTTGAGTAGCTGTCTATATGTTGGCGTGCTGCTGACTGGGTAGCAGAGCACAGCCGAGATAAGCTCCTCATGTGGGAACACAGTCAGGGCTGAACAAAGCTGTCTAGATTTGAAGGACAATGCATGGTGAGATAAAGTCTCATCTAGCCAACATCACCCACAATATACATAAACATTTACAAAGGGCCTGGTTAGCCAGGGAGAAGCTGTTGAGTCTCAGTATGATGAAAAGCCCATTATATGCTTTGAGGTACAGCACATTTTTTTCCTGATGCTGGTTTAGTAATAGATGTATATTAAAATAAGGCAGTGTACAGTGTGTGTGTGTGTGTGTGTGTGTGTGTGTGTGTGTGTGTGTGTGTGTGGTGCGTAGGCATGCGTGATAGTGTGCGCAGGGAAGAGAGTGCATGAATCAATATGAAAACTTCTGCTTACATCTTTAACAAGCTATCCATCACGTGGAATTCGGTTCAAGGCTGAAAAATGACTTGTGGGGATTCTAATGGCATTTTCCAACTAAATTAAAATCAGTTTCTTGTATGACAACAATCCTTTCTCTGATGTGGTTTGAAATCGTACAACAAAGCTAATCAATTTCCATGTCTGTCTGCAATAGGATAAGTAATTTCCTTTGAATATAAAACCAAGCATACAAAGAACTGCAGCAGATGACTGCATTGTGATTCAAAGATGTTGTAAGATAAAAACACTCTTTCACATTTTTAGCTGTCTTTGCTCTGCTTATTATTGTAATATGTTATTCTTCTTCTATTCTTATTTGCACGTGATTATGTTAAAAGAAATGTGTGTGAGCCCATTTCAGCATAATAGTGCATGCACCTGGTTGTATGTGTGCCTGTGTTTGTGCTACATCTAAGAGAAAGAAGGATGTTAAGTTCAAGAAAAAAAGGTAGACATTCTGGTCCATGCAACTGAACATAGAAGTTTGAAAATAAGAAATAGCTGTGAACAAAACTATCTCAGTAAAGTGCGAGAGAGGAAGTGACACTTTTAAACCCCTGCCGCTACCCCTGCTGCTAAATCAGGCTGTGTCTGTATGAATGCATGTCAGTGTGTGTATGTATGTGTGTGTGCAGGCTTTAGTTGATAGGTACCCTGCCAGTGTTTCTAACTACACATCAGTACCACTCTGTACCCTCCACTCTGATCCACAACTCTGCCCCCCCACCCTCCCCTCCTCCTCCGCCGCCATCGTACCCCTCCCCATTAACACACCCTCTGCCTCTAATGGAGTTCACTGCACACCACTTTGCGCCTGAACACGCAGTAGAGGAGTGCAGCTAATAGCAGTTGCACAGTTGGAATACATGGGTGTGAGCTCGAGTTAATGTATGCCACTAGAGCAGTGTTGGCAGACAAGATCGTGTTGTCTGCTGTGGTGTGTACGAGCCCAGCCCATCTGTACGGTGACATCCTTCATAAATGAACCAAGCTGAGCTGTGACGGCTGTCTCTTAGCCTGTGCTTCAGTCCTGCACTGACACCTCTGATGCGTGTACAGTATCTTGTCTCCGTATCATAAATAGTAAAAGAATGTGTCACATTTGTATCACCCTTTAGGGTTCTTTCAACGTGAGTTTGACAAGAGGTTTGAGTGAAATTGCTGGAAATGGGCATATGGTGCATTTCCCTTCATTTTCCCCTCATTCAGCACTTGAAGCATTGAAAGCAGGTGTTTGTAAAACCACACTTACGCCCTTCTTTGATCTTGAATTTTCTATGCCCTCTTCTCCTGATTATATTAAAATAACGTTTAAGATTTAAGTGGGTCAGACCTAACCATTCACTTCTTCTTTTGTTCTTAAGGGGTGGAGGCCATGTTTTCCCAGCAGCCACAGGACCTGGTGGTGGTGGCAGGCCAGCCTGTGACGTTACCATGTACTATCCCCGGTTATCCTGGCGTTGTCCTGTGGATCAAAGATGGCCTGGCGCTGGGAGTCGGCAGAGACCTCTCTGGTAAGGAACAGTATTTATCACCCTGCATTTCTCCATCACCCCCAGTTTCCTCTATTAATTACACTCTCTAGTCATATTCAAATGGCTGCTTTTTGTCGTCTAAAGCCCCCACATGTCAACAGCCTACCCTCTGCCAAATATATCACTCCACAGACAGATAAAAGAGGTCTCATAAGAGCGTGTTACAAAATAAGTATTGCGTCTACTTGTCACATAAGTGTTACGTGGAACATCAATAATTATATCACTCAACATGACCAAACAGAATTAAAAATTCTTTTCTGTCTCTGTGTTAGATGCAGACCTAAATCTCTTATACTTTGTGTTTGGCAGAGATGCCCAAAAATCCGAATGAAATGTGGAATCAGTAGTGGCACTGGTCTTTCTCTGGTGCTTCAGGCTGCTAAATGGCTTTTTGAAGAGTAGCTGGCGTCCTCTAATTACACTGCACCTCATGTATAATTGCCTTAATTGTTTAATTTGGAGTAAAAGTGACTATCGCACTGTCATTTAGTAGCCTGTTGTTCCACCAATCGAGGCTTAATGTATATTCATGACCTTGATGAATTTCAAGGAACACACATCACTCCCCTAAATAAACATTTACAACCTTATGAAGCACTGAGCTATTGAAGGAGAAAATCCATAAAAGCGTAGTACGCCTGCATCATTTACTCAAATGACCATTAAATTCTTCCAAAACAGAGATCCATTTGAATCTGTACACAGCGCTATACACAGCAGGATGCATTACTCTATAAGGGCACGATATTTATTTCAGAGCTTTCTAATTTGCTTCACACACCACCTTTGTGTGACCACTTAGAAATCGAAATGATTGCAATTCAAGGGATAGTGACAAAATATTCAACTTCAGCCATTTTTAAAACACAAATGTCTCTTTTGATCAGGAACGATTAAATATGTATTTCACTTGAGATTGGGGTTCTTCTACCCTCTGACCTTTAGCAAACGCTCTTAGAGGCCTTCCCTGTCGCTGACGTGGTCTGTAATTAAACCTCAGCGGCTGACAGAGCCCCAGTAAAGCCATCCTATTCCCTCTTCAGGTTCTTATCAGGCCCAGGGGAGGATGAGGGGTTGCAGTAAACAATGGTCCTGCAGTCTTCGAGTCTCCTTTGGAGGAAGAGGAGGCAGACGGGGAGAGTACTTATGATTGCTTGAGATAGAGTGAGAGAGAGAGAGGAAGGAAGAGAGAGCGCAATTTTATTTAGGGTCATTGCGGAGCAGAGATGTAGAGTTTGTTCTATCCTCTTCTATTTTTATTGATTTAACCAGACAAGACAATCAAGATGAAATCTCATTTCAACAATGACGAAAAAAAGAGGAAGGAATAGAGCAGAGAAAACAGAGAGAGTGGGTCACAACACTCAAGGGGACTCCAGTAGATCAACCTTTAACAACACATCTGTGAATAGTTTAACAGTCACGGACAAGATGCAGTTCTCCTGACCATGTCCTTCTCCAACAACCATTCTCTTCTTATTATTTGGCTGAACAATCAGGCCTGAGATGTAGAGCTGGAGTGATCTTTCTTTCTTAAATATTTAAAAAAAATACACCGGGTTTTGTATGAGGAGGAATAGCTGCCTGCCTGGAGAAGATAGGTAGAATTAACAGTATGATACAGACAGGGGCTGAGTGCCCTCTATTGAGACGGATGACGTTTTTATTTTTTGCAAAATAAAGCACTCCACAGCTGTCCTTTTTATCACTCCTGCCTACGTACACAAGCAATGCATGCAGCAGTAAAAGAGGGATGGTACATCCACTGCAAGATGTACACAATGAAAGGAAAGTGGCAGCTGTATACATAAAAAGTGCGACGAATCAAATGTTGCATGGAGCATTTCAATAATATAGGTCTGCTTGGCTATTCATAGAAAGAAGCTGCGTCGGCAACGTTGTACTCCGCCTGGGACCTGTTTCCATTCACACGAGCAGTGATTAAACTGAGAGAACTCTTTCACCATTCAGCGCAAGAAATCACGGCACAAAAGCCAATGATTCCTATCTGTCCCTGAATTTCCTATTCATTCCCTTTTGTGTCACGCTTTTCCACTCTAATTAAAGAAAAGTAAAGTAGCCCCACAGCCGCTGAGAACATACTAATCAATGTCATGAATATTCATGACAGAGAATATATCTGCTACGCGTGGTGATGGTGACAACAGACAAAGCAGCTATAAGTGAATTCTCCCGGTGCGCACACAGTGAAGACGGAGAAGGAAGTGTTTGTATACATTATGCCATGCACTTTGGATATAGGAGAATGAGCTCTTGAGAATAGAGGTTGACAGTTAGCAGACATATACCAGCAAGCATGTGTCACTCTTGCCTCTCATGAGAGCAAATTGAACACTGGTCACCTGTTCGCAGCTGCAGCTAACCTGTTTCTATCCCCTGGAGGTTACACTGTGTGAAACATGTTCTAGGTGAATGCTATAAATCACTAGGCCACGCCTCAAGTGTCTGTATAGTTATACACACACACACACACACACACACACATATGCACATACACCATTGATTCCAGCCTCAAGACAAATCCATTTCGCCCTGATGGATTCATTACTCCTTAATGGGCCTATTTTACATTGTTTGCTTTAGGTAACACATTGTGTCTTTGAAGGGGCGGCACGGTGGTGCAGTGGTTAGCACTGTCGCCACACAGCAAGAGGGTTCTGGGTTCGCACCCGCCGGCCGGAGTTTGCATGTTCTCCCCGTGTCCGCGTGGGTTCTCTCCGGGCACTCCGGCTTCCTCCCACCATCCAAAGACATGCAAGTTAGGTTAATTGGTGATTCTAAATTGTCCGTAGGTGTGACTGTGAGTGTGAGTGTGAATGTTTGTCTGTCTCTATGTGTCAGCACTGTGATTGACTGGTGACCAGTCCTGGGTGTACCCCGCCTCTCGCCCAATGTCAGCTGGGATTGGCTCCAGCCCCCGCGACCCTCTAAGAGGATAAGCGGTATAGAAAATGGATGGATGGTGTCTTTGAAATTCGCTGAGATCTAAGATCAATGGTCTTTTGTAGGTAAGGCAGAGGTGATCAGTCTTCATGTGTGCCATTACAATTGTAGTCATACTGACAAAATGCATGATCAAGGTGCTTATAAGGTGGCAATAACACATTACAGTATGTTTCTGTTCTTTGAAAATGAGGTTATAAAATTGTTATCATTTACTGTCCACCACAAATGCAAATTACTTTTCCTTTTGGATCCTGCTAATGCACAGAGAGAAACTGGAACAGAGCCATATCTTCACACAGCAAAATTATTCTTATTTTGCCAGAGGCACAGATGAGGTAATTGGCCAGATCATCTGTTTGTGTAACAGAAATTTACATGGCTTATGCCTTGGTACAATTAAGACAAGCAAAACAAACGTGCATTTTGTTCAAGTCAATTCTGCTGAGGTACAATAAGCACTCGCTAGGTGGACTGGAGTCAACTCAAGGTCACATCATTCCGAATGTGCAATGATCATTACCCTTGCGATCCGCAATGGCATTATTGCTTTGAATCTCATCAATGAACATAAAATTGAAGCAAAATGGTTCTCTGGGTGACCTTGTGCACATAATGGTGTGTCCTCTATTTTAGGCATTATTCTGAGCATGAAAAAGCAGAAAGTTCCTTCTCAGTCAATGGTTATTAATGTCATTAATGGAAGCTTTTAGTTGTGATCAGGTCTCCATTAACCCTGTTACAATTACAACTTGTTTTAATTCAAAGAAAGGGGACATTTTATCACCTGTATGACTAGTTTTCCCACAAAACATCGACTGGTGCAGCTTTCATCTTTGCTCATTTTTTTGTTAGCTTGCTGCTTATTTTGCCTTCATCTGTTTATCTTCTCCCCAGCTTTAATTCTTGTGTTCAGGTTCTTTTGTCCTTCGTCCTCCCACTGTATAGACCCATAAGATTAAAGGCTACACGTAGGAGGATGAAATGCAGAGGGTGGCTTAATCGGCTGTAACTCACCCCACCAGCATAGAATGAGGCCCACTTCATACTCTATTAAAGGCAACTGAATTCAACGAAGCAACAGTCAGTAATTGGACTTTGAGCATACGATGGGTTTTTGCAGTAGACAAATTCAAGGACCTAAAAGCTGTTATAAGGCTGTCCTGTCTGTTATGTTCCTTTTGGGTGCTAAAACATACAACCAGCCAGTAAAACCTTTAAAGTGAAGGACCAAGTGTTTGGGGATCTCTGAAGTGAACATGAGTCATTGGCTAGCTGTTACTGAGAAATCAATATTTTTCTCCCCCACATTTGTTGGCAATGACCCAACAGTTGGATGCGTACTGATAGACTTTTTGGAAATGAAATGACAAGTGTGTGAGTCTGTGAAGTTTTCTTTTACAAAGCTTTACAAAGTTAGAGTGAGGCTTTGTTAAAGGTCTGGCCTTGTTCTGCTGTAAAACTCTCCAATCCCATCCACTAGTTTCATCATTGATCACTTACTTAAGGACCACTGGAGGAAAAAGCAATTCTTTGTTGGAAATTCTTAACATTTTCCGGAGTGCATTTTTTAAGAACAGACATTTCATTCCACATAGTTTATCCCCAATAATTAGAAAGATGGAGTGAGAGAAAAAGAAAAGGGGTCTTCAGAGACGAGCAATTCCAAAAGCATGAGAAATACCCCATAAAGCTTCCCAGTCAAACACATTCTTCTTCCTGCTTATTTGCCCCGGTGGAGGGATGCACTCCACAACACACTCTCAATGCATATTTTGATAATAGTTAAGGGGATATCTTTAAAACCATCTCGCTTGACTTGTGTAAAATGCCCAGGTCCCTTGGATATTGCTCTGCTTTCTTGCATTATTAAACTATAAATCATTTCACTGAGCAATGCTGAAACAACTCAAACTCTAGCTGTTCCTGTTTACGGCTGCAGTAAAACATCATTCTCCAGAATGCAGCAACCTCCACAGCAGCTCATTAACATTGCCAAGAGGGCTATAAAAAACATGTATTATGCAATTCATGTTGTTACCTGGTATGAAAATGCATCGTGAGTAAATTAGCAAATGAACAATCAAAACTGTACTCCCCTATAAAGTGATCTATAATATGATCACCTGCCCCCTTTTTGAATTATCTGTTTATGCAGCTCAATTACAGTTAACATGCTCAAGCCAGTATTGTGTATTTTAAAACTGACACATTTGTTTATACACCTGATGATAAGATAAATGTTATCACATAGCTGACTGTATACACATTTAGCTTGTGTGTCTATTTGTTGTAGTATGCAAAACTTTAAAATGACAAATTGACCTTCCTGCATTTGGCAAATGAGCAGCATTTTGATTTTGAAGGTGATTAAACTGAACAAATGTGTTTGCACTGCAGGCTATCCTCGTTACACAGTGATTGGCGACCACGGTTCAGGAGAGCATCATTTGCGAATCCAGCGCGTCGAGCTGATTGATGACGCTGTGTTTGAGTGCCAGGCTATCCAGGCTGCCATGAGGTCCCGTCCTGCCCGTCTCACTGTGCTGGGTGAGTCCGAATTAAGCACACACAGACTCCAAACAACACCACTGTACTAGCGCCAACCACCTCCAAACCCCCATCACTGAGGTGCAAAGCAACTCATGCAAAAGGCTTCACTGCCCTACTCCGTCTCAAAGTGCTTCTGAGGATTTATCGGTCGCAATGACAAAATCACACCAACATCGCAGAACTTGTCTTTATTGTTTTCTTAGCTATCTGATCTTTCATTAGAGTGAATGCAGCCTAAGCAGCGTTTTGCTTTTGTTTGATACAATACTGAGATCGTCTAGGTGTTCTGAAGGAGATCAGGACAATTTAGCTCATATGCATCATCCCAAATATTCAATTTAAATTTACACTCTTAAGCATAAACACTAGACAGAAGTACTACCAGAGCTCAATGGGCCCTAACAAAAGTGGTGCTTCACAACAATAGAAGTATGCATCCTTATTCACTTTCCAGTTACACAGAAACACAAACACAGGTATTCACATGCATTCTTACCCAAAACATGATCAAATATCTGCAGGGAATCCTTACAACAAAACATATATTTTCTATTAAAACCATCAGAAAGGAATTAAATCGATGCTAATGTTTCCAGTTTGGCAGACAGTGTCAATATGACTAAACTTTTACAGACCCTTACGTTTCCACTTTCATTTCCTTCCTCTGCATGCAGCCTCCACTTTCATTATTAGTGTAAGCTTGAGAGGTTACTGGTTCTTAATTAAACTTTATTGGGTTATCATTCAGCGTTGCCATTTCTGCCTTATTGAGTATAGCACAAGTGCAATCGTTGGCCCCCGTCTCTTTCTTGGACCCTTCGAGCTTCCCGCTGCCTCCTGTCTCCTGCTGCCTCTCACGACCTCGCTCATCGGAGGATTGCTGGAAAGACAGCTAGAGTCAATGACAGAGTAAAAGAGAACAAGGGAGGAGGAATGAGGAGAAAAAAGAGTAGAGTGTGTGTGTGTGGGGGGGGGGGGGGTGTCTGCCACGCAGTATCCTCGCCACGAGCGACTGATCCGCCTTATTGATCCAGCCTAATGAAAAGTGAAACTAACGATTTGTAGGGGAGAAGGCAGCAGGAGAAAAAGAGAGAGGGGAAGACAAATTGCAGCATAACGTTTCTCTGGCTGCCAAGCCCCCTGCAAATGGATATGAGTGAATAATTACGGATACTTCTACAGAGAGCTAAAAATGTCTGTTGCGGCTGCACTTGCCTACCTTCTGCTACTGTCCTTCTTTCTCTACTTGTTCAAATCTTTCAGAGTTTAGCTGCTCTGACAGAGTGCTTTTCACAGAAACTTTGCCGTTTGATCGCAGTGTCAAGGAGGGAAAGAAGAGTCACTGACAATTCAAGATGAATAATTTAGAGGTTCAACAATATTACCACTAAAATGTCACATTTAATGGTAATTTCTCCATCTTAGTAGCCTTGGGAGTTTCCATACATATGAAACTGCTATTTCATTTGAAAACAACCCCATGTAGGAGTGAACAGCTGCTATACACAGCGGATGTAAATAATTCTTGGTTTTTGTTTGTATTCCCTTGACACTGTGCTTTCCTGATTTGGCAGACCCTACACTGACTACTCAGAGTAATTAAAACAAAGAAACAAATTATTTGCAAATGCTCTGACTTTGGACCGCAAGCAACGTACAGCAGCAGGAAGTGCAGTAGTTGGTCCTACTGTATTTAAATAACTAATCAGCAATGAGAAAAGGGGAAGCCTTTATTACCTATTTGGCTGATTGAGGGTGAGAGAGTTTATCATTCCTCTCCATAAGCCCGAATAGGAAGGTGTTTGTTTAATCCCCTGCTGCTAGCTGACTCCTGAATGCACTGCCAGGGAGAACTCCAGGCTGACATACACACAAGGTAATGGAGGAAATATATGCAAGGCCTGTGTCACTGCAAACTCCAAGCTGTCAATTACTTGCCAGTGGTGACAGAGTGTGTCTATCGACTTGGAAGACAGCTACGGCCCCACACACCTATGCGCACACAGACACACACACACAAATATATAGGCATATACACAATATGCTTACACACCCACCAGTGCACACACACGCAGCCTGCCTTCTCCGAGCTGACAGGAGAATAAATCTAAAACTCTCCCCTCCTTCTTTCATAACTCAATATCAGCCCAAACTCCTCCATGTGCCATATCAGAGGAACTTCTCTGTTCTTGACTTTGATAGGCTCGCAAGTAACATACCATAAATATTTACTAACACATAGAGAAAGACCTTTATCACTGCCAAAGATACTCTACTGTGCGTTTTCCGTTTTTCTTCTTTTCTCCTTAATGATTTGCTGGGTTTGTCCTTGAAAGCCAAACAGTTCCTGTTGAGACAAAGATGTAGCAGCAGTGACCTTACCTGACCTGCCCATTTACAAGAAAATGTGTAATAAACAGCAAATGCCTGTGTTTTACTTTCATTTATTTCAGCCACTACTTGAGGCGCAAGAGTGATTAAATTAAAGAGGGAAACACTGAACACATCAGCATTTATGAACAATAACGAAGCTCCTTCATCAAAAGAACAAAATGGATGATGAACTTAACCCATCCGAGCGTTTGCATGGCTTGCAGGCTTATGCTCGGATGCCAAAGGAGAATCAAGGTCTTGTGAATTAGTCATGAAGGAAGAGAATGGAGGGTTTCAGGTCCAAAAAAGACCCCTGAGGCTAATTATATCCCTTGCAGCAGGTTGGCACTGCTCCAGACCTTTGCTCTAATCTTTCTACCTCAGGTTGGGGACCACTAGAACAAAAGGAAGGGAGATCACCGTTGTTTGATTAAGGTCTTTGGCTGAAAACCTACTTTAAGGTGTAATGTTTTTATGTAAATTGGGTGTGTGTCATAATGTCATAATGAAATGTTGTGCCATTTTTTGAGTCATTGCTGACATTTTAAATCAGTCTTTCTTAAATGTTTTTTTGTTCCTCCATCTCTATCATCCTTTCTCTCACTTTGTCTTTTTTTCTGTATGACTCACTGAATCATTCCTAGTTAATGCAGAGGCATGGATTTATTTCATTACTCAATTCTCTTAATCTAAAATACTGTGTTAAAAAGATAGACAATTAATGCAGAGACGCTTTGTACATCCATGTAATCTCTGTTAATTGAAGTTTTCAAATTGCTCATCAGGTATTTACTTTACCAGAGATAAACTCTAAAGATAATGGAGTGGCTGAGATGACTCCTCACTATTGCACTCAATCTCAAGTCATTAAATAGAGTTGAACTGCTATGACTATAGTTTTTAAGCAGGTTTTCTCACGTAAACTCATTGACAGTTCTTTTGTCACTTTATCCTGTTACCCAAAGCATAGAGATTATTCATTTTTTTTGCTAATTACAAGGCTGCAAAGGATGTGACAAAGTGGTTGCCTTTCGAACTGTAGCCAGGGCGAGCGAGGGTGATCAGCTTGGTTTACTGTAAGATGCATTTTTGACAAACATTTCACAATTATTTCATAATTATTTACCTCCCTTTTCCAGCTCTGCTCGGTGTAGGGTCATGAAGGTCATATTGCAGATCATGCCACTGAGATCAGGCAGAAGTTGGGAAATGCTTTAAGAGGTTAACCTTATAAAGAGGGGTTACAAAGCTTGACACTTAATGTTAAGATGTTAAATATTTCAGCTCACTGAAAACAATATGGCATTATACCTTGCAATGATGCCATTTACATTTAATACAGTATATGTATACTGTATATATATATATATATATATATATAAGGGTAGCATGTAGCAAAACATAGTACAGTAAATGTTTTTAAATTGACATTACAAATGTGTCAGTGTTTATGTTAAGAGTTCATTATTACAATACTTATAATGTACATAGAAAGTGTACACAAATTAATATTTATTCAAACACATACTAAGAACAGTAATTAATGCATACAGTGTCATATGATTGTGTAATAATAGATTCTTTTTTTTTTCTTTTTCTTATTGCTGCTGTGAGATGACAGTCTTTCCAGCCTGCTACTTTGTTAGCTTTACATTTGAACCCATATCTGGTTCATTCCATTATATTAAATTAAATGTACGTAGAGTTGTTGAAGGGGATGAAACTTCAAAGATCGTCCAACAATATCTTTCAAAATGCTGGTCTTCTGACAAACATAATTGATAGCCATTTGAATGAGCCGTTGTGTGCAAGATATTTGTTTTCCCTTCCTGCATTGTTAACGTTTTGGACCAGTGCTTTAACAACAATATTCATGTACACAAAAGCCCAAGGGTATCTTTTATTATTGTTGTTGTTTCAAATTGCCAAAGCTGAATCAGCCATTTCTGTGAATAAGTCTGAATTCATTATTTCTCAAGGATCAGATTGCCAACCTTTTAGTAATGGAGGTGAACTTTGAGGGCAGGGTAAAAAAAAAAAAAAGCTCCTTAAGAATTAGAAGTTTTCATGCAGAGAAAAAGACACAGATAGTGTTCCACACAGTCCATGAATGTGTTAGCCCTGTTCTCCACTGAGAGTGTGCGAGTTTTTTCACAACTGACTATATAACAGTGAGTGCAATTTGGCTGCTGATGTTGTTTCTTGGAAAAACGCTTGTGCAAAAAGTAATTTTTTCCTCTGTTTGTCTGTTCACCTGCACTTTTATTATTATTATTGGAGCATGCAGTATTTTGTATAAGTAGAGTCTCAGGGTAGCCTCTGTTAGAGTGCTGTTGCAGCTCAGCAGGGCTAGAAGTAACGTTAGTTAGTCTGCTGTTTAAGAAGTGGTGTTAGTTGTTCTATTACCTCTAAGAATTGTGTGCCTAAGTACTGCGTTTATTTAGATGTGCACGTGTCTTTTTGATTTCTTTATTTCATCATTTAAGGTAATAGAAATTATATCCCTCTTACTGAGTGATGCTTTTAGAAGTAGAAGTAAAGTTAAAAGAAATATAGAAAAAGACAGCCTTTGAGCCTCCAGTGTAAGTAACCAATTTTTCTCTTACAAAAGTTAATTTAGGTCTAGCCAAGCATCTCAGCCGAAGTATAGGGAGAGATAAGGTGTCCAAAATGGCAGTCATTCTGGGAGGAAATTTGACTATAACGTTTATATTACGCTGCCTTTTCTGCCATTTTGTCTGAAACACGAGATGGAATGATAACTACATCTATGATCTCAGAGAGGCTGTGAACAGGTGCGTGATTATGGTAGACAGACTGTATGTAGGATGGGTTTTTTTTTTCCTCAACATTTCAACAGAAGGAGGAGTAATGACACGAATACATCAGTGCTCTGCAAAACAACAGTACCAACTGTGTACAGGTGCTGAGCTGATTTGAAGTCACACTACATGGTAAATAGGTTTGCTTCAGCTAACTGTAATTGTTGTTAGCAAACTAGTGATTGGCATGAAGAGAAACCTAGAACCATGGGGGCTAATAATTGCCAGAACCTCGAAATAAGCACTTTTTTATTTTATTTTTAACCATAATTATGGAACCTGAATCCCAAATTCGCACACATATAGCTATATAGTGCAACACAGCCTGGTGGTGAGCAGCAATGTCAGCACCCTCCCAATCTGTGGAGAGCAGCTTCTGGGGCTGCACATGACTGTCTGACAGCTCTGGCATCTTCCCACTCCTCATCTAATCTTCATCCTTCCTTCCCTCCATTTTATTAGGCACCGTTCATATGGTAGATCATGACACCAACACTACCAAAATATTACTAAAATGATCACTTTAAATGTGTCTGTGTGTACCCCAGCCTTTGATTCTTCTTTTGTTGGTCCCCTATTCCATTCATTTCCATCTGCTTTCTTTCTCTACCTACCTTTAACCCACTTCTTCCTTCTCCTATCCCATATTTGCCCTCCCAGTTGATTATTCTTTACCATGTGGTAGCACACATTCCTGCAAATCAGTCCTCTGCTGCTTTTTTATTTTGTGTCTGCCATGCTGTTTGTGATTGCCATCTGTTATCTTGTTTGTGAGAGCAAAATGATGTATGTGTATTTCTCTCACTTTGTTTTTCATTCATTCACATATAGTTTTTCTCTTGTCTTGTGTGTGTGTGTGTGTGTGTGTGTGTGTGTGTGTGTGTGTATGTGTGTGTGTGTGTGTGCATGCATGTGCGCACACATGGCTGAGAATCTTCTGGCTTTCAAACAGATGTACAATGACAGCACTTGAAGAGGGCCGGTGATTTGGGCCAGTGAGCCACGCATGTCTCTTGTATCCACCTGTGCTGGGTATTCCTCTCCACTCCTTTTTGTCTTCTTTTTTTCCTGATCTATCTATCACAAACTCTGCAAGTTGTCGCATTGGGGTGACAGTCGGCCCGTGCAAGCTTTCTTCTGAAATAGACAGGCGAGTCAGGAAGCTCATTGCTGTTCAGGACACGTCTGCTGAAGCACAGCGCTACAGCAGCTACACATTGCCAGCCTCCCCTCCCCTACACCATCCAGCCTCCTCGTGAGGAGCCCTCCCTCATTCTTTTACCTCCAAATTGGTTTTTCTCCCTTGCTCACGCTGCCTGGAAAGCGGGGGCGCTCGCAGGATTTCATTGGCTGCTTTGGAGAAGTTCCCCCAATATTGGTTTGGCCTGGAAAACCCAGCAGGTTCACCATCAGCAACACCAGTTGTTACTAGACTCAAGAGGACTTTTCAGCGCATGTTATCAGCTTCCCCTCACATAAATTCAAGTTTTATGTTTTGTGTTTGGGGAATTTTTATGTTCGGTGTTTGGGGAATTCATATGTATCACGGGACAAAAGGCAGCTTTATGACCTCCAGGGTTTATTCAGGCCCCTCTCGGGGGTGACGGACTTATTGCCTTGCACTGTTGAGTTAATTACACATCAATATGCCTTGGTCTCATTTATGGATAACTTTGATTATGCAGTAAAAGTAAATGATCTCACTGAAGTCCAGGCTTTCTGACATCACTGTTTTTTTCTTCTTTTTGATTGAGGTGTCCAAGGTGGGGTTTACAGTCAGATATGTCTAGCATTGGTAGATTTGGAGATATACATAAATTAATCCCAAGTCTTATCTCAGACTGGGTGAGGTGATGGACCTCCATAAAATTTTAGCAGCCTTAAAACAAAATAGTGGAATTACCCATCTAAGGGACTGGGATAGGTTAATGTAAGTTGTGACAGACCAATTGGATTTCTCCCTCAAACGAAGAAATGACTGCTTGGAGCTTATAACCCACCACGACATCTACGGTCTGATCTAACAAAGCCATGGGTCAAAGAAACCCCAACAAACTCTTTCAAATGATAAAAGTAATGGACTGGCTGTATCTTACGGCTATTTTAAGTCTTTAAGTCTTTAGCTGAAACCACACGCCTTACATCTTAGCTTAATACAGACATGCAATAAAGGAAAATAAACAACTTCCTTCGTGACTGATCTGCTATTAGTTATCTTTGTTTTATATTTACATAAAACCTGTAATCACTGAAACACGTGTGAATGTCGGTGTCTGTCCTGACAGCGTCCATGTCCGTGCATGCACATGAGAATGCAAATTTGTGAAAGTGTTAAAAGGGATTACATTATTATCCCTAAGAAAAAAGTAGCGAGTGGAGCAGAGTTTGCAGTGAGTCAGCCCTGTAATTAAAGAGGAGCGATCAATCTGTACCACTGACCACACTACTTATGCCAAGTCCATCGAATGGCTGCAGTAAAGAGCTAATTTAGAACCATTAGGGACTGCCGAGTTTGCAAACAGCCCTGTAATGATGATGGCTGATTCAAGTTCAAGGCTTGGCCTCTGTATAACTGTCAGACCTGGCAGTCATATGGCAGGATCAGTGGAAGATCTCAGATGAAGAGCAAGAGCTAAATATCTTTTTAAATTAATTTTTCCTAGTCATTCATTTGTATTCAATGGATGTTGGGTTATTGGTCAAATCCTCCTATTTCTTCAGCAGACTTTCACCTGCCAAGAAAAAGAGCACAGACGTTTCCTCTTTTACTGGACTATTGTGTAATTAAGTCTAACTGCCTTTTTTGCCTTGGTGAGAGGCTTTTTCAGGATCTTTTAGTGGTGGTGATTTTAAAAAGATGCCGAAGGAGCACAAGCTGAAAGCCTTGGACATGTGCTAGTTACACAGAAAATAATTTCAGTCCAGGCTGTCACAAACTGTCACATTTGCACCCTCCACATACACTAAGACCTCAAACACAATGGAGGACAGACAGACACAAAGGTATGGAGGCAGCCAGCCATGTCCTTCTTCCCCCTGTCTGTTCACCATTCACCCTCAGTGTCTTGCTGGCAGGCAGCCCTCCAGGGGGACATGACCTGAAAGTGTAGCAGTGCTCTGTTTGGTCCACCTGTGACCTCCTCTCTCCCATGTAGCTCCACTATGCACAAAATCATAATCTCCTCTTGCACTGTATGCTCTGACAGCCCTTAATGGAAAACAAACGGTTAAAGGTCAAAGGGAGGCACATAGTGACTTAAAGTCTGCGAGGGTATAACCTCGTTCATTAGTGGTGTCACCATCTGACTCTGTAGCACCTATTTATAGAAACTGATATGTGTTAATGTGTGTATAGGAGAAATATTTTCTTGGAGAGAGAGCCAAAAAAGCCTCTGATATCTCTTTCTCTAAGAGTTTTGAGCACTTGTAAGCAATAGCAGGAAAATCACCTCACTTGCATGTGCAGTGAGTATTCAAGTCTGAGTCCTATCAGTCACATATTGTCAGACTTTTCTTTCTAATCTTCCCTTCTCCATAAAAAAACCCTTTCATGCCTTTATATGCTTGACATTTAATTAATGTTTCAGTCATGTGTGCAAAAGAACACTGACAGCAAGCCAATGACACTGGATCTTTGCAATCAACTGTCACATTTTGTTCTTTTTTTTTTAATGACAAACGGGAGAGCTGTTTGAGAGTCCCGGCTCATAGTGCTTTTCACATGCTCCCTGTCTCATTTGCATACCACGCAGTAGCTCTATTCTTAACATAAGAATAAACTAACATGGTCTTCTTGACCTTGTTTCCAATTGCTGATAAAGGACCAGAAGGTGACCACATTCTCACAAAGATTCTTTCTTACTTGCCTAGATCAGCACACCCTGTTGTCTGATCTGTTAGTGCTGACCTGGGATTCCTCTACCTCTCCCTATCCTTCGCATATTAATGAAGACCAGATGAAAGGGAGCCAGGCAGAATTAACACTCAAACCCACAATAGGGAAAAGTGAGTGGGAATGGTCTTTGAAATAGCCGATTTACTGGTCCAATTGGTCAGAATTATTAGTCTGGTCTAGTCAGAGTTCAGACTTCACTGTTCCCACACTGGTCTGATCTCATCCTTACTCACTGTAAATGTGTGCTACTGATGATGAGTATGTTGTCTGATAATTTGGACAAACAAACATTTTCCATGTTTTTAGACACATTTTTTTTGTAATGCAAAGGCATTAGTCATATGAGTAAAATGCTACGCATTTATCAACCACAGCACTTGAAGACTAAGATGAGCTTCTCTGTGACAAAGAACTGTGTACGAGTATGATGTTACTTGTTAATGTGCTGCTCCACTTTCTCTGAATGACACTACAAATGATACGTGACCACTTCTGCAATAGACTAAAATCTACATCTTAAAGTTGTTATCCTTAAGATTTCAGACCTGGTAGATTTGGCAACACCCTTGTCAGAAATGCAACTTAAGAACAACTGGTGTATCTGTTTACAGTGCAACCAAACAAACTGACATTGTTTTAATAGAGAAGTCGGTCAAAAATAACTGCAAACGTGATCTGATTTCATGGTGCACACAGGCAAGTAGTTTTCCACAAAACAAATGTCCATGTCTTGTTTTGGAGACGATTTTTTGATAAATGATTACTGTTACCACTGCCCTCTGTGACAAACACATTGTGTCTTGTGTAATTGCTTCACAATAAAAGCCACCCCGTGTTTCGCCAGGTGGATGTTTTAATGTGAAGCAGCAACAGTGGGAAATGTCCGTTTTTCATTAGCAGTAACTTAATACAGCTCTGATACAGTGTCAGGAGAGTGAACAGTAAGCAGTAAGGCTAATATAACATTTCAAACAGTAACACTGAACTATGTGTTACATAGTTTCATGTGAATCCCTCGTGTGTAGGAAGGTAATTTCACTGCATCTCGGGAATGGCAAATTCTGCCACTAACAGTAAAACATATTATATAAAAAGGCTATTACAGAATGTACATACATGGCTATTGCTGAAAAACTTACGACCATAAATAAGTATCAAAAACACTGCTCGACTTAATAAAAATGTTAAGAATTATAACTTTAAAGTAAATGCAGTTAACTAGGTCTGAGATAAAACCCGAGGTTTTATTTGAAATTTTTAAAAACACATTTACAGCAACTTAAAACTAAAATTGAGTTAAGTAAAGTGATAACAGACTTGTCTGTCAGAGAGCGCAACATATAATACTGCATGCACACTTTTCTGGCACCACGGTCATTTATGTCTGCCTTTTATACTTATTGTCATTAAATGTACAAGACAGTATCCCAAATTACATTTTCTCTCTTTTCATTCATCTCACTGCTGTTTGACAGCATAAATCTAGCCCATAACAACCTTTCCTCCAATCATGATGCGTTTGCAGGGGAATATGGCAGCTGCCTGCAGCCTTTGATTTCATCTTGCCCCAGATCTGCATTGTAATGAGCACTCAATCAATAATTCACTGCAGTTTCAGTTATGAAAAAAGGAGAAAAAACAAACAGATGAGCTCATGGGTAAAACAGGAAAAGGACTTTGATCAGTACCATCTACAGGCACATATAGCACTGTTGTGATGCTTTCTTCTCTCTGTTGTATTTGTCAAAGCTGAGAGGGGGAGAAATAGGGGTAACAAATGTACATATGTGTGTCTGAGGAGGGTGATACATAGACCGGATTACATTTAACGCTGGCATTTATGTGTATATTGTATGTATAATGGGGAAATCACAATTGCTTTGACTGATGGCAGAGTTGATTGTTATTTAGAGAGTCGTGCTGTGACTTGTGTAAAGCTTTTCATGCCCCAGACCACACCATCTATAGTTTTCGATTAAGCACAGGATAAATCTAGTTCTCACTGTGAAGTCATTACCTTCACCGAATGAGTAACCATAGATGCAGCTTTTACTTTCTAAAGAAAAATCATTTGTATACAATAAATCAAAGTGTTGTCCCTTGTTGGTATTGCAAGTACTCGCATTATATGGGAATTGACTGCATGATGAGGTTAGGTGTCATGCAGTCAAATCCTTGCAGGTGCCATTTGTAGTTATTGTGGTTCAGACTTCCAGTATCACAGTGTTGTAGAAAGGCAATATATCAGATTGATAATTGCATCTAAAAGCATAATTAGTGAAGTCATGACATGTCAGTATACCAAAAATAACACATATTACATATTGAATGATAACTCAATTACGTCTATATACTTAGCTAATAGTCCAGACTCAGTGTGAAATACATAATCAGTATTGGTTTCCTAATAATATGCAACCCATTCATTATCACATGGCTAATGCCCTCTCTTTCTCTGTGTCTGTATCAATAGTTCCCCCAGAGGACCCAGTCATAAGTGGAGGGCCGGTGGTGAGCCTAAGGGCTGGTGACCCACTCAATCTGACCTGCCATGCTGACAACGCCAAGCCAGCAGCCTCAATCATCTGGATCCGTAATGGAGAGGTCCTTAATGGGGCCATGTACTCCAAGGTAAGCATAGAGGTGTGTGTCATACCAGGTTTGGAGACCGGCCGGGGACAAGGTGGGGGTGGAACGGTGGCCGAGGGTTGCATAGCGGCTGTGCTTTCATTCTCTAGACCAGTTTTTTGTAAAAGTAATCTGAGATAGGGAATGAAAACATCTGTTACTTAAAATGTTTGCATGTCTTACTTTCCTGTAAACAACTACTGGAAAAGTGCTAAACATCCATGAGATGTTTCAGAGTGACTGCCTGGGTCATTGGTGGGCGTTTGCCTCAGCATCCAGACTGTTTTTTTAAATTAAATCCCTTGAAAATCCAGGTTGTGTTTTGATTACAAAAAAAAGATGGCTGGCCTTTTTTTCCCAGTATACAAATCAACTCAGACAAGCAGATGGCGAGATCATGGAACTATCAGTGACTTTACGTGTGTCTCTCTGGTGTTTTGATCTCCTCCTTCAGTGGCATTTGTCTCTCTTCATCTTCCCAACCTGTTCTAAAATCTACTGTGTCACTTTCTGTGCTGGAATCTGCCTGAACCTTTTCTCGGCGAAGTATGAATCTCACTGACAGATCATGTTCCCACTTTTGATGCCAGAGTACACAATAGCAACTGTTCACACCAGCCTGGTGGCGTGATCACCTGACCCCGTAGACTCTTGACTGGCATTCACCCTCAAGGCTAATCATGCAATCAACACTGTCATGTTCTATTTCCATTTATACAAAGGACATAAAGACACCAGGCACTTTAGAGCACTAACACCTCCCCCGCCTTCCCTCGCTCCCTTTGCTGCCTCATCCCATTATCGGCTTTTTTCAAAGAGCAGATAAATGCCATTGATTGGACTGGGGTACGGCACCAGGCCGATTTGAATAAAGTGATTGCTGGAGGTGCCGCTTGCTAATGGTGGGCGGAGAGTGCGCTTCCTGCCTTCACCTCCTCTAAGAGTGAAGGAAGATATGAGGACATTCTGTGCTGGTAGCTGATGGATGCTCACATGCCTGCGCTGAGCCCAAGTATGTCCCTCTCCCCTCTTATCTCTATTGCCTACCATTAAAAAGCAATGGGTTCGATTAAAAGAAGATGACTCTTTTTTGGGTCCGAAGAGCAGTAAGCAGCACATTTTGCAAGCATAATCATCTGCTCTGATGGTCTTCTCATATCCCGCAGATGAAGAGGACTAATGTGAGCAGATGTGGTGGAGGATTCACAGAAATGGCTTTCCTGATGGTGTCATATCTAATGATAGTTCTGACCCAAAGATAATTTCCCGCTAAGGCCTCCAAAACCTCATCTCTATGACCTCTTAGAAAACTATTTACTGGACCAGTGGTTAAAGAGAAAGTGTATGATTAAAGCTATCACACAGCCAAAATGTGTGTTGGCTTTACCATATAAGAGAGTCACTGAACTGGTGCGTTGCTTATCATTAGTGAGAGTAGCTTTTAAAAAACAGACCTGTAGTATATAATGGACGGGGCAGTCCAAATAATTAAGTGGCAGAAGCTTGTCACAGTAAGGTGAATGGTTCAAATATCAAGACTAGCTGTGAAAATGTGGGCAGAGGAAATTAATGAATAATGTTCTCTCTTCCCTCAAATACTCATCTCCCATCTGCTCTAGTGGAACTGCTCAGTGGCAAATAGCAAAGGACTGTTTGTAATATGCAGCCTCCAGGTCTGAGCTGTGGTTTGGAGGTGCACACACTTGCGCTTTTGCACTTTTGCACTGGAACGGCGCAACAAATCATTTGAAAAACATGATGCATTCCCCTCCAGAAGGTGCAACATATTATTCTGAATGCCCTGGTGGCAAGAGAGGTGAGCAGGAGACTGGGGAGTTATCTCAATGTTAGGTATAATAATGACATTTTTATGAGCTGTTCTTGTTGACAAGAGCAGACTAGTGTTTTTTTATTTTTATTTTATTGTACATCCTCCCAGCTTTGCAGTAAAATTGTGCAGCTGTTTAATATCAGGTAAAATTGCTAAGGTTTACATGAAGCCGCTTCTGTTGATGGATATCATTTTCAGCAGAAAATATAATTATCCCTTTTCCAGTCCTAAAATGTCTCTATTAATCCACCCTTCTACCACCCACACCTACAAGTGTACAAAGCAGCTGCTTTTTCTCCCTTCCTTCATGGGAGTTTTTTGTGTAATTAGAGCACTTTATTGCATTTTAATCATCACACTCATTGAGTAATAGGGTGGGGAAATATTATTGTTTTATAAATAAAGCAACCAATTAAAATTTGAATGGACATTCAACATGTCAACTTTTTTTCATTGTGAGACAGGTGTAGTTTTCCCAGTAGTGAAGGAGAATATTGAGTCAAAGGGCTTTTTGCTAATTCATTGTGTTAGTTTTAAAAGATCTGAAAAGATTTTGGCAAGCTAATTAACCTCATTTTTCAGCATTAAAATTAAAAGTGTGATCTGAAATATAGATCACTTCAATTAATTGCTTTTAACAACTTTTGAAATGATCTTTTTGATGTGAACAGTGAGTTGACTTAAACAAAAGAAACCTGTTTAACCTCAGTGACCATGGTAAAAAATGTATATTTTCACTTCTGAATATATATACAGTACAATGTTAAAGCAGTCACCTGTTTTAGTAAAAGAAGCCTTGTGTGGTCCAAAATTAAAAATGGCTGATTGAATATAATCCACATATAACCCCGATGTATAACCAGATACATTTGATATCATATCAAAGGCGTGTTGGATGGGTTAGCAGAATACTAATGATGTATAAATTATTAGCTTTTTGCTTACTTACTAAATTCAGCACCATCCCCGGGAGGCTTCTTTCCTCTACATCCCCTATTACTGACCCAATCAAGGCTTTCCCTGTATACCTGCTTGGTCTCAGTGGGTCATTTTCATTTCTGACTCAATGTTTTAGGTTTATGTTTTAGATGACTTGAGTGTTTGAATGAAATACTGAATAATAAGCTTGTCTTAATGTTTTCCATGAATTTAGATATTGACCAAATTAGAGAATTAAAGGTAAATCTGAGACTATATGGTTCTATAATGAAGTAAAACATTGGTCAGAATTCATATAAAAATACACTTCATCATGTGCAAACATATTCATCAAGACATTACCTTCCTTAGAGGGATTTATTGGACTGAAGACATATATATATATATACAGTATATATATATATATACAGTATATATATAGAACATATCGTGCATTGTGAAGATTTAGTTTTATTATTATCTATGTGGATTTGTGTTTGTAGTTATTTGTGTATGTGTTTTTTTGTGTAAACCATTACCCTATATAGTTGGTCTTGGATTGATTTGTTAGCTACACCCACAATACTAGCAGTGTTTTTTAAAGTCAAACCATTTAGTGGTGGCAATTCGCCAAACTCCACAATTGCTGGCACCAAACATAATGTGCTAACCAGTAACACATTAAAGACGATGATGTGCTTTTAACCACGCTCCTGACTCGAGGCCCAGATTTTCCATTGTTTGATTTCCAAAACCATTGCAGTTGAGTTACAATGTCCTCTCTCTTGTAGTCCATCCTAAAAATGTGGCAATTAAGTTTTTACTTTGCCTTTAAATACACATTTCAAAAAGTAGAACTATTAATTCTGGTGAACTTAGCAAACCTATAATACTTAAAAAATGTAAATAAAATCAAATATTTAATAGTAAATCCACTGGCATTCATGATCACTAAGTATGCTTAAAAATCTTTTAAGTCTGCCTTGCAGTTTTGCAAATTAGACATCAGAAAAACAAACACAGACAACTTTCAAATTAAACAGTTTAGTGTTTGGTATGTACGTAATGCGTATATGCAGGTAGAATAGAGGTTCAAAGTAAACACAGTGCCGGTTTAGGGCTAACAGCGAATTAGCTTGGCTGGCAGCACATCAAGTTTTATTTAGTAGATAATCCATTTGGTTCAGCCGTTTTTTTAATTAGGAGATAATCCTGGCTGGTCTTCTATTGACAGGTCACCTTCTTGTTAACTTAAAACTTGGCTTGGCAGTTGCAGCTTTAACTCAAGCTAGGTTAGCTATTGTTATGTTAGCTGGCTATGGATTTACATATATCTGGGGAAAAAAAGCAACCCCTTCCGCCTCAATCTTGTTACTTTTGCCATTCCTCTCCTAGCATGGCTAAAAGTATTCTTCACATAGGCTCCAGGCGGTGATATGAAAATGTATCAATTTGTAATGTGGCATGGTGTTGAATTCAATGCAGCAGCCAGCTAACCCCCTTTCCAAGATTAATGACTTCAGACAGGTCCAGAGCGACAACGGAAACAATCCTGATTGTGTCAGAAAGGATATTACATTGACATATCCCGCATCTGACAGCTAATGCGTTCTGCTTTAGAAGTGACTCACGCACAGCTATGAATTTCATCACATGGTTCTTCACATACAAATGGACTTCACAGAAGCATGCATGGCATCTATAATATCCTTATACTTATAAAGTGCTTATTAATACACAGAAACTTCAATCCAATACTACACGTTCTAATGTGACTTAAGAGGTACGTTGAGGTACTTGAACTATAAAGTGGTTAGATAAAAAGATTTCTTTTGAAATGTCTTGTCGCCTGAGTACAATGACATTTTAATAGTATTGGTCTGAGTATGGTATGCTTAAGAGAGAAGGAGGGCACATAGTTAGATTACAGTTTGATTAAAAAGGAACCCTTGCATTAAAGTAGAGAAATGAGGCGATAATTACTACTGGTTTGTACACTGACAATGAGCCACAGTTTGACTCGGGTTATGACTAATAGGTAGGTAGTGATTATGGTGGTTGAGGTATATATGCTGCTTAGCTTTCTTGAACTTTGTGAGGACATTTTCATATGCTGTAATGTACTTGGCTAAGTTTCTAGAACTTTTGTTTTATATTTAAAAAACGTTGAGGTGTGACATGAATACTTTTCTTGCTGTGTGGCGTGCTATAAGAATCCAAGTAAAGGAAATATCCATGAGGCAATCCATACATTTGTGAGGCTAATCCAAAGGTAGCAGTGCAGTAAAGCGAGTCCACTGTGAGCTCCCTCTGGTCAACATAGCAGTTATGTTTCTATATTAAGAAAACATTTGATGCACTTCACCATAGCAGGGTCTGGTTTTCTTCAAAAACACAAAGCAACAGCGAGCCTCCTTTAAAGAGGTGGCAGGGAAATGCATCTTGACTTTGTGGTTGACCACACTGTGCCCCGTTGCCCACGCAATTTGTTCTAGTCAGTGACTTTGTTCTGCCCCGCACTGGTTAACATAGACTCCCAGAGCCCTCCCCTGAGCGTTTTGGGGAGAGTGAGAGCTACTGAGCGCTACCAACCGATTCCAGATGGCTTCCACAATGTAGGGCTCAGAGGATGAGCGCTGAAAAGAAGATTGATTTCCTTTGTGGAGTATGACAAGCCATGCACTAGAGCGCAGCTCTCCAGACACACAAGAGAGGCTCTAAAAACATATTTCTACTTTTTTTATTTTTTCATATCAATCAGCTTTGCAGTGAAACTACAGGCTAGAGTGTTCTGATGGTTTGCCTCTGGTCCCCCAAGGGACAAGATGTGTGTATTCATGATTTTGCTGCTGTTTCCTTTTTCAAGCTTTACACCTTCTCCATCAAAGCTTATCTGGCGAACTGTTTGTTCCATCTCTCTTCTCTGTTTGTATATCATTTAAACAGTTTAGAATCCCAGCTTGAATTTGAGCTATTGAAAATACAGTTTTGGGAGTACAATATTTGGAGTTTAGAGCCCAAAATCAAAATAGCTGGAGAATCTGTTTATTGATTATGAAAATCTAAGCCTCGCATAAAACATTTCAGCCACACAGCTGCCTGCACTGTTACTTTGAAGTTTACTCAACTTTACTTCACTCTTTGCAGACCTTGCTCCGGGACGGCAGGAGAGAAAGCACCGTGAGCACACTCTACCTATCGCCTTCCAACATCGAGACAGGGCAGCAGATCATCTGTAAGGCCTCCAACAAGGCAGTCCCCAATGGCAAGGAGACCAGTGTCACCATTGACATCCAACGTAAGCATGCCACTTCCCCCTTTCTGGCTCTCCCTTTATTGCTTTCAGTGTCTGTTTTTTTAAGTCCTTTGGTTAGCAATCGGTACAGCTGTTGGAAAAAAGTCTGCGTATGACATGCATTACTCAGTATTTGATGTATTTCTCACATGTAGAGGCATGAAACTATCAGACAGGCATACGTGACTAACACTCTGTAAACATCTAGGATTCATTTTAGGCTCTGATGGATATTTGTAATTGGTTTCTATTTTGCTTTCATACCATGTAGGTGGGTAGATGGATTGATGATGCATCACTTTTTTTTTTGTTCGCTATGATGAAATATCAAAGAAGCTGTCCATCTAAAATGAATGGGATTGCCTTTTTTTGGTCCAACTACCTGCCTGCTGTGGCACTATGCACACTATCTCCACCTCTTTTATTTCGTTGCTCGTGCCATCAATCTTTCTGATGAGAGCATGCACAATTCCCCTCTAAAATAGGCAAAGTAAGCCCAGCGTGTAAAACACATTCAGCCTCAATTGTCAGGGAATCTTTTTTCGATCAAGAACCGTTCACAGTAAGAGAGGGGCTTTGAACAAAGGGATTTTGCATCACTCATAGCCCCTTCAACACCATTAAGTATGACTAATAAAGCATAAAATGCTATTTAGAGAGCCAATATGACTGACGGCTCCATTCTTTTCATTATGTGCACCACAAGAGGCAAGCATGGCAAAAGCGGGCACGGCACGATCAGGCCAACTCAGGCGCAGGAGTAAAAATGATTAACGAGTGGTTAGTGTTTGCAACCTTTGCAGTTTGTCCTCGTCATTTTTTGTTACGCAGTCAGAGAGGGAAGTCTGCCCACATGTAAACTGATTTGTCACCATGTATAATGATGTGTCTGTGATAAATGCTCGCCATCATAGCATCATCCTCGCTTCTAAATGTATGATTTAACCCTGAAAAATGAGTGCAGCAGATTTCTAATTAGCATTCCAAAATGTGCTCTTTACACAATTAAAGCTCCTGACAACATTTTTCACAGTGTGAGATCAAACTGAGCGACAGCAGAGACTAATTGTCGAGATTCAAATTGTCTCCCACAAGGCTTAGCCTCTCGATTCCCTCGCTCCTTCTCACACCCCCACCCCCTCCCCAGACATGACAGGTAAAGTGTTCAGCACAGTTCAGCAGAGCCTCCGGAGTTTGTGCTAAGATCCACTTCCAAATTAAGCTGCTCCTGAAATGAAACGTGCTGTAATTGAACTTTGATTCATTTGTGATGGGTATCAATTTGCTTAATTTCAATGCTGCCTAATTCGATTACAAGGTTTGTGGTTCAACAACAGCACCTGAAACACTGCATGTTTTTTTAACAAAAATATAAGCTGTATGTACAACATATCTGCGCTTTGAGCAAAACACTAAACTGTGAAGTGTTCTGCAGACAGATGCAGTAAACACTAAATACATGTCTTCTGTACAGACATGTGCTTATGTATCCGGATTGCAGTTGCATTTTATGAACTGAATCTACAGAGCGGAGGTTCCTGTGATTATTCTCATGTATGTCTATTTTTGCTATTTGGATGAAGTGATAAAATTCCAAGTTTTGTGAGTTTGGAAATCTGGGAACCACTTAAATATGAATATGGAAGCGTAGCACACAGTCTTTCTGTAACAAGGAAAACAGGTGCCAGATGAATAAATGATGAGTGACACTGGCAAAGGGAATAGTAGCAGATGAAACCTGAGGTCTGGCTCTTTAAAGACCAGATAGGTCTGGATTGGTGTGCCTTATGCAATTGGTCCTCCACAGAGGGCACTGTGGTAGGACAACCTAGTGGTAAATAGTGATGGGAAGCAGCTGTTGTCATACAGAGGAGGCAGCACACCAAAGCTGTTTCCTAATTCAGGGGCTGGATCCTCCAAAGGATGCAGCCAACAAAGATGAGTCCTTAAAGGATCTGAAGGCCAGGCTGTACTACATCAGACCATCTAGATAATTCAATAATTTCCAAGAGTGTCATTAATCATTCATTAATGATAATAGTACAATAATAAACAAAGATGAGTCCCAACATTGTACAGAGTCAGAGACTACTGTCAGGCAATAGAGAAAGGCCAGACAGGAGAGCGTGTATTACCTCTTTGGAGCAGGAGAAATAGAAACCGAACTTGTATTTCTTCTGCCCCAGTATACTTCTCTGTTAGTGAGCCTCTCTCAGAGAAGGTGAAAGCCATCACCCTATCTATCAAAGCTATGGCTCCTTCAGGCGCTCCGTTTCAGCTTGTCAAATGGATGTAACACTTGACCATCTCTTCTTTTCATTTGTACTTGGGTGTTCCCTCTATTCTACAGCAAGGACCATTCACATGTCAGGATTTAAGGATACTGGTTCATAGGAGTTAAATGCTTCTAGAACAAAGTATGTAGCCAGTGGACGGGCCAGCACTGTTATACAATATGTTCAGCACAAAGTGGTTCAGTTGGATAACATCAGACATTGTCAAATGTTCCTGTAGCTTCTTTCACACTGAAGTGTTTGCGTGCTACTTCTTTTTGGTTAACTTGGACTTAATGCCATTCATGTTCACATCTTCATCACTCAAAATGTAGATGTTCTCATATACTGTAATAGGCAAGATTTCAAACTGAGAATTATACTGTAGTTTGGTCATAATTCATACCAATAAAAAAAGCACTTGTATCAAAGCGACTGGAGAGATGCAGCGCTGCATAGTAATGTTAGACATGTTTTATTGCTGTGCACATACTGTGTGTTCTGTGATTGTCCAAGGCTGTGCACAACAAAATGCTGCCTTCTTCTGTGCATCTACATTCTTTACTCAAGATAAGCATGCCAGTGATAATGTGAATTCATCATTTAATTCATGATTTAATTTGCCAATTGGTACTGCAGGTGCTAACACTAGAAGTCATTAGGAATATTATAACTGAAAAAGTCCAAACCCTGACGAATTTCTGAAAGTAGTGATTAAAGTTGTTGTTTTTCCTGTCATGATGCTAAACAGGAATAATTGCCCTCCACATATGAAGATTTAGATTGTGTATTAGTGTAATTTTTTTAATTAAATTTATGAAATGACTTATATACCTTTTTGTTTTGGTAAAAGTTTAAATAGTTGTTTTAGTTTTTGAGGAAAAGAAACTAATGAAAAAATAATGATAAAAAAACCCAATATATTTTATACATAGATTGTTGCCAAAACTCTATGATGAAGTTTTCTACACATATAAAAATAGTCATAATTGGTTGCTATGTATAGTGCAAATAATAAATTCCATTTCACGTGCCTTTGCATGCACTCATGTGTTTTATAAGTGGTGCTGCAATGTGCCCTGGTCCCGTAACAAAGATGGAGGGATTAATGGAAGTCTCTGGTGAACAGCTGCTATTAGTCTAAGTGGGACCCTGGTGAGGGCTGGATACAGTAAGTCACTGAGGCTAGACTGCTCTGATAAAATACTTAAAAATGATTTCAAAGCATACGGTCTTGTGAAAGCAACATTGGTGTTGACTGTGTGGACAGTCATATAAGGTTCGACTTCAACCGTCATTTTATTTCCCTTTTCCTAGAAGTAGGAAATTATGAGTGGACGGCTATCAAATGCAGGGTTAATACCTTGCAAATATTTCTCTGACACTCTGTGTGTTAGCTCTGTATTGAAGATGAAATTGATATTGATGCTCTCATCTAACTCTCAGTAAGACAGCAAATAGGCAAATTTCCCACGGTGGTTGTGTATTCCCTGAAACTGCGGATAATGTGCACTGAGCATTTACACTCTCTGAATAAATGCCAGTATTTCCTATTGCATGTCTCTTTGTGTGCAAGTCCCATTATTAAGAATTAAAAGTCTCATTTATTTTCCTGCCCAGAGTTATCTAATTGACCGTATTAGTGAGATAATATTAATGGCAACAAAAGTAATTAAACTCTTCTCAGTCTGTCTGCCCTTCTCAACATTTCGTATTCCGCTCACTTCTAAGCTTAGGTGCCCTTTTTCTCTCCGCTCCATCCTTATAGCAATCCAAATGAGAGTAATCTAAACACTACCCGGCACATTGCTCTACAGCTTAAACCAGCCTAAAATCCAATGCATTTTACAACGGTATTTTCTTTTATCATCACTTTAATGCTCATGATTTACATACACCTCAGCATTTTCATTCCCACAGAAGTTCACACAGAGTTATCTGACCTAGGGTTAGACAAATTAGCATCTAAATACAGTATGTACTGGTGATGTTGCCAAAATGAGAGGGATTTAGAGCTAACAGAGGTGATTCAGAACCCTGGATAGACTGCTGACTTCAGTTGTCCATACCAGTCCATTAGCAGACTGTAATTATTTGATAGCAGAAGGGTGGCTACCCCCTGATGCTGTTTTCTCTGGCAGCATGACTTAACTTGCATTATGCCCTTTGGACTTTAATCAGTAAACTCCCCTACCCCCGGCATAAAACCACTGCAGTGGAATATGATTCTGATCCCACAGTTTCATGTCCCGCTGAATCCCACTCATCACACAACTTAAAATATTCCTCAAATATTTTCTAGTCTGGTTGCATATCTGCAGAGCATTGCCCCACATAGAAACACGCTTTCAAACACGTAGTGGGAAATGAATGCACTAGGGACGAGCAAAGCCAAGGTTCTCCATGTGTTTGCATTGCAAACAAGCTGAGCCATGTGGGAGGAAAATGAATGCCATTTGTTGAGACTAATTAATAAAGAACATGCAGATGTGCAATTGGGGAGGATTTGTTTTTGGTAGCAGCTACATGCTCTCCCTGCTTAATCAAGCAGATAATGGCAATCTGAAGGCAGAAGACAGAATTTGAAAGTGAGATAGAAAGAGTGTAAGGATAAGGGGGCAATAAAACGCTCAGGATTTTCTGTACATTAGATTAAGATCTAATGATGTTGCAATATTGAATTATCTCATGTGATCTCATATGTTAGGCTGTGTGAAGACATAATTTCTAAATATCACACTTCCAATGCCCTGACGATCCATCTGATGCTCTAAGCTAAGCTATCTTTTGATTGGATCAGTAACACTTTGATGCTCATGAACATACAGATGTGCTACAAGGAATGCAGCGCTCCTCCTTTAAACTGCTGCATGAATAGCAGAACATCTGCCTTCATTAAACTGAGTAAATTCTTTGCTGTTTCACAGCTGAATATCTCATAATCAATATGCTGGAACTCAGGTTCTCAGTCTGTCTGTTCTTCCCTCAAGTATTCCACTCAGCCAGCCATAAGACAGGGTGCCCATATTGCTAAGGCTATAAGCCACAAGCGGATGGCCCACAAACAGCTTCCCCATCCTTCAGTGACAGCCGACACTCCTGGAGTTTGAGGCTGGTCCTACTGGAGAACAGCTGTCTACAGTGACCCGGAGAGATTGGAAATTGAGCTTTAAGAAAGGGGAAAAACAATTTATGTTGGCACTATCTCCAGGAAACAGAGAGAAGTAGGAATATTGTTCCAAAAACACCATCTGGTCTCCACTTTGAACTAACTGATCAAAAGCTGTCTGCCAACTATAACACTAACCTCCCCCCCCGATTCATCCTGTTGTTTTCACTGGAGCTCCGATCAGTCCTACTATCCCCCTTTCCCTCTATCCATCCATCTCTCCTCCTCTCTATCCCTCGCTACCAGTCTCTTGACGAGTCCAAGGAATTAACAGTCTTGCATAATGATGTGCCGACACATGATGCCTCAAATGCACTCGCTCAGCAACTCATGCATTTATACATCAAAGTGGCAAATGGACTTCTTTATTAAGTAGATGTCTGTCATATCTGAAGGGTCAAAGGTTGGAGAAGTGACAGTCCCTGATTCACACTCAAGGCCTTTGCTGGCGGACTTGACAGCTGTTTCTCCCACGGCTGTCTTTACTTGTGGTTCTTCAGGGAGAAACTACACAATAAATTGCTCATCTGACTTAGAAATGGATGTAAAGTCATCATGACATTACCTCTTGCTGAGAGGGACTGAGGTCTTTTATAAGGGAGGGTCAGTTTTTACTCCTCAGTCATTTAAAAAGGACATTCATTAGTAACCAGATTGACAGTAATGAGTATTTGTGTCCTTAGAAGTCTCTTGGCGGCAAGATCTGAGAAAAAGGTTGGCATGATTGAAAAGTTTAGGAGTATAGGAACACTTTTAGTGAAAAGGGCTTGTGAAATGGCTTCTACAATTAGCGTCTACACATACAGTGTGTCTATTAGCACAGACACCACCTCCAGATCTCCCCCGCTTTCTTCTTATGTCTGCCTCTTCCTTTACTCTGCAGCTTCTTGCTGGATTTTATTACCACCTCTACCACTGCCACATCTGTCATTTTGCCCGTAAGGTTCCCTCTGCCGACATTTTTGTCCACACAATTAACTGCTTGCGATGCTAAAAACTCCTGCTGGGCAGCTAACACTGCTGCTCAAGGCATGGATAGGTTTCCTGTTTTATTATAACACACACCCACATGCCCTTTCATATGCACACATACCCCCCTTAAACATGTGCCCACACATGCAAATACACAGACACACACAGTTGGCTGCTCAGTACCTGGAGAGACTTGCTGGTTCATTGTGGCCTTCAGTCTTCCAGGATCCACAATGTTGTTGTTTTCTTTACTGGCCTGGGGAAAACTGGCACAGGTGGAGCTCATGGATTTGAAGGTGGTAGAGTGGTTGGCGGGGGTGGGGGGTGGGGGTAACTGTCTAGGAGGGAAATAAGTCTGCTGATCGGGAATATGGTGTGTGTGAGTAGGGAGGAATATGGCACCTGGACCACCCCCCTCTCTAGGGCTTTGTGGCAGCTGAGCCAGCCCAGAGCATCTGCACAGCCACAGGGTAAAAAGCAGTTTTCCTACACTTCATGCCCACACACACATACACACACACACACACAGAATCACTCTCCATAACTATACACAGTCTTGTTTGGCTTCATTGCAGCAGTGTTTGTGTGCTTTTTTAATTCTGTGTGGATCTCCGTTCCCACCACTGCTCTTCATCCACATCCAAACATAGTCCCTGGTTAGTACATTAGTATTATTGAACACAGAGCAGATAGACTTAATACCCCTTTGAAACAGATGGCTGCACCAGCATCAAAACCAGAACCAGCTCTTTCCCCCTGTGACTAATCTACAGCCCATGATGCCTTACTTGATACCTTTATGCCACTAGTACCACAAATGACTATTGCGCTGTGGAAGTTGAGTCTGTGGAATCTCAGAAAACAGTTACCCTGCTATGCTTATGGCACATAACTGCCTGTGTGTTTGTTTTTTTCAGTATTATTTCATGCTGTTAAGGAAGGGTCACATATGAATGGAAATACCCAATTCACATTAAGCTTTACAGATTAGATTGTACAGACTGTTTTCCAAGTATGTGTTAAATAGGACATGAGACACTTATGTTAGCCAATCGTGTGCAACAATATTGAAAGTTAAAATACATACAGATGTGCTACAAGGAATGCAGCGCTCCTCCTTTAAACTGCTGCATGAATAGCAGAACATCTGCCTTCATTAAACTGAGTAAATTCTTTGCTGTTTCACAGCTGAATATCTCATAATCAATATGCTGGAACTCAGGTTCTCAGTCTGTCTGTTCTTCCCTCAAGTATTCCACTCAGCCAGCCATAAGACAGGGTGCCCATATTGCTAAGGCTATAAGCCACAAGCGGATGGCCCACAAACAGCTTCCCCATCCTTCAGTGACAGCCGACACTCCTGGAGTTTGAGGCTGGTCCTACTGGAGAACAGCTGTCTACAGTGACCCGGAGAGACTGTTTTCCAAGTATGTGTTAAATAGGACATGAGACACTTATGTTAGCCAATCGTGTGCAACAATATTGAAAGTTAAAATTTTGAAAGTTAAAATGAGAAAAAAACAAATGTGCACAATGTGTTGGTTTCCTTGACAGTTAACTCATAATGAGAGTATATGAATTGTTCTAATAGGTACCACTCTGTCCACCTGATTCTCCATTAACATTACAAATACACTTAAACAACTACTGGTCATCTATGGGTCAGTTTGATCAATTTTCCCTTGCTGTATTCGAATCTCTCAACGAAATATACCAAGCCTCTTTTCAGAAACCCTGACAAATAGCTTCACCTACTTGAAATTCATTCTCTAAGTCTGTGGGGTAAATAGCTGTTTGTTTCACACGGGACTGTATTGATATGGAAATTAACACGTATCTTCAAAAAGAGTCCCACCTTTGTCAATTAGGATAAATTAAGTTGTTTATTAAATTTGCATAATCTGTGTGCTTGGTATTCTATGAACTGTTTTAATTGTACTGTATCACTGAGGTTGCTCATTGTTTTAATCACAGCGGATTGAACTATGGACTATTCATTCACTGTTTTCAAATTGCCATTTACTGAAACTCATTATCAAGTTTTCCTTTGATTCACTCCTTATAACGTTGCTAATGAGTGCATGAGAATAAAACTAGCGTGTTCTCTCCCACACCTGTGAAATACACTACAGTGTTATTCAGCATCTAGGCCCAGAACCTAAGTGGGTGGAAGGAAGATAAAATAGGACATCAAATTATTCAGGAGTAATTGCCTATTATTTGGGAGAAAATGCTGCCACAAACTGTGATAAGTTGTCATAACTGTTCTAAGTGCTACCACAATGTATTGTAAAATAATCCGAATACAAAGACTCTTACCTACTGGTTTTAAGTAGAGCATATTTAGCTACAGTACTGAATGTGTCATACAGCTACATAAAAGGCTGCCAAATCAGTTTTGGGTCACAAGAAAAAAACATTAGGAAAATGTAGGTCTCCTAAATAAACCTGAGATTTTATTTTGCATGTCGTGTGTTTGGCTGTTTTCTTTTGAGATTGCATGTTTTTCTAATTATTTATAAGGAGTGTATTTTGACTTCTCTGCAAAGAATTGTGCTGTTTTTTTTTTTTTTCCTGAGCCTTATTCAGCCACAGAAAATGTCAACAACATAGTGTTTGTCTCAGGCTTACAGTTCACTACAGGGTGTTTGAGGAGGCTGCCAGTTCTGTAATTGGTTGTCTTTGTGTCTCTATGTTTTTTTAGATCTCCCCCTTGTCAATCTCTCAGTGGAGCCTCAGCCTGTTCTGGAGGGCAACCTTGTGAAATTCCACTGCTCTGCAAAGGCCAACCCTCCTGTCACTCTCTACAGGTGAGATCATAAAAAAGAAGTGTGTCTAGGGCCCCCGCACAAGTCATGAATGCACATAACATGAAGGAGCCTGCGTACAATAGAAAGAAAATGTGGTGCAATTAACTTTAAATGAGGTCTTCTCTAATTAATGTTTCTGGATAATACATTTTCACATTAAATCAAATTTAACACTTCATTATTGATAGCATTAATCATTGCCTGACATCTACTTATGATGCCATGACACCATTATATCTGCCCATTCTTTGAAATGAAGAGAAGAAAAACAATGAAACACTGTCATGCTGAAAAATTTAATAAAAATACACCTCAGGAAAATCATTTGGGAAACCTTGTCATGTTCCACTGGGTTGCACCAAAGTAATACGGTGCTTTGTTGCATAGCTGTTTGGTTTGTGTTCATATCATCTCCCTTGAACATTAAATGTCCATAAGTGTGTTGGAGGAAAGCTGGAAACATAACGTGCATGACATCTGATGAAGCTGTCAAGATTACAGTTTTTCTGAGATTGGGTTGTGCTCCACGGTGTACAGTAGGAAGGCAGGTCCCCCCTCCCCCCCAGGGGTCTGCTAGTGTTTTTGTGTGTTGTACAGTAGTGGTTGAATACGGTCTATAGTGCATACTGTAAGTTTGAATTTAAGCTCATGCAGTTATTATTTTTGTTTTTTAATGACTCAAATGTTCGCAAACTTGGATTTTACAAGAGAAGATATGCTCCATTGTGAGGAAGGATGGAAGCACAGATCCTCACTCTCATGAGATGTGGTCATTCAACTAAACTCTGCAAGCAGGCAAGAGGACACATAACCAAGACGCTGAGACTCACTCTGAGGAAGATCCAAATATGCCTTAAGAATAAAACTCAGTGAAGAGTGAACAAATCAGAGTTTACAAAAAGAGGCAACAGACTGGGCCCAGTTTATCACACATCACTCCTACTGTGAAGTGGCATGAGGGATGTTTCTGAGCAGTGGGGGACAGAGAGACCTAATTGTGATTAGAAGGATTATTGCCTTTTCTAAAGTTCCAAAGACTACAGATTGGAGAAATAATATGTTTGCGAAATTGCCACTGAGATACAGTAGTTTCACAAGAAATATGTAAAGGTTCTTCAGTGACTGCCACTGAAAATCACTGGAATGACTTAAAGATTACTCTTCATAATGTAGGTGAGCCCCATCCAGACTTTATTTCAGTAAGTTCAGTAAGTTTGCTAACAGTTTTGAGAAGATGTTTTCAGTGAAGGTTGTTGACAAAAAAAAGTAATTTCACTTCATTTTTTCACTTCAAATTGCAACAGCAAACAAATATAGAAAATGTCAAGGGCTTTCAATGCTCCCTGAAGCCATTGTACAAACTAAACGCCTTTGCACCTTTCATAGAAGTGCATCAATACATGTTTGAATTGCTGTACATTTCACCCTTCAATTACCCTACATACCTTTTAAATACAGGTATTCAACAACCCTATCACCAGACAGAATGTTGATGTTCAATACCATTTTGTTTTTTTTGTATTTTGTTTATCGTCAAATGCTAACATTTTTAAAAACGTTTCTTTCTAAAATATCTGTGCTTCACACCTACAGTATGGTTAAAGCAAACTTTTAACTGCCAACTGTTGGATTGGGAAGGGACAAACGTCTAACCTTAATGCGCTGCTATTCTTCAACAGTATGAAAAGGTGCATTCCTCTCACCCATTTTCGTTTATTAAAGCTTATTGACAGGCACATTCTCAGTTGCACTTGTGAGAATCTTTTTTGTTTTTGTTTTTTTTGTTTTGTTTTTGTTTTTTTCTTACTACATCTGTAATTGTGATGAAGCAACACAATGGACAGTTATTATTCTCATAAAATCTTGCATGGCCCTCTAGAAGTGTAATCCTGAAGTGATTTGTCAAGAGGTAGTTTTCTGTGTGGGAGGTTTTAAAATGCAGGCGAAAAAAGAAATGGAATGAAATCGATAGCAAAGGGAATAGGACGGCTCTGAATCTTGTAATGGTACTGGGAAATGAAATGGATGTACAACACACTCACAGGTGGCAAAACAGAGATGTTGCCTTTTTTTGATGGATTCTGCCCTTTTGAAAAAGAAAAGGAGGAGGGAGGGCAGTGATATTGTGGAAAACAAGGTTTGTATTTGATTGTGTAGGTGCACAGCATAGACAGGATGTCTATTGCACCTGCAAAGGGATTTCACCTCCATTGTTATGAGACTGAATCAATGGTACAATCAGGCTTCTCCCCAGGGTATCAAGCGCTAAGATGCAGTGCCGGTTGAGATGACTTTTTCTTTTAGTTTGACAAACTACAGAATGAAAAAAGGTTGGAGGTTGAAGCTAAAAGATTTCCACCTCCTCACTACGTAATTTATTTCTCCCCTTCTCTCTCCTCTCTCTCGCTTTCTCCCTGCTGTCTAGCTCTGTCATTGACACAATCCACTGTGGGATTAAATAATATCCACACAGACTAATAACTTTTGATACTTCAAGGTTATACTTTCCACCAGTTCTCCAGTTTCATGGTCTTCCATTTAGATTCATCTGCAATTTTTACAAGTGCTTCAGGACTCCCGTGCACCACTGGAGTTCATGGCATGGTAGACAGGGGATCTTTGGGCCTCATAATGCTTGCCTGAGAGGCTTCGACTAGGGAGAACCCCCCGCAAATTCCCCCTCTAGAGAGCAATATCACAGAGGAGAGCAGGAAGCTGGTCAAGCACTGTGGGGCCATTTTTCAGTGCTAATACACTCTGTCTATCCCAGATCAGATACGGCGCAAGGACAGACTAGTTCTTAGACGGATGGCCTCTTTTCTATCCCCCAGAGAGCCATCCATTCCCAGTGTGCACTGCACCACTTTGCCATCCTCCAATTCAATGGACACTTGAGACACAGACCCAAGATAGTGGGGGGCACTTGTCAAAGGCATGGTGCTTCCTGCTGCCTACAATCCCTCGTGAGTGCCACACTGGTGCAATGAATCTGACTTTAAATGTGAAAATGCAAATAAGATGTGTTTCTACAGATACGTGAACCTTTGCCAGAACACACGCTCAAGGGGAGAGTAAAGAGGGAGGAAGTCAGGGGATTGGAGAGGACTTGGTGTGGAGGCGTGGGTTGGAAGAGAAGATGAAAGTGGTGCTGAAAGTGTGAATGAAGTAAGAGTAATGGGCATGTGTTTCAGTCTGCACTCAGGGAATCAACACTCTCTGAGAGGGAAAGACAAGTGGGTCGGAACATCTTCATTACTGTTTATAATGGTATGATGGCTAACTGGCATACATCACAATCACTCAACCACCCTCTGATGAAGACACAGAGGGTTTTCTCAGATCCAAACAAGAACCCACCAGAGAGAAGAGAAAGAATAATAAACAAAGCAAATCAGGTCCCTCGTCTGCACATACAACCACGCACAGAGCGACAACAAAACCCCCTCCTTTGCATGGCACTGCAGCAAATAACATCCCAGTCCTCCCCACACTTATATTCTCAGTGTTGTAGTTGTTGTTGCCGCTGCTGCTGGATCGTTTGTTTGCTTTTGTCTGACACTGCAATCACCATACCTTCTTTCTTTGCAAACTTTGCAGGTAGTTAATTGATACATGTCGCTGTCTGTTCTCAGACAAGACTACTGTACCCAAGCCACATTAGCTGCAGCCAGACTTGCTGAAAATGTGTGAAAGACAGTAGTGTTACTTTCTAGTGTTACTTTACAAGAACCTAAGTGCCTAGCTGCACCACCTGAAATGTAATTGGTTCAGTAATTCACAGCTTAGATTAATGTGCACCGTTCCTGCAAACACACAAATCAATGCCACCCTGACGAGATGGAAATTACCCTGAAAGTTGGAACTAAACATAAAAAGTCTGCAATAACCCCAAAGAAGTTTGGCATAACCCTGAAAAGGTAAGAAAAGTGCTAGGGATATCCAACTAGTCAGAAAAAAGTCCCCTGAATACCCCCTAAAAGTTGCTTATTCCTGACCTTTCCCAACTTTCTGGGGTTATCCCTACTTTTTTCAGGTTTAATGGCATAGTCCACATGACACTTGTCTCTTTTAAATAGACAGTACATACATATAAGTACAAATTTGTATGACTTACTTCAATTCCTTGGCAGAACATAAAATAGCTCTGTAATTTACGTCCGTCAAAATAACAGCATGCTATTACTAAACCTGCATGTTTATTTCATATTCCACTGAGAATTCAACAGTCATCACTTTCAATATGCACGTAAGGGAGAAAGGAACTGCACTGCGCTGTGCTGTGCTTAACCATGCTAATAATAACTGTGGGGCCTGATTTACTGTGGGTCTTGATGCTGATGGCACAGATACCTGCCTAATTTAATTGTTACTGTTTTATTGCTTTAATCACATTCAGCAAATACAAACCCCCCCCCCCCCCCTTCCAAGTCTCCTTCATCCTCCGCTTCCATTAACGGCAGACCTGTTTATCTGTATAACAGTGTTAGCTTACAGACCAATGCACACGCAATAGCACACACCTTGTACGCACATGGGCTTACACACACAGACACGCACTCAAAGAGACACTCAAGCGTACAGGATTCACACCCTTTGTCTGAATCAAATCCCTGAATAGTGGAGTGTAAAGTGAGTCAGCTATTGAGTAAGCTTGCATTGGCCCTTCTAACCTCCCAAAGGGAATGCAGGTGTTTGTGTTACCCTGGGCCAGCTATGTTTAGACATGAGTCTTGGACAAGACCCAGCACACCAACAGAGCTCCCATGCTCCCTGCGGACGACGGCATTCTGTCTCTGCTCCCTCTAATGCTGTCAAAGGCTCCCACCCGGGAGCAGCCGGCTGCCCAAACATCTGTGCTTACCCCATCACAACTCCTACAATATGAGTTGGTAAAGTGTAGTTGGAAACAGTGACATTCTGATATACAAGCATCATGCATCATTGTTGTCATCATCATAATGGTCATGAGTATCACAAACATGACCAGTGTATGACAGACCAAGCTTTCCTAAAGGTCCCTTTAGTAGCTGTTCTGAAGCTTTTGGTCCTATAACATGATCTTCATCAGCAGTTACTTAATGGACCTCGGGGAGAGATTGTTTTGTCAAAGCCAAGAGCAAGAATGAACTTTGAAACTCATCACCAGTGTCATTCATGTCATGATCAGCATCATCCTCTTGTTGTCGTCATCAACATCATCGTCTTCATCATGACTACCACAAACGTCACCAGTATAATTAATATCATCGTCACCATCATCATCATCTTTATCATTATCGTCATATGAACAGCAGCGGAAACATTCATTATGATATTCATATTCAGCGACACACCGCTCTGAACATCAACAGTCATTATCATTAACATAATGGTTTTCACATTCTTTTAATCTTTCAATATGTAGCATACACATGATTTCCTGTGCTAATATTTTGGGGATATGATATTATGCTACTCAAAGAATGAGACTAGATATAAAGTGTGTATACTCTGATCTGTCCCAAGGCTATCTAGGGTGTGCATCTGCTCATACTCGCTGGCACACACAAACACACGGACATTATACTACTACCACTGGATCAGACAGGCCAAAAACACCCGTCTGCCCTATTTTCAACATTTTTGGAAACACAGGTGTTGCAGAGCTCTCAGATGTATCGTTGTCATGCAGATCTACTGCTGGAAAAAAATGCAAAAACATCCCATGAAGCTCAATTAGAATTCTGCTTCACTTCACTTACCGATTGAATGAGGTAATCTGTTCTCATTTAAATGATAGCATTTCAGTCAAGCATGGGGCCAGCTTAGTCATGGAAAACAAATGAGTTCCCTATCCCGTGAAAACGGCTCTCAGTACTGGCAGGAATATAAAATGGAGACAGGCACCGGTTCCGTTGTCATTGTTTTCATTTGCCACATCAGCATGCAGCCACATCTCTATTGTGGAGGATGGCAGTGTTTAGATGCATGATGCATTATGTGTCTCACAGCACCGTCTAAATTTTCCAAAGAGACCCGAGACTTCCACAGATGCCTTCGCTTCACTTTTATAAATGGGCCTCGTCTGTTGTAGCAGCAGAGAGCCATCCACGCCATGCAGAGCGAGGTGCCGCTGCCCGTGACATCATAAAAGTCTCACCTAAACACGAGGGGAGTGTCTGTTTCCCTGTCACAGGAGCTCATCATTCACAAACACAAACAGATGTTCTTTATGTGATCCTGTGTCAATTTATTAACATCAGCTGTTGTGTGTAATACAGTATGTGTCAACCAGTGTCTTCATAGGTAGGGGGGGCTACCCATTTGTCATTCTGTGATTTGTTTTTCTTAGCTGGCACTCTGTGCCTGGTGTAATGAGGAACGTGCTGTCTGCTCCGAGTCGCCAGGGAGCTTGTCACAGCATGGAGGGCTGCCACAAAAATATGCTGAAGCCAGCACAGAAAACCTGCCCCAGAATGATGATTTATTCACACAAAAGAATGCTATTGACATAAGGAGGTGTGAAAACCTGTCTTAATGCCTTTTCCCCTTTTCCTTCATTTTTCCATTTCTTACCGTGTCTCCCTTCTCTGCTTTCTAATCCTCTCACCAGGTGGGCCAAAGGAGGAAGTATAATCAAGGAGGTCTCTGGAGACACATATGAGGTTATTGTGGACCACTCCTTTTTTACTGAACCCGTTTCCTGCGAGGTCACCAACCCTCTTGGCAGCACCAACATCAGCCGCAATGTTGACGTCTACTGTGAGTGGCTCCTTAAGCAATACTGCATGTCTTTCAGTAATGCCAGCAACGTGATAATGCATGGCTATGAATTTTTACTGTCTTATATATTTTGACACTGAGCTCCAAGAGCTGGTGCCACTGCAGCTGATGCTTCATTGTGGATGTATCGTAGACAGTTAATAGGGTTTGTTTCAACAGTTGGTCCACGTATGGCTGCAGAGCCTCAGTCCTTGCAGGTGGACCTTGGATCTGACGCTGTGTTCAACTGTGCCTGGACAGGAAATCCCTCTCTTACCATAGTGTGGATGAAGAGGGGATCTGGAGTGGTGAGTATATTGAGTCTCACTGCTACCAAGTATGATTAATAAACCGTCACATACTGTGGCTTACACTAGATTCAACGCTGCTTTTCTCTGATAAAGCCTGTATTTGAGACTCCCTATGATCCCAGGGCCTCCATGACCTATATGAAGTACTTTGGGTAGTTATTTGATGTCATTGTCATGTGTTTTGAAATGTCCATTAAAACCTAAGATTTTGAGGCCATTATAGTCCCAGCCTCTAGGTGACCTGCTCTCACACAAGATCTGTTGATTTGATCCACAAATTCAGTTTCATTCCACCTTTCCGTTTGTCAACATCAAAGGCCAAAGCTAGCCCCTTTACTCCACTGAGTTCAGACCCTAAATTGGATTTTAATAATTGAGGAGAGGTGCCCTTTAAGGTAATAAATGGTCCATGTGCTGCCTTTCTTTTTTACCCACAGTGCTGCCTTGTTGCTATCTCAAATGCGAAGGTGCCTTTGCTGTCATTGCATTTGATGATCTTTGACTTCTTTTTGCTGGCAGGTTCTTAGCAATGAGAACCTCCTGACACTGAAATCCGTGAGACAGGAGGATGCTGGGAAATACGTATGTCGTGCTGTGGTCCCGCGTGTAGGAGCAGGGGAGAAGGAGGTATCTCTCACAGTCAATGGTAAGCTCTATTATTGATATGTCTTTTACACAAATAGGCCCAGATGCACACCCACAAAGTTGTCAAATGCATGCACATACAAGTGTGAATCTTGAGGTCTGGGGTCAATGGCGGCAAGATAAAAGCAATTTGTCACAGGAGTCAGTATTCTGCCTCCTCTGTAGTTTACAAAAGCCTTCCGACAGAATATGCAGCTTTATTTCTCTCCTGTAGTCTTTTGTTTTTAGTATAGCAGTTTCTTGGAGACACGCTTAATTTTTCCAGACAGGTATAGTAACAAAACACAAGCTATGACACACACACACAGCACAGGAATATGGCACATATAGGGAATGTAATAAGGTAAGAAAACAGAGCTGTTTCATCAACTGTCATCATTGTGAATCCTTTAAATATAAAAAGCAATAAATATGGACTTAGTCCTTTCAAGATATGGTCGCACATCTCATAAACAGGTGAAATGTACTTAAATTCTAATTATATTCTGCATGAGTCACAGGGAAGCTGCCTTTTCTGAGGCGCTGACTGACTAATGAATACCAGCCTTGGTGGGAGACCTGGCAACTCTCAAACAAATGACTTCATTATCAGTGCTTGATATTCAGGGAGCATGCTTCGGTGTGTCAGAGGTTCTTAGTTGTGGAATTTAGTTGTCTCTTATTTTCCCCTTGTCCATCTGAAAGAAATCTGGGCCAAAAAGAAAAAAAAAATCCAAGGATTTTAAGTAGCAGCTGGCGAGATGATGTTGAGTTAATGCTGACAGTGTATCATTGCACATTTCGAAAGCTAACAAAAGAGTTTGCCGGTAAGCAACACTTGTGCTGATTTGGGGATGAAGATATATCAAGTAGCAAACAGTGTGTGTAAAGATTTTCTTTTCAAAACCCCGACGTTAGCTTTGTATATCAGAGAGAGTGGGATACCAATATTCCCTCCAGCACAAGATCAGAACCATGACTTTCTACGAACTGCAATGAGCCCCCCCGCCACCACCACCCCCACTCCCACCCCGCCACTACCCACCCATCTCAGCCAGGAATTCAGTTGAAATCAAGGCAGAAGAGGCGTAAGGAAAAATCATGACTAATTCTATTGTCTCCGATTCTGTTGAAAGCAACCCATACTGCCATCCTCTCTGCAGCCTTATATGTAAACAGAATACATAATGTCCAATGTAGCAGTTTGTTTTGATGCATCTCTTTCCTGCTCATGTTACTACTGAGATTGTGTTGTTTTTGAAAATGATGCCATGAGAGAAAGAAGATGGATTGTTTTAATAAAGATTATAACACAACACAACTCTGAGCACACTGGGAAACATACAACAAAGCTGAAATGGCATGTTTGCTTAGTCTCTAAAGACATCACTCAAGCCAGTTCTGGATGTCTTCTAGTCTTTTTATTTGTTCACATTCTTCCTATCTTCTTTTCCGTCAGGTAGGGAGGTGCCTGGATTGGTATTTGACATTCAAAAGCCTCCCTCCTTTTTACCCTTCTCAATAATTGAAATTCTTCTCTTTTTTTCCAAACCACATGAGGAATCTTGAGTCATTTCTTAGCCGGTCCTCAAGGCGAATCAGATTGTCAAACTTGTGAAAGTGCAAACACTGCGGCTGAAGTGGTGGCATGTGGGCCGCTCTCTCCTGAGGTTCATTGATTGTCCTATGCCTCTGTCTCGACTGCAAATGAATGTGAGCGCTCCTTACCTCTCATCAGCCAATAAGCCCGACATCACTGACAGTCAGCAGACTCAATTGATTCTGACAATGAATAACTAACATAACGGATGAGCGAGCTTTTGGGGAGTACGACCACGTTACAGTAAATATCAGGCGATGCGGTACATATTTAGAGTATTCATGATGCAACGGTGTCTGCTGCACATTTGAATGTTTCTTTGCTGTTTGTTTTCCCTGCAGTTATCCCCCTGATTCCTTAATGCCATCATTTAAATTACATGTGTTTATAATTTGTCATTCCCTCTGTCTCGCTCTTCTCTGCTGTTGTGTGTCACTGGCTCCCACTGTGGCATACCACATAGACATGAGGATTCCTGCTTTCCCCGGGGAAGAATGTAATTTAATTATAATCAAACAGCTAGCAGGGGAGACCGTTTGTGTTTAAGTCACTAATGGATACATTGCTTACTCTAGTCAAACATTTTCAGAATGGAAAGCTCCTCAGCATTTCGTATGCAGCCGTCATGTGGCTACATGTACAAAGGCGAGGCTGTGCACGTCCATGCATGTGATTATTTATATAGCATACAATATATATGCATGGCTTTTTCCACAGTCCTGCAGACGTTGGAATTGAGAGAAATTATCTGACGTGCTTGAAAGGATTTAGCTTGTGTATACTTGAGGTCCATATATTCATGCAATGTATATTAATTAATCTGTACAGCCATTTGTGTTTGTGAGTACGTGTGTGTCTTTGGAAAGAGCAGTATGTATAATGACACACATACAGTACTTGGGCAGCCTAGGGAGAGAAAGCCCATTACCAGAGTAAGGGAGAGGGAGGGCTGGAGAATCTCCCAGTATCCCACAGAGCACTGGGCTGTTATAGATCTTTTTTTTTGCTGTTTCTCTTTCTAGACAGCCTTTATGTGCCTAGTTAATTAGCATTCCAGCCTTCTTTAAACTGGAAATGACACCGTATAAGAAAGAAAAGTGCAAATTAATGAAGGAGAAAACTGCATTTAAGAGAGGCAGCACATCTTATCTGACCGGCTAAATTTAAGCATAGTAAAATAGGATCTACAAGACTTTGTGGAAGACTTTGAACTCACTTTTCACATTGTATGTACCTGTCACATGCGCTTTCTCTACTCAGCTCAGACACATTTTTTTTTTTATGTGTGAAAAATATCTTTAATTTATTCTCTCACCATGTTTTTAAAAGCAAAATGTGGTGGGGAAGTTTTCTAACAGGATGGTTCATTCAGAGGTTTAGGCTTGTTCACACAGGCTCAGGTCAACAGCTCTAAGGTGTCCTCTGTCTGTCCAGGGAGGGAATAATGGTTGAGAAATCCTCCTCGGTACATCCAGTGAAGTGGAAAGGAAGTCTAGAAATAAACAGCCAGCACATTAGAAGTCAATTCCCACTGATAATAATCAACTAGGATCTTCATCCGGTGAAATAATTAGGAACTCACATCACAGATATAATTTCAATAATTTCAATAAATTAAGGCTAATCAAAAAAATAAATAAATAAATATATATATATATATATATATATATATATATATATATATAAAAACTTTGTTTTTTTTTCACATATTAATATCATCACGGATTTTTGTCAATTGCTTTCTTCTGTGCTCATTTTCCTTTATGATATTGTTGTGTCTGCATGCCCTTGTCCTTGGCATGTGTTCAGCATCATGAATGTGCCACTGAGAACAAATAAGATCCTTCATAATGTATTGTCAAACAATCTCGTCTTCAGACATGCTGTTTCCCCTCTAAGACCCTCAATTCCTCAAGAATGTTCTCCACAAAAACATAATTGTTGATGTTGCATTGGCTAATCACTTCAAGACTATTTAAAATGGATAGTCGTATACATAATGCAAGCAAGAGGCTCTCCAGTGTCGAATTATAATTGTCTATATAGTTTTTGAGGCAGAACCAGATTTTTTATGTTGATGTCTTCTGTTGCTGTACCCATACTGCAAAAAACCTTTCTGTGAAATCGTGCTTTCAGCACCCTTCAAAAGTTGCAAATCTATATAAAGCACTAATTGTGGCTAGAGAATAAAATCATCGATGTTTCTTGCCTGTGCCATCTGTACTGAGTTATTACTGTAAATGTATTTCACAGTGTGAATTGAAGACAGTATGGTTCACACTGCATGCAGGAAAAGAGACAGGGAGAAAATACAATCTGGTCCCTGTTGTAAAGATGGATTGAGCCAAAGCAGGCAAATGTGGCAAGGTTGTCAGAGCATTCAGGGTATAAAGTGTATATTTCTGCAAGTTAAACATGATGACTACCTCTGCTGACCAATTAGCAATGAAGATGAAATTATTTGTGATTGCAGCTCCAGTTAATGTAATATAGCAGAGTTGAAAAAAAAAAAACTGCAGGAAAATTACCCTAATATTTCCAGCAATGACCCCCCCTCCTGCATCCTCAAATGTTTAAACAAGTAGTAAGGCTATGTATTTACATCTCTAGTATAAATACACATAAAAAACTGAAGTTGGTATATTTAATTTAACAAAATTGTTAAAATATGAAAAAGAAGAACTGACTCTGGTTGGCAGCTCGAACATATGGACCGGATCTTTTCACCATGGATTTCTCCCAGAGGAAAATGTGGCCACCAGTGACCACACATTTTTCTTTTGTTTTTTGTTTTGTGTTCCCTTTTATCACAAAAGAAAACAGAAAAATCAAAAGAGCTGCGTTGGTGTAGGGAGGAAATGTCAAGCTTTTGTTCAAAGCGGATGCCTCAGTTTAGGAAGGAAATGTAAGCCCTGGCCTGTTGACACCCACACCGATATTGTGTAATCAGATTGCAACGTCCACTCCAGAGTTAACACCTCCTCAAATGAATGAGCGAAACATTGTGCCCAACATTTTGATTACCTCCCCTGCTGCTAACATTGATGTTGTAGTGCCACCCACCTCCCCGCTACCAATGTGTTTGCGCTCTGATCACATAGTGTGAGTAGCAAACACGTACTCACACACACACACACAGGCATACACACACACACACACATACTTTCAACCCAGGCTGAGCCAGTGAGATAAAGCTATCTAATTATATTCCTCATTTGCAGTTCTGATCCATAGAATAGATCCTCCTCAGCCACTACCACCTGCCAGCCTGCAAAGCAATTGATCTTGCTGTGTTTTGACAGTGGTAGCTCATACGAACCACATACTTACGCTTCATCTCCTAATTACAAGTTAGTGTGAACCATAGCACATACATGCGGTACTAATACTGTCAGTCCATGTTGTCAAACCAGTGAACGGGGAACAGCTTTCAGTATATTTTTCTTAAGGTGTCTGCAGCATTCATTTTGCAGCAGTAGCAGCCTTCCAGCATCCTCCAGTAGCATACCAAGACACCATCTGGCAAAGTCTCATTAAAATGCTAATTCATTTTAATAAGAGACAGGTAATAAACTGCAATTATGTATCGTCAGAGAGATGGCAGAGAGCGGGAGTTTGAGGGAAGTTGGCGGAGAAGCGAGTTGTCTCACTAATCAAGAAGCTGCCTCACTTGCCACCCCCTTAAACCCCCAGTCTTAACCTTAACCATCACAAGAGACGTGCATAATGTTTGATTTGAACAGCCTTTTAAGGGCCTTTTTTGCCAAATAAAAAAAGGATAAGATGGAAACCTTTCCTTGTGTTATTTTTGTGGCAGCATGCTTTTCAATCTAAAGAAAGAGGTGGGTGAGAGAGACTATGTCAGTTTGTTATTATTTTAAATTGAATTATGTCCACAATGCATCTAGAGGGCTCAAAAGAAAATTCACCAAAACAACACCTAAATCATTCAGTATTTGGTGACTGAAGCCTACAAAATGTTTTGCAGACCTGATTGATTATGTCGGGCTGGGTCTGGTTGGGCTTCTGTTGTGTGAAGAGGTCCAAATTTGAAATTGCTGAGTGATGGTGGGAACAGCCAATCAAGAGCACAGAAAAATTATAGCACTACATTTACATAACCAACAGAATAAGACAAATAAACATAAAATACATATGACAGGATCTGAAAGAATTATAGGAAAACAGAAAAGCAAGATTACCACTTGTCCTCATACCACTCTTGGTAAACTGCTATTCAGTTTCATGGAATTACTGTATATGAAATGATATAAAAATATGCTTGGATCACATACAAAATTCCTCCCCAGTCTTATTCTTGAACTGTAATTGCATATATTTAAATACAAAATGAATATAAATGCAAATCATTGCCTCTTTGCTTTTCTGGAATTGTACTTACAGTGAGCTCTTCAGGACCAAAGGGGAAATCCACTTGAAAGACAGAATTGGGTCAAGTGTGACATCTTGTCTTCATATTAGTGCTGTCACCTGGTGTGAACAGCCTCCAGACCAGATGGCAAGCAGACCAGTCGTTTAGGCTGAGCTGCCCTTGTCAGGCAAGATCTTGTAGCCTGACCACGGTTTAACACATGCTGGCTTGAAGTCCATATCTGCAGCTCCTGTTGATTGGACTAACCCTGTTTACATAGTTTGTAATTCCAAGCCAAGCCATTTCATTTATTCAGACTTATTTTGGGAGAAACCTGAATTTTAGAGGTTATAAAGGGTTTATTTATAGTTACAATATGAACAATAAAAATATAAAAACACAATATAAAATAAACATTATGTATTTTGTCATACATAGTCCTGATGGATGTTCTGGTTTATTAATTCATACAAGTCATTTTGGGTTGTGTATTTATAGTGTAGATATAGTTGTGTATTTATAGTGTAGATATAGTTTAGAGTGCTGGGGCTTAATGTTTAGTTATTTGCTAGCCTGGTCAAATCTGCAGCAAGCCAATACATACAAGTGTGTCATCTCCCCACAATGGCATTTTCTCTTTCCATCTGTGTAGTCCTGAATACGCTCCAAAGAACTGCTGTAGCACTCTCCAGCAACGTTTATCTCAGTGGGAGAAATCAAGCCAGCCATAAATCAACAATTTCTTGATCCAGAATGAGGTCTGGGCCCCCACTTATGCCCTTCGTTCAGTCCTGGCGTGTCCTTGGGTAGATTGTACCGAGGTATGAGGCGTGTTCATATCGCTACCGCAATGCAATCTTCCCCAGGAGTCCCAAATTACTGAGCACTTCAGGTGTTACTGCTTGGAACAGGAGAGCAATTAGAGTATAATGTGCCACAAAAACTCGATTGAGCAGAATTGTCATATGACCTGAAACTGACAATGAATTTAATTATTCATGTTTCAATTTCTGTGACTCATCTCCAAACTTTTTTTATGACTGTTCTTTTTCAGGGCCACCTACCATCTCCAGTACACAGACTCAGCAAGCTTTACATGGAGAAAAAGGACAAATCAAATGTTTCATTCGAAGTACACCTCCCCCAGACCGCATTGTAAGTATATCTGGACTATTTATATTTCTTATCTCGTCTTTGTCTCAACTTTTGCTTTAACTCAACTTTGATTTTATTGCAAGGGCACATCTAAAACTATAATTATAAATAAGTATTTTATGGATTTATGGCAACTGAACAATGCTAATTAGATTGTATAATGGCCACTCTTTTCATATCTGTGTCTGAAATAAAATGCCTGACTGAACTATTGATCTGTTAACTACAAATGGACCAAGAATGTTACAGCATTAGCTCCATTGTTTGTCTTCATATGAAAAGGTGGGCATGAAACTACAGTTTGAACCCTCAGTTTCTCATTTAATGCACACTCTGTTAGCACTGATCCCATTAAGATTTATGGACCTTATATAAACAGCCTACTCTCTGAGCTCACTTTGCGCTTATTATTAATTTGTGTGTGTGTGTGTGTGTGTGTGTGTGTGTGTGTGTGTGTGTGTGTGTGTGTGTGTGCGTGTTTGCATATGCGAGTGGTTAATTGCCATACTTTGTCATCTAATGTGTGTTTTTATTATATTGATGTCCAGCATTAACTAGCAACATAATTAATATCAGGTTTATTTGAGAGTGGTGCCTGCGGAGGCCGGGCTGCTCGGTCTTAAATGTTTATCCTTGATTCCAAACTATTTATTTAAGTATCAGCACAGCTTTCCTTTCTTTTGCTTTGCGTCTACAGAAATTACATATGTGAAACGTAAGATGTGGATATGTCAAGTCAAGTCAATTTTGTTTATATAGCTAAAAATCACAAATTTGGCACAGCAGGCTTTACAGTTTTACATACAACATCCTCTGTTCTTACACCTAAAGCTCCACAAAAGATGTTAAGAATAAGGGCAAAGAAAGCTCTTCATTTTTGTCATTTTGTATCCTAGAAGTCAATTAACAGCATTATTTTGGTTAAGAATAAAGTGAAAACACTTGATCCAAGGCAAAATGTGTAACATTGTAACACTGCATTTCACAGCATTTAGCCATCTGTCCGTTATTGCAAGCTTGAAGTTGAATGTGTTATTTATCCTCTGACTACCAATTTGTCTTTCTTGCTCTTTATCCAGTATAATGAATTTCCTTGTTTCTTACTCTCTCTTAAAAGTCAGCAAAAAAGAAATCATGTAATTCTCACCATAGTCACCCAAAACAAATGCAGTCTGCACAAAGATGCCTTGAACAAAACAAAACAGCCACTAAATGGTATGTGTTACATTTTCACAGCGCTGCATGAATAAATCCAGTATATGCAAATATCTATTGTTTTCCTACGTTTCTCTCGCCACATCTCAGCAAGTGTCAATGTCCTGTCACATTAGTCCATCACGTGTCAGACCCATCACATCCTTATGCCTTGCAACATTTTGCTTTGTTTTTCTATTATTTCAAAACACTTCAAGATATCCTGTTTGAATTGACACCAAATGATTTGATTTGAAATAAATTTGAATGTATACATTGCACTACATACCACAGGTTTGCAAGAACTGGCCTAAATTGAAAAAAAATGCTTAACATGACTCACATCCACAAACAAACCATACAGTATAACCAGCATTGTACTTCCTCATTTTAAAAAGTCCAGTTTAAAGCCTTAGAATCTATTTTGTCCCATTAAGATCCAGTGGAGGGAGTTAGACTGCAGGTAGTTATTTGATATAATACAGTGCTTTGCAAAGAACCCAGAGACAAATCCCAAATACCACCACACACATTTTTTTAAATATTTCTGTAATACATACAAAATGTGAAAAAGGTCAAAGGATTCTATTATTTTTGCAAAGCATGTGCTGCTGTTCTATCACAGTGTACAATAAGTGAAAACATTTTCTTCAAATAATTCTGCTTGAAAAATAGATTAAGAAATAATGAATTATTTAAATAAATTAAAAGTTTTGTTTTTGCTATTAAGGTGTAATCTTTATTTTTATTTAAAATATTTTCAATCTTGTTCTTTTTGCCATCATGATTATTTACTGGATTCAAAATAATACACAGCATGTTATGCCCTACCTTTTTATATTCCTGTAGTTCGCAGCAAGCACTGCTCCACAAATGGTTGCTTGCAGTCTCCCAACGGCCAAATCCAAAAAGCACAGTAATTCAAACACCGTGGTGAGAAGAGATCTGCCTAGAGTACATGCCATTTTGCTGTCACCCATTAGACGTTAGCTCAGTCTACAAATGCCGGAGACATCTCATTAAGCTGGCAGCTTATCAAACAGAGATGATGGCCAGTGAGCAAAAAATAACCATAACATTTTTAACCATAACACGGCATTCTAAAGTGTTTTGACCATTCACAGTAATAAAACATCTTTAGTGTATTCCCACTGATTAATTTCCCTCTGATACTCCTCTGAATCACTGAGCTATTCACCAAACAAAATGAGCTATTGTCCGTGCATTGACACCAGGGACCCATACGACCTTATAACATAATAAAACATAACTATCCCTTTATTATTGTAGAGTACCATGTTCATCTATTCATGGTCATCATGTGTCTACATGGAGATGTGTACTGTTAGCAGCATAAAGCCTCCTGTCATAGTGCAAGAATCATCCGAGAACATACTGGTGAAATGATATAATGATTGCAGGCTAGTATCGTCCCAGTAAACACCTTCCAATGAACTCAAGCAACTACGGAAAGGAGGATTCTATGATCAACACCGGGTAGCTGTGTAAAGGGCAGATGTGTGGTGGCTTGGCCAGCTTTAACACTTGAATGCTACAGGCCCCTTGTTCAGTCGCTGCCATAACATGTGGCAGTTATCAGGGTCAGAGTTGGCTCAGTGTGGCGTCGAATAGGTTTCTATTCTAGAGAACTGTGCAAAAGGAGGTTTTGTTTCTTTTAAGTAATCCTCACCAACTCATTGTGTGCATCCTTAATGCCTGCATTGAATGAATTTCTAACCTCATAACAAGACTAAGAGTCTACAGCCATGCTATCAGCTCTGTGAGGCTGTACTTAGGCACAGCGATGCTTTGAGCTAAATGCTAATGTCAGCATGCTAGCATGCTCACAATGAAAATGCTAACATGCTGACATTTAGCACTTATAAAGTTTACCATGTTTGCCATCTAGTTTAGCGTGTTCGCCTTATTAACATTAGCTTATTATAACGTCATTAGTTTGGTCATAAACGTAATTGGACAAATGAAAACTTTCACCTGCTGGTGGCGTTAGATGAAAAGTTAAGGGATGGATTAAAGTTCATCCTGAGGGTTGCCTGAATGTCTGTAGCAAATTTCATGGTAATCCATCCAATACTTGTTGAGACATTTCACTCAAACCCAGAAATGTCAACCTCATGGTGGCGCTAGAGGAAACGTCAGGGGATCACCAAAGTCAGTAGGCTTTGTCTTCTGGGGACAATGAATTTTTGCACAAAATTTCATTGAAATCCGTCCAATAGTTTTTGAGATTTTTCAGTCTGGACCAAAATGGTGGACCTACTGACAGAACAACATTGTCATCAATAGAGCCACACTGCTAGCATGGCTAAAAATGTGCAAAAGCTGAATTTTTACATGGACATACACTTACTGCCCTCTTCCATCATATCACAACTGAGTTCATGCATTTGCATATGTGACCTTGTGCACTTACTTGTTAAAGAACAATACAGGGACACACGCATCAAAACATTGTTCTACAGCACTACTAGTGGTCAAAAGTTCACACAGTATCACCTCTTTAACCCTTTTTCTTTTTTCAGGCCTGGTCATGGAAGGAAACTGTGTTGGAGTCTGGAACATCCGGCCGCTACACCGTGGAGACCGTCACCACAGAAGAAGGAGTAATCTCCACACTGACCATGAGTAACATTGTCCCGGCCGACTTCCAGACCATCTACAACTGCACTGCGTGGAACAGCTTTGGCTCTGACACCGAGATCATACGCCTTAAGGAACAAGGTGGGAGCCAAGGTTCGACAGGTTCCACCTTCCTCTTCTTCAAATCACGTGACTGTGGTTTTCCAGATAGTGGTAGATGGTAGATAGTGACCAAGTTGTAGTGTTTTGTGTGCATCACTGTGGTTGTGCCTGACCCGTGTCAGTGAGCTTGTGACTGTACATTTTAGCGTGAGTGATTGGGTTAGTGTGTTTGTGTGTGAATTTCATAGCAAATAGGTCATCTATGAATAATGTTGATGCACTATAACAAACAAAAGCAACAAATATTTATTAGATGTATTACTTTTGAGTTGTGTATCATCAATGGACACATTGGTTCTAGTATATTATATGGTACATTTTTATTTTGATACAGAAGTTATGTGTACATAAACACCATTTGAGATTTTTTTTTTTTTTTTAATTCTATCAGAAATAAGTTGTTCAAAATTGACATTTTACCAATTTGGAACTGCTAGATGGTAATACAGAGTTACACTGCATGTCCTACATTCTGAAACGTTTGATGTACAGTAAATGTGATGATGACAAATTAATCTCCTGGGTTAACATAAAGTGCAACCCGTTGGTAATTTGAACTGGTGACCCTTAGCATACACTGCACCCTGAATATAAAATACACTGTGCCTCCCGCTTTCTTTATGGGAAAAAACAAAACAAAAAAAAAAACGTAAAACATTTCTTTTGCTTCAAAAATGAATACTTTTTATCTGTTGACCTTTTCCCCTCTACTGTAGGGGAAGCTGTGTTTTCTATCCACTTATTGTGAATGATAAATTATAAGCTGCTTATGTGAAAGTGACATTGATCAATGAAGACATTAAATAGGCTTTAATGATGTAGGGAGAGCACTTGGTTGTTTTGCATTTGTTTAAAATGCAAGAAGGTCATAAATGTGGGCTGGTAACCCAGGTCATTAAAGTGTGCTTTAATGAGGACGTTTAATGTTGGAGAAGCATATAGATGCAGGTTTAATCTCTTCCTAGTCGCACTATAACATCATCGCAGAAACACACAACCATGATTATGCTTAAACTAATTCACACACTCGTGCACTCTACTCAATGAAAATAAAAGCCCTCAGTGAAGTGCTTCTATGAGCCTAAATGAGTGTAAATTAAAAGCTATTAAACAATAGGATGATGAGACAGTATTAGTAGGAAAATATTTACCCGCGCTGATAACAAAAGGTTTGGTAATTAGTTTTCATTTGAATTTGCTGTAATTTGGATATACAGTACAGAACCTTTTTTTTTGTTGCATTGTGGCTGTGTATTTTTATTGCATGGCCTTGTGCCTGAGGGATAATGTCAAAGTCACTTAAAGGGATAAAATATAGCAGATCTTCAACATCGTTTGTTGCAGAGACAGAAAAGAGGGAGAGATGAGGAGAAATGATGCATGTGTGTGCCTGAAAGAGAAAGGTGGCCTCTACATTATGACTGTGTGCTGTTGTGTACTCTCTCTCATGTACCTGATATTGAATTTAACGTAGCATTTGAGATGTTTGTAGTATGTAATTGTAGAAGGACACTTCTCTTTGTTGCTCTCTGCAGAATCTCTCCCAGTGGCGGTGATCATCGGCATTGCTGTGGGAGCTTTTGTGGCCCTCATTGTCCTCATGGGCACCATTGGAGCGTTCTGTTGCACCCGCTCCCAGAGAAGTACGTCTCCTCTACGCTGTTACATCCACTAAAGCATGCATGCCAAAGTACTGTATCACCCCCAAGCACACAAGAAAAATGTCCATCTATTCAAATTTAGATATCGTTTTCATTAAAATAAATGGGAGGGGGGAAAAAAGTAATGTTGGTTGTCTACAAATTTTGACTTGAGGAAATTTCTGAAGATAAATTGCTGGTACATAGTGTAACACTGCATGCAAGATGAAATCACTTGTTTGAGATGGACATCTTTTTGTGGTGTAGAGATAGCCAGATTGTAATAAGGGCTCATTTCACGCAATGTCAGTCTGGCTGCATTCACTTTTGAGGCTATTTACATCCTGCGCTATGTTCACTGCCACCCACCCATGTACCAAGTGACTCAGGTTAGAGACAGTCAGCCACTGTCTCTATCCAAGAACCAATTTGTGCAACTGGTCCCTTCAGCATGTCTATTGTCTGTATACTACAGAGGAAGCGCACCTGGTTATGCCCTCACTGCCCGTCTCCATCTGTGCTCACCAGAGAGAACTTGCAAGCAAAATTAAGACAGAAAGTAAGACTTTGTTATATGACAGTATCATCAGCATTGTCCCAAACAGAATGAGCCACCAAGGAACGCTGTGAGAGATTGCATATGTATGCAGAAAAAAAGATAATCTTGTGTTGGCAGGAAACAAATGATTAATAATGCTTTGTATTGTTTCCGGGAAATGGGGGAGCTCTCACAAACCAAACCCAGGGATTTTTTGCTAAATTTTGTAATGCTGCAAACTGTACTGGGGGAAATTATAATGTCAACAAATACAGAGTGGTGGTTATCCAGCTTATTGAGATATAAGTGTCATCTGTTTCTGCCAGATCTGAAAGGTGTCGTGTCGGCGAAAAATGACATCCGCGTGGAGATTGTACACAAAGACCACAATGCAGCACGAGAAAACGAAGAACACACCTCCATGAAACAACTGATGGTGAGTGTGAGTGTCGCAACATTCTACTTTTCACTTCTTGTTCTTGTTTTCAGAATTTTTTTATATATATATATATATATATATACTGTTTAATTTTTTTTCTCCTTATTAAGGGGACAGTAACATAGTGAATTATTAACTATTGACATTGCTATTTCCTGTGAAATGCATTATTTTCTGAGAAATGGAAGAAAACTGAACAGAAAGGATGTAGATTGTACATATACTGTAGTCAAGGCATAGGGGTTATATTTATATCTATATAATGCCACTAGTCCTGTGAGCAGAACCGACCCCAGTACATTGTTATATGGAGATGCTGATACATACTGGGTAATCCTACAGTGGGTGTGCTTCTGTATCTACATGCCTTCTAGACACACAAAAACTGCTTCCTCTTTGGAACCGTACCAGTGTTTTGGTTTTCATGAAGCTTGCTCCAGGGCTGGGCTATTTGCAGTGTGTGGTTTTGGATTACATTTTCTTTCAAAAACACTTAATACAGTCGGTACTTGATGTTAGTGCAGGGAAATGAGCTTAGCTACCTTACAAATCTGCATTTTGTAAAGATACATAAAAGATATTCACGGATACATTATTAATGGTCCCTGCCAGCCCTGAGTGAAGGTGAAACATGTCTGACTGATATTAAAAAAGAACAAGCGATAGAAGTGAAATCCTTCCATCTCGAAATGCCTTTTTTCCTCTGAGTGGAAGAGTTTCGGAAACCACACAGACTCTTAGTATGCTTTGCTTGATTTCTACGCAGGTTGAACGAGGAGAGTTCCAGCAGGAATCTGTTCTGAAGCAGCTGGAGGTATTACAAGAGGAAGAGAAGGAGTACCAGCACATTAAGGTACGACTCAAATGAAGGCGTGAACGTGGGAGAACGAGACTAAAAAGTGGCGTGAGAGAGAGAGAGAGAGAGCGCCTTTGGGGCAGAGGGTGGTCTTCAACTCTGGGACCAAAATAGCTGCTGAAAAGCATTAATCTCTCTCCTGCCACACAAGGATAAGTCCAGAGGCAAAATGACTCCTGTTAAAGGACTGATTTTTATTAATTAGTCTCTCATCAAAGGTGGTTCAAGAAATCAGAGGCTGATTGGCCCTTAAGCTGCTATTTAAGTTACTTAAGGTGTTACTTATAAAAATACAGGACTGGGAGAAGTGCTTGAGTGTTTGTGAAGTACGTGGATTTGCTCTCTTTTTCAACACGTTCTTTAAAGCAACATTCTGTTCCCATAAATGTGCTATCTATCATATCAAAACCATTGGGACCTGGAGATAAACTTCTAAACTTCATCAGTCTATTTGGCACAGTCTGTAAATCTCATCCAGAAAACAGATTCGGACCCGTGCATTTGTCTCCTTGTCCAAGCGAACGAACGTTGCCGTCGGCTCCCTGGAGTGTGCTTCTGTTGTGTTTGCCTGCTTACCTGCTCCCTCTGGGGCCGCATTTTTTGATCCTAGTTAATGACAGCATGCATGAGGCGAGAGCAGAGGGGGAAGTGAACAAGAGATAAAGGCCAGACACAAACAATCTCCCTGTCTGCTGTCTGATAATGACAAGCATAATGAGGATCCTCTCAGTTTGTCTCTCATTTTCCCATTATGAGCATTCTTCTTTTGGGATTTGCCACCACGCTCACTATGCTTGACATTCACATCCATTCACACGAGGACATGAAAAACACACACACACACACACACTCATGCCCTAACTGGACCCTTAGCAACAGCACGGTGCCTGCAGCCTAGCAGACAAACAAGTGGCACAGCTGTAGCCTCAGAAGCCATTTCAGTGCATACATGAAATCACAGACACTACAATCCATTTAGGTCCAATTAAAGCTGGTATGTGAGTGAACTTTGCAGTGACACGTTGGATGCCAAACTATGAATCATCAAGGCCCGCTTAATTAGCAAGAAACATGATTTTAAGGTTAGCATGAGGTCTGACTAAATCCTAACACTAAGCGCTGTTTTTCATTTTTCTCGTGATGTACACACCAGCCTATTTCCTTATTTATTCAGACATTTAAATTGTAATTACTGCCAGAATGACCTTTGGCTACTGTTGGGAAGAATACATGTAAATGCACATAAACAAGGGTATGGTTTTCTTTTTCCTCTCTTTTTCCTATTTCAATTAGCTATTATGTATAGCCTAGAAACAATATATAATAATAATGATAATAATAAGAATCTTTCTTTCCTGTGTTTCTAATAGGACCCTACAAATGGCTACTATAGTGTCAATACCTTTAAGGAGCACCACACGCCTACCATGGCTGGAAATCAGTCCACTGAGGTGAGGAACCCCACCAACACAGGTACCCTGGGCAAACAGCGGGTACCGACGGGCATGTCCTTCACCAACATCTACTCCACTCTGGGAGCAGGTCCCAACCGTCTGTATGACTACAGCCAACGCTTTGTGCTGGGCATGGGCAGCAGCTCCATCGAGCTGTGCGAGCGGGAATTCCAGCGTGGCTCCCTCAGCGACTCCAGCTCTTTTATCGACACGCAGTGTGACAGCAGCGTCAGCAGCTACAGTAAGCCGGACGGCTACGTGCAGTTCGACAAAGACAGCAAGGCATCAGCCTCCTCCTCCTCCCACTATTCCCAGTCGTCCTCGCAGAACTCAGACCTCACCCGGCCGCTCCAGAAGCGCATGCAGACCCATGTCTGACCACCAGGGAGGGAGGGTGTTTAGACGGGGTGTAACAAGCAGCCAGGATTGTAAAACTGTCACAGGATCAGCCCCCAGGGGCCCCTAATGTAACGATGTTACTGGACGCCTGGAGATGCAGGGGGTGGTTGACTTTAACACACTGTGTGACTTGTTCAGACTTCTCAATGTCCCAAAAAGTGGATCAAGAAGCCTTACATTTCCCTCATGCTTAACCCATCAACCACCTCCTTTTTTAACCCATAATCAGAATTGTGCCACACAGTGGTTATTTGCCAACACAGAGACAACACAAGTTGGTTTCTGCAGTGGGACTGTAAGCAGAGGGCAGGAATACCACTAAGGCTTTGTGTGACAATCAGCTCCCCTGGCAAAGAGCTCTTTTTTTTTCCTTTTGAAGATTGTCATTCATAAAAACTCAGCACGAACGTCTCGATAATGAGTGCGAGCCAATGTCCTGCTGCTCTCTTGTAGTTTGAAGCACAAAAATGAATGTGCATGTGGTTTTTAGTTGTTAAAGTGATAACTATCTTTCCTCCCCCCACCTTCCCTTCAAACACTGTATGTTAAGCTTTCTTGTTGAAACTGGTCTCCTGTGTAGGTGGAAGAAAACTTTCTCCATGTACCCACAGACGTCTCGAACATTTAAAAGAACGGCTGTTTTTCTCCCCGCAGCAGTATCTGGGCCACAAAGCTGGGCAGATAAAGAGGGGCTGAGATCCCATTTTAAATCCCTGAGTCATTATTTTACTGTGACACTCTGCGATAAAGAATATCAGTGTACATATGTGACTGAAATTTCTTTTCTAGCATCTAATTTCTGACTCTGATTTTCCTCATGGAGGACTCTAAATGAGACATGAGCGCCTTTTCTTGTCCATATCTACTTTGCCTTGAGGGTCTGTTTGAACTGCGTCAATACAAACTTTGACTAAGCGAGATAGACGTACACTATCAGCTCTTCTGTTGATGGGGAGCTGGATCCTCCATGGTGTCACCGCACCAAATCCAGCTCCAAGGCATGCAGCAGGAAAGCCCACAAACTGCAACATGTGTTGTACTTGTGAGTTTATCCTGCTAACGCCCCAGATCATCAGCCATATACTTGAGGGTATCTGTTCAGTGAAATGTAAACATTATGTTTTAGCTGAGCTTCTAACTGTATTATCCCACTGCTATTGTCAATATCATTGTTGACACTGGAGCTTAGTGCATCCTGACTGCATACCTACCTGTGATCGTGCTGGTCATCAAGGGACATGAAAAGCAAATTTAGAAAATTTGTTGGGGTTTTTTTTTTCGCTGTCTGCTGTTCATTTTTGGCTACTGTGGAGCTGATGTTGGCACACTGACTCTTTTCAAGTGCATCGTTTTATTTTGTTCTGTTCTGCACTGTATGTGACATATGTGACATTGGATTTATTATTTAATCACTGACACTGTACTTGTTTTAGTTGAGAGTAGAGACAGAGAAGTGATTTAACTTGCAGCAACACGAACACTCATAGTGTGTGTAAAAATTTCAAAGTGAGCCTGTTGTCAAGAGTGTCGTAGTCAGGCCTTGTAAATGTTTTGTGGCAGAACACAAAGTAATGACTGCGGAGTTTTGCAGCACCAAACACTGGGAAATTCTAATGCAGATGTACGCATAGTGCAGATATTCTAAAGCAATTGGGCAACATTTTTGAATCTTTATTCTAACCTGGATGCTACCACACATCACATTATGTCAAGTTAAATTTGGACCTCTAAATAAGATGTAAACCCAACAAAGTTTGTGATTGAAAACTCATTGTTGTCTCCCTGAAGCAGGCTTTGACCGATAAGGGCAACCCTTTGCTGTAAACACAGATTATTTCTGTAACAGCCGCAGTTGCGTTATACATTACATCACATTTGATTTTAGCCATCAAAAGCCTTGTTTTTCTTTTGGCTTTCAAGGTCTGTTCCAGCCATACTTTATAGAATCATCTTGTTTGTTATTTGATCAGTTCTGTGATGGGTAAAAGGGAGTTCCTGGAAAAATAACAGCGGATTACTGTAAAACAGTACTGAGAACAGTGGCTCACAATGTCAATGTCACTTCTGTTGAGTCAAATCAACACAAAAACATGACAGAACGTTTACTAGGCTACAATATATCTCATCTAATTAGGTAGTGTTTTAGTATCTTCCACAGTGCAGCAGTCAGTTGGGATGAAGTGAGCCTGAAACTGTCTGCCTCTCAACCCATGAAAAACCAAGCACGGCATTCCCAACAAAAGCAAGTTGTTGTTGTAAGCACTTTACATATGATTATATTCAAAGCATTTGAATGGGGTTTTCCACTTGAGTGGTAGTGGTTTGGACTCTAATTTTACAAATGGATTGGCGCCCATTGTACAGCTTAAGACAAAAAGCTCTGTTTCAACGCTGATAATCCAGCTTGGCACTTAGCAGACTGTATATAAATCTCCAATGCTGTCTTTCTCTGTATATAATTTTTCCTGGCTTTTCTTTCTTTCTCAGTCGGATTCACTATATTAGAGCTCAACAAATCCACGTGGCATCAAAACTGTACGACAGACAATCATTTTCTCTTTGTTTCCGTTCCAAAAATTTCATCAACTTTACTTGTTTCTCCCAAATTACATGAAAGGCTTGTGTGAGCAGTTTCTCTTCCCCCAGATCTCACGGGGGAAACTCACACTCTGTACACCGAGCACACAGGAGGCTATAGGATGAGAAGCTGAGCTTAGCTGGGACAGCTTTGAAGTGAGATGCAGTAAGAGGTTATTATACCTTCAGCCCTTCTGAGAGATGCTCAGATGCCCAGCAATATATTGCATTTGACACCATGATGACTGTCAAGTATGCCTGTGCCATTTTTTTTTCTTTTTCTCAACATTTATCAGTACAGGATTAATTTCTTACCAGGATATGGGCAGCAGTCAATTACAGTGTGATCTAGTTTGCATGGGACAAGATACAGTTTATATTTATATTATTATTTGCATATATTATGCATCATTTTACATCCACAGCTTCAGATTTCAAACATGTTCCCCATTCAAATCAGAACGCAGACCTTCAGCATGTCTCTCCCTAAAAACAAAACAAATTTGCTTTCCTGTCCAAGGGGTCCAGTTTAACTTATCTGATGCAGCTCCCGCACTGATCCAAACATAATGCATTTTCCCAGTCCAGAGAATCTGCACACTGCACAGCAAACAGATAAATATTTGATAGGCCAGCCTTCTGTCCCATCCCCCCATGGCAGCAGCTACAGTAGGCATGAGAGTACCACAGGATGCGAGTGCCATGTCAGTCTTTGCGAATCAAAGCCCATGTGGGGACAAAGTCTGCCCTGCTCACCTGCGGACGCCTCTCCGGCTGGTGCTGGCGGCGCCTGTTTTCCTGGCTACAAGCGCCGCACAGATGCCAGGGCATAACAGATGAATAAACACAAAGACCCAGAACAATTACAAGGGGTTGCTGCCCTTTCACTAATAAAACAAAGCAACCCTTTCAGAGCGGAGGATGCAGGGTAGGCTGTTACTCAGAGATGCTACAAACTAGCCTGCAGTACACTGGACATTTCTAAGGTGAGAGACAGAGGTTATGGGCAGTGTGAAGTGAAGACTGGTTGGTGTGCTTTTGTAATGGCTTCTCTGTCCACTGGCTATATTATATTTGTTTACTGCACAAAACTTTTTGCTTGGTCTGAATAAACTGGAAAAAAATTGATAAAGAATTGCTGACCATTAGTACTCCCAATATCTCGCCTATGCCTGCAAAGCGTGGTTTACATGAGGCTTTTTGAAGTCTCCCTCATTGTATGATAGGTGTTACTGTCCATGATGGAACACATTAGAGAAGGTGCCATTTGCAACTTTGATCATAATAACTCTTTCTTTACTGTGTAAATGCTTTCTGTCACTATGTTTCTCTCTCACTTCATTTCTTTTCTACCAATCAATACCTTGTCAGTACTTTAACAACATACAACTGTAAGGAAAAAGGCCTGGACTAAATAGTATTTGCAAATAACCCTCAGAGTTTGCTTTAGCCCACAGGGCACGCCAGGAATCAGTGTGGTTTGGTTTGCAGCATACAGTGTACGATTAGTCACAGAAAATTGAAAGAATCACAGAAAAGCATTTGAAAGTCAAATGAGTACGCTTCTCTGTGATTGGTTGAATTGTTCTGTACACCAAATAACGCAAACTAGTTTGCAAATACTACCTGACCCAGGTCTGAAAAAGTACTTAACTTAGATGATCATTTCAAGAGTTTGTATAAATAGTGAACCATAAGCATAACTGTAATGAAAAGACAACATGTAAATTCTACTGGGTAAACCACTATTTTCAGTCAGTGGCCCTCTGTATCTAAGAAAAAAAAAGAAAAATGGTCGTATTTTAACTGTACTGGTCTGTGAATCTATGATGCTTTTGCTCTGTATATTTGGAGAATAAAAATGATGTTTGAGTTTGTGTTTATTTTGCACTATTGTCCGTGAGTGAGTATGACTGAGCAGACTGGAGAGTGAGATTCACACGGGATGCTTTTACTACTACGTGAACATATCATTTGATCAGAACTCTAAGCCTTCTCAAACAGTTTGATCAGTGGTCTCAATGAGATTGGAAATGTTGTGTTAGTTATGCAAATAGCATGGGACAGTTTCGGTTTCACTCTAGTCTGCTGTACATTCTCTGTAATGACCAGCCTTCATCAAAAACCCATTGCTAAACAATTAAAACTTAAAATGAAATTCTCATTAATATTACAACAAAATATACAATGTTCATGGAAAGACTATAAATCATTAATAGCCCAGGTGAGACACTCTACAACACCTTAAGCGAAGGAAACAAGGGCAGAATACACGTGATTTCAAAAACTGCACCAAATGTCATGACAACAATAATAAAGCAAAAACAGATAAACCAAGAACCATATTTACAATATAATGATAATAATAATGAACCTAGTATGTTCTGTTTGTTGAATTCAGCACTTGCTGTCTCTACGATTGTCCTGCCTCTTTTAAACACACTGTTGTATTGTTATGCGTATACAGAAATTTAGGCATTTCCATATACCTTTATTTTCTGCTGCTTTTCATTTTTGTTGTGTCTTGTCCTCAAAGTGAATGCTGGCCATTAAAATCAAAACAACTATGCCTTGTGACTTCCATAAGATCCACTTACTGTATTTTGGCGACACTGACAAATTCCAATTTAAGAAAGTTTTGTGTAGGTGTTTCGGTAGAATGTCAATATGGTCTAGATTTCAATTGAAACTAAATGTAGCTCCACACAGCTTTTTGTGGTTTGCACCGATTACATCACATTAGAAAGAAAATAAGGAAGAAACTGAGAGGATGCTAAATAAGGGGGTGTAAAATTAACAATACAATTCTATTTACAGCAGCAACCTACAAGAGTAGAGGCAGTCAAACAGTTACATGCCTGATTAACTCAATATCTTACTCAGCAGGCCTCATTGCTTTATTGTAATAAAACATATTGCAAATAAGTGTGCAAATAACACACACATAATATACTGTGTAGGTTAATGGTAAGTATTTATAGTACTCAATAAGCCAAGTCATCTGCTTGATGGTGTCGCATAGGCTATTTGATGTCATTTACCAAATAAATAACACAGTTAATAAAAAACATAAAACTGTTTATATTTCAAGCATATAGTTTATTCACTCATTCCTCTATGTTACATTTCTAAATGAAGTGTAAATAAGGATTAATGGGCGATTTGATGTTCAAAAATGTGCCCGCGGAATTCTGGGTTATGGTAATTATAGACATGCGTACTAATGGGTAGCAAAATCCAAAGCTTCAAGACAGCAAGTAAGTGAGAGAGGAGCAATGGACTACAAACACAAACACGGGTTTCAGAAGCGAAAACTGAAAGAAGCAGAATAAGCTTCCAAAAATAGGCGTTTTCTTTAACAAATAAAAAGATAGATAGCAAGCACTAGTTGTTTGCCCTCTTTGGCTGAGGTGCCCCTCTGGGGGAAATAATAATAATAATAATAATAATAATAGTTGTATTTTGCTGTTGTGGCTGCATGAGTATCCCATAATTGCTAAAGTTAGACCAAATTAAATCGCCACATCGTCCAATCTTTGATTATGTTTTGACAGGCATTCCTCCGCAGGAGATGGGGCGGCCTAGAGAGGAAAAAATAAAAAATAAAAAAATAAAAACGTTTGCATCAGGTCGCGCAATATTGCAAGCTGGCTAGCACATAGGCGTCAGGCTACATGCAAGTAGTGATGGGCGGATGAAGCCTTGCGAAGCTTTGGCCTTTTTTCTGTTTGTGCCGAAAAAGATTTGAAGCTTCGGGGCTTCAAACTCAGCAAACACAGTGACATCTGGTGGCTAGTAAAACTCATAGCAGCCATTCATGACTGGGGTCGAAGCACCACCACACCTCGCTGATAGTTGTAGTCTCATATGTGTGCAATGAAAGTCAAAGAAGCCGTGTTATTGTTAAATCTGTATACTTTTGTTCTAAAGAAGTGCTGCATAAATATAGATGTTATTGTGCAAAATGTTACAGTAAAATTATTGTGCGTTGTCCAAAAAGCCCAGATATAAAATATTCTTTTCTGACACGAAACATAAATCTACCTTTTTGGTGTGGTTTAGTCCGGGTGCCACTGTGGGCTCATGTTTTTAAACTTCATGGTTGATAGTTATGTGACATTTCATAGTCGCAATGTGTTTGGAGAGTGATATTAAATTAGCCTTACTTTTATTACATCATTACTTGACACAACGAGGAAATCTAATAATGTGCCGATCAAATAGTTTAGCTGTAAAACTTTCAAAACGATCAAACTGAAAGAAAGTGATGTTTGAAGCTTCGGATGTCATCAGTCACGTGATATTCTTCATTTGACAAAAGCTCTGGCACAGTGTATTGAAACAGGCGCCCTTCAGTGAGTGTGAAACAAGCTTCAGAGCTTTGACATCTCCAGCCATCTCTCCTCAGTTACGACCATTAGTGTACGAGGATCTGATGGACTGTTGAATCATGTTACATTAGACATTATATTAGATATTCACAGTTGCCCTTTTTTCAGGTTGGAGCAACAGCCCTTCAAAATGTCTTGCACGTCCCTCCTAGTTGTTCCACTGAGCAAGAGCCGAATAAGACACCTGCTAATGCTAGCACCAGCATGCCATCCAACACCACTGGATGTAACTGATGTAAGTAGAACGTATTTATTATTTATTTGACTAATAATCAACCTTCACACGTGTCTTTTGTGTTTATAAGGCCTATGCGCAGACTCAGACATGAATAATGTTGTTGTGCAGGTGCGCCGTCACCAATAATGTTTTCATAAGGTGTGCCTTCACCATTAAGTTTAAATCTGTCATTGTGCGGTGTCAGTTGTCACCAGTAATGTTTTCATATTTGTCATTGTGTGCCTTCACCAAGAAGTTTCATTTGTGTCATTGTGCACTGTCACCAATAATGTTTTCATCTGTGTCAAGGTGCGCCGTCACTAATGTTTTCATCTGTTTGTCAAGTAGTCTGTCATCTTGGCCTTGATATTACCACTCCTCTTCTATGGCATAGCAGTCTGTTTTCCTAATAATAATTTCATTTAGGTGTCAACTGTGCAGCTGCGTGCTTTCACTTCTTTCATTCGCTGCTGACATTGCTGGCCTTATTCGGACTGCCAGCCCAAATCTGTTTTTTGGCATATCCAGATTGTATCCTGATTGGTTTTAGAAAGTCATTCTTGACAGCAACAAACCACATGAAATGCGGATCCAAGCCACATTTAGAGGTGGTTTGAAATGCGATTACAATCTGATTTCTACAGATGTGTCTCAGTCTGGCTGCTCAGATCGGATTTCAAGTGTCTTTTGCGTCAAATCCAGAGTGACAGAAGTGCATCAGAGTGGCTCTATACCAGCCTCCTACATCGCTGAGTTTGTCTGGTGCGACGGAGGAGTTCTGCACCGCGACTTGACAGCGCGATTGTTTGGAAGGCGAGATGATGGGTCTCCATTTCTCATGGTTCCGCGTTGGAAAGCAGCGTCACCAGCGTACGTAGTTACTGACGCCTACATCCTTACCACAGCAATCCATGCAGATAGCTTTGTGATGTCTGGATGCACAAATCCGATCTGATCACTTGCAAATAACAGTGCGGACAGTCTGTCTTAAAGATCTGATTTGAGAAACAAATCTTATTTGCCTGCAGTCTGAGCAAAGCCTACATTATGTAACGTCTGATTGTGATGGGCAGGCCCGCTTTGGCCATCTTGCGTTGAGCCACTGACCTCATTGTTGCACATTCGGCTACTGATCAACTACTGTGTGTTTTGTGCCTGGCTCAAGCATACTATTACATTATTTGTTAAGAGTGGACAGACTGCTGTTTATTCACTTCCCCTGCTGATATTTTCCTAGGCAGTCAGCAGATTCACATCATTACATTTACACGCAGCCCTTTAATCCATTAATAGGACCATTGCAGTCTTACTCTAAATTAAATGAACTCACATAAACACCTTAACTTGTCTCGAGTACTGGCTCCAATCCTACAGAACTGAAACTTAAAAGTGATTTGAATTCCCTCATGCATAGAGTCAATACAATGCAAGGGCAATTACTCTTTAGCTGGATTAATCCACTTGCAGCCTGCATGGAAACGTAGCATTCTTGAAGTCTCGCATCAGAAACAATTCTCTGATTTGTGAAAGCTGTGTGGCTTGGAAGAAAAAATAATGAAAGCATTTCACTGCTACACATCAAACTAGCAACCAGACAGACAAAGGACTTGCTGTGCCTACATAAGGTTACCTCAAAGCAAGTGCTACCAGTCTGGTCTTGATATTGAGAATCCATCTGCCAACAACATGATTTCCCTGGAAATGCTTCCCAAGCTGAATAAAAGAATGCTTGTGTTTTGCAAACATTATACAAATAGCACCATTTGTGATGGATTTGACTAATCATGGAGATCCAACTCATTACTAAACAGATCTAGGCCAGACATTTGCTTACATTATTGCTTTAAACACTCTCCTTGGAACTAGTTATTGGAAGGCATCATTTATTCCTGCCTCTCCTGACAAAGTAGAAAGCTTGCCGAGCTCCCCGTGGGCCTCACCTCTTCCAAGAGATACAGTATTGTTCCAAAATGACACATAAATGACTCTGCATCCTTTCAAACGAGCAGTTACGGCAGATAATTGCATTTGGAATCCAATTTAGCAAAGGCACACATTTAGAGCGAATGGCGGACTAAGTGTTTGGTGCGCCGACGCATTCTATTACAAAATTATCTACAGGCAGGTATTTACATGGTGTGAGAGAAAAAGTGGGAGGAGTGCGCAGGCTGATCAACACATGTGAAGTGACTAAAATCCAGCCAACAAAGCTAACATGTTTTTGTTGAGGTCTTTATACTGTTGTGTGTTAGCCAACATTTACATTCAGGCTACAGTTGTCCTGCTCTCTCTCTCTGCTTTGACAGCCCAATTGGATTGTCAGTCAAACTTGTTTATAGTCCCCAAACTGTAAACCATATGGTCTAATAGCAAGCTGAAAAGTGAGTTGAGTGACATGTTGAAGCGAAACTCCACACTGCTGCATCCTTGATGCAATTGCCTATGAAATGCCTCCTTTATAGTCGTTTGTTTATTAAGGACAGCTGTTCAGCGGAAAACTCACTCAACCAGCATCTGTCTTTTAGAGAAACATGGAATCTTGTGAGGATCCCTAAAGTACAGAATATCAAATTTCCTCCACTAGCTGCACATCAGGTAGGAGAATGTGTAAAGAGAACACTCTCAAAATGTGTTGTAAGTATCCATATTTCAGGGTATTGCATTTTGTAAAAATCTAGCTTCCACATCACACCTGGACACGGCTTTGACTGGCGACTTGGTAAATCTTTCAGACCAGGCAGGTTTGTAGCGTTTGAGCCGGCATAGCCTCTGGATGCCTCCACTCAGTAGGGCTGCATTATTTAAATCAGAGGAGGGTGTTCTGTCTGTGAATTAGACATCCAGTCCTGTGAGCACTGCACTTGTGAAATGCCCTGCTAACTAAATGATGGATATTTGAAAACATTGCAAGGCATGTTCTTTTCCAGAGACATTTAATTATAATAAATACATAAATCAGGACAAGGGCGTTGTTTAATAAAATAGCTCCCTCAACCGACTCCACATAGAAAAGATCCAAACATTTTTATTTTGCCGTGTGAATTTCAATCAACAAAATACATTCTGCTGCATCCTTTCACTAAGACAAATTGCAGGTGTACTCTGCAAACATAATCTGTAAAGTGCTCCCCCATTGTAAATACACTTCCAGCTTCAGATTTGTCCTTATCCTTACATTTTCTTCCTTTCCTTTCTTCCACAAAGTTTCCTTAACAGATGCTTAGTCCACAGTTGAAGTATTATTAAAGAGCTGCTCCTGGCCAGCTCCTGGGGGGTAAATAAAACAGAAAATCTCGTGGCCTTGTGAGGGCACTGAAAATCGACCGAGGTGGCACAATGTTTTTTCTACCGCAGGAATGTGGATTTAAAGTTGGTTAAGATAAATAAATCTCCCCTCCTGATTACAAGCGGGCTGCTGAGTCGATCCCAGGGATCATCTTAAATGAATTATTGATCCTATGACCTTTACCTGTGTTAAGGTTTGCTCTTGTTTGTTCTGGCGCTGTTGACTGGACTCACACTATGGGCCGTTTAGATTGATCAAATATTAGCTTTCCATATTAGACTGTTAGTTATTCTGGCTGTATTAGCCCAGCATTATAACAGGTGAAGCATGGGGCTGTGGGCATGTATCATTAAACATACCTCAGTGCACACAGAAATGTGTGTGTCTGAGCTCTTACTTCTTGATTTATGGTCGAATTGATTGAAAGGGCATTTTCAGCAACATAATTGCGCAGCGTCCTTGACATTTGAGCACAAACAAAAGTCAAATAAAGTCAACATACAATCTTTTTTAGAGTTCTTTGAGGAAAAAAATGCGTGACCGATATTTGACTTAATTATATTCTCCATCATGTACGTGTGTTTGACAGGGCTTCTTGACAGAGAATCGTCTGGATCAGGTCCTATTGTGCTGATTTAGTGTAGAGAAATGTCAACTAGTTAATCTTCTGCCAGTAATGATGTGATAGATGTGTCTTCTTTACAGAGACCTGCTTTAATTTAATCTCTGGCGTGTTGACATTTTGCAAATATGGACAGGCTGAAGTATATAAATTGTCAGAGGGTGGTATAAGAAAAGAGGCTTGGCCAATTGTAAAGCAAATTGAGCACGTGCACAGAACAATCATCATTTTCCTAATTAAGGTTTGGTTTGCACTTCAGTGACGAGGGCTCTTTCTAATGGTTGGAGCTCTTAAATTGCTTTTCATTTGGAGTGCATTCAAAACAAATGGAACAGCCAGCAGACGTGACATTTGGAGTGCAAGCCTCTCTTCTATTGCAAGTCCATTTGTTGGACTCGTCTCTTTGAGTTGGAAGCATTCAAGAAAATGTTGAGCGTGTATGAATACTAATAACACATGGACGGTGGACACAAGGAGAGTTTTTTAGAGAATAACATGAGCAGTTGTTTCGGCAGCTTTAGACTGGGCTGCTTGAAACCCAAGCTTATCTAGTTAATTCCTGTAAATCATGATGAAACATTGTTTATTGTAGTTTGATGAAAGGCTGTGATGACCATTTATTTAAGTTAATCCACTGAAATAAAAGATTTCTTTCCCAAAGATAGAATACAGAAAAACAAGACCTTGGTCTCTGATGTTATCAAGAGAGAGGGGATGGAGGTGATTCAATGATAAAGAAAAAAGGGATGAGTTTCTTTTTTGCTGTTGATCAGCTTGGGAGGGAACTTTTTGCACAAATATTGACTCAACTCCCATGCTTTATTACATGGATAAACTATTTTGGAGCAGGTTACTTTTCATGAGCTAACAAATTCTCTTGCTTCCACAAGTTTGAAAGTTGAGACACGCTTCATAACGAACACAAAACATTGAGTGGAAGATGCTCTGGCAGATGAAGGCCAATGAAACCATCAGTTAAAGTTTATTCAAAGACTCTTTTTCTTTGGAGGCTGACAAGGACACTGCAAACTATCTATTGTGTGTGTATGAAAATTTGATGTAACAACAGCCAAACAACAACATGATGCCGCAGCATGTCTAAGGTGACGATAATTAGGACAATAGCTGCAAATAGGCTTGTGCCGATTGGCGATTGAATCGTATATCAGCGATTGAAGGCAGGATCACAGATTTGTTTTTCCTATGCCGATTCTCTATCAGAACAAAGATATTATAAAAATAATCTCTAGAATCCGCACCCTACTGTGCATTTAGAGCTGTTTCTGGTGGAGTGGCGTGTCCGTCCACTGAGCCCCGTTAATCAGCATGAGTGACGAGTGAATTTTAAATGCTTAATTACAAACCACACGTATGCAATGCGCCAGTCTGCAACGTAACTGAAACCTGCCAGTTTACACCAATGCGACTAGACGAGATGGTGTATCGTTACTATAGCAACGACTCTCTGTACTTACGGCTTTTCAGGCTTTTTTTGTAGCTCGATATAATTTGTAGCATCTTAAAATATCATCTTATTTGAGTAAATTTTAAGGCGTGTGTCATACAGACATGGCTGTTTCGTTGATGAAGTGATCCTCTCTTTCTTCATCCAAAACCATTTCAACCAGCTGACAGTTTGTAACTGACTTGACCAGCTGATTTTCGCTATGAGCTGATTGGCTGTTGAAACAGGTGACGCGCCTTACGTTCTAAGACCAGCCACTGGCCACTGACTTGATGAGCTGAGTTGCAGGCGATGCCATCAGCCCGCCTGAGTCGAGCTAAGACGAGCCAGTTCACATCACATTCTATAATGGTTTCGTCTCGTCGCAAATCCTTGGTCTGAACTGGCTGGCTTTTCACTGACGTGCTGTTATGTAACTTCCCCCTCCCTCTCCTACTCCCACTGCTGCGATCGGATTGCCTTTCTGCGATCTCGAGTAACCACCATTGGACAGTATGAAAATAGAAATGATAGCCCAACCCTAGCTGAAAAGCTATATAACAATTGAGGGAAATACTAACTCAGAGGTGGCAGAAAAGCTAAAAAGCTAAAGATGGTCAGCAGCAGTAGATCTCAGCATGGTTTCATCCTTTGTGTAAGGGAAGAGGTGGGTGGGTGGGTGATGGACAAGCTCAAAGTGCAAAGTGTCACAGACGCTCTCGCAGCCTTAGATGACTGGCAGTAGGCAGATGGCTTCCTTCATGCAGAGCCAGGAAAGGAGAAGGGTACAAGAAAGAGACAGAGGAGAGGTGCCCACACACCACCCTTCAACCCCTAACGATGCTCACCCCACCCCCACCCACTGCTTGGCCGAACAAGCACCCCACATGGCGCCCGTTGCACAGCTGCTGGCGCTGACGTGACTCACGATGCCATGTTTCTGCCTGCTGGATGGAGACAACGGAGGGGGCGTGAGTGTGTGCGTGCGTGCCGTGAGCGTGTCAGAGAGACCGTTTGTGTGTCTGTGTAGAAGCGGGGCACATGGGGAGTGTAAAATGGGTCAGGGATAAGAGTAGCCAAGTCTTCACAGTGGGCCGGGACGGAAATGGGGGTCGGGCCAGGCCCCTACTGCCCCCACAATTCACCCCGGAGCGTGAGGGTGTAATAATGCCTTAATTGTGCCATGGATGGGAGTTATTGAGTTATTCACACAAGCGCGGAAATGGGGGTTAGGCCCTGGGGTTGTGACCAAGCCTGTAGTCAAGGAAGGAATGGAGGAATGACAGAAAACAATGAGTCATTTCTCTAATGAGCTGAACATTCCCTCTAAGTGTCTCTTGGTCAGTCAGATGTAAACCATCACATTACAAAACAACCTCTTTGACGACATTATGTGAGCTGAAAGTTACTAATTAGGCACACAAAGCAAAATTTAAAATAAAAAAAATCCGTAATGCAAGATGCCAGTGTTTCTTTTTTTTATTTCATTTTATTATAATTTGTTCTTGATATTTTTCTTCCTTCCTTTCGTTCTTTCTTTAGTTCTTTGAAGATGACATTAGTGTTTGTAGCAAATGCAGGCAGTTCAAAAAGATATCAGGTACCAAGTGGAAATGGTAGATTGGAGACTATGGCAGAGATCAAACATTTAGGATCAGATATCAAAGACGCTCATTTATGTGAGGATGTCACTCAGGAATTATGATTCCATACTGCCCCCCTGTGTTCACAACCTATGACAACATGTTTCTGTCAACAGACTGTCAGTGCTTGGTTGGTTTTCTGTATTGGCTTGAGCACCAAGTCATTGTCTCTCTACAAAACCCACAACAGTAACATAAATACTGTTACTTTAACATTTTCACACAAAATGATATTGTAAAATTTTGCAACAACACAGTCACTATCATTATACATGTGTTATTACACAGAATGAGTCCTATGTTCTGAATGTTTGTCCTACACTCTCTGAAATGTTAGCAACCTTATTTGCATAATGAAGAAATGTTGAACTCATTTACACATATGGTAAAAATGACACTCAGGAGTAAAATGTCAAGCGTAATCAGGATGCAGAATTAGGTGATTGAAGAACACCCCCGTCTGTGATAATAATTAGAAGTCTATGGATGGAAAAAAAGTGATTTGGAAGGCAGTGAAATACCTTTCAGGTGCCTTAAACTCCTTCATCCACAAGGAGCAATTTTCACCCAAGAAGCCACTTATTTAATTATCTCTCATTTAATTAACCTTTGATGCTGTAAGTGTATCATTCATCCCACACACCAGTCTTACTCATCAAGTCAAAGAAATGGCTAGTTTGGGATGGTGTATCACTGCTCACACAAGTTGCTTATTTGTGTGGTGCTTCATAAAAGGCTCTCTAAGATTAACATTAATTTGCCCTTAATGTTAAAAATCCTAATTATCTCTGAATCCCATGGGGAGAGCAGTAGGTGTGCAGTGAAGTGATAAACCCTTTTGATAGCTGAGTGGAACAGAGAGAAAGAAGGAGAGAATATGTTGACTGAAAAGAGATGGATAGTGTGCGCACGTATTCAAATGAGAATTCTTTTAAATGTCATCGATAGATGATCAGGACACCTGAGGTAAACAGCAAAAGACCAGGTCTTTAGTTATTTAAATGTGGTTTTTAATCTTCTGTGCTCAGAGTCAATGGCAAAAACTGCCAGGTTTCAAACAGAAACCTAATGCTACACAAATGACATACTGACAATTAAAGTCAAGCTAAAATTACAGTTCGTTTTTGCTAAGAAGTCATTAAATATATCCTTGGTGTATGTTTTAACTTGTGTACTTATCTAGTCAGAATTGTGAAAACCAAAAGGAAGAAATTTAGGTTTAAGACAACAGCAAGCTAGGCTAACTAGCGTCAGCTTTCCCAGTGAAAGCTAGTTAGCCTAGCTTGCTAGCTTCCACTTTCCACGTGAAAAACTTAACAAACAAACAGAACAGCAAAATGCTGAATGCCATAAAGGGCCAGAAATATTAAATCACCAACTGAGTAGATGGCAAAGGTATTGTTTGTAAGTGAACTATAAGGATATAGCAACAAAAAAAAAGTTCAGACATAAATCAATGTTATGGAAACATTTGCAGCTCACACAGCATCAATACCAGAACCAGCAAGTAGAAATAATAAGCTTGAGAAAGCAGCAGCATTAAGACACTGTGTGGGAACACAACAGGTCAAAATGTATGGGAGGAACAAGAAAATATGAAGAAAAAGCATTTTTGAAAATTACATTGTGCATTAAGAGAAAAACACAGTATTGCCAAATATATGGTGCCATAAAGATGTGTATTTCTCCTCACTCAGGTCACAGAGGCCACCGAGAAAATATGGAACATTTTTTCATAAAACTTTGAAGTAAGTTTTCTGTGAAGATTTCTGAGGTGCTTTGATGGAGTAGGTTAAGTCATGGCGTGCCTATGCCTTGCCACCTTTCTGAACATTTCTTAGCCCTCTGACCTTTCAGAAATGAGTTTGTTTTTTAGCTTTGTTGACAAGCAGTTCTAATAGGCCTGCAACAAAGAATGGAAGAGTTATGTCACTAGAAGCAAGGCTGCATTCCTTATTTAACCCACACACACACACAAAAAAAAAAAAAAAAACCCAAAAAAAACAAGTGAAGCAAGAGCCAGTAAACTTAAAAGCCCTTGTATTTACTGTTAGGTGCAGCAGGCAAATTGGATCATGATCAAGTACAGCATTATTGATTGGATTTCTGCGTAGGCCAAGATCCTGACTTTATTTGCACATTGACATGGTGAGCAATATCATGGCGATCATTCCATTACGCAAACAAACACATGCACACACACATGCTGCCCCGAGGCAATTCACAGTGATATTTCAGATGTAAGATGTGGAATTTGAGGGAGAAAATCCAATATCTACAGTAAGAGGGGACAGTATCAGACCTGAAGAGCATCCACTAATTCAAACCAGAGTGCAGTAGGTGCGAGGCGAAGGCGAGCCGCCTGAGAGCGATACCTGTAGAGCCCAAAGGCCTAAAACTCAATACTGCCAGAGGAGTCCTTGCGATCCTAGAAAAGATTAAGAGCTGTTGGATAGCTAGAAAGGGAGCGAGAAAATGGAGCCTGGCTGTATCTAACCAAAAAGTCTACAGTACAGTACTTCACAGTAAATAGAAATTCATTGGAGAAAGAAGTCAGTAGAGACTGACAGAAAGAGACTGAGGGAGATTCAATACGTTTGGTTCTCAACTAGCTAGCATTTTCTCTAATTTAATTCTCCCCAAGTATATGAAAAGTACCTGCTCTTACAGAGAAAAGGGGATTCTACATATTGGACAAATAATACAACCTTGGTATTTAGGTGTGTGCATATTTAATTTTCAGGCATCCCTAAAACTGTTCCATCTTCCCTCGACTAGGTGAGCAGTATTTTGCGCCTACAGTACTAAAGACACTCTACTTACTCTCTTTCTCCTCTGGCATCCACCATCTCACTTGCCAAATGAAAAATAATACTGCTGCTTCCCCACCTTAACAAAGTCTTAAGCACCTCAACACGAAGTTTGCATCTAATCGGCTGGGTCTCTGGCTATGTTGGCATATTTGTTTGTGTGAGAGGTTAATGCAATCTTTCTTGGGATAGCCATACAAGAGTCCAATAAGCAACATGAATAATTAGTATAATTAGTAACATTTAGTAAGATTCTATAACATTTTTATGAAATGAAAGCCCACGAGGATAGGAGTTAGAGCCTGCAGCTGAATCTCCTGGGACAATGTGAAGCTCATGGTGGCAATGTGCGAGGTGGGAGGACTGTGCAATGCTCTGTTCAAATTGTAGACAAAAGGGTAGTAACCAACAAAATGTCTAATTTAAGCTCAGATTTGTTGTATAAATCCACGTCTATATTCTGGTTTAATTGTTTATTGCACTTCTGTAGATGTGATTATGTTGCCCACACTTTGGTACCACAACTATTTTATTCTCCATTGCCCAAATGTGATGTAGAATGGCAATAACAAGTCTTGAATATTTCAGTTAAACATTTCAACCTTTATTTTCTGATGCTGTAAAGGATAAAAGGTGGAACATATGTTTGCATAAGTAATGCATGCAAATACAGGAGTAAAACAGGGCTATATTTTCAATTATGATCAGTTAAAACAATGCCTATTTCTTATCTACTGTATATGTCAAACCCTATATGTGAATATACCTTGATTTATATGGCCACAACTTACAAATTGTTGAAGCGTTGAATAGTTACAGATGGTAACATTTTACGTGTGTCAATAAAAAGAACTATTAACTGAGTGGGAAAAGGAGAATGGCACCGGAGATTTATGGATGAAAATTGACGATGGGGAGAGTAAGAAAACGATGATAAAAGTCAAAATGTCAGGGAAAAGATCTTCCTTATAAAGCATTTGACTGACACTCCACATACAAGTGTAATTTGTCTCCTACATAATTTCTCAGTTAATATGTATCCTTCATTACAAAGCAAGAATGAATCAATGAGAAGTAAATCCATGATTAACAATCAGATGGTGACTTGAATTCAAAAGACATCCTTATAGTTGACCAGTGTATTCACCATCACAGTTGATTAACTTGAACTAAAGCCTGACTTGTCAAATGATCCTACTGGGCCTCATCCAAACTTCTCCTCATGCACTGGGGGTGAGCATGCTCTACTGCAACTCACTTGGGTTTTTTAACGGCAAAGTAGTATAATTCATTATGTCCTGTAAAAAAAAAAAAAGACATTTCCCTTTGGCATCTTTGGCAACGGTAATGCTCTTGTGTGATACTATTCTTGGTAATAAGACTGTTTGCAGTGTGCAAGCTTGTTCAATTAGTTGTAGCTGCTGTCACTGATGAAAAGCTATCTCTTGTATCTAGAAATAAAGAAAAAAGCAGAAAATACAACATAAAAACTCGTTCAACTCAACCTTTAGTTGCTCAGTGTGCCACTGGACCCGTTAAATTTCAATTGTTACTGAAATAATCTCCAGTGGTGGAGTGTTTCTATGGGGTGTTTGTATTGTGATTTAAAGGGACATGTGGACAAGAACAAAGGAAAATCCTCTTTAAATGTGAAAATTTCCAGGACATCTTATATAGTCACTTTTTCCATCCTAAAGCGCAGTATTCTTTGTTCAATCCCCTGCAGATTAAGCATTTCAGATAATCAGTGAATCTACACTGATAAGTGTTTTACACATTAGGAACGTGATGCATCGTACATCAGCATGAGATCTAAAATCTTCGCTTTAGTAGCTGAATGGTTTTCTGATATTGTGCTCGAGTAACTTTTGCTTGTGGGTAATATTAAAGTCACAGACAATCTGGTTTCTGCAACACAGCAATCAGTTAATTCAGGTTAAAGCTGCACAAAATAGGACTGTATTGTACCTACGATTTGAAGAGCACTGCAGGTTCTATAAAAGTCTCCTGACAGATTTTATTGTGTATCTTATGTTATTACTGGGTAACCTATAAAGTATGAGTGGTTTGATTCAGTATAACAGTAAATAACAGCATCACATAGAAGAATAAGCTTTGATTCCCACAGTATTCCCCATTCAGTCAAAAGAAGCTGGAAGCATGTGAGATCTTGTGAACACCTGTAGTTTGTGAGATAATTATTTGTATAATTGGATAAAAATGTCAATCAGAACATGCTGTATAAAACTCAAAGTGAGGAAGATCTATAGGCATTCATATATTGCCAATATGAACATAGTGAAATATGCATTATCACTTTGGCCTTGGCAAACTGATGTATTTGCCTCTTTCTCTGAACCAGAAGAGGGCTACCGAAATTGAAAGTTCCAATGCCAGCTCATTTTTAGGCTGCCAGACATCTATGTAAAGATAACAGAAAATACTTTCAGAGGGTGGACTGACCTCATTTCAAGTAAAAATGACATAAGAGGAGCAATCTGCCACTCTCAGCCTTGGCCTGATGGTGGTGGTGTTAGCCGAGTTGACTGAAACATGCGAAACCGATGTTATCTTAAGCAGACAGACCGAGAAGGGAGGGAAATAAAACGTATGTGAGGGTGACGAAAAGTGAGCACACTCCCTTGTTGCTTTTAATTAAAAGATATTGTCCACCTATATTTGCAGGCGCCCAGCGTGGCACTGTCACCGTGTTTCAACAGCAGAGCTCCAAGGTTAATTAAAAGAGCCACCGTATCCTGGCCGACTCCACCAGGCTCCAACGAGAGGACACATAATTAAAGTGACACCTGTTCATTCCCATTTGTGGGCCCTTCACAGTGCGTCCTGGACCGCAGTACAGAGGTTTGGCAGTAGCAGAGAACATACAGCTGTAGAGCATGAGTGGGATCATTTTTTAATGTTCAGTGGCATCTTCAGGATTCAGCCATTTGGAATGATGGCTGAGGTGCAGTGGGCAGTCGAATGTACAGTTGCTGGTTGGACTCAGCATGACTCACGTGTGCTCACATAGACACAGTCTGAGCTCTTTTTTTGTGAATTATGGAAACCAGAAAATTGCTACATTCACCAGATTTAATTACAAACACACAATGAATTTACATTATTGCCAAAATGTTCTCACTAATGATGTTCATTTTTAATTATCCTTAGACCTTTAGCACATTGTGAGCTTCACTGTGTTTTTCCAAATATAAACGGGGGATATTTTCCATTGCATACTCTCATACCCTTTAAAAGCTGTCTTTCTGTGAAACCATCTCTTGGCCTTTTCCGCAATTCTTTAACCTTTTCTTGACACAACAGATGTCTCACTATTGCGTACAAATTGTCAAGTTGCTGCTGAAAATATCCCAGATGTTAAGACACATTTTCCTCGTGTCATTTGCTACATGATGGCTCTTGCACTCTTACCAGGGATCATCTCGTGCTGGCGAAGGAAAGCTGGGACTCGTGCTGTGCTGTCATGTCTCACCAGTCCCCAGCGTAAGATACTCTGTACACTGTACTGTGATCAGATTTAGTGACCCAGGGTGACAAAGAGAGGCCCAGTGGGAGCCCGTGCCCTACTCACTACACAACAGGTAATTATCGCCACCATCACCCAATAAGCGGTGTATTCAAATGAGGAAAATTGATATGTAGAATAGGTGCTGTGCCTGTCACTACCCCATGCATGCACACATTTGCCACATGCATAAACAGGAATGGTGACAAATGCATGTCCGTGCACACAACACACGCAATTCTCAAGTAGATGCTACAGCACAGAGATGGGGAATCTCAGACACACACACACACACAAATTAATTTTGACACCAGCAGATTAGGATGCAGAGGACGTCCTGCAGCGCTTTTTATTAACATATGCCATCACACCGGGAGGTCATCATTGCTTAGCAGAGCATCACCAGCACTGCAAAAATGATTTATCAAATCAACACTGCCTTTTTCAGCTCCCATTACTTCCTGCTCTGCCATTCTGCCAGTTCTTACTCAAAACAACAGGGATACCAATTTAACAGGGGATGTCTTACTCAAGAGTAGCATCTAACTGTTCTGTCAGACCTTATAGGGCAATACAACCTTAACACTGCCACAGCATAGCTCATTTATACTCCTCCGTTCAGGTAGTTCTTACTCTCTGCTCAAGCTGTAAAGCCTGAAATCTGACATTTTATAGTTGTAAATGGTTAGCATAATAAAGCTAATTCAAAGCTTGACCTCACCAGAAATTGTGTCTGACGGGCTAACTGGAAGGACCGACTCGGAAGACTGGTCGTGATGAAGACTGGAGGTGAATGGGGTGGAGGAGGGTTGCATCGATCTGACGGAGAAAGGAACAGTTTTTAAACTTTGACAGCAATGAGATGATTGGCTCACAGAGGTCGTGGCAAAATCTGATTGGTTTAACTGAAAGAGTGAACGCCCTCAGTCAGCTGATGAGTTGGAAGCGGGAACAGACACAGACAGAGAAAGGGAGAGTAAATAATAAGTAGAGTAAGCATATGGTCAGTCTTCCTAAGCTTCATTTAGCGACTAGCTGGTTGAAGCATTTAGCAGCTAAAGAGCCAGATATTTCCCTTAGGAGTTAGTGACCAAAACAGAGCTAAATGAGAGTGCTGGATGTGTAAATAAGCAACTGTTTGCTAACAAGTTCGCCATGTCGCCTTAAAAGGTTATGATCTGTCAATATGTTCAAAATTTGTTTCTGCTGCCCCCAAGTGGCCAAAGAATCAGTTATTGCAGGTTGAAAGGAACCTGCAATAACTTGCAAAAAATATTATTATTTAATCCTTTATTTAAACAGGTAGTATCATTGAGATCGGGATTTCTTTTTCTAGAGAGACTTGCGTACCAAAATAAAATGACAGCACGTTTGCTTAAGTTTTCTTAAGTTTTCTTAAGTTTTCTTAAGAAGTGTGACTGTTTTCTCTCTTTAGCAAAGGCAGAAGTAGTGTGATGTTGATATCTTACTGTAGAAAGTCTCAAGGAAGAGGTCAAAGTTGGGATTGATGGTTGGGTATATAAAGTATGTGACTGTGACACTGAAGACCATTGTTTATGTCCCGTCTCCTATTAGCGGTCAGTGTGCGACTCTTCTAACCATGACCACTTTAACAAAGTAATTTTAGTTGCCACCATAGAGGTAGCAGATCCCGAATAACTCGTATGAGTCACTTTTTAATTGTTATGCGAGTCATTCTGGAAGGCACTGACAAACAATTTTGTCATGTTATTGTATATTTTGTTCTTGGTATGAGGATGTGTTGTATACAGCACAGTCAAATACACACAGTGCAGTGATTTTGGTAATTCTGTGGCCTGAGGCACACAGCACTGTTGGAAACAGCTTTGACTATGGCAGATACAAAGACAATGCTGACTGTGCATCTGCTCTGTGGTCTCAGAAGGTCTGTGTTTCCATTGCTGAGACTGTGCATTTTTGTACAGTTTGAAATCACTTCACTTTCATTTTGGACTGTTGTCTAATATTGGTTTTATTTAATCAGTTCTGAACCTTGTTACTGGGTCATTGCATCTTGTATTTCTACCAAATGATACAGATGTTCTGCTCATCCGATATGCCTTTTCCCCAGCCAAAGCTTTCATTGCACACCTGCCAGACCGAGAAGGAGGAATATCTTTTTGAATATCCCCTCGTCTTATCTTTGTGTTTTTCTGTCTGCAATACACATTTTTTATTTCTGAAAAGGGCTTTGTCCTCTTTAGGACCTTGATCTGGGTTAGGATCTTTCTCAGATGTCTGCAATAATGTGGTATATAGATACAAGTGATAGTTCTGTGGATAAATAAGATAAGAAATAGGAAAATCGAGGTAATAATGAAGGTACAAAGTCTTATTTTGAATTGAAATAGAAGTGTTTGTTAATATTGCCAATTTAGGTCAATTTCACTAGGTTTCACTTTAGGTTTGAGTTCAAATCAGATGTACTTTGAACTCTGCTATGTTGAGTTTCTCACAGTCCTGAGTATATAGGACATTATTGAGGATTTTGTACAACCCAAGGCTCATCAGATGTGTTATAAGACCATAGGTGAGTAAGTACCTTTTCAGTGAGATTTAGAGTTTCTATTCAGGTACTGCAATGCCAGCCTGTTAGAACTTCTGAGTCGTGTCCCTGACAAGCAAGCTTTGGATAAGATGTGGGCAGAGCAGAACAGTAGTGTTAGTAAAGGCCTACAGTATAGCTGTTCTCTAACCATGTATCTTGTTGCCGCTCTTTGTCTGATGCTCTGTTGTGCTGTTCCTCTTGCTGATGCATCAGTAGCCTTAAGTTATGTTAACATGCCAAGTATACTTACATGATTTGCTCATTTGATTTTCAGCTGTTGATCTCTGGTTTGCCTATGAAACCAAAAACATTGTCTATAATATGTCTGCCTTGTTGGTGTGTGTGTGTGTGTGTGTGTGTGTGAGAATTCTTGTGTATATACATCCCAGGTTCAGGGAGGGTCAAGATCCCTTCTGACAGCAGCTTACTCGGGACTCTAAAACAGTAAATATTGATAATCCTTTGCATGTCCCAGGGCCCAGCTCTTTGCCCCTGAATTATTCAGTTTTCTTTGCCGTTCCACGTCCCCGAGGGAGAGCTCATAAAAAAACATTGCGCTGAGGCCAGTCATAACGTTCTGCCACTGAAGGTTGGATTAGTATCAAACATTATCAGTGGCTGTGGGAGGGGCTGACCAATCAGTCATGACCAATAAAACATTTCCCATCTCCTAAAAGCAGTTCACTTCACAGAATTCTGACAATGTTGTGATGGAGAGATTAATCCAGAATGAAGTGAATCCATGGAGCCTTGAACTAAACCAAACTGAGAGGAAAAAAACATATTTGTTTGAGTTATTGTCCAATATCCAGACAGAACCAATGCCAAGACACCTTGGCTTTGGGAGGGAATGTAGGTGTATAAAGCCCCCACTTTGTGCATCAAGACACATAATAACAGCAGTGCGCTGCATGACAATCGTATAGCATACAGCCACATGCATATGGATGTGTGTATGTATGTATGTATGTATAGTGCATACAGTTCCAATAAAAATGTATTAAATCTTATCTTGTTTATATTGTTTTTAGCTTTCTAATCCAGAAGTAAACTGCTGTCCAAAACACTGCTTCATTGTTACAGACACAACTCCTGGTCCTTCAAATGCAGTAATCTCTATAACAAGGCAAGGCAACTTTATTTGTGTAGAACCTTTCAATAACAAGGCAATTCAAAGTGCTGTACATCAGATGTAAAAATGCACCATTGACAGAATTCATGTTGACAAAATTCCTAGTGCAGCAGACAAAAAACACCAGTGAGCAACTAAAGTCGGTGTGACTTTACCAATGCATAGACCCACTCTTCATGAGCACATTTAGATCCCTTATGTATGCATAGTCCTGAACAGAACATATGCATATGTTGTATCAAGTTTCTAAATATCAAATTTGCAAACCATTATAGCCAGCAGGTGCTAATCCCTGATAGGAAACAATCCAAAATTTATAGAACTCAGGGTATCCTCACACTTTCACACAATATGCCATAAAGTTTTGTTGTAGTTGATACATTTTTGTCTCATTACAGATTTCCAGCCTAATTTGTCTTGCCTTGCTCTTTTACACCGACCTCAAGTTTACTTCCAAGGATGTATTGACTTTGATTAATGAGCCAAACTATATTTTGCTGCCTGGAGGATATACAGTATAATGAACTGAAGATGAACATGCCTGTTCTGTCATTGTTTTCATGTTATTTCATTCCTTGTCTCACAAAAAGGCTTCATTCATGTCCTGCCAGATCCATTCTTAATTTGATTGTTTTTTTTGTAGATTTCATCGTATATAATATATATGGTTAACCTACCTCCCACCGTTCTTTACCTCCTCCGCCATCAAAAAGCTGTTTATATTCTGTTTATTAACCATGCTGGGCTTTTTGATCCCTCCAGAAAAATCCCACCTGGTTGTCATGGTTGTGTACTGCTTGTCTGTGGTGGCAAGCCACAAATCCCGGGGGAGTGATCAGTCCACAACACAATGACAAAGTAGAGGAAAAAGCCTCTTTGGTTGTCTGTTTCATCTCCTATATTTCCTCCCACCACACTTATTGTATCCATCCATCTGTCTGGACAATGTAGGCAATTCTTGGGGAACTGTCAGTGTTTAATTATGTGTGTTTATGTGTTGGGGTAGAAGTCTCTTGAAACAGTTTGTCATCCTACACAGCAGACACAGAGGATAGAGGGCAGTGGAACGCACAATGCATCCAGCTAATACAAGCCTAATAAGGGCTACAGAGACTTGTTAGTCCGACACGAGGCCCTAGTGGTGGTTCAGCTGAAGGTCTAATGCCCGTGGTCCGTGCCAAAGTTTCCCAGTTAGAGACACAGTATAATCTGACTCATGTTACTGGAATGAATTTGTTGTCAGAGCTAATGTCATGCTGGGATTCCTGAAATTGTAACATTATTACGTTATCATTATGTTGATAGTAAGTATACAAGAACTATATTAGTCACAGTAACATAAATGTTGCTCTTTTCTGACAGTGAAAACCATTTAATATATGGACGTTTTAGAGAAGTAAACTCAGGATAGCCACCTCCAGCTGGATTAAAGATGTCTCCAAGGAGACCAAATTGACCATGTTCCCCCTCCTCATCTTGTCACTGGCAGGCACAAAGCAGGGCTTCTCTCTGGAGCATATTCTCTAATAAGTAACTCATTGCACCTCTGACATTTGAGAATGTGTGTGCGCATCATGTGTCCTTGTTTGTGTGGGTGTGTGTCATGCATCTTTTCATAAATAGCCACAGAGTGGGTCTTCATGTTTCGCAGTCGCCGAGATCAAAGGAGCTGAAACAAGGTTCACTACAAACTTTAAGGGTAATGGAGTCAAGCTGGCATCCATTCATCATTGCAGTGCAAACAGACCACACCAGAGCACAATAAACTGTGTCTATAAATGTGTGAAGTTACAAAATGAATAGCAATATTGTTTGAGATGCAGCATGTAAATGGTAAAAGAATTACACGTCAGTCTAAATATAAGAGTGTTGGCAGATTTCCTTACAATAATGAGATGCATGTATGAGGTGTTTTCCCTATTTTCACACTCAAGTGTATTAAAATGTATTGAAATACTTGATTTGAATACAACAACAGAATCTTAAGCATAAAGACAGAGTCAGAGCAGCTCTCGCTCCATGGTCTCAAATGTGAGCACAGACGAAGAAAATATATTTTTCAGACACTTAATCTGAATAACCTTAATGTTTTAAACACCACATTTCAATTCTCAACCCTGAGTCTCACCTACACAATAAAGTACAGGCACACTGAATGGATTCAGCAAGACCTTGGTTTTTATACAGTAGTCACAGACATGCATCATTAGCAGCAAGCCAGATACTGGTGGGTGGTAGCTGACAGTGGAGTGTAGCTTGTTGTCTTCACTTAGCTCCATCAGCAGAAAGCGAGGAAAACAACCAGACACTGTCTGCAGGGTCCAGTTCTCAGATCACTAAGATACCTCCCCTAGAGAAAAAGACAGCCAATGTCAAATAGGACTAAATTGTTTTTGCCTTGACAAGAACTCAAGAGTTTTCACCTTTCTCTTTTCATAAACCACAGATCAGAATCAGAAGCAAAAAGTATGTTGTTTTTTCCACAGATGAAAGCACTTTTAATGACTTAAACTGATACATTATTTACAGACTGTAAGCATCAAGAAAGCAAATAATATAATAGTAATATTGAAATAAAAAATAATAATAACAGAGCAGAGCAGCAAACCTACATACCAAAAAACAAATAAAAGAAAAGTAGATTACGATTAGTCTGCAATATCACACTAATTAACACACCAATTTACAAATATTAGGCTTCCAAAACATGAGCTATGCTGTAAACACCTTATTATCTTTTTATTTTAATCACAATTATGTATGTAATATTCCAATATTTAAATCAAGATTTGTGTTTGGGTGTGTATAAATTAAAATATACAGACACACAGTTATTGACCTACAATGGAATTTATTTTATTGGAATAACGGAGATCTATTATGGAAAACCATAGTGACTCTTTGAGTGGTCTGGTCAACCACCTCTCCCATCTGTGTCTTAGTTACATGAAGGTGATGCCGTTCACCTTAAGCTGTCAGAATATCAGGTATGGCCAGCTGATTGGGTTGATGGCTCATCCCTGTGCTCTTGCTCAAGCCCCTCCAGCGCTGTCCCCACAGGAGTTCCCATAGACTTTACAGTTCAGTGGTCAAGGCTTGTGCATTCACTCGTGTCCTCTGCCATGCTGACACAAACTAGAGGCACAGAAGATGTCATAAGATGTCACATGGTGCTGTTTTTCAGAGACAGTGAGTCAAGGGAGCAGAGATCGTCTGTACAGCACCAGAATGGTGCGAAGAAAAATAGTAGTTTGAGGAGGTGAAGAGGAAGAGACATGGCACTGGTGGATAAAAATAAACGCATATGTACCTGCACAGCGTAAGCATGTATGTATGTATGGAGAGATGAATCACCCCTCTTTAACACGTGGCTGCATAACAGAGATCCCTGACCACTGCTGTAACCCTTGGCAACTGCCATGAAGCGAGACAGACAGACAGAAAAGGTGCAGGTAATCCAAGAGATTCACCTCGTTGCCAGGAGTCGCCAGACAAGCCAAGCAATCAAACCAAAACCACCACTGGATGGATGAATGCTGCAGGAGAATCCTGTTTTATATCTCTCTCCCAGGGAATGTACTGACCCGCACGGTTGGTTTCTTTCTCTGACAATTACTAAATCCTTTGTGAACTGACCTTAAGTGAAGAAGTACTAAATCAGGGCAGTGTCCTGGGAATTTTACAATGGAACTAGAGGACAAGTTGTTAAAATATTCATAGATAATGTGTCTATAATAATATAATATGTATAAGGTACATATACTGTACATAACTCATAAAGAACTGACTACAATAAATATACATGGCTTTATCTGGGAGACATTAGTATGATGAAATTCATTATAAGACACCTGAACAAAAGGGTCAACATGTATACTTAATATATTAAATATACATGTTGGGTGCTGTAGTTTTTTTTAGCAAACATTAATCAAAGAGGAGTGTATAGTGCTTTTATCATCTTGTGACCCCTCTATCTTGGGACCCATGGGGTTTCCCGACCCCTAACTTGGGAACCGTTTTTGAACAACAATGGAGCTCTATGGTACAGAGGAATAAGCTGTAACAGACTTTGGCTACACAGGCAGTACTTATACGTAGGATCAATTAATTCTTGGTGTTGGTCTTTTTATTGCATTTGTTGACAATAAGAAAAATACAGAATATTGTCATCCTTATCATTTGAACTCAAAATTCAAGGTGTAAGAAATGAAAGAATACTTGCTAGGATAAAGTTTCTCTTCCTGGCCCATTACCAACATTAGATACACCTTTGAAATATGACATGCATAGTAAGCTTAAATGCAAATGAAGGTTCACACACAAGTTCAAAAGTGCCTAGAAAGATACACTCATATGATGTCATATTAGCGCAACGCAAAATCAGATTTTGTGAAGGCAACATAGTTTTGAACACGTTTTATTTTGTAATGTGTGGAGATTTGTGAGGGGTATTTTTGTGTATGTGTTTTCTATCTTTTGTTTCTGTTTTTTTAGAGATTTTGGAAAACCGTGTATAATTACAGAAGATATGTATAAACAATTCAGAAAAAAAATGTTAAACACAATCTAGGAGTAGGAGTGAAGCAAGTAACACTCATGTAAATTTGAATGTGTTAGACAAAGAGACTATTTTTTTCCTCCAAAACAAAATCCTGCCTGACGGATAAATTATTATATATTAGCTAATGAGCAAATAACTTCACTAGGGAAGTTTATGTGTGGAAGATTTAAAAGAAAACTCATGAATAAAGTGGGGATAAAAAGCACCACGCTCTCATCAAGAAAAGACAGCAAATGGAAGATCGCCAGACACAAATCCCACATGGCCCAAAAGAACTCATTAGGAAACACAGAATCGATAGCTGGATTGTTAGATGGAAGCACAAATGAGCACTGGACAAGGCCAGTGCCTTACTTTGGTTCACCACTTTAAGCCAGTTTTGACTTCCGGCACCTTTCACCACCTTCACACCTTGAAGTCAATCCCCTGCCTTCCTCAACCTCTGCCCATTCATCCGCGTGACTAACCAGCTCTGAGGTTTAGACCACGTCTCTTGTTACAGTATCTGAGCACAGGATAGAAAAGCATCCCTGTGCAGACGTCGTTTTTATCCACATTCACCCCTGCCAATTCCCGCTGCCTTGAGACGTTTTTAATAAAAACCCACTCCACCTTCAAAATGAAAACACAAGGTTCATGGTTGCGTGGTGAACTGTAAAGTACAAAATAAATTGTTGCTGTCAAATAAAATACCCATAAATGTAATTTTGCATGAGGTTGTCTTCATTCTGAAGGCCTGCCTTTAAAAGTTTCTGAAAAACAATTATTTTTGAAGATTCAGGTTTAGTAGAAAGCAGTAAGAAATGAAAGAAACGTGTACTGTAGCTAAATGTATTACAAACAAACACGATAAGAATGAAAACAGAAGTAAACATGGCATTCCTTTTTTTATACTGCACCTGTCTTACTTCTACACCTGCAGTGGCTTTATATTTACCAGTTACCTCCGCCTCAGGCTACATGCCATTTCAACTTAGACAGCTCATCAGGATGAGTGGCAAGTGTTGGGAGGTGAACTTTACCAACTGAAGGGGAGTAAAGCAGGAATATGCTTCTTGCCTCAAGGTGAAACGTTGTGTACTGTGGTTTTTAAGGTTTCTTTCAATGAATGTTTAGTTTTAAAGCCTGAGCAAGTCACGAAATGTTCTTTCACCCTCTCATGCCAGTGAACAACGGGCTTGTTTTGCACTAAATGACAAAATGTGTGTGTTAACATCGATCAGGTGGAAGACAGCTTTCACATTTTCACCTGCTGGGGGTCAGATTGCTTCAAGTTTCATCATGTCTTGGCGTTCACCTTGACTGAGTCCCTTATGGGACCTGGAAAAAATGACTGTGTTCTGCAGTTAATCATCTGTAGTAAGTGCAGGACCTGTCCATCATTCATGCGCCTGTTTTATGGGATGACTTTCTGTCTGTCTCTTTATTTGCCGTATCAGTTGTGTTTACTGCTCCAGTGCCTGCTCAGAAAGTACCTACTGTCCTCTTGACAAAAATAGGCTGTATCTGTTTGGCTTGAAGGAGAGTAGGTAAGAAAGGAGAGAGAGATGAAAGGACATAAAAAAGACAGGGGGGGAGTAGGAGAGTAGGAGATGAGAGGGCAATATGAGTAAAAAGAAGATGAAGACAGTACGTGTATGTTGAGGCTTCTGTCGCTGCTAATTACCTTGCATGCCTCATTAAGTACAAGCTTGAGAGGGTGTTGGTGTTGGTGGTGGGACTTCAGCATGGGAATTGGGAGTGGAAACCACTCTAGCTCTTGCTCTCAGTTGAGTCATGAGCAAGACATAGCAGCCTCCTTGACACTGTGCTATTCCTCGGGTCATGGCCAATCAGCCAGGGCCCAGTCTAGCTCCTCCGTCTGCGCGCTTTGCTTAAGAAGGAACTCTAGCCCATTAAGCTCATCCTGCCTGTCAGTTCCAGTGCTAAAAGCTTACCTTGGTGACCCATGCCAACCATTAAGCTGTAGACTATACTAAATCCCATGGATATTTACTGCCAAGGCACAGCATTAAACTTATATGGTGTCATATACAAATGCCATATTATCACCTCCTGCCCAGATAACACACATAAAGGCAGCCATATTGCTTTAGCAAGTGGCCGAGTAGCTGGAGGATAGAGCTGCTGACCTCAGTCCAAAGAATATGATGTAACATACCTTTCTGGCACCATCCAGGGCAACACAGCACCCATAAACACGTACTGTAGTGGACTCCAAGCCTTCCCTTAGGGGTGATAGGTTGAATCCTACCATCTTGGAACTGCTATTGACCTAATGCGGCCTGGCCATTTTTTGTTTGTTCATTACACTTCCTAGTTGCTATTGCCAGCTCTAGTAAACTGAAGTCAAAAGTCTTGCTCCTGATTGGTTCATGCAGCCTACTAGAAACTTCTAAAATATGGGACCACATGCCCACATTTGTCAGGAGTTCATATGACCTGACACCATCACATCCAGATATCAAATTAAAAAAGACAATCTTTGGTGCAAAGTTACCTACGTTAACTAGCTTACGCAGCCTGAACACATTACCCCAGTTCAAATGAATGGGAAAACTGGCATTCTCACCATAGCGCCTGATTCCGTCTGAATATGGCCTAAGATGACCAGGTAATCCTGATGCTGTGCTGGAGAACTAGTCTAATTATATGTAAATAGCAGCCAATGTTTGTCAAACTGCTGTAGAAAGTCTCTCATTTTCTTCCAGCTCTGTCAGTCCTTCACGCTGTACTTTATATTATAAAACTGGTCAGATATTTGCTCAAATGTAGGCAAATGTACCTATCTACTACTGCTGCCTAACTGTGCATTCAGAGTAGGCACAGACCAAATCCTAGGATTGTGTCCAGACTGATGTGACATAATGTGGATTCTGTTTGGGATGTAGTTACTAGTCGTGCTATTATTTTCAAACCGGATTTATCTGGATTAAGCCAGTTCAAGTTGAGGTCAACACAAAAGCAGACAGCAGAATTCCTTGAGTTTCTGTGGTGACTGAAAATTAAACATCAGCTAACTTTCAAACATTGCTCCAAGCTTCTGACTGGCTCAAAGGTCAGGCAACGCCACTGTAAGCCAAGCATTATTGCACTGGCTGTTGTGTAACTTTTCAAGCCAGTTCTGCCTAACAAACTAATGGCCCACAGTTATTTTTGATTATTTGAAGCCTGCAAGAAAAGTGTAAAAGGATGACTCTAGCACAATTAGAAACACCAGCAGCCTTTGGCAGCCTGTGAACATTGCTACTGTAGGTATCACAGTTGGATATCAGCCAGTTTTAAACTTGACATAAAGTTATATCAGGTAATCCCGTTGAACCTGAGGCTGAGCTGAGCCTGTAGGTGAGTCCATGGAGATCCAAAAAAAGGACAAAAGGTGTCAGGGAATGATACAAAGCAAGCTAGCGCGGACTCTCTTTTAGGTGCTGGCAGAGTAGCAAGTTGTTTCAATAAATTGATAAAGCAACACGACAGGAGTTTATTCAGCTCAGGTAATCTTTGAGGCTATAGTTCTTTTAACACAAGACAACTTGTAACGGTCTCAAGAATTATGTTAGGGTTGCATAAACACCTTTTCTGACACAATCTCAACAAAAAACAGAAGATTAATAGTTTCATAAAGGTAAGGTATTTGTCAAAGGCCTGTGGCTTTGGGTGGCATTACATTGAACACAGGTTTTTATTTTTCTTCTCACTGAGTGTTTCAGCCTTGGCATTTTTATGACATGGCCCAGAGCTTTCACGTCTCTCCACACACCTCCTTGACAACACGGACATTAAACATCACGGCACACTTTCCAATCTGTAGCCACTCATAAAACTAGCCAAAATTCTGCCACACTAATTTCAAAATTCTTGTAACAAAGCTTTCATAATCTGTCCATTGTTAATATTTCATATTTAATAATAATGTAAAATGAAGTCTCAGCAAAGTTATCCACTTTTGGAGGTTTCCTTTACTTTGCAGATGAAGCAAAGATGGAGTGCTATAGAGAGTTTAAGGGGACACAAAATAGGTTGGTTTTACATTCAGCTGAACAGTTAAAAAATTCCTGTACTGCTTGCTCATTGTGGTGCTTCCCATTGAAAACATTTCCAGCTCTTACTGACATCTGGCCTTCAGAAACTTCATTCACTGGTACTGTGGTTAATCTATGAGGGAGAAGTTCCCCTGTGAAGAAGAAAAGTATAGGCACAATATTGCATCCAATTCTTTTCCTTTAAACTTTCCTAAATATGTTGTCTTGTTTTCTGTTCATGCTATATTATGTAATCTAAAGTGCAACCAAGTTTAAAATGACATTGACTGCTACAGTCAGTGTGATGTGAACATTTCCAGAATCAGGAGATAACATATGCTAACATAGAGATCATTTGAACGTTAGCTGACTGACTAACCATCTTAAATTAGCTCTCTATTCTATATTTTGCACACAGTAGTATTTGCCTTGGACAAACCTTTGGGCCCACTTTGTGTGTCTCCTCTACTAACAACAGCACTGTCATTCTTGCTGAAATGTCAGCGATGAAGGCGTATTCAGGAACAGTTCTGTGGGATGGTTCTCGAGATTCAGAGCAAAGTAGATGATGCCAAACAGTCTTCAGGAACCTCTGTTGTCCGTGTTTCATACACTGATTCAACCCTTTTTCACACAGGAATCAGCTGTCAGTTGTCACAGCAGCCTAAAAGACAGATGTCGTTTGTATGAATAATAGACAAATAGGCTTTCAAGTTTGATGTAAGATATTTATTAACTTTCAGACAGACTTGCACACCCATTCCACAGAAATGGAAGATACGTTTCTCAGCAAGATGAGAACCAAATACAAAAATGTAGTTATTTTTTAAAAATATTGATAGAAAAATCAAAAATCACTTGCTTAAAGAAGCAAGTGAAATACTCAACATCTAACCCAAACCCTGACCCTAAAATCTATTTTCCCTTAGGCTAAGAAATTACAACATTTCATCGGTTAAATACTTCATCTGAATGCTTGTCAGGGCAAGTGTAAGCTTATGATTCTCCCTTATACCTCTCTTACTCTTGAACACTGAGAGGGTTGTCAGATGATGCAACAAAACTCCTCCTAAAGGGTAAGCATTAGTGACAGAGGGATAGAGAGTAAGAGAGAGAAAAGAGAGCGAGAGGAAGAGAAAGAACTCGTCAATGAGGTTATTAAGAGAAAAGAGCAATTCAGTCTGACAGAGGGCAGCATGGCGCAGGTGCTGGCAAGAAAACAGCCGAGGCTGAGAAGTACTTCAAAGCATGATTGGTAACCGATTCCCTTGACTTCTCTCCTGCAAATAAAGTATAATTTAACCATTTTTGCAAGCCCCACTAAAAAAAAAAGAGAATAAGTCTGCACTGCAGACTCAGAGGAGCTAGTCTGAGAGGACGAACATTTTGTTGCAAACTAAACAAAGCTGCGCGTGATTTCTACCGTGACATTTTAAGAGAACCGAGTACCAGAACACAGCATAGTTTGACAAACATGACAGGAGCATCAGTGTGTAAAAGCAGCATCTTTTCTGTCTTTAAATGTTCATTGATAGTGGACTGTCTCTATTATTGCTGCTTTAGAGCCCTTTAGGCAGAATATAATTTGAATCAGCTGTCTGATTAGCATGACCTTGGGAACTGTCTTCATTCCACAGGGTAACTGACTGCAGCTGAAGACTGGTGTTAAGTTTCATCAACACTCCTCGGAGCAAGTCTAGAATATGTTAATTAACTCATTGATTGAGGTGGGCGGTTCATTATAAAAGCAGAAGTTGAGGTCTCTGGTGTGGGAAGACAGAAAAAAAAAACACTGCTGTGCATATCAATGGCTACATCAGTAGCTTCTGCTATCCATATTCCTTCACTTCAAGGACACATTTAGTATCTGTTTCTCATCGAGGCCATACATGCAAAATAGACCAACCAAGAGTGTTTTTCCTCCGATACTGCAAGTGGGGGAAGTACAACAGGGAGTTTTGCTTTTGAACTCATTTAAGAAACTGGGTTAAACTTTGAGCATCAGTGCCATTGCTTGCTTATGCAAACATAAGGACAACAGCCACTTTGGAAAGTCAGTCAGCCTTCATCGAGGAGTTTGAACATTTACCAATGCCATGATTGTCTCAGGACTGTCATGAACACACAGTATGAAGCATGCCATCTCTGATTTTGTGTCAACTGGATGCATTTTTTTCCCATCTCCACTGCCATTCTTTTTCTCTCCATCCTTGGGACTGGCACACTGTGTGGGAGATGGGCTCCTACATCAAGTAAGAGGTAATTGAAAAGCGCAGAAAACAAATCTTTTCAATCAGATTCTGAAGGCTTCGTCCACTCGCTGTGCAGGCAAATGTGCCGATTGCAAAACAAAGCACGTCACATTTTGCATCAGATAAGAGCGAGTCTTTGTGCGATTGTCACAAGGCCTCTCCGGCTTGTTTGTTCCCTTATATATATATAAAAAAAAAAGCAAGAGCAAATCAAATCCAGCCTTCAAAGATTCTTTTTTCAACTACACTCGCACTCAGTTCTTTTTTGTGGAGGGTGCCGTTCATTATCACATAATAAAGACTCAAAATGCACTCACTATGTGCACAGCCATAATGAAGGCTTCTCAGATGTCGCAAATTGCTCAAGGTCACCATAATACTTTCTACATACACAAACAAGCATACATTTTATTTTTAGCTGTGATTTTACCAGCTTACACTCGTGTAAGTTACCTGTATCTATTTATTTATTAGATATTGTACAGCTGAGACAGATTTGGTTGGTGACAATTTTGTAAAGTTCTTTTTTTTTTTTTGAAAATGAAATAATCTAAAGGGATAAAATGTCGAGTAGTTGCTTAATATGTCTGCCGTGACTTCTACTATATTGATCAATACCCAGTTGCCAGCACTGTCCGAATATGAGACGCTCAGAATTACAATTAGATTTTATCCAAGTGCATATGTGCATGTACTGTACATGAATGTGACTTGCACAAGTAAGTGCAGTAAACTGTATATATAGAGAGACAAGTCTGCAGACAAACAAACCCAAAATTAAAAGTGAGTTATTAAGGGTCTTTTTACCAGAGGGTAAGATGTGTGCTTTCTTTCTGGTGGTGTGTGTTCATGTGCATGTGGTGGAGGATTTTGTTTATGGGAGCTTGAGTGTGTGTGTGTGTGTGTGTGTGTGTGTGTGCGCGCTCTCTGTCTCTTCTGCCTGACAGAAAATATGAGTCAGTGCCAGATTTGAACAAAATAACATAAATGTCATCATGAAAACAAATAACTTAAAACCGCAGACATATTGTTGCATAATGTAAAGAGGCAAAACAAGCTGAATCCAGCTAATTTGCCATCATTTAATTTCCATTAGCAGAAAAACTCCACTTTCTCTGCAGCATAGAAAATATCTAGAATTTACTGTTATAGTGTTCAGCTATAAATGTTGTATTTTGCACCATTTAAAACATACAACTAATTTGTGTTTCAGCTACAAACAAAATATTTACACATTGGTACAGTATATGTCTTTTCACACTAACGAGCTTTAAGCTGGCGACATGGCAGTGCTTTGCTTTGATGCGCACAGTTAACAGGATGGTAAAAGGGAATGGGACGGTATTACATGGCAAAAATATACACAAGCTTTTGTGTTCACTTTGACCATCTGGGAAGAAGCTGTCTTGACAGCTAAGCTCAGCAGAGCTCTGCAGCGTAGCACTAGCTCCATCTGTTGGAGCAGCAAAGGAAAGCCTCATCGTCTCAGACCAGAGCTTACTGTGATGAATGATAGAGGAAAGGACGTATGGTCTATTGTGGTTTAGAGTAAGGGGCTGCCAAGAAACACTGCTGGGGCACAGGTTCTATAGCTACTGCTACCTATATGTTGCCATTATCCTTGTAATGCTTACTGATAACCACAGCCCCTGCTATTTTCACTAGATCTTGTCTTTGTCCCAGTCTCAGAAGATTAAGTCACTAACTTAAACTTGTAAAAAGTCAGTAGCCAACTATGTTAAATGATTAGTTAAATTATACTTATTTTAGTTATTATTATCAAATGTCATTGTTAATGTGTAAATTCTCACATGAATAGGGCAGTGACAACACTCATTTCCAGCCAGTGGTCCCATGGAGGTGAATGAAAGGCTTTAAATGGGCCTCATTTCATATTTCCTAAGCATCAATATATCATAATTCAGTAGCTTACCTGTCAGCTTCAGTGGAAGGAGGCAAGGAGAGTAAGTCCTTGCTGCCTGCATTTGATCTTCTCTTTATCAGAGCTTCTGAGGAGATGGTCAAGGTCAGGCTTTTTATTGCGTTACAGTTGCAGAGAAACCCTCTTGACTGCGCAGAGATGTAATAGTATAGGGCAAGTGTTCCCATGTGCTTTTTGTAGCAGATGATTTCATATTGAGGTTCCCATAACCCCAGTGCATGCTGGAGCTCATTTGAGCATGCACTGCGTGAAAGGCAAATTATCACATGATGCTGAATAATGTGTCATTCTTTGGGGATCAGAAGTCAAGCTGCTCACTGTCACTTACTGTATGTTGGCTGTGTGTATTCTGCATGCTGTAAATGAGATAGGAAAGTTGAGGTAAGAAAAAGTTTGATTGTTTAAATCTTGGTATTTAAATTGCAGATGTTTTGTATCATTTACTTGCAGTGTTTCTTTATCTGTATGTGATACTTAAAATGCTAATAATACTTCAGGTTATGACTAGCAGGTTGCACATTTGGCCTACAGTTTGTAAATGTCCATGGCTTCATTTCTGCTAAACACTATGTAGCTCTGATAGTTTACGAAATTGCCACCTGGCCACTGCTGCAACAAAAAATAAAAGCAGAAATTACCATGCTTAGACAACTTGCTAAAATCCAGTGATGCCTGTCTTGATCTTACTGTACATGACTTAGCTTCACCTCCCTGCTGCTGCTTTTGTTAAGCAGAAAACAACTGATAGCAGATGTACTGCATCTGTTGCCAGAGTGATTGTATAATTCCTTGGAGGAGGGCTGCTTTTGGACAGTTAGCTTTTTCAGGGAGTGCAGCTCACACAGAATACATTCTATATATGTAGGACTCTGAAACATGTTTTTGTTCCTATTCACTCAGCTCAAATTGTGGTTAAAAGACAGTAAGTATTCTTATTCAGCCTGTTGTGGTTTATGTATTTTGTCATTAATTGTTTTTATTGTACCTGCACAGGGACCACAAAATGAGCCAAAATAAACTAGAACTAAACTGGAACATTTGTAAAAATATGTATTAGTGTACGCTGTCTCTAGAAAACTACATTGAATACTGTAAGTAAAGATGATTGGAGGAGATGTCTTCAGATAATTAACTAAATGAAATCGCAGACTGAAATAAATGAGGAATGTATTGCCTTATAGAGCTGTAATACTGCATTACTGTGGTCTGGGTGATGCCTAGTTTCTGAGGATTACAGCCCAGTCTCATGGGATTACAAGCACACAATAGTTCATTTTTACATCCACACAATGTGCAAATGAACATCCCACCTCAAAATAGATAAATAACAGAATTAGCCCATAGGGAGGTGTGCATTTCTAATTAAACGTTCCAGGTGTAAAAACTAGGCTGCACATTGTTTACACAAATTACAAATGTTCACTCAATGGGAACCAGATAATGTTGTGTACCCAGCGCTGTCTTTTTTCCACTAATTATTATTCCAGAGTGAAGAGCCGCACTTCTTGCCATTTTTACAGGCAACACTGCATCCTGTAATTCACAGTGATAATGTATTCACAGATGTGTAAACACAGATTTATATTTTCTAGGGATACGTACAGCCAGTGTTTGAAGATTTGATGGCAGAATATGAAAGAGAAATGAGTGTTTGGCATGTGCTTTAATTGGAGGTATAGACAAAGAGAAGAAATGAAGAGCACTCAACATGGTTTTTAATTTTGGTGCATATTATGTTAAAAAGCTACTACATATGAATTTTTTGACATAGTGTGATTCCTTATGATGATAGTAAATGTGTGGCATGACTCCTCTTCCTGCCATGGCTAATTCATCATTAATTACAGGACTGTTTAGAAAGCAATTTAAAATAAGTATTTGTGAGTAAATGCAGCCAATGAACACATTTACATGTTGTCTGCAAATGAGCCAGCAAGTGTTAACAGTGCTTTTAGTGGTGGCTGAAGACATAACATCACAGCTACTTTAAGATTTCAGGGAGTATGTGCTGCTTTAGTTGGGTTAAACGTGTTGAGAAGAGGTCTTTATGCTTTGAATAACAATAAATTGGTTTTATTAACAGGTCATTAACAGGCTATTTGGTTGCATATAAAAGTGCACACTGTCATCCTTTATTGGGCCCGTACATAACAATAGGCTCTGGTTACATTATCTTCTGACTTGAGGCAGACTGCAGATATGCTGCTATACTGCAAGGCTTGTGGTTTTAGAGGATTGTGCACTGAAAACCACAAGACAGCTGGTGTTTCAAAATGTTTTTTTCTAATATCTCTGAACAGCTGAGAGTGGCAAGGGACTGTTTGTTCTCTTCAATGGCCACTAGATGACAGAGCCACTTTGTGGGCCATATGCAGCCTAATTAGTCCTCCTCTGCAGAAGGGACCGGGCTCCATTAAAGTGAAGATAAATGACTGAAAGAGGGACAAAGTCTCTAATGTGTAAGATGATGCCTGTTCTGTGGACAGGTGAATCTTAATCAGGCACAGAAAAAACATTGGTCATTGTGTATGGTTCATTGGTTTTCCATTGTTCTGTATGTTCAGTTCTTCAAAAGGAGTGAAACAATATACAGCCAGTAGATGGCATTACTGAATCACTCCTCACTGACAAAAGCCACAGAAACGTGTACAAATGTTTGTTTCATGTCATATTGACATCTCTGTTCAAGATGTCTCAGGTTCGATCTTGTAACTTGTAAAATGTTGTTTGTTTTATGGAAATAGAGTGTAAATCAGAAAGTCCTCAAACGCAAATGTAAAATTTAATGTAAAAAGCAACTGAGACATAAAGCAAAAAATAGCCTGCCTGAGCTGGTGTGTAAAATAAAAGCAGATGCTATTTTGCAACAAACTTCCTGATACATGTTATTATTACCATGATAGGTGCTGAATGACATGTACTATACTATGTGTTAATAGTGCTCTGACGAAGCTGACTGTTTTGGAGCAGTCAATTTAGACAAACGTTGCCTCAGAAATATCAAATACCCAATGCACCCTTCACCTTCATATTCGGTAACTGAATAAATCATTTTTATTTTTAGAAGTTGCTATATTTTTTCCAGAAAACAACCACTTCATTAAAGTTATGTCTACATCCTCTTCAAGTGCTGTATTGTTGCACAACATGGCACCCTTGAAAAGACTAAGTAAGTGACCACAGGATCACAGGACAGTATTTTAATAGGGCAAACTATTACAATTTACAATTTATGAAGGTATGTGCTTTAAGAGTTTAATCATGTCAAAATAAATCCTACATAGCACAAAAACAAACTATACTATATAACAGTGGTCGCATCCTCTTTTAACTTTAACCAAGGTCTTTTTTCTTTGGCCTAAATGTCACAGACAATTAAAAAAGACAACCAAGACAGGACAAGATCACGTCTGTTGTCAATTTAATTATTTTTGTTCGTCAATTTGAAGACAAATGTTCTCCGGTTTGGCTCATTCCAGACAAGAAAACAGAATGGCCTGACCGGGAGTTGGCACAGCGGGCCTGTGCCACAGTCCCCTCAGCATTTGGCGATGCTATCACACCCAGCCCCCCCCTTTTTTGATCAGAGGCAAACTTGCCGACGCCACTGTGTCGCATTCTGGGGATAGCTGCACATAGGGACGCTGTGATGTGCCACCTGGCCCCTGGCCCCGTTGGTCAGGAACTCTCCCTGACCTCTCCATTAAAACTCGTTTGCCATTGAGAGCCACATCAGGGAGAGTCTCTGAGGACCACTTGTGTGCATTCTCCCCGTGATGAGGACAGACCAGAGGGAGATTGCCGACACCTTTTGGGGAAGCTTCGCCGGCCTCTTCCACTCAATAGGCTCATGAAGCCGCCTGGCCCCAAGAACTACACAGTTGCAGATCAAAGATTGTCCATTTGGTCCGCAGCCAACAGACCACTCTGTGCCTCCTCGCCCCATTACTAATAACAATAAGCTCTAAAACAGCATGGTGTCTGATAGATGCAAAGCCAGAAAGATTTTCAAAGGAATAATTGTTAAACCTGATAAAGAATTACTGGATTTTACATTAAAGAATGCTGTTGCTTCTCATTTTGCACACAGACAGACTGGAGTTTCTGGCATGAGAGTGTAATGACTAAAACTTATCTGAATTTCAGATACAACATTTTGCTAGTGAAGAAAGACCAACAAAAGTTTATTATGTAATTAAATGATTTAGATGGGAATTTCAGTCATCCATATAATAAACAGTATTGTCATGCCCACACTGTGTTTTCATACAGTGAGTAAAATGATTCACATTACGCCATATCTACATGCTTCAGATGACACACTATTCTTGGGTGACCGTCCCTGAGAAGTTATAATAAATTCTCCTTTATCTCTGCACCCCCACTTCTTAGCGGATTCCCAGTATTGTGGACAGTTGTAAGAACAAAACAGGTGTTTGGTTTGTTTTCCACATTCGGTCACCTAACCTAGACCCCTTCTAGTCCCAGACACAGCATTTACACCCGCAATAACATGTGCTTTTAGACCTCACATGTAGTCTACACCATATTTGTCTGAGTAGTCCTCAGCAAAATGATAATATTTGTCCTGAGAGCTGAGAGTAGATGCTAGAAAGCCCCTGACACTTGGTCCTACTGGCTGGAAAGACACTGTCTCCACCTGTTGCAGGTCAGGGGCTAATGCTTTAAGGTCAAAGGTTGTTTCCACAAGGCTGGTTTGGAACTCTTGCTTTCTCTGGCTGTAACAGTTCCCACCCTGGGTGCTGAATGTTTGTATCAACAGTTAAGACCAATCTGTGAGATGCACTGAACAGGTTAGTAAATGGGAAGCTGTATACTTTCTTAAGAATAAGTATGCATGCAGCACACATTGTTGTCAAATTACAGTATTTTTTAAGGATTCTATTGCTGTATAATTGCAGAAATAAATGGCAATTAATGTTTCTTTAGAATAATAAATAATATCTGAAGCTTAGATGTATCCATTTTCAAATAATACATGACAAAATTGATTTTCCAAGATATTGTGTTGGAAAAGTTAAATGTCGTCACCGTTGACACCACCCAGTTTGCCATATAATCTCTTAAGCTTAGTTTCTGTGTCAATTGTGGGCAAGACAATGCAAGTTGGCAGCACAACAGATAAATGGACCACATTAGTGCAAAAACAACTGTTGTGTGGTTACCGGGCTCCCAAAGTACTGGGCTATGTTCAACAGAGCAATGTAATGAGCAGATAACTAGGCCATCATATAACACATCCCCAAATACCATTGACTTGTAAGGCTCGTTTTAATGGTACCAGGGATGTATGCCACTTTTAGCCACATTTAACTCCGGGATTGTGCCCCTCAGAGGATTCAGAGGTATGACCAGAGGCTAATTAGCTTGAAAAACAATAGCTCCCCGATCACCATTCCATTGTGCTCTCCTGCATTGTGCGGCGGATCCGATTACAAACTTGTGATAAACAAGGAGCTAAATTAGATGTGCAGTTGTTGCCATTGTCCCCGATTTCTGATACCCCTGCGTCCTTTGTATGCGGTATGTACGAGCCAAAGCGGACAAGCCTGAAAGAGTCACTAGTCCCTGATGGAGTATAAATGTATGGTAACTGACAGAGAGGGAGAGCTGATACAGTTGCTTTGCTCTCTGCGGTCACCTTCTTCTGGCAGGGCCTAAGGTAATTAAGACCATGAATGCAGTCCAAGTAGTGGGCTGCTTAAGACAGAATATTAATGTAGCTTTGATGGATGGAGTCAAAAGTGATTTCTTGCAGCAGAGCGTGGGTTGAGAGCCAGCTGGTCTTGGGTCAGAGAGCTGGATGGTGGGCAGATGCTTACAGGCCCTCTTAGCCTCTGCTGATGGAGCACAATTGATTAATGCCCCCCAATTAGGGAAACATTAAAAGCCACGTTTTCCAAAGCACAATTCAGTGTCACATAATGCATGTGGGGCATTTTGTGTATTCCCAGGCCAGTAGAGGACGGGGCAGCTCAGTTTGCATGGAATCCACACTTGGCAAATTTCCACCACATTAACTGCCTGGTATGTGGAGTGTTGATTCTTAATGGTTCAGCTTTTAGAAACAGCAATGTAGTGGGCATTCAGATATAAAGACATCCATGTCAACAACATGGATTAATGGTATTCTTCTTTTATGGCTATGGAAAATGTTTGTTTTAAAGCATATAACATACCTAAACTTCAAATCCTTGACCTCAACTGATCCTAAACAGACAGCTGTTAGTCGCTCGTGACTTTTATCCAGATTTCTGTCCAGCAGTTGTAAACTTTATTTTATTATTATTATTATTTTTTATTGTATTAGTATTTTTAGAGTTCCTAATTTCACCTACAGTATACCTCTCACCTGGAAAAATAACACCTTATGATGATTTTGGCAGCTCATAAAACTAAGGTAATAAAAACATTAGCATAGCATGTCTCTTCCTCTTTTCACTATTAAATGTGGAAATATTTATAAGACCGTAGGCCTGTCAGGCCTGGGCTTGAGTCAGCTCGACGTTTTATAGCTTCTAAAACATTTTAAAATAAAAACAGCCGTATTAATCATCTCTCGTTTACTTTGCATTCCTTTTGACTGTACTAGTGTAAATAATGTGCACAGTGCTGGTGAGCGGCTAGCTTTGTTTCAAGTACAGCTCAAAGGATCCCTTGCCATTAGCCTGGTGTATTTTTGCATTTTGCAGGATTGTGCTGAATATGACCTTTTACAATACAGTCTTTTTTTCTTTTTTTTGTGGACAAGGACTTAACAAGCACCCATTTTCTTGCGCCTGACTTTCTACCCGGCTTGCAGCCTACATTACTGATTCCCGTACGTGATCCACAGCCTCCCACTGGACATGCAAGGAGCCAGGGAATGTGTCCTTGTTACTCACCAAGCAAAGTCTGTTATGGTCTTGTAACAGGAAGCCCTGAGCTGAGACTTCTACTGGCCTGCCTGTCATAAATCCCTAGACTTTCTCAAGGGAAGAGACAGCGAGAGAAAAAGGGCAGAATCAAAACTTAAGGACAGTGTTAATATGCTGTATGTGTTAACAGTGGTATCCACATCTCCTGAGGTCACAGTGCAGTCACTTTTTGTGTGACCAGACACTGACCAGTGTTTTGTTATATATCATTTATTGCTTCTAACCAGTTTAGTATACAGTATAATTCACTTTTAAAACAATTCAAGTCAAAGTGACTTGCTGATTCAGTCAGCAAATGTGTGAAAGTACAAATTACAACTTTCGCAATTTTAATGTTTTCAAAACTTCCTCCACACTATGTAATGGAAAAGCTGTTATAAAATATTCTTATTGGAGATATTATTATAATATGACAGAGTGTAATTGATCATGTCCCTGAGGCTCTCTCCTGTCTAAGCTCCATATGTGTCTTAAGACGAGACAGGGTCAAGGCCGGGGACAACTGCAAGGCGCTTGTTAAGTGTTGGAGGCTCGTGCCACTGGGACCCCTGAGCCATTCCTGGCATCCTGCTTGAGCAGGCCCCCTGCAGCACGCCTGGGGGGTCGTGTCCCATGCTGTCCATCTCATCCATTGCCGCCATCATATTATGTCTAGGCCTCTCCACACTCCGAGCTCAAGAGGCTCTTGATTGTATAGAAACCAAAAATAAACAAACCAACAAAACAAAAGGGGAAAGGTGGACAAAGAGAGCAGGCTGCATGGGACAGACAGGCTTTTCCATCTGTTTGGAGCTGTCAGCCTTTGAGCTTTGGAATCATTCCACTCAATGCCACACACCCTGTGTACCGCTACAGTGCTGTCTGTCTCTCTGACTGAGCATGTAGTGTCTTTCCTGCGATGATACAAAACAACTAAGATAGTGGAGAATGCATTAGATCACCGCCACATCCTTTTATCATATCTGTTAGGATAATTGCAATACTGTGCACTAGTGACGCATAGTGGCTTTTTTAGCATGCCAGCAGTTAAAATAAAAACAAACACTAAATGTCTGACATGTAACATAATAGGGGGTTTCTGTATAATGTTTTCATGAGACGTTATGTATTAGGATGTTCCATTGTTTCAGAGTTTTGTTACTGTGCTTTTGTAATCCCTGTTTGTGCAGACATGGTGCAACACGACATATAAATCATCAGCCATGGAAGTTTAGAACAGGTTTCATATTATTCACACACACACACACACACACAAATAAATACTGTATCTCCTAGCAGATAGGATCTAGTAATAAATATGATTATTGATACGACAGGATTTAGTGTAAACACAGCTGAATGTGTCATCTTGGCTCGCACTTTTCATTGTAATATCCTTCCTTTATCTCTGTTAACAAAATAATTCTATCCCACAAGATGATTCTAAATGTTTTAATGTCATCAGGGGAATTGTTACTGCGACACTGCAGTGTTGTGGCTGTATCCATGGAAATGGAGCAAAATCTTATAGCAAGCTTAAGTGGTTGCAGCACAGGGTGCAAGATTTAGTCCAGAGAAAATGTGTTATTGGATGCAGTTTTATGCCTCTGATTATGCAAATTATTTCAACACAGAATTTTGTAATTCAAACACAGTTTTTGTCTGGGGTTAAAGTGTTTTTTAAATATACCGGGAGGTCAAAGGTGGTCAGGATTAAGAGTTCAGTCATAAGAGCCATCCTTTGTGGTTTAAGCACAAGCATTCACAGCTTACAATATTCCTCTTTAATCTCCTGATGATGGATGACTTGACATTCAATATTCCATTAAAAAATCTTTGTCGAGCATAACTCAGCTCTATGGGCCCACAGAGGATAAAGTATGTCTGCCAATCAAGCATTAGTAGTGGCATGATTCTAAAGTTTGTGAATGGAGTGGGGTGATGGTAAAATATATTTTACATTGTTTCTCTCTGTACACAACTGTGTAATTAACAATGTGTTTTTGGCAGCCTGTTTATTGGACACAAAGGTGTCATGGAAGATTTACTGCCTGTATAACAGAGCCATAAACTCCATGCTAGCTTTAGATAATGTCAGTTTTCAAAACACCCAACCATCTGCAGAACAATATAAAGCCCCAATAAAACCAATGACTTATTGTAAGGATTGATTACTATGTAGAGATAGATAGTTTCAGGTCAAACTCTTGCTTCAACTGGATGCCGTACAAAGTGTGGAATCTTTAATGAAGGGTTATCATGCTCCATGTTTGTTACCAATGCAGCACACCTGGTAAAGACTCCTCCTACTCTTTTTGCAGGCCTGCCATTATTGGGCACCTGCTGTTGTTCTTGTTTTGGAGTGACTCAAGTGCATTACATCAATAAAAAGGGCATGAGGAATTAATGAGAAAAGGAAAGGGGGGTACCCTGGCTGCTGGCACATTAACATCTGGCAGTAGATTTTTAGAATCACAGAAGCATGAGAGCATTTTGCATTGTGCTTCTGATGATTGTTATCAGTGCAGATAACAGATATGGACAGTGTTGTTTACAACGTATGTGAGCACAATAGATCCAGCTGTTGAGCGATGAGGATATGGGCCGTATAACGTTGCCCTTTGGTTGCCGTGACTTTCTTCATTGCTTAAACCTTTTTATTGGAGATGACCCATCTAACATCTAATCAACAAGCTTTTGAAATGAGAAAAATGCCAATAAAGCTGCTGAGGGCAGGCATCAACCAATGCATTTTTGTCTCATTGAGTTATGGAGCAGGTCTGAAGTTTCAAGCACTGATATAGGCTGTAAATTGCATCTATAAATTCCTCCTTCATCACACCAGGACTAACAAGCTAATAACACCCCCTCCGAACCTTCAGCCAGGGCAGGAGGGCAAACCAGGGGCACAGGGTCAGTTGTCAAATGTCCGCCACAGGTGTACAGTGAAAAAAAACTCAATTTAATCATCATGTTCTTGAATGTGTAGTTATAACCCGAAGAATTGTTTCACTTAAGCTGGCTGTGACCTGGTACACAGTCTGTGCACAGTGCCTGAACCTACACTGCATAAATATTGATGAGAAGTAATTTAGTCCAGAAAGCATCATTAAATGAAGAAAAAAAAAAAAACTTCCACTGGGGGACGATAATTTCACAAATCAATGTTTTTCAGAAATTATGTAGACTCAGGTGTCTTTTTTTTTTTTTTTTACAGTACTGCAGTCATTTTGCTTATTTAGATTTTTTTTAGAAGATAACAATATTTTATTCTAAAAACGAATGCATAAAACAAGTGAAACTGCACAAGGAACAAATGGAATTATTATAATTAATAATTATTACTGACATTTTACTCTTAATTTTATAAATATCAGGATTGAAGTTTGAATATGAGACTACATGACTTCAGGTGAAAGTGTTTTGCGTGGGCATGTAGTCACATATAAATCATTCAGTGAAATCAGCTGTGACTCTCATTTCCATTTAAACCACATTTCACTGTTTTATTGGCAGTAGACATGTTAAGACTTCCACTGATGCCATACAGGTGCCTTATGAGGAGGTCCAGGAAATAGGGTCCATGAAAGAAACCACTAATGCCTCGACTCGGCCATCACAACAGCATGAAACAATGCCTCCGCCACATCCCTTTCAGTCCACTCAACTGATGGGTAACTGGAGTCGCCTTGAGAGGAGCCCCGTGCAGCGTTATCAGGGGTGGGAAGGGGGTGTGAACAGCGGCAGAGATGCCTCCGAGGTCAAGCCTTTAATAATGATTACAAACTGGAGCTGGCTGCTGGAGCGACAGGCTGCAGCTGTGGGCCGGCCGGCCTTTGAAGTGCCCCCCGCCTGTTGCAGGGTCCCAGGCCCCCTCGCATGAGGAGACGCTGGAACTATGTGGCTGCCTGTGGGAAAGAATGTCATGCGACGCCAGGGTGACGGAGCGCAGGATGGCTGAAGGGTGGACGGCTCGGCTGGTCCTGCTGGCGGGCTTGTGGGTCGAACGTCGGGTACCACTGGGGATGGCACAGGGGGATGAAGGAGAGAGAACAAGGCTGTGTGCATGTGCTGCTGTGGCCAACGTCTGTGTTCTTTGGTTACACACACACACACACGGGGTGGGGTGGGGGGTTCCATAAAGTTACTGCCAAAAAAGCAGACAGACGTTGACTGTGACAGACACTGTGGCTGTAGTCTTATTTTTTTCATATATACTTTTCAGCACATAACATACAGTACTTCTCTAATGTAATTTATAGCATTTAACAGAAAGAGGAAACCTTTTAACCTCTGTTGTGAGATGCTTCTAACATGAAGTTGATAGGAAAGATTTATGGCTGATCTACTTAATTACTACCTGCCCAATGATGCTACGGGTGAATTATTATGCACACATAGTTTCTTCAAATCAGGGCATAATGTCAAGTTATTACTTAGCTTGCAAAATGAGCAGTGACAAGAACACTAGCATGATTTGTAGTGATGATGCTGATGGGGAAGTATGCAATTATTTAATTGTTCTTATTCTTCTGTAAAGGTGTCTTTAAGTGCAGGATTGCAGTAGTAGTAGTTCACGATGTACTTACTACCTTAATTAGATATTTTGGCATAACACGGACCAACATGCAGGAACTAGACACGAGTTTACGCTGAGTGTCAAAGTTCGTGCTTGTCCTTGGAAGCAGTAGTTTGACCAAAAAAAAAAAAAAAGATATCGTAGTTCAAGGTTCACTTATTAGCTTTTTCTGGAACTTTCATGAAAGCATATTATATTTAGAAAAGATCAGTGAATGTGATGTTGTAATGTGAATTTGTCTTTCATTATACCAAAGTACACTTTTTGGTGTTTTAATGTTTTCATAGAATTTGACTTTAAAGGAATGGGCATATTAACATGGGTTATAGAAAATTGACATTTTTTGTGTTTCTCAACAGACATATGATTTAAAATACAGCATTAGCACATTATACTCAAATATTTTCAAAAATACTAATGTAAAATACAATCCACTACAACATCAGGAAACTTCAGTGACTTCTTGTGAAATGTTGGCTGTGTATTAAAAAACCTATCAATCAATTGAAGAGATGGCAGGTTCCAATGTTGTGTTTTGGTGCTTTAGTAACAATTCACTGACTTGTTTGTGTCTTTCAATAAACATTACAATATAACATCACAGTATACATGTGTATGGTAATAGCAACCAACAAGCATTTGTATGAAATCAGGGTGAGTTGTGTAATCTCAGTGCACTCTTCAGAGGTACTTTATGAACATTCTGTCACATATAACAAACCAAGTAGCATATTTTAATGTGTTTCTAATCATAGTTTTTATCCGACCTCTTCAACAGTCACAGATTTGTGTAAATCTTTAATGAATAAGACATGACATCATACATACAAGATACATACAGATATAATAATATTTTTTTCTCTTTAAAAAAAATGAAGAGGAGCAGCACTGAGCGCAGCGCAGTCATGACATCATCCATTCCATAACAATGATCCATTGTGTTGTATAGGCTGCTGCTCTCTGGCAATGGCTGTCCATAAGTTTTATTTGGCATTTTATAGCTGTTAGATCACAGCAGCTCAGTGCCATGCTCAAAGGTGGCCACTTTCTGATAGTCCACTGAGAGGGCTGCGAGAGAGAGCCAGGAGATGGAGGGTGGGGGGGGGATTGGAGGGGGAATCCACTTCTGGCAAACATTGTTGAGAGAAAGTGAGAGTGTGAGAGGGAGGGGATGAGAGAAAATGAGTGAGAAGAAAAGAGACCACCACGACTAACGTAAGTCCTGGGTTTCAGCTCAGTCCCTCTGATGCAGAGCCGGCCTTTCATCTCCTTCACAAGGATTTCCTTCCTATTTCCCCCTCAACAGACGCGTAATTGCTAAATGACAGCGAAGCAAAATGGCTTAATACGCTGCAAACCCTGGCTTCTCTGTAAAGGAAGAAAAAGGACTTTAATATGAAAGCAGAGGTCTATTGCTTCCTCTCATGCTAGGCTTATTTGAAATAGAACTTGGGCTTTCAGAAGTCCAGGATGTTTTGAGGTCATTAAGGATTTCAAAATAATGTGTGTAATGTTAGCACAAGTGTGATATCACAGTTTTGTCCACGAATATCCACTTGTGACGGCTGGCAAAAAGGCTCCTGTACTACTTCAAATATTAGAGTATTAGGCGCCTGATGAGCTGAACTTCAATGATAACTGTGTTTCATTAAGGAAGGAATCAGTAACTATTAAATAAAGTCTAAATCAAACTGAAAATTGCATCTTAAATAAGCCTTTCATTTAATTCAGCATAATGGCCATGGCTCAGTTTTTGAGATCATAAATACTTTTACTTGTAGTTAAGTTCTGTCCAACTGAAATACGAGTGCAAACAGGGGACATTTTGACTGTCTCTGTTATTGTTGGAGAGAACAAAAATCTGTCTGAGATTTGCATGTAAAAGTGACCAATTGGGCCCATTGGAGAAAAGTTGTAAAGCCTCATCATCACTAGGAAAAATAGACAGAAATATATTCTCTGAACACTGAGGCTAAGCACACTGTTCAAATGTCAGAAAAGAAGTATGATGGACTGTCATTTGACTTGTTAATTTCTTTCTTTCAGTTCTCCTTCTTTCTCTCCCCCTTCCTTTCTTTTCCCCCCACTCTTTTTACAGGTCCACGCTCAAGCTGTCAGAGTTCTGTTCAATATATTTTTTTGAAATAATCAAAGACTCAGTACTGTATATTTTAAATATCCAACTGTGATCTATTGAAGCCCATTACTTCAACATAATTGAAAAGTAAACATACTTCAATGTAGATTAAAGAGCTAACTTAATGCTATTACAGCAATGACATGTCCCCCTGTTCAGATATTTTTAAGTACTGCTGCACCACCCCCAAACCCAACTTTTTACGACCTGCTTCATAAATGAAACCATTCTCCGCAAATGTGCCTATGTCCTCTCCTGTGACCAGTAATAGCCCTCGGTCTGATTGAGTGTGCCATAATGTAATTTGGATATTAGACTGGGTTAGCTTCATATGTATTGGCAGACCTCTGGTCTCTGTGCTCAATTCAACCACAGGACTTAAGGATAATGTTTCCCTCTACCACCATTAATATCAGTGGCTTTAAATACTGCCGAGACTCCGACCAACAAGTAATATTGGGCTACCTGGCACCTCTGTCTGTTGACATTAAATCCAGTTTCTTATTCAATCTTGCATGCCGTCATTTTAAACGTTTCCCTAGTAACTTTGACTGTTTGGTAACACACTGACTAGGACTGTCTTTGAGTCAGAGGGAGAGTGACTTTACAGCGTTGGTGTTTGACAGAACAGTCAGTTGAGGGCTGTTTGGGAGGTTAGGGATTCAAAACAATCCCTTATTGTCAGTTGCAGCAATGCTCTTTGCATTGTATCACAACTCTTTGATTTAATGCAAAATCTAGACCACTGAATCTGCTAGCCAGTAGTCAAACAAATAAAAATGTCAAAGCAGGATGAGCATGAGGAAAATCAATATCAATTCATTAATTGGCGTATTAATATTTACATTGATTGTGTTTCTCAGGTATAAATTGTAGGACACTTAACATCAGTTGATGACGGTTCAATTAAATTCCCATTTGATTTTCTTGTGCACAGAAGCTTAATTAATTCGTTACCAGCTGTCAAAAGTCAGCTTGTACTAATAGAAAAGAAATTGTTGTGCAAATTGATCTTGTCTAGTCAACAGCCTGAGTCATACATGTTCCCTGATTCTGTTCACAGATTTAACAATAATCATTTTGTGAACTGTGAACAGACAGATATTTATTTTTTTGTGGGCCTATAACATTTCTCACACAGTAAAGCAATTTAACCTCGCAAGTTTGTGGTTATGTATCTTTATAGTCTCACCGTTCAGCGTGCAAGGATATAAAAGAGGAGGCTCATTCTGAGTTTCCTGGTGTGATCGAACCCTGCAATCAGACAGTGTGTTCTCGGTTGCTGTATAAACAGTTCCACTTCAGCAGTGTGAGTCATTTGATTGTGTACTGTGTAATTCAGGGTTGGTGTAAATATATACCGTGTTCAAACCGACACTGACCAGCTTTCATGACAGAGCCGGATGCATTATCTAAGCATTGTAACTCCAAAATAAAATTACAAGGATGAAAACACACGGTGGAGGTTTTTACTCTTTACTCTGATTCCCACATTAAATCACATTCAAAAGCTGCCTTTTCATTTCTTCAACAGGTTACCTCTGCGTGCACCTGCAAGAAATGTTGTCATTTAAAGGTCATAGATAATAAATGCTTGCATGTGTCAGACATGCATGTATTGTTTGTAACCTGTGGATTGATTTATTGATTAGATGATGGATTGATTGATTTAATGAATTATTAATTAACACGTTTATCGAATTATGGACAAAAGACTTAATCATGTTTTTGTTCTGCTTTGTTTTAAAAGGGTGCACTAGTACAAACACAATGCAATGCCCCTTTGTGGTAATATAGGGTATGGCAATGTTAGTACTGTATGTGTATGTGATAAGACTAAATTCAACACAACACAGCAAAGTTCTGGCAACTTCAGATTTGTCATTTTAGTACCTTTAGTATATGTATTTTTCCCCTACTTTTGTCATGATTTTATGATACCGAGTTCAATGCTTGTTGTTCATCAGGCTCAAGTGTGGGTGAGTGACAAGCGCAATGTGTCTTGAACACACCAACTGACTGCAGGAGTTTCTCTCTGACTGTGTGGACGCCTGAACGACAGTCAAAAATGGAGAGACCGGGGCAGACCGCAAAAGAAAAACAGGGAGACAGAGAGCTTTCTAATGGCCCACCACCTCCTCAGAGAAGTCTCGAGGCTCTTTTGAGGGATAAATGGGAAATGAATCCAGCGATTGTTATGTTTCACCTGCTGCAAAGTCACCCCAAAAAAATACAAAGCTTTTCTCCAACTCCTGTAGCTCGCTGAACAACTTCACCCACTATTACATCATTCCAACTGGATGTGCGCCAGACAGCACTTGGCTGCCTGCCAACTGACTTTCCTTCTCTCTGTCTTTCTTTCTTTTTCTTTTTTTTAGCAACTGTACACAGATGCAAACATTTCTTACAGTTTTTCTTACAACCTTTATGCATTTCACTGCCTGATGGCCACCGCGTTTGCCGCCTGTTGCTGACAGTTTGTCAGTCCTCCTTGCAAAAGTTGACAGGTTATCTTTTATTTATGCCACTGCTCACCTCATGTATGCCACTTGAGAGATAGATGGACGTGTGTCACACCAGATTCTCTGCTGAATGGTGAATTGTATGTCTCTCTAAGTAAGCCCCGCAGGAGAATCCACGCTGAAAGATGCCCTCCTCCTTATCAGTCAATGGGCATAAGTCTATCAGCAGCTAAGGCCTGGAGGAAGGGCTCTGTTTTTTAACTGTTATGAATAGGTGCTTTTCTTGCTTCCTTTTCCTCGAACTGTTTGCCCCGGGGCAGATACTGTAGATGTCTTTGCTTGAACTTAACAGAACTCTTATGAGAGTAGGACGGGGGGAAACAAACCTGTGGCGCTTAGTGAGAGATCCTAAGTTTTGGGCTTCCCTAATCTTTTGTATATTCCAAACAAAAGTTTTATTGTTCGTTGAACTTGTAAATTCTTACTTAACTGAGAGCAAACAATTTTGTGTTGCCAAGGTTGACACTCACTATGACTTTGCATCATCTAGGCCTACTTAAGTTCTTTATGTTTTCTAAGCCCGTGACACAATAACTAACTAACTAACCGAAAAATATCATTACAAGTAAAAGTCCTGCATTCAAAATATTGCTAGAATTATTATAACTAGTACAGCAGTATTATCTGGAAAATGTACTTACCAAAAGTAAAAGTACCCAGTATGCATCAAAGTGGCCTCTGCCAGTGTTATATTATGATATACTATATTATTGGATTAATGTTACTGATGCATAAGTTTGTAAGCAGCATTTTAATGTTATAAGTAGTCACACTGGAGCTAATTTTAACTACTTTATATACTTTTGGGCAGTGCATTATATTTTATAAACTGATTTGTACAGAATGTAATCTGAATTTGCAAAGTAACAGGTGACAACAGCTGTCAGATGTAGTGGAGTTAAAAGTACTACATTTCCCTCTTAAATTTAGTGGAGTAGAAGTGTAAAGTAGCATAAAAAACCTTGAAATTGTACTTTTGTACAGTACTTGAGTAAATGTACAGTTAAACAGGTCTCTGAAAGAGGCACAGGAAACCCTGTGACTTGAGGTTTTCCATGGACTTATTTTCCAAAATATAAAGAAACATTTTTGCTCTTTAGAAACATATAACATTCGATTTTTGAGCTACCGGCAAAGGTTAAAGTGGGTCTTTAATTCTACGTGTTACACTTTATTTTATATCTGATGATTTTCACTTCATTCTTATTATAACAGCATGGCAGATTACGAACACATTACAATATAACAAGTGATGTCATGATTGAGCACTGAACTCATTCCTCAGTCTCCAACAACATTTGATATTACCACCATCCTATGATAAAGCTAGCTGATGATTAATGTGCCCGTTGACTGAGCCTAAGTCTTTACTGTACTCTGTTTGCACAGTGAGATGTCCGAGCATCAATCTGTCCACAATGGGTTTATCAAAGTTACTGTACTAAGCATTATCCTTTAATACTGTATACACTGCTGTCAGAAGGTTGTAGTTAATCTCAACTATGCACATTTGCACAAAGCAAATAATATTCATTGTTTGGACAGGACACAGCATACTGCACAGTTCATATTTGTGAGTCCTCTTAACTTGTCAAGTGAGGCCTTGGCTGATGCCTCCAGGTGAAAACGGGTTGAAATTAACTCCAGGCTCTTTTTTTGTTGTTGTTGTTATGATTCTCATGCATTGCTCCTTAGCAACAACTCCTAAATTCCTCTCCTCTTCCTCTTTTTGCCTATTTGTCAGTTTTCAGGGGATATAAAAATGAGTGACATGTATTGATAGGTAAGGATCTGATCCTGTGAATTCACAGAGGAAAATTGGCATCGCAGTGACAGGGGAAAATAACATTGAGCAGTGGAAAAAAATTTAAAAAAATAAATAAACCCCAGCATACCCCTCTTGTAAAATAAAGACAACCTCTAATTCACCTGGCGAGAAAGGAGCCGAGCGTGTCCAGTCCTGATGGTCATTGCCAAAGCAGTGATCTCACCTGTTTGATCGAGCACTTGGAAAACAGTTTATACTTCATGATAAATTGCCTTAAGGTGCTGCATCCAAAATCAAGACAACAGTTCCTTGTAACTCTCTGATAATCTTTATAGATATCTGATGAATTAATAGCAGTGAGTGACTACTGTTAAATGTAGACGTGCAATGAAGATGAATGAATGAATTTGTGCGTATTGTGAAGCAAAGCTCTACATGCTATCATAAGCAATGCATCTCTCTCTCTTGGACCAGAGAGGTTGATTTACAAACCACTGTTCACACCCAGCCACGGCCGTGCCTTATGTGTTGACAGCCATGCCAAAATGTCAAGTCTCACGCAGATGCACAAACGTTGTGCTTTGTCAACCAGTTGTGTAATTGCTATTTAATTTATAGACACAGAATGCCTCGCAGGCAAAACTCAAAAAACTTGCAGGCTGCAAGGAGTTCGCAGGGTGTAGAGACCAGGGATTTTATGCATGGGCCTTATGACATTTCACATACAGCACGTATCTCCCCAACTGAGGATGATTGATGCTTCTGTTCTTGTAGAAAAATAAATATCACATTACACCCAGATAGATGACTCCATCCCCATGAATCCTTACATGAATGTTGCCATTTCTTCATGGTTTATGGTGCTTAAAGAATTTGTCCCAGGTCCTCAGACACATGTCTCCTTGTGTAGAACTGTGGGGGGCACACCTGGAGGCAAAAACAGACAGGAGTACCACCAAACAGTTTCACTGCACTGCAACACACATTTTTTGCTGAGCTCTCAGTTTTTAGAATAGCATTGTACCATGAGAGGCTGTAATTCCCCAACGTCCATATTACTGTTTTTGCTGTTTTTCATTTGTGAGCAAAATAACCTCATGCATTTTAATGATTAAAGCCAATACAGCATGCAGTGTTCATTATAATTCTGATGAATCACAATAAAGTGATTTGAGATTTGAAAAAGTGTCTTTTCAAACAATATAACACAGCAGACAATTTGGCAAACTGGAAAGAGAAAATCTACACTGGAAGTTGATGTGCTCAGTTGAGCTATTGCATCTGTGAACGTCACTTTAGGGGCCTTGCAGAGATTCAAAATGAGCAGCGGAGGAGTGAAAGTTCCATTTGAAGGATACACCTGGGTCTTTAGGAAAGACTTGTCAACGATTCACGAGTAGAGCCATGAAATCTCCAGGGACGCTCTCTCTCTCTCTCCTGAATGGCTTTATTAGTGCCTCTGCAGTCATTCCGGCTTCTCTTAAATGGAGCAACACTTAGAAGTGCGATGAAGTAACGCGGGGCCCATTAGCTCACTTCGCAGCACGGCACCACGCCGCTGGTGCCGAGTGATATTGCCAGCAGCTGGGTTGACAACATCCAGCCCGCATGAGGTTAGGAGCTATAAGGTGACCAAGAAAAGCAACCAGCCGAACTCTTTTCTCTTTATGTGCTTTAACCAGAACAGTAAAATGAAACATCTGGCATTAAATACAGGAAGGATAAATTCATAAATAAACATTTATACCTGCTGTTTTTCTGTGAAGCTTCCTGCATGCCAGCCTTGATCAAATCTTATTCTACCCTGCCTATAAATAGTGCATTCTATTTGTGAGGAGATTTTATGACTGTAATTATGCTTTCCTTTGTATTTTGAGATCTTACTTCCTTGAACTTTTTACTCTACTTTGTGAATGTGTGTCATTCATTTTTTTCCCTCTTCAGATGCGTTAAAGTAATTGAATGTATCCTGCCATGCAAACTGTTCTTTTACTGCAGTGAGAGTGTGCTGTTCGAGGAGAACTAGTGAACAGCGAAATCTTGTTACAAGAGGTGTGTGTATGGTCATTAATGTATGCCTGTCACAGTGAGATGATCCAGAGGTGCTGAAAAACAGGCCACTAAGCCTCACGAGACCTTTCGCCGTCTTTTCACGCACATTCCTCAGCTTAACATGTCAAGAAGAGAAACACATTATGAGATGCTGCTGTCCCTGTCGGTATGAATTAAGCATGTGACAGGGGTGTGTGCAAGTATGTGTAAGTGTGCCCTGTTCATTTGAGGAATGTCCCCAGTCTACCCGGTCGAGTGGAACTTCATCGAAACCGGAGAGCAAGTATCACCTCAGTGGAGCAGTGATACTGAGAGGCCACAGTTAAGAGCAGATACCTACATCTCACATTCACTTCACTTTACCCTTTTAACGCGTCTGTCATCTGCCGGAGCAACTTAAGCGGAAAGAAAATTACACGCTGCGAGCTGAAAGTTGGCGCATCCCGTAAGGTTCATGTGCACTGCTGCGTGCGCTGTTCCCAAATTTGAAAAGCGTATCTTTAGCTTCAAGAGGTCAAATGAAACTGTTAAGCTTCCACGTGCCAAAGTCAAAAGGGGCAGCAATTAAAATTTATGGCTGCAACATGACAGGCTAATTTGAAGCTGCCACATTTCTTGAAAAAAGATCATTATTAGAAGAGATCTGCACTAGAAACTGATTATGGGTGACTATTTAACAGGAGAACCGTATTTACTCATTCATTATCGCATAGACTCATCATAGACTTTGCAGTGTGAATCTTTATCTTTTTTATCTTTTATACGGTCAAAATATTTTTGAAAAAGCAGCATTGGAAAAAAAACGTATTGCAGGAAATTAAGCTGCTTTAAGTTAATTTATTTATACAGCACATTGAAAAATAACAAATGTTGACCAAAGAGCTTTAACAGAGAAGTAAAATCTGCCATTGCTGACCTGTTTCATTGAAAGAAAGAAACAGAGATAGATGATAACATGAAAGAGGCAGAGAGTGAGAGAAGGAAAAAGGTAAATGATTAGTTGCTGGTATTTCACTTGGCTAGGCCTCCCTTGTGAAACGGGCTCTCTGTGCTTCAGTGACTGGGCCCTTGTCCCTTCAGGCTGATTTACAACCAGTTCTTTTCTCTGCTCTGTTTGTTTGCCAGTTCCTTAGCAACTGCGGGTTGTTTTCCTAATGTACTGTTACCTGTCCTGTTTGTCTCCTGACAAGCATTGTAAATTGTCTCATCTTATTTATTGCCCAATAGCATTTGTCGTGTTTGGGGACAGTACCGCTGGTGACATGTTCCTGGTGAAGAACGAGCTTTTGTCTGTCTGCAGTCAGACCATCACTTGCAGACAGTTGAAAACACCAGTCCTGAGTACTGTACACATATTACAAATGCACTTGTATTACAGCAGCGGTTTGGTTTTGGGTAATTGCAGTATTTCAGTTAACATATGCCTTCTAATTTGGTACCTTTATAAGAGCTTCAACACGAAAGTAACCGTCTCATATCCTTTTATTTCTTCCTATCAAAACACAGTAAAAAACACAGACTGACGAGCTGTGGCGCTCTCTGATTCAACCGCAGTGCATTATTGCTAAACCATTACATGCTTGCTCAATCCATCTTGGCATGACTAAAGGGTTGTCACTGTCCGTGTAAATACATCTTTGGAGTTTTTGCAAGAGTTAGGTGCGGTCATTCTAAGGTTGACTAATCTGCATTGTGGACCTGGGAAAGCAGTGGGGTGTGATCGGTGAATGTCCCTTTTGATCCTTTGTGCTGTTATTGTCATATGAATTAATCACAAATCTTAATCTATCATTCCAGTAATGTCCTGGTTAAGCAAGTTTCCACTCAGTGGGACAGTAATGTGCACAGCATTATGTCAACTGCATAAAAACCCTCCAAATGTGTCATAATATGTTAAAAGATCAAGTAATCCAAGAAAACAGGGACTTCTCATATTTTATTTCCACAAGATGCACAAATTAATAGGGCTTTGCATGTTCCACCTGCAAGTCGGCAGCACTTTTAAGAGGGGTAGTTAATTGTGAGTGCTCACTCCCGCCTCCATTCCATTACCACAGCATTAGCAGTCATTTGCACAGTTATCCATGTAAATAACTCCCATTTTTATTAACTTTTCTTGACACCGTTTTCTTTAAATTGCCTTTTTTTATGGTCCAGTTTTTCAAGATAATTGCATTTAAGTGAATTACTGCGCACACGGCTGGTTGTAAAGTGCTTGCAGGGACAATAAAGAACCTCCTGGGCTATACACACATTCATGTACTCTTGGAGACATCTTTTGCCAGGGTATGAAGTAATGTTATAAAATTCAAAACACATTTCACATATGGTGCTTTAAAGTGAAATTGCTCCTTTGGAGAAGAAATAAGAAAGGTTAAAACAACATAGAGTTTCATCTTGTAAATTCTCCTTAATTTTTGTTTTGTTCTTTTAAAGTATCCAGAATAAATATTAAATTGGGCCTGAACTGTCCCCTTCCACACGGCTGTGTGGCAACAGGTGCGGCCCACTGTCTCCTCTGATGGATATAATAGCTGCTCTCTGGCTGGGATTCTCAGAGGCAGTGTAATCCAGCCCTAATCTCCCTGTAATTCAGGGAGGATTGGGTTCTTCAGATGAGCAAGTGGAAACCTTTGCTGGTGTGTGAGAGCTGAATACGTCTATATTGGCCCTGCATGAAAAAAAACAGGCACGGGTTTGTTTTTTCATTCGTGTCTGTCTTTTTTAAATCTGTTTTAGTCTACATCCAAAATCCATATTGAGGGCTTTGGTTGTAACTGGTTAATAACTGCTGTTGTAGTGTTGCTACTGTTGTACTTTTTTTTCACTCAGTAACAAGCTTTTATATTCTTAGTTTACTAATCTTAGTAAATATGCATAAACTTTATATCACTTTTAGATGTAGAGTATCACACATTGTACATTGATACTAATGAAACATGTACTTTTCATAAGCAAAATAAAGTTTAAATTCTTTTAACATTTTCAAAAAAATCTGTGTAAAATGTGTTTTAACACCACATTAAGTTATTTACTGTGACTGAGCTATTTTACAAGATGTGTTCTTTATAGCATAATCTACAAAACATAAAACACTTTAGTATTCTAAATCAATTGTTAAAAAAAGATCTACTTTTTATATATTAACATAATTATTATTCATTAATACTGTAGCTCGATGGGAGGATTACTCTAATACTTGAAAGTTGTTTTTGTTTTTCTAGCTTTTTGTTTATTTGATTAAATTCCATCTACTCTTTTGGATAAGTGATTTAACATGAGAATATTATCTGGCATTAGTGTGGACTTTAAGATTTATGTCCTGTATGTAAATGCACCTTAATAAAATGTGTGCACAAGTTTTGACAATAGTTGGGGTTTCTACTGACAGTTTATCCACTGTAATATGACAAAGCACCCCCACCCAGGACAGTTGGTCAGTGATTAACATACAAAAGGCATAAGCTCTAGACGAGCTATATAGCAAACAAAACTCGAACTAGAAATTACCACATTTGTCTACAAAACCAATGTCTGTAGTGCTCCTGGGAAGTTTTCCTTCCACACAACACTGATCCACTTATTTCCACATGCAGTCCAAAAAAGTGAGCTTATGTCTAATTTCACAAGACCCACATTTTTCCGGATTCCCCTCTTTTCATGCAATGTTATTTGTTCACGTTGTAGTTATTTCTGATTTTCATTTCCCAGAGAGTATTGTTAATCACTCCTGCAATAAATGAATACTTTATCTGTCTTCCACAGCCGCATGGCATACAAAAAGTCTTTCCTCTGATTTCAGCTTATATATGGCTATTATCATTATCACTGTGTTCAGTGAAATCCAGCTGTGGATCACAGCTGGATCCCCTGCCATGGAATAAAATGCTTTATTGGATGAATGTGTTCACTCAGAACTGTCACAGTTGCTGTAACTGTGCTGTTCATTTTATTGATCTCTAGAGTGACTGTAACTAACCAATAAAACGTCATAGAAAAAAAAGCACTGTTGGATAAACGTTTGAGTCAGTCTGATTCTAAGTATTGATGCCGCAGTGCACTTGCACTACTTGCATGAGTTACAGCTGTTTTTAATGAAATGTTTAACAATATAAATTAGTTGTTTTTTATGTATTCCAAACCAGCCACTACTTATGTTTCTGCACATAAAACTTTATCACATGTAGTCCACAGTGTAGGAGTGTAGGCAAGGAATGGTTAAAAACAACTGGAACTTGAGGCTTATGCTTACTCTTATCCATTTCTTTAAGAGTTATTCAGGCCCTGATATGATTTATAGTTATAACATTTTCTGTAAGCTAGTTTTAAAAAGGCAAACGTTTTCCATTTTTTGCACTAACCTACTTTGCTGTCATTTTAAACCGGCTCTTCCTTCTTCTCGTCAACAGAGAAACGAATAAAAACTCAACTGTACGTTTGACTTCATGAGTGTGTGTCAATAAATAGTTACAAATGACTGTTGACTGAACAGGATGCTTTCTGCTGACATGTGTCACAGTGTCATGAGTTCAACTCACTCTGAGCACTAAGCTCACCCAGCAGGTTGCTGTCAACACACAAGTACCCAAACCTAACCTAACCTAACCTATCTAACGCAAACAAACACACACATACAGTAAATACACACACCTATGTATACACACACATACACACAGATCAGCCAGGATTACTGTCAGAGAGATTTTAGTACATCATGACTGACTGAGCAATCCACGTACATGTGCAAACAATTTCCTTTCACCTGGGGACAAAGGAGAGGGGAGGAGGAGAAAGAGAAAAAAATTGCAGAAGATGATGGGGAAGATACCAATTGTTTATTTATATGAAACATATTTTCCGAAGTGAAGAGAACAGAAGAAAAAAAAGCTTTTATTCCCTTCTGTATAGTAGAGATGATAGATTTATTGTCTCAATAAAAAAAAAAAAAGAATTTGTAACAAGGATCCTTGTCTTACAGCTATTGAGAAACTGAAGACCTTATGAGATGGAAATCTTCAATGATCAAGCGTGTTTTTTCCATTGTCTGCATGTGGGAGGTCTCCAAACTCACTTTGAGGTTTTAATCCAATTAAGAAAACAATAATTTATGTGTGCACTGTGCCAGAGGAGTCTGCAAGACCTTTGTTCCCAATAACTCAGGCCTAATGCTTCTTTTATAAATGAGTAGTGTAATAGCCTTGAAATCTTTACTGATTGAACTGCTGGAAAAAACACTTAAGAGACCCAACATAGTACTTTTATTTAATCTTCGAATCATCAGGCATTTCAGATTAACGTAGATAAAGACATACATTTAAATAAAACTCAAAGCCTGTGCGCAGGACTGTAAAAGCAAAACATAGCCAGAAACAAAAAGGACTTCATGCCATTCATATTTAGATCTGGACAGAAACTTACTGTGAAGACATTTTTGCTCAATGTACAGAGCGAGTTGAGTGTCGTGGATGACAGTTAATGGAAAACACACAAGTATCAGGTGTTCTTCACTGTGTCTCTTGGCTGCTGCTCTGTTTGGGTAACCCTGCACACTGACAACAACCTACAATGAAGTGTGCACACGCTCCACAAAGCCCTAATACCCTGTTTGAGTAATGCATGAGTATTTACATTATGCAGGAGTGATTGTGCATGTTTGTGTATGCATAAGCTCATGTGTATGTGTGTATGTGCATGTGCTGAATGCAACAGTCACTAAAGGTCTGTTGCATACAGATGAATGTGAATAGTTTCTGCACACATGTATACTGAAAGCATGCACGTTTAAGTGAATGTCCACAGGTTTGTGTGTCATCCAGGCTAATGTTGCACATGCACGATGCCCTGCCCCGGTATTAAAGGCTGAGTAAATCATTTATGTCTCACAGATTTTGTCAGTCAAGGCGGAACACTGTTTTCTTTGTGCATGGCCACTCAAGCTAACAAAAATTTACCAGATGTGTTTTGAGCCAGTGTTGATAAAGATAGCAACCAATAGTTTTCACCCAACGCTGTGCCTGAACAATAGTCCCCATTGTGTCTTGTCTCCTACTGACTCATCCTGAATACCAGCTAAAATGGTGCATCGCTATTACTTCATGTTTGAAATTTCAGGACACATATTACAACTGAAACATTATGTTACAACATCGTTTCCAAAGTAGAATTCTGACTTTTAGGCTGTAAGACAGCATGACTATTTGTATTTGTATGTGTTATGATGACATGCATGACTCAATGATTGCACAATGGAACATGTTTATATACATACAGCTATATTTCTAAGAACAACAGCCCCCTTTTTTAAAACTCTAAACTTAAGTGTTGCACAGAAGGGAAGGAGCCTCATGTCCACAAAATCTATATACATGTCTATGTTAGAAATGTTTAAAATTCTAAAAATAAAAAAAAGAATTCAAAATTATCTAATCACGGCAACAACAATAGCTCACAATGGTACATAATAGTTATTTGAAGGTTGTCTTAATGTTTTGAAGTCAGCGTTAGCGCATGCCCCTGATGTATTTAAGTGTCTCCACAGTCATAACAGAAATTTGCAACAGTGCTTCATCTTATAACATTACCACAGAGCGGCCACTCTGCTGACGAGGATGAGTGGATGTGAGCCCCAGAAACCGTAGTGCTGACAGCACCGGAGTGATCTAACAGCAGGGAGTGGAAAGAGAAGGGACTGAAATACCAGGGGTGAGTCGCTGAGGAGAGAGTCGGCCAGAAGGAACGTAGAGTGGAAATGTAAGAAAAGAAGAGTAGCTGTGAGGTTGAAAAACCCAGTAAGACAAAGGTCCAGTTGTGCTACTATCTCCAATGATATATCAGGATTACAGGTGTGATGTCTCTTTGCATCTCGGCTAATCTAATAGTTTAAAAAACTACTGCTAACTAGAGAAATATGCTCATTCTGATAATTATAAATATGATATTCTGATTAGCTTCTATCTGACAAAACAAAGGGAACATTTACTTGCTGTGATTGCATCCTTCAAAAGTAGAAAAAAACATTTTCTTTCAGACTCACTGAAATTCGACCCTGTTAAAGGTGAGGAAGGATTAAAGCCATGTTTAGATAACTACGTCTGACAAACTGACCTTTGACACAGGCACCCTGCCGCTCCAACTGCTGGATGACAAGTAAAATTAAGAAAACACGCTCCTCTACACCTTTCTGTTGTTTTTGATCTCATTCTCCTGTCCACCATGAAATCAGTTTGCCCCACAGCCAAGAGTCACAAATGCGTCTGGATGAATCTTTGTGTGTGTGTGTGTGTGTGTGTGTGCATATATCTGTGTATACGTTTGTGGGCCCGAGGGGTCATCGGTCTCTGCCATCCTCTTTCTTCCCTCTCCGACATCCCAGAATGCCACAGCACATGAGAGGACTGAGGATTAGAGAAAGTGTCCTCTCAGATGACTCGTCCATCTGTCCCCAGGATCGAGTTATAAGGAGTTGTGATATTGGGCCGATTCATTTCAATCAACAGCAGATCCAATTCAAATAAGCCCCTCAACGGCAAGGAAAATCCCCCCTGAGGCTCTGTTACCGTGTTCCTTTGGTGGAAGAAAAAAAAGCACAGTGATTTTTTTTTCTGTCTCTTGTTCTTTCATTTGATGATCAACAAGCTGGACTGTTCCTTTTGCTTCATCATTCCCAAACCTAATAGTAGGACCATTTTCATCATTTCTTCATTTCTTCTTCCCTTTTTTTCGCCTCCAGTTTGGTCGCTAATCAGGAAGCACCAAATCCCTATTTATCATGGAAATTGAATCATTTCCTCCCACACCACAGGAAAGAAAAACATCATCATTGCCTAATGCATTTTGTGACTGCATTTATAGTGATTGCCATTATGCATTTTAACAGATGCGAGGGGTTAATGATAATGCTTTGATCTTCTTTAAACGAGTTGGCTTGAGATGTGACCTTTGAACATTTCCTTTATAATTGTCCACAGGGAAATGTTCCAAAATATCTCTATATAACTGATTATTGTCTCCCAAACATATTTACACTGTTAGAATGTATTATTTATCATACACATTTAAAATAATCTTACATCACTGATCCCATTTCCACTTCATCAGTAATAATTACTTTTGCTCATTTATTTTTTCTCCACTAACTATGATTTTAAATTATCTTAACTTGTGGTTCCTCAAGCCTTAGAAATGCAAATGTAGCTCAAATTGTTCTGTCATTTGTGTATACATGAATTATAGGTTTAGGCTAATCTCAATTAGGAATATTAACTTTTTTTAATAAAAGAAGAAAAAAATGAAACGCATTCAATTATGACCCAATGTTACCATCAAAGTGTGACTGTTATCAGTTACTGTTCCTGCACCTGTCAAGCCTTTTGTTCTCGTACAGCACATGATGCCGTTTACAATGATAACTGTGAGAGATTTACCTCTCGAAATCCTTTTAACAATGGGTACTTGATTTCAGATGGAGGCAGACAAAAGCAGCTTCTTACTTTGTTGATTTTGCTATCAAAGTGTTGCTAGCAGATTTTATCAGCTGTAGCTATAGCTTGCTAATTAAGCTACCATCACCACCATGACTCGACTGAATATACTACATTATAAAACGAGAACCATCTAAAAAGGATCTTAAGTATGCACTTGTTGCTACATGGCAAAAAATCAGCATCCTCACCAGTTGATGATCCATGTAGAAGATATGGAAATAAAGAAAAGCCTTGTTCTTGTATTGCAGTGTAGAGCTTTTTAGTCCTGGTATTATGATCAGTCTGATTTTTCTTATAAAAGACTAGAGAAATAGTAGTATGATGCTGTCCATCAAATAGTTGAACTATGGTGACAAAAAACAGTCATGAAGTCATTATGTAACACTGTTACATGTCCTCCCCACATCAGACAAATGGTTTACAGGTTGAAAATATGTGACCTTAGCCACATGCCAATTAAGTGAAAATTTGATATCAATTATAAAAGTAATTTTAATAATGATTAACTATCTGGAGTAACGCATTGCAAATCAAGAATAACCTGGATCATGTAGAATAAACAGATGAGCCAAAATTTACTTGGGGCATCTTTAGAAATCATCAGCTCCTCTGGGGGCCTAGTGCAGACTCTAAACTACCAGTATATGACCATGTCTATGGACCTGTGACATACAGTTTACATGGCCAGGATGGTTCCTTTCCTTCTGCCCAGTGCACACTGGGGAAGGCCCCAGTCTTCAATGATGGATTAGGTGGTGGTGACAGAGAAAAGGAATGGACAAAAAGGTTTAATCAAGCAGAAAAACAAACTGAATGAAAGTTGAATGAACAGTGGATCAGATCACAAATCTGTGCTACACTTCTGAGTCCATTTGTAAACCAAACATTTATGAACTGAGCTGCAACAGTAAACAGGGTTAATGCAGAGAGAGTCAATCAAAATTAGCAACAAAAATAATAATAATGATGGCAGTATTGTCTCAAGGTGTGTTATGCATTGTCAAAGAATGTATTTATTTCACTTGCCTTACCTTTTGGCACCTGCTGACACTGTGATAAAGTGTGCCTGTCTTTTTGTCAGTTAACACACACACACACACACACACACACACACTTACATTCTAGAACATAAAACACCAACGTATCGCTCTTCCATCTGCCATGCCCTTGTGTTTCATCACCTTTAAGTGCTTATAAAATTATCTATATTCACCGATGGCTCTGAGCCTTTTCCTTTTGCTTCACTAGCCCGAAATGTTGTTTGTGCAGTCAGTCCTCGGGGCAAAGAGAGCTCACCTTGTCAGGGCCGAGGACAGAGATACCACCTCCTCGTCCTAGCTGCACTCCCCTCCTCATTTTCCTCCTTTTTTTCCCTTTTTCTCGCGAAAATTGTGTTTGTGTGTTTGTGTATTAGTGTGTGTGCGTGCGTGTGTGTGTGTGTGTGTGTGTGTGTGTGTGTGGGAGTGACTAAGTGTGTATGTGTTTCAGCCTGTGCATACACCCTGAGCGCATGGCATGGTGCCAGATGCAGGCAGATAACATCTTGAAGGAAACATTACAGTATTGCATACTCAATTCAAATTACTCAAATGTTTATAGCAACCAGCGCCACAACAGGTGGAGAGGGATGAACCTTTGGCAGGCTGGCAGGTCTTGCTCTTCATGGAGCTAGGGTTTCTGATGCCTTATGACAGCAAGTCAAGAGGAACTGACTCACTTGAGTATGTCCCATATAAAGAAGGTTTTGTCTGCAGCAGAGAAAGGACTGAAAGTGCAGCAGAAACGTGCTGAAATGCACTACTGCATTACTGAAGTGTAATTTGCAAACAACAGGCACTAGGATTTGATCTGCTGTATCTTTTGTGACAACAGGCTTGTATTTATGTCTGAAACTACACCTTGTAAAACAAATTGTACGTTAACATTATTATTTTAACATTATCATTGTTGTTGTTTTTTTCTCACTTGCCTCTTGTCAGACATACACTGTATAACCTTTTGAATTACTCTTATTATGGCACTTATTAAAACATCCAAGTGTGAGTAATTTTACTGAAGTTGCCCACAAAAACTAATCATGTCAACCTCTGTCTATGATTTGTAATTCACACTTGTTATTTATGACAATCATGAGTAATATGGGGTATATTTTCTTTTGAATAACCCACAGATGAGTCACGCATGCATCTGCCTCACGTGTAACAGCTTGTATGTGCCTTGGCCATAAGCACAGCTGTTTCAGCACACCCTAAAGTGGCCCTCATTTTATGACAGCAGTGCAATTATCTGGATTTAAAAACAAATAATTAAGATATAGATGTTATGATACAATTAAAAAAACACAGTTTATTTCATTCATAAAACCAGTCTGCCGGCTCCAGCTCCTCAGTCTGTTAACTCCACCCCTCGAGCTGACGGCTGACCCCTGGCTGCTCCCTGACATCAGCCGAGGCAGAAAAGCACAGAGCCCCTTCACAGGATCACTGACATGCGCTGCTGTCAGAGCAGTTGACAGAGGAGAGGCTAAACATGTTGAGAAAATAGAAGCTCCTCACAGCTTGCCAATCACCAATACCCATCCTGTGTTTTTTTTCTCCTTTTTTTTCCAAGTGGAAATATTTGAAGAGAGGACAGATCGCTCACCTGAGCTCATTACCTGCCTGCTGGCCCAACACAACACAATTTAAGTGACATTAAGTCCTTCTATACACACACATACACAGACACACAGTTTTCTCTGCAGGAAGAGGGTGTAAGTGTCCACCCGTAAAGAAAAGGAAAGACGATTCTGTCAGCACAGGAATGAGTCCTGGCAAGGATTTGTGTCAAAAAGAAGTCTTACTTAAAGAAATTTTGACAAGGAGGAAGTTTTCTTTGCTCTCTCGGAGGAGAGAAAACATCAGTTGATAAAAACATGTCTGTGTGTGAATACAGTACCAAGAAGGTCTCTGGGAGAAGGCAAGAAACACTATTCATGCACACAAAAATACAGATGAGAGCACACACACACACACACACACGTTTCCTTAGTTCACTTCATTTTATTTCAGTTGGGCACAGACCTATGAAATGAGCTTTCAACAAATACGTAATTGCTCAGTCATTCTGCCACTCAGTTGATCCCACATTACACAGCCGGCACTATTGCTCTTTTTCCCCGACTCCCTGTGACATTTCCTTGGCTTTTAGAGCGGCTTCCTTTATAAACTCAAGTCTCGGTGTAAAATGTGGATTACAAGCCTATTGAGCTCCGTTTTTCATGTAGCCTAAATTAAGTGCATTAGGAGCTGCTCTTTACCATTAGGGAAAACCCTGAATGAAAGCCTAGAGGAGAGACGGAGGGCAGTGTAAAAAAAAGAGAGAGAGACATGGGATTAGAAAGAGAAGTTAAGAAATTATATTTGTGAGGAAGAATCCTCTGTGAAATGTACAGAACTGGTAGAGTCTGAAATATTCTAATCAAGTTAAAGTGCTGTTTTGTTTAGAAAATAAGACTTGGCCACGTCAAATATTAAACAGAGTTAATGTTTTTACTTAATATTAAGTAGGGTTGTTGCAACATGCAAATTTCTGCCTCGTCATGGAAGTTTGGGAGACAAAACTTTTCGAGATATACAGTATCTTGTCAGCAATGGATTTGCTGCCAGCTGTAAACATTCTCCTCCGTAAGTCGTTCTTTCTGTCTGAAAGGTTTGATTTGTTACTGTAAAGCAAAGCAAAGGAAGAGCACCATAAAATTCCCTGTCTAAAATGGCAAATGAGAGTACATCTCTCAAAGGCCAGACCAGGTCACGGCAGAAGAAAAAAGAACAGAACAGCAGGCTTTGCTGGATTTTGTATGGATGACTCCCATGTACTCAGCTGTGCCGGAGAATGAGTTATGATCACAGTGAGAAACACTGACAGTACCCACCACCCACTTGGCCCTTGTCTCACTTTGGTTTTTTCCATCCAGTTGTTGCTGTTTGTTTGCACTTTGTCATAAATAAAATATTTTCTGGAAGCGCAGGTATAGTGTACCACAAGAGAGTTTTACAGCTGAAACTTGTGATTTGGGTCCCTGACTTTCAGGTTATCTTCTTAGTTTGCACTATTAATCATCTAACATGAAACATTCAGAAAACTTGGGACTTGTTTTTGTACTTGGCCATCTTTCCATATAATATAAATATATTTATTGCTGATATCTGGAGAGCAACAACAGAGCAAATACAATGAGTGGTTGGATGGTGACTCAAGTTTCAGACAAATTCCCAGGACATTTGTTCAAATCACTTATTTGGAGGTGAAACGGAAAGTAAATGCCCCAGATTGTTGTTTTGCTACAGGCCTATCTGCCACCCACACCACCACTTTTCACCTCCTTAACATGCAGGGCACAGTACTTCCTGCATTGTAGTCCACTGACACTGGACATAAATCAAGAGGTTTGAGGAATCAAGAGGAATAGTTCAACGCAACCCCTAGAGATACTGGACTGGCTTGAAAGCTCTGAATCATTAGTATGTGGACCATTGAGCTTAGATTCTCTTTATAAAAAAAGAAAAAAAATGTTGACATGCAACAGAAAATTGTGAGCAAAAATGTAAAGTTTACATGATTTGCTATGGAGCAAAAATTTGCAAGCACACTGGTATCCTTTTAAGTCATTACTGACTGATCTTCGTGGAGGTCTGTGGGGTTTGGGGGATTTCGGCAGTGATTTGGACATGGCAGCACACGGTAGCTCCTGGGTAAAACTCAACTGACAGGTCTATTACCGCCCATCTCCTCAGCAGGCGGATATACACCCCTGAGCCAGTGATCATGACTTCCATAACAAGTCCCTCAATGTCCCTGCAGCAAAAATGCGCATGCAGACACACACACACACACACACACACATGCTCACCGGCTGATTTATGAGCTTGAGGGCCTGGAGGTGGGAGGCAGTGTCGTCGTCTCCCAGACATGCTGACCAGAGCATGAGCTATCGAAAGAAGACAGGGAGGCGGGCAGCACTGTAATTAACGCACTAAATACATTAGGCTGAAAGATCCCACAGTACATCAACAGGGGATGCACTGAGAAATGATTAAGGCACTTAGTCCTAAAGCATCTGTGTCAAGGATGATTGTGTAAATGACGGAAGTGATTCAAAGTTTGATCTGATTCATAAGGTCCTGGCAACACATGAATACGTCTTTGGGTTGTTTCCCTCTTGTGCATTTAAATTTTAAATGCTTCTTTTGAAAAAAGGGGAAAAAATCCATCATTATCTAAACTGATGGACTGACATGTTGTTCTCAATAAATCATTTATAGAAGGCAGTATTTGGGATTTTTTTTTTTGTTTTTTGTTTTTTTTAATTGTTGGTTGTCTTAGTTCTACTCTCAGATATTGATTTTGAAAAGTAAGTAAAGATGACGAACTTGAAAAGGCTCATCGACTTCCATACAACTGGAATATATATTCATGTTCATTTACTTATATCTGTGGTAGTGGCCTCTAGTGGGCAATAGATGGTGCTTGTTGTTTACATGTAGGTTTGCTTGAGAAGTCTAGGTACATTTCTCTGATGGCAAACCAGTTGTTCCTCTTTTTAGTGTCAGATTGTATCTTAAGGGCCTTTTTTTTAATTTGTGCTAACTCAATCAAAGTCAAAGGTGTGGAAATGATAAAGCAGTCTCTCTTCATATGCAAAGAACATAGTCTGAGCATAGTGTCACAGCAGATTGCTCTTCACTGAATGAATGATTCACACAATGATTCGTTCTACAAGTGGCACAACTGTCAAGGACATCCCTAAACATGTGAATCAGAATCAGGTCAATACATTGAGATCCGAAATGAATTACATAAAGAACATGTTTCTGTCAATGATCTATAAAGATAGGAGGGATACCATTATTGAAGTCTAAGGTCGTGTTCAGACAGACAACAGCACTTCGTGAAAAAACGTTGCCCTCTTATTCATTTGAATTGGACCACTCAGTTAGCTCAGTGGAGGTGCCAACGCAGAAGGATCCAGCAAAAGAAGTTGAACCTGGTCCACCTTTTGCTGTGCAGTAAGTGGCCAGTCAAGTTAGTGGAAACACACATTCCTGAACACTGTTTTTCGCCTGTTAATCTTGCGATCGCTGTGACGAAAGATACAATGATTCCCGCCGTGTCATCTTTCCAGAGTTGTAAAATTCTGTCACATAGTATTATAAGTATTTCATCATCTCACCGGTACCTGAAACAACTTACATCAGGTTGGCCACATTTAATATCTATATTCTACTGTAACAAGAAACTACATCAGACTCAAATCAAGTGATGTGTAGGATACCAGATACAGATTGCACTTCATCACTACTGGTTGAAAACAGTTTGTCTTGAAAGTTTCGATAAGCCTTCATAAACCGAATGCCATAAACACTGTAGTTACAAGGTTTTCACATGACAACACTGGTATGCAATTTACTCCACAGTTTCAAAGCAATGTTACATTTATGGTGAATTATTATCCACTTCGCATTCATTGGCAGTGTGTCCACTCAGCACACATGCAGTATACTTTGTTGATAAATGTCGACAAAGTATATGTCATACCAACAGCTACAGTCGGCCACATGTCTTACACATGCTCCTCAGAGAGGAGGGGATCCTCATGCCACTGCCGATGATGACATGCTTCTCTTCCACTACTATGGAAGACAATGGGGAGCATTGTGCATGTTGTAGAAAGCATCCACCTTTGTTGACTTAGGTAAGCCTTGCTGTTGCTCCTGCACTCAACATTTAGAGATAACTTCCTCTGTCATGACACAAATGAGGGTGAAACACCGTGAGCTACGCCCACTCCCCCTCTCACATCAGCCCCTGCTAACTACCTGAGCATATGCTAAGCTGACAGGTGAAGGCGTGCGATGGATGTCTTAGTGGCACCACTCCACTCCTGTGACCTAGAGCTGAACTTGGACCTGTGAGAAAATAACAGGTTCTCCAATTAGGCCGCCAGTGTCTCACCTCGCCACACAACAATTAGCCTGGAGGAGCTCACCAGCCTGTGGAGACTTGCAAAGTGCGGTTCCTTGCAGACCTGCCTCCCCTGCCTGCCTGCCAGGGTCTCTGTTTTCACAAGAATATTTAATAGGAAAATGTTTTCACTCAGTCCCTGCAATTTTAAAGGCTTTTGTTATTGTAATATAACCAGGTTGCGAGGCTGAGTCACAGCTTATTCTACATAGGCCTGGCAAGTGGCACAGCCAATTCTGAAGATTAATATATTCCAACTAAATAACTACTGTATATGCCAACAGCTGTTAGCATACATTCTCATAGTCATAATACAAGTTGTGTTCCTCATGCCTTTAACCAGGCAGTTGGAAGTAGTTGTTCAGTATAGATTAGAGACAATTAAAGGGTAATGAGCAATATGAAGATACTGAAAGCATAGCACTGTTTGTAGGAATCCATGCACACACTTTTCATTGCTTATTTTACACATTATACATACATGTTTCAGTGACAGAACTCATTAACGTTAGTAGTAAGACTGATTAACATACTAGCAAATGCTCCCAATACCAAACAATACTGACCTCAAATGCTTTTATTAGTGTCATTTAAAAACCTGTATCTTTTAAAATGTTTTCTATATTTCTATATTTTTGACAGTTGTTGTTCTTCTCCCTTACATTCTGTTGAACACTTCATTTGTAGAATTATGATCATTGCGCATTGTTCCTGACAAGCACACTAAATCTAAACTAAATCGCATTCATATATGTTCATATTCACATTTGTTGTGATCACACTCGCTAATTATGCTGACATTATAATTATGCTGCTAATTGAGCTGAAACGGGAAAAAAAAAAAAAAAAGAAAGTTTCGGTTACTCGACATACTGCAGAAAAAGAATAATGATGTACAAAACAGTTAGAATCAGACAGTTTAGACAACCTTGACTTTTTTTTTCTGTAAGAAATCGTGTTCAGTTTATTCCCTGAGACTGAAAAAGTAAACTGTTTAATCATACTTCCAAGGAGTGGGGGGGGGGGGGGGGGCTTCTGCTGTTGAATGCACACACACACATGCAGGGAGCATACTTAGAATGTTTACACAAGGCGTTAAAGCACAGTACACATAACTCAATGCTAACCTGCGCTGTTTGCCTTAGAAACCATCCATGTCCGGTATCAGGCACTAAAAATACACTTAAGACTGCTCCTCTCTCGCTCCGGGTCACAGAGGAGCCCTTAGGTGCACTACAGGCCATCTTATTTGCTGTACAGATAACGATGATAAATGTCACAACTCGGAGTGCTTATATTCTTTTTTTTTTTCTCTTGAATGAGATTTATGGCAAACTTTGACTACAGCTAATACATCTTCAAAAGCTTCCTCAGTAATGGATCTGCCTGAACTTCAACCTGCCAGGGCTACTGTAATTGTTTAATTTACACACACTTCTGTACTAAAGACAATCATTTGGAGAGTCATATATTAGGATCCTGTAGGCAACTTTAAATTGTTGTTGAATTGTAGACACACCAAAACAAACGAGCAAAGACAGTTTGTTGAATTTCCTCTTATAAAGTAGACCATGCATGCAAAACCAGGATCAGTGGGATGCATTTGACATATGAAGTTTAAGGTTTAATCCAGGGATTAGAACATACCGTAAAAACAGGATTGTGTCGACCAAAACTCAAAGCAGTTGCACCAAATAATACCAAGTGGAATTTAAATGATTGTTATTTTATTAGGTGTATTTAAATACATAAACACACACTTGTATATAGTAAAAATAATTGTACACAAATCTAAAAAAAACTGCAAACAAGCTTACCAAACAAGCATTATTTACATCAGAAAAATACTGCACTTTTCATATGAAACAATAACAAATAAAAATAAATCTGTAGAATTCAAAAAGTGAAACTCTTTAATTACAAATCTTTGCGAGAGAAGAAGGTAGAGTTCGAAGTGTATAGAGAAGTCAGTGACAGGCAGCTGAAGATGTTAATGCAAGTCTAACATACTGATTGGGGTACTCATGCTGAGTCTGCAGGCTGAAAACAGCTTTGAGATTTTAAATGTTCAGCATTTGCCGTGCATCTCTGGCACAGGCTATGATTTATTCCTTTTGAGAATCTCTGACAGATTAAGAGTCTTAGTGGCCTCGTGGCAGAAAGCAGTCACCCTGACTCCCATGGAAGAAGAAAAAAGATCAGGGACGGCAGTAACATTATACATACAAACTATTTTAATCCAATTTAAAACAGCAGTTAAAAATACTGTTTTACATTTATATCCGAAAGACCATATATTTTATACTTTATACACATTTCTACAGTATGATACAGTGTATGGCTTGACAGAAATATTGATTTTCAGATTGAAAAAATAAAAATGCAAGCTTTACTGAGTAAATAATGAAAACATTTGCACTCTTAAAGCTGTACGGAAAAACTCCAATCTAAACACAGAAGTCCTTTTGTTCTAAACTTTACAACTCTGTCTCCAAACAAGGGCACTTGTAATCAAAAATGACTGTAAAAAATATACTTGCATTTGATAGTTATTTTATCAACACTTTAAGAGCTTTCCTCTGAGACCGACAAGGCACTGTAGCCATTTCATATAACAGTTTTATTTGGCAGTGAAGTGATTTATAATACATAGATAAATAGAGACACTACAGTAAGGCAAACCTTGATATTTTGGCATATGCACTATGTGAGGCAGCTTTGAGGATCAGTGGTGTGTGTGATCTTTCATGGTTTTGATGCACAATAAGGTGATGCATGATACACGTCTTGCTTTGACTGGCCTGCTTGGATTTGACAGATTTACACTCCTTATACCAAGGACCTGCTCGAATATTTTAAAAGGCCAAATATTTACCAGTGCAATCGGTAAAATACACAAAAAATACAAGGCTACGTTAGGTAAAGACTGGATGCCACCAATATGTTTCCAGTCAAATTCCTAAAGCAAATAGCTCTAAACACCACACAGGCTTTTTACAGTGATCCTGAGGCACTCTTTGTTTTCAGGTTGGCATTAGTCTTTGGTTGTTTTGTTCTCGCTTAGCTGGCTGCGTGAGTCTCTGACTGCATCAGGAGCGGCAGCTCTCGCTCAGACCCCTCCAACGCTGCGGCCGGATTGTGAGTTTCCGAACTCAGATCTTGAGGTTCGAGCTGAGACGCCTCTCCTCCGTGAGCCAGCGCTGCCTTCTCGGCCGCCCTCCCCATCCTCTCCTCTGCCTCCATCTTCAATCTTCGCTCTTCAGCCTCTATTTCCTCCGTGGTGGGGATAGAGTTCTTCTTGGGTCTTCCCTTGGGCTTAGTCGGGGCCTCATGACCTCCTTTGAGCACCTAGAATAACACACAGATAATCTTAGTGGACTCCTCTGGTAATAAATGGCAGCAGCAGTCGGAGGCAATGCTTGCTATTATAGTAATTAAGAGAAGACATATTGCTGCTGGCTGCCCCTTGTGCACTCATTTATCTTTAACGATTTCAGGTCTTTTTTTGTTCTCTGAGTTGTTGACCCTTCTACAAAAGTGTTTGCTCTCATTGCCGTCATCATCGCTCACACCTCACACCACACCCTCTCTTCCTGCCATGTTGCTACCTACCATTCCCTTGTCTTACTATCATAGTGCACATCAGTGTTACATGAAACAGTTAGTGAGCAATAAAATCAAAAACACACTTTTGGATGAAAATGTTAGGCTACTTTTAAGGATGACAGAAAAGATAAATAAATTAAAAACAGAGTAATTCTTTTTTTCCCCCTTCGCCTTTCCAACAATCACTGTTCCCAGACCTGCCAGGCTTTACCGTGGTACTGTCACTTACCATTTTCTTCCACTTCATACGCCTGTTTTGGTACCATGTCTTCACCTGGAGCTGTGTGAGACCAAGTGACTGGGCCAGGTCTAACCTGCAAAATCACAAACAAAACAAGCCGCACATTAGATGGACATTTCATGTACTTTCTGCATTAGGATCGTCTAACCTGGACAGGCTATATAATTTATTATTCACATGCTATAAAAATCAGCATCATCACTTTTCCTAAAAGCACCCGCTACAATCAGTCTCTGTATTTTTTCTCCCATTGACAAGGAAATATAGAAATGATAAGAATCTTGACACTAATTGTGGTTTTTAGCTTTCCACCAAGTGTATAATGCAGCTTTCTGCCTAGAGGTTGCCAGCATTGCAAACTTAAGTACAGTGTAAGACCTCTCTTACACTCATAACTCTTAATCTTTGAATCTCACATCAAAGCTGATTTACTAGAAGCTCGAGTTTGACACTACACACCTATAGCTCAGGAAACACTGTTAGAAACATCTGTACCGAGCTCAGTAATCCAATCACAGCACTTGTAGCTGGACAAACGATTGGGTCTGTTGAAATTCTGAATGCATCCAGCACATGTGTTGATCCATGACTAATAGGCCTATTGGTTGGTGTGTAATGTGATACCTCAGGAAGGGACAGCTAAAGTGAACAAGGCACCCATTTGTAAAGGGAAGGAGCAGTTATCAGGGTTTTTTTAAACAAGACTTCCTCTTCCCTGCTCTTCGCAAAGTCTTTAACAGTCAGATGAAGGGATTCTCACCCCCCCCCCCCCCCACACACACACACACACACACACACCCCAGTGAAAGGAATTGACTTTCATTTGATGGTGAAAGTGGAAGCCGAGACAGAGAAAAGCCGTGAACAGAATCTAAAAAGCAGAGCAACAACAAACCCCTGAGATTCATGGGATTGTCTACATAACCAGATACCTTACATAAAGGGTTGCGTGTGGGTTTTTTTTTTTTTTTGTGTGTGTGTGTGTATGTGTACGTGTCTGTGCTTAAAAAAAAAAAAGACCAAAAAAAACAAAAAACACCAGACATATCAATCAAGCTGTCTATCAAACTTCACTATCATACGTGTACTAGCCAATAACAGTTCAACAACTGGAGGCAAGGAAAAGTAATTGCAGAAAAGGAAAACAGCTCACTTATTTATGGTCATTAGTTCTCAATGGAGAGAAACCACACACTTATACCCATAGAAACAGTATTCGAGTTAGGCCCTGGAGGCTACTGCAAGACCGCCATTTTGTTCCATCTTCACACCTTTCACAAGGGTGTTCCTGAATACCTTTCAATAGTAATGATGATGATGATGATGATGATAACAGTGAAGATTATTAAGGCACTAATTATGATAATTGGGAGCTGCATAAAATCATTATTGCTCTGTGATATAAATAATTAACAGTCTTTTTCAGGGATATTTTTGGTTTTGGTTCCTCCCGCCCCCATGCATAGTCTCAACTCAAGACCGCAGAGGTTCCAAGCCAAGAAAAGGCAGAGAAAAGTAAAGTTATCTTTGGATCATAACAAACCAAAGTGGGGAGCACACCACGCCTTTGATGTGGCGCTTTAAAGGGGGATTTTCTCTGTTGATGTTTTTCCACCAGCTGGGTATTTAATTAATTTTCAACGGAGTGTCAGAATCGGATATTTTGACAGGACACAGTATTTTGGCACAGTCATCCGTCAGGGTGGTTGGTTTTGATCACTGAGTTGTGCTCTGCCTCGGGGCTTCTGCTTTAAGATGAGGCATGGCACCTTTCCAACGGCTCCAGGCAAGCAAACATGTGATATATTTAATAATGCATCGTGGGAGTTTTCCCCATGGACGGGATGTAAATGGAATGACAAATAAATCTGGTTTATTCCAAATATGCTAATGTCTTTTCAGATTAGATGTGGTAAGCAGATACATTGCAAAGAGGATACAATGTTTGAGACGTCTGTGTGGAAAGTGTGCATGTCTAAATGCATGAACATACTGTACATGAAGCCACTTATTGGCATTTTTTTAATCACCACTGATTTACTCAGTATGAAAAAAACAGATGAGTAATGGGGGTGGAGTGTACAAACATCCAATCTGTACTTGATGCAAAGGTTCACAAGCAGCTTGTGAAGGAAAGCTTTTTATAGCATATATGGTTCAATACTATTCTGGGTTATAATGGAAAAGTAGCCTGCAGGCCAAATATAAAAGTGAGGCGTACAATAAAACTGGAAAATATAGTCTAACCTCATGTCAGGTCCCAAAAATGACCCACAGAATGGAACTTAAGACACAGATATTAATATGTAGATTACTTCATCTTATTGTAGAAAGCAAAACGAACTTTATATACACCTGCACATGTGTGAAATGATTGGCAGTAAATCAATGTAATACATTTCTATGTGCTTGTGTTGGCCGCCGTCCCTGTTTTCTTGAATAAGGCAGTGTTTCTTTGTTGGGGCTCTTTGCTGTTCGAGAGCTCAGCATTAAAACGTTAGTCTTGTCTCAGCTAGAATGCTGAGGTAATGCTCTGGCTTAGACAAATTCACATTACATGAGAGACATTCCCCAGAGGATAAATCAAAAATGATGATGTTAGGTTAACCACTGCTTGATCATTGCAGTTGTGGCTTTGTGAAAGTGTATGTGTGTGCTGTACTACAAAATGCGCTCTATGCAGGTTATTAAAATGTCACAGTTGAGTGACGATTATATGACATGACTCTGATGGCTTTTTAACATCTGGTTGAAATTTAATAACTGTGGTTTTAGTTACTTTTAACATCAGTAGTTTGCTTTCTTTTATGTAACTTAGTCACAAAATCACTTTAGGTAGCATTGAGGTGAGCGCAGGTGTGATTTAGGCCTACCATTTTTTATTTATGTGCTTTCATGTGGTGTGCTGTTTCAACTCTGTGTGTGTGTGTGTGTGTGTGTGTGTGTGTGTGTGTGTGTGTGTGTGTGTGTGTGTGTGTGTGTGTGTGTGTTGGTGATTTGTGTATTTTCCTGTATGTGCAACAGACTTTTACTGCAATTCGAATCTACCTACACCTATCCAATCAGATGCAAGGTTTCTCAACTGTACTGACCTATCAGGTGTGGACAGGTACTTCTGCTTCTGGAACTTTTTCTCCAGGCCCATCAGCTGCAGCTCGGTGAAGATGGTGCGGCTGCGCCGTGGCTTCTTCAGTCGGGGCGTGCTCCGCTCCGTTTCCGACTCGCTGCTGATGCTGAGGGGCGTCTGGCTGGGTGAGGGCTCGGAGCCCCGCGGATGCTGCGGGGAGAGCAAGGGCAGGTGCGAGGGGACCCCGCCCGGAGATGGCGGCTGGGGGAGGTGGGGGGGCTGCCGCGTGATCACTGAGAGGAAAGGGTAGGCACGTAGTGACGAGGAGCCTGGAAGAGCAGAGACAGTGCGTCAGATGACAGAAACAGAGAAACGCAATAAAGTCTGGTGCAAATAAAAGGAGACAGAAAAGATATGCTTTTGAATCACTGTGCGTTTTAGTGAGCTCTTATGTGCCTCTCAGTCACCTTGGTTGTACCATTATCGACTGCTGTAATTGCTTAGACAGGTTCCTTTTTAATTGCCCTGTGTTTGCTGTGAAAAGTGTTTTACTTTTGACCTTCTCCATGTAGAGGGCTATGATCCCAATGACGCAGACTGTGTTTTACACCGCTCCTCTGAACCCTTCAAATGAATGATTATTTTTCAGAGGTTGTTAAATACTAACTGGCTGCCCAACACAAAACCACACACACGCTCAGCCTGACAGCATGATGTACACACACACACACACACACACACACACACACCTTCAGACATAGTATGAGCTGTAATAAAATCCAAAAAACTAAATAAAACACTGTTAAGCTAATTTTCTCCCTCTTTCACTCCTGCACATGTACAACGCAGTCATATACAAACACACACACACACATTTTTGCTCTTTATCAACGCAGACAGAAGCAGCAAGACGCCAGAATCAATAAAAAGTAACACTTGTCTGGAGCTGGGGGTTGGAGAGAAGGAGACCAGGAGGTTGGCCGAGAGGATGTGGTGGGTCAACCAAAGTGAATATAATATCTGCCAGAAAAATCCTCCTGGTTTCAAATATAAAACCAACCCCTTAACCAAAATTTACAAGCCAACTGAGCACAGCGCAGACTGTAATGCATGGGCTGATAAGGAGTAGCAGAAAGGACACGGAGGAGAGGGGTGGGGGTGGGGTTATAGGAATAGAGGAGGAAGATATAGAGGGAGATAAAAAGTTGCAATGGAGCAGAGAAAATAGGAGGTTGTCACACAGTGTGTGTTCCTGGTTGTCTGTGGTAGATCTGTCGCCTTAATCTCCTCATTGACCGCAACAGACAACCTGGACACACATGTGCACCAATGCCCACAGGAGACATGAAGTCAGACGTGAGTTTGATTTTTTTATTGCCGTTCCTTGATTGTTTTCTGTCATTTTCAGCAGTTCTGTTTTTCTTCCTTCAGACCAGTGAGAAAATATAGTAAGACATGAATTCAGATGCTTACACGTATACGCTGTGCACAAATCCACTATAAACCCCACTATTAGACGCAAGTCAAGCACGAGGAGCATAAGTACACATACACGTAGGCACAGTTGCTCTACACACATGTACAGACAGACACACACACACACCAGACACTGCCTTGGGCTCATCATGACATCATGGTGAGGCACTGAGGTCATCACTAATCCTCCAATGTGAGATTGCTGCTATTGCAACAGGTCTAGACAAGAAGACCTCTTTTCTCTGGCTGCATGCTCTTGCTCTCCATTTATACCTCTCCATTTCAGTTGCTCTCAGTTTATACCTCTGTAAAGCAGATCTGTATAAATGTGATGATTAATCATCTGGTTTAATGTTTGGACTCTTTTATAGGAGGAATTTCACGTGAACGTTATATCGAATTATGATTTGCGGAATGGTACTAAAGGGAAGGGAAAGTGTCCCTCGTGTCGTTCTTAATGGGAAAAAACACCTCAGTTTGTCTTCACAATTGTCAGGAAATCTCTTGTCATCAAAGAGCTTGAAGTTGTCTCCGGACAGTCCTTCAGAGGGAGTATAAGAGAGAAAGAGAGAGAGAGAGCAAAGAGGGAAATGTCAGGCCTCGTGGTGACTTTCCACTGACAGCAAAGCCGCCTCTCTGACATGCTGTTGACAAGTGCCAGTGTCCTGTCAATACTCTACAAATAAACTGTTTGAGTAGCTGCAGGAGTGCAACTCAGCCCCGTGCAAAAGCACACTGATACTGTTGATAATCACAGTCGGAATGTAAAGATTGGCACAAGTGCTTATGGAAACCATTACAGAAGACATACCTGCTAAGAATAGATCAACAAGAGACATTTGTTAAGCATTCCTTTTAATACCAACAATTTGCTCTATTGATCATGTAGTTATTATGACATAATATTTTTAATATTTGAAATAATTTCCATTAAGTGAAGAAGGGGATTCTGTACTTCCAACTGCATGATACATGTCATCAATGCAGCAATTTCTTAAGAGGTATACAATATTACCCGCACCAGCCGGCTCCCTATCATAACATTTTCACTTTGTCTCTCACTCTTTTTTTGTCAATGGGATGCTGAAATGGATGATTCATTGCTTGGCTATGACAAATGTACGTGTACTTTTGTCATGTATTGGGTATAAAGTGCCTGGTGACAGCTAGAGAGCGGCTCAATGAAACAGGTTTGTTTTTTTTTGTTTTTTTTATTGTCAGGGTGGGAAGGGCAACAGGCCATGCAGCTTCTTTATCTGTCCTAACTCATTGCTTTTATTAGAATCATTCACCTTCAGGACATGACAGATTGGAGCAATTTAATGCAAGTTCTCAACAAATGGTAGAAGAAAGGTGTCGAGAGCATCTTGTTGAGTTTATTTGTCGTAGTATTTTCCCAGGCACCCTGACAAACTTCTCCAGCTGAAACTGTACACCTAGCAAAAAAAAAAGGCATTACATTAAACATAAGCGTTAACTGTTTAATCTGAAACCTGATCCTCTGGCAGCTGAAATCAGCCTGTAGCATAAACTACTTTTAGAACTGATTTATATCCTTTGTTGAGATAGACAAATCTGATGCCGTTGGTTGCCCGGAAATGGCAGGGAGGTGACAGGTTGTCAAACATTATCCTTAACTGAAGATAGAAGATGTGCGCGCATTTTGTCTTTGTGTGTGTGCATTCTTGCCTGTGTGTGTTGACATGGGTGTAATCAACCTTCTCAAGCCGGCTTTATACTTAATGGGAGACTTTATTGTCTGCAGTGGATTAGGGTTTAAGATGGGATGAAAACCCTTTTGCTCACTTGGATTTCTTCTATAAGCCCTCAGCCAGTACCAAAACATTACGCAGCGGCCCTCAGGCTGCACACACTCCTGCTTTTTTTGTGTGTGTGTGTGTGTTTTTATTTTTCATCATGCTGTCAAGTGAGATTACACCACAGTTGATCTTAATCTCTCTCACCTCTTGCAGAAAACACCACTAAAAGCCCTGCCCTGGGTCCTGGTGAGAGATGGGACTCCAAATGAAATATTGTAACCTGCCATTCTGTCGTTCACTGTTCAGCACCAGGTCAGGGGTCATTGTCTGTGATCCTGCTGTAACTGACAGGGAATTAACTCCACGAGTATCAGCCACTTTTACTGTACAAAATTAAGGTATGTATTTCATTTCAGATAAATAAAAAATGGACTGAGATTCACAATAATGTGTCATAGGAAGGCCAGACGCAGGAGGAAGATTATGTTGGTAGGTTTGAGTGACATACCAGTGACAAACAATAAAGATAATTAAGATTAATTTATTATCAACTCCTTCAGGGAACATTATTGACATCACTGTCTTTCAGCGGCCTCCGCTGGCAGCAGGAGGTTATAGCATCCCTTCCTATGTAGAATGAAGAAGTCAACTTTCACTGTTAAGGGGCCATGCAGGGGCCAGCCGCCTGTCTTTGGCCCAGGACCTGTAAGCCTGCCAGCTTCTATATCAAGCTCTAAAAGCCATTGATGTTGGGGAATATACTGTGTCTCACACCCCCGCAGCTACAAATAAGTGGTGGGCACAGTGTTCTGATATGCAGGGAGGGTTACTCTATCCATCCAAACAGAGGGGTGCCAGTCATAGTGCCCTCTAGCATACACCAAACCATATCAGAGGGATGAGGGAATCGCTTCCCCTATTTTTATCCACACGCCGCTGTCATCATCAAATTGCAGTGGCTATTATTTCAGACTTTAGAGCAATTATCCTAATGGTTACTAGAGTGTGCAGTAGCCTTTGAGTTGTTTGGACTGATCTGGAATTACAGTCAAGACGTTTTGTTTTGACAAGATAACGTGTGATGTGCCAACTGGAATTTGTCATGCCGTTTTGGTAATTTTCAGCAAGTACAAGACACAGCTAAAGGGCTGCAAAATATATCTATCTATTTATCATGGAGAGATCTAGATCATTCTAACCATCTTATTGAAAGGGAAATAAGAGACAGCATTTCATGGACTGGTAAAAATGGCAGGAGAGTGATTATCATTTAGAGGAATCAGCTTTAAAGTGTATTGATTGAATCACTAGTTTGTAAGTTTACATTCTATATTTCCTTCCGGTCCAGATAAATCAGTGTACAGTATAATTCATCTTTTATGGGGTGGTATGACTAACCTCACTGTAAATTACATGTTTTTTTTGTGCACAACTTTACTTTGTTCTAGGTCACAAACATGTCTGTGTCATATCAGCACACTAACAAGATACAATCCTCCCGTTTGCAAAAATGTCCAGCAGCAGCAATACTCATTAGGGAAGGCCTTTGGTTAAGTAGGACACCTATATTAATCAAAGTAACTGAGAGCAAATAGACTAAAGGTTACAGCTTAGTAACTGCGGCTTCTAGAGTGAGATTTGACTTTTTTTTTTTTTTTAAATGCGCTACTGCCTCTTCATTGACTTTTATGTGCAACTGCAATGACTTATCAATTCAGTCATTCATCTCGTGTCCAACAAAAGCCCTGAAGCATCACTGACATTCATTCACTCTACCATGACTTTGATTTTCAACACTTAGCTGCAGTGATTTATAACGTACAGAGTGAAGAAGGTGAAATCACTGGTGCAACTTTAGGAGGAAGGGTGCATACATTAATTGTGATTAATTTTAAAGTACTTGAAAAAAGAATCTGATGCAAACCTACACATTTAAGAGACAAAGAGGTTAAATTAAGTAAAGGAGGTGTTGTAATAGTCACAAATATCAATATTTCCATAGTATGGTAAAAAAAAAAAAATACACATATAAAAACGTTATGGCACTACACAAATGTTGTCATTACACCATAACTGACCAAACACTCCAGAGCTTACAATTTACATGTCACCTGTCTGGTATAGGATGTAAACTTTTTGCACTGTAAATCCACATTTGCTGATCCTTGCGCCATTAAAAGGTATCATTTTTTTTCAAATTCAAATAAAAAATACATTAATAATGAAATTGATCTCATGCGTAAAAGTGTCAGAATTTACAAATAACCTTTTCTCATTTTCCCACAAATGTACAAATGTTTGGTTTTGTTCTATATTTCTTTCTTTCTTAATTAGTCCAAACAAAAAACAGTCTTCTTACCCGAACACGAATGAAGAGGCTTCGGCCGTACAATGAGCGATGGACACACCGAGTAGAGAGAAAGTTTCTCAAAATAATCACAAGTCTCCTTGGAGAGGATCTCGTCAATCATGAAAGTCTTGTAGCGCCGCCTGGCAGCCTTCAGCTGTCCGGGGGAGGAGAGCCTCAACTCGGCTTGACAGTGCATGATCTGTCCCTGTGCGCCGTGCGCTATCTTCGCTGAACGATATGTTTGTTCACTAATATCTAAGGTTATGCAGGTTTAACCGTGTGGAAAATGCGACTACTGGAGCTCATGCGCTTAAATAAGTCATTGTTTGTCTGTCAAAATGCAGTTTAGCTTTCCCTGAAGTGTCGTGGTGAAAATCAGTAGCCTTCAACTTGAGCTGCGCAGAGCGCCACAGTAATGAACTGACTGATCTGTGCTCACACCCACTGCTATATAAACCATCCCTGAACACATCTCTCTCTCTCCCTCTCTCTCTCTCTCTCTCTCTCTCTTTTACAAATACACTCATGTACTGTACATACACATGGCCCCCTCTCTATAACACCCCACCACCACCACCAAAAAGTTTTTTTTTCTCTCTGTGATTTATTTTACTTATTAGTGGTTTTAGTGGTGGATTTCTTAAATAGACTCTAAAAGGAATGTTTTTCGTCAGAGTTAGGTCATATTTTCAGAATACAAACTAACATAATCAATACAAATAGTCTATTTTAAACCTAGTATTATTATCAAAGTTTCAGATAAAATCCAAATACCTCTGTAGTATTAATTAATTTTAACTAACATTAAGTTTCTTTGTTTCAGACGTTTTATTTGAATTATTGGTCTTAATCCGTTTATTAATTTAGCTATTGATAAACCCGCGTCTAGTTTATTTTCTTAACTTAGGCTATAATTTATTTTATTCTAAGTTTGCTTTAGACATACAGTACACAATCGAATCTATTCGATATTTTAACTTTGGACTCTAAACTCTAACTTTGGACTTTAAACTGAAAAAAACGCAAAATGTCATATACCAAGGCGCATTAAACCAGTAAGAGTAACGGTGGATCCTTTCCTTCTTTATTTTTTCTTTTTCCATTCTTAAACCCTTCATATATAAGGGGTTGTGTAACACCATTACAAGATTCAACTTTGTAAACTTTTGCTATCATTATTTACATTGTATTATTATTGTTAGTAGGCTATTAAATATAGGCCTAATAATATTAGGCTAATAATAATAGGCTAATAACTTTTAGGCCTAATTGTCGCAAAATAAGGAAATTCATTTTGAAACAGTATAATGCTTATACAAGAAAAACACTCAAATTAGAGGCTACTTATAAAGGAGCAAGACGTCAGTAGCCAGAACTGCGGTAAAAGGCCAAGTCAGTAGGCTAATGTTATTTTCTTTATTGACTTTCCACCTAAACTGACGCATGCAATTATACTTTGTTATTAATCAACAATTGCGTGCGCGCGCATGGCATGGAGGCACGCCGCATAAAAGACACAACTGTCTTACTAACAACCTATATCTCAAATAAAATACCACGAAATAAGAGCCAGAGCACCTGCAGGCTAATTTCTTTTCCATGTACTGGTTTGGCACAAAATAAGTTTTGATCCAACGATTAAATGAATTCTAAGAATATTATTTGTCAGGCAGATCAAAGAGGTTTTAAGAAAAGGTAGTAGGCTCTCATTGTCGGCTACGGGCTGATGAGTCTGACATTCATGTGAGGAAATACTTCGCATACCGGCACGTTCAATTCCCTTGACAGGCTGGATCTCTCCACATGCTTCTCCCTGACACAAACATTTTGTGCCTTTGCCATCGTTTTATTTTTCTATAAATCTGCCTTTTTAATTGTGTTTTTAGTATAAAAAATAAGTTTTACTTCTCATTTTACTTCTTTCTGTAAGAACTCTTTCAGATATTGCAGATTTGTGCAGATATTTGTTGAAATACTAAGTAGAGGAAGTAATAAAAAGAGTTTGGTACATCTCTTTTTTTATTTACTTGTTCTAATTTCACTACAGTGTAGGCCGAATGAGGAAACCCGGTGCAGGTGGGGTTTCAAGTAGGCTAGGGCCTAATGTCGGTGTCCTGAGGGGGAACCGATTATCATCACAAGAATTGCAAATAAATTGAACTCGCTGGCGGCTTGCGCCTCCGAAGCCGCCGCGTTCAAAGTGAGGATTATGGAGGAGGAAATATGGGAGCTCTGCATGGGAAAGCACGGCTTCTTTTCAGAGGTTTGATGGCTTGATCAAAGAGGGGGAGATGAGAACAACTGCTGTGGAGCACATTTTACTTTTTCAGGGTCGGGTGGAGAGGGAAGCCACTGCGAGAAAAAAACACGGGCAGTGGTGGGGGTAACCTTAAAATTTTAAACCAAAATCTGTGTTCTTATAATTTGAGGTTACTGTATGTCGTCTTTCTTCCATTATTTTCAATCAAGCGTCATTTTGTCGTCGGCTTCACTAAAGAAAATGCATGCACAATGTAACGCATTTACTGCTTTCAGCCAACCCGACAATACACCGCACAATCCAAAACGTGGCTATACATTTTGACCTATTTTAATGGAATTAAGAGTGCATGAAAAGACAAGGAGTACGCTATGACTAGCTAAATTAGGGCTATGTCTTTGGCTACTGTGGCACCAGTGAACCCAACAACCTGAGGCGGTGCCAAGATCCTGGAATCACGGCTGCAGGCATCTTGTCACTTGTGGTTTGCGTTGCGGAACTGCTGCGAGAGAGGGAGGGTCTCTGGGTGTTTGGGAGTGGATCATTTCAGGAGACACGCTTCTATATAAGTCCACACAGCAGCGGCTACTGAGCGGCCTCTCTAATCCGCCCGCTCCAGGGCTGGAGACGCCAGGCAGATCAACCAATTAAAAGAGTTATGCCACAGCCAGAAGCGTAATAAGGGCCTTCCTAGCACCGACACCGAACAGAGGATACTCTCTATTAGAGCGATTTGGGAGCATCAGGATGCAATCTGACACGAGGCAGATTACATGCAAGACACAGAGCTTAGTGCAGAGGGTGCAAATACACCTCCACTTTTGGACACTGGGAGATTTATTGGGGGACATAGTTGTCGATACAGCGCGGCAGCCGCTGTTAGTGGCATAAGCACTTTCGGAAGGGTAGATTATGACCTCAACGCGGACATTAAGGGATTTGATCATCACTTTGTTGTAAGCAAGCCCGAACAGAGACACTGGGGCATCAATGCTGAAAGGCTGATCGCAACACGAGATGTTAAGGATCAAAGTGCTGTTAATTCTGGGATGGGACAATAGCCTACTTCTTACACATCTGTAAACTGACCAAAACCTGTGCCATTTACAAATTGGTGTTAAGACTCTTCTGATAAAAGAGAACAAGATACCGCTTTGTTCCAACTCTGGTGAAGAAATAAACCGAAACATAATTGCATGTTGTAAAGTGAACAGGGCGGGTGACAAATCCATGTAAAGACTTGAAAGCATCCCAAATAGAAAGGTCAAATGTAGGAGCTGATCATGTGGCTCAGTTATATTTAACATCTTAATTGATTCAATAAAAGGATGCCTGTGGCGCCACCTGTAGATTACTCCATAACCCACTGCACAAGTGTATTAGTTAGGCGTGGGCCATTTATAGGTGCAGATAAGGCCATGTGTGCATGCATTACTGCATGTAGCATCAACATACAATAGCTCACTTAGTTAACTCAGTCACATACAAAGAGCTGTAAATAGCATTCATGATGGACAGCCAAGACCCAGGCATTTGTGTTGTGGCCAGATGAAAGACGATGCAACATTCAAATGAAAGGAGCTTTATAATAATGAAAATGTTCATTTTAAAACAGTTTGTCTTACAGACTCTTACAGAATTAAAAAAATAAAAATAAAGCCCAATTTTTTAGAAAGAGAAAGAACAGATCTAACGGTAAGAAAGGAAGGTGCCCTATTGCAGTAAAAGTGGTGCTGGTGCGAATCTTTAGCTGAAAAATTGGTTGTTCTTTTTTGCAAAGTATTCCTGAAGAATTTCTGTTCTGGGAGCACCAATTACTATTTGCATAACATAAAAACCAGCCAATATCATCTTTTTTTTTTTTTAAACATGTTTTTTTTTCTGTCTTCCAAAATGACTACCAGTCGTGTCTGATTTCTTCCCTTGCTCTCATGACAATACAGTTCTTTCCCTCAACATATGTGAGAAAAAGCTCACATGAAAGATGTGTACAAATTTAAAAACGCCTTAAAAACAAAACAAAAATGGCTCTAAGGCATAAGTTATTAAATTTTCAAACTGGTAGGATCATGTACAAACAACCTGAGTATACATGTGAATCTGTCAACATAATGATCTTTTTTTAGAAAGCTGTCCACAAATTTGTGAAGAACTGAAGTCTTTACAGAAATCCTTTACGCGCCTCAATATCGTCGCCATCTATTATCTTGGTAGCCACGGCTGCTACTCCTGTCGTCATAATGTCTGTTGCCACCTCTGCTGTCATGGTGACGGTTGCCGCTCCTGTCGTTCTGATGGTAGTTGTCCCGGCTGTGGCTGTGTTGCTGATGACGGCCGAGACCTGGTTCATCTGCGTGGCGCTGATTTCTGCCACCGCTGTTCATCTGGGACGGCTGATGCCGATAGGGGGTGTTATCGTGTTGCCTTGAGCCACCTCCGCCAGAATTTCCACCCGCAGGCGGCTGCCTCTGCTGAGGCTTGGAGAAGCTGCCATTCAACTGCTCAAGCTGCTGCATGTGGTTCTGCCACATCATGTTGTTCATCTACGGATGAAAGAAAAGGCAGATAACAGAACCTGTGTTTGACACAGTTCACTGAGGCCAAAAAGCATGTTTCTATTCCTGTCAAATTATAGTGTACACATTTCTTCATGTGTTACTGAGGAAACAAAGCACTTTTTAACTAAAAACAAGCAATAAGAAGATCTTTATACACCACATCCTAAATAGAGACTATAAATTCTGTCATGACTGCAGTGCTATGTTATAAAAGCATAAAAAAGGTTACCATGACATTCTTCTGCAGATTATCGGGAGATGAAAAGGACCTTTGCATTTGGGGCGGCGGAGTATACGGTGGAGAACTGAACTGGATCGGGGTCCTGTAAGAGTAAAGAAAACCATTGTCAAAATATTTTCTCATCATAAAAAGCAAGAAATAAAACGAGCAACAAGTCAACGTAACATCAGCCACCCACTTCTGCTAAATCTATGTTGGACTTCTAAACAGTTTTGATTATTTAAATTATTTCTAGTTCATGTTTTAATTCATGCTTTGACCTAATTTTGCATTTAGGGAAAGGTCGTGTGTTTTAACATTGTGTAGCATTGCTTTATGAAAAAATATTTCTGAGTCAAGCTCACATCCATATTCAGCAGGAGAGATGAAAATGAGCCATTGGGAGAATACAGGACAAACCTTAAACAGTAAAGCCAGCAAAAATACAGATGGCAATATTAATGAAAAGTGACAAGCCCATACATCGGTGGTTTCACATTGTTTTGATTATCCAACCTCACAACAATCATCATAAAAGATCCACTTTAACATGTTAAGGAAACACCTGTGAATACAAGCAGACAAACATCTCTAAGCATTTCAAGCATAGTACATCCCTCCTATCAAACACGATGTAAATAAGAACCTGCAAATGCAAACTCAGACTCCAAGCCAAGAGCAATCAATACCTAGTCCAACAACCTAAATTAACAACGCATAATAGATCCATCCAGCCACATCAGCCAGATATTTCCAGCGCTGCATCAACTGAGAAAAGATCTGAATTGTCACGCTGCTGCAAACCAACTAATGAAACATGATTCTACAGTGATGAGAGAGTAGTGCCAAGATCTGCGATGGAATATCTGAAGAACACTGACAGGAAGCCAAGTCTGACAGATCCAATTCCAAGGCACTGGATTTACCTTCAACTGCTGTTGCAATCAGTGGAACGCTCATGACTGAACTTTTATAAACTAACTCTTATATTCATGGAGTCTTAAACTCCACTAATAACCACTTTTCACCTAATTTGAAACTTGAACTTGCACCTTCGCCTCAAAGTGTGCTGCCTAGTGCAGAGGTGTGTCTTGTTTGCCATCATTCACGACTTCTCATTGACTTTGTATGCATTAATGCCACTTCATGTTGTGACTTCTGCTGTTTTGTAGATTTAAACAACATCTTTGGAAATTCTGGTTTGTGGCCAACAAATGTGTTTTGAGAATGTTAGCTGAAACAAGTCCAGAGATGTGATCTTTATCTTGAGGAAATGTTCATCTAGACATTTTTGGAGATACAGATGTGCTTGTAAAGCAGGGTTGTTGTTTTTTTAATGTCAGAGATAATATTTTCATTTTACACTGAAATTTGAAAAAAGAAATGCCTGAAAAGTAGTGAGATTGTTTTCAGTCATGTTGTTAAAACTATAGCGAGTACAATTGTGAACACTGCATTGTAAAGAAACTTGTATCTGGGTCAATACTTCCCTACCATGTAGCAAAGGATACCATGGTGATCTTCCCTGGTTAAAAGAGAACCAGGTTAGTGATACCATAAAGCCTGGGTTCAGATCAAAGTTATCTGGCTAGCTCATTATCATACTTTGTGATAAAGATCCCTGGTGTTGTCTCTGCAGGCCTGCTATCTCTGCTGTTGAGTGCTGGCTGGCACAGGCTGGCTATTCCTCTTACAACACAGATTGCTCTTGTCTTTAGACTATCCAGGGAGTCAGTTACATAATTGGTAAGAACATCAATAACGCTTTTCTAATTTGTTCTAGATGGATACATGTAGACAAATGTACATGAATTGAACAAGAATGAACAGTTAGTTTAAACTACTAAGTCTAATCTTTTCCAAGAAATATGTTAAAAGCCTTTTTTCCCCCTCCATTCTAGTAGAACAAATTGACATAATTTAAGCACCACAGAATGGAAGACTACAACATTACATTGGTCTGATACTGCCTAATTTAACTCTAGGGCCAATACTTTCAAGTTTCCCAGCAAATGCCCTGAACAGGCACTGCTGCATGAAATTTGGCATGAAACATGGAAAGGATTGCGCACAGAGTCTTCTATACGTGTAAATACAGACCAGTCCAATCCCATTTCATGCCACATCTTTTGCTAGAGCTCCAGTTTTTGTGCACAGGGCACTGCCAAGAGCATGAAAGACTTGAATGTCTGAGTAATATTCAATAAGGAAGAGGCATCTTCGGGAATGTATTCAACGCACACAGAAAGTCTGCTACCAATTACAAACACACAGTAGTGCCATGCCTCCAAATTATTATTCTATTATTCTACTGACAAACTTGTTTACCAAAACGCTGCATTCACAGTCCAACAAAATAGGTGTGTTTGCTATTACTGTCATTACAGTACCACAGGAAAATTTTTACACAGATCAGAGTACTCATTTTTAAAGTGTTTTTTAGGCTTATGAACAAACAGTGGAAAGAAATGACCAAATATTAGGATTAAGTCACACATTTTGCACAATTAACTTTACAAATCAAAAGGGAGAAAAAAATACACTTTCAGTTGCTACAGTTGTTTGTCCCCTTATCCTCTCAGGTAGCTTGAAACGACCACATTTTAAGATGCAGTGGAGAACCATCGTAATGATAGCTGTACTTTCAAAGCTACAGGGACACAAAGGTCTATCCGAGTTGAGGCTGAGAGGCAAAGAAGAGCCAGTGTAGCTGCTGTAATGCCACTGATGCTGATGGTAACCAGATTCTGTTTCAGGTGCTGCAGGACAAACTGTTCATGAGACGTTCTTACCTCTGGCCATGGGGATTCGGGGTATTTGCAGGACTTGAATTCTGCGAGTTCCCTGGACTGCTGCTATGACTGCTACCTATGATGGGGCAAAGGGAACAAAACACAGCTTATTAGTAAAGGACAAAACAGTTTCAAGTTTGAAAATAACTGCTGCATTGCGCAAGTACAACAATCTTGTACTTTTGTGTGACAGTGTGAGATACGTGTTTAAATAAATGAACACAGGGACACTCAAAACTGCCATGCTTTAGAAACAAGCAGTATTATAATTAATGAGCTGCTGCTTTTTTAAGTATCACTGCTGCAAAATGCCTAAAAATTAATGTAAGCGAGTAATTGCATAATAATATCATATTTTGTGTATTTACTCATATTTACTCCACAAGCAAATATGAGAAAATTAAGGCCGGGTCTATTTTAAAAAGAACAAGTGTATTGATAATATTTACAATTGCAACAAACAGTGGCAAAAGTAATAAACGAGCCCTCTTGGCTTAAGCATGGCTCCAGCCCTCTGATCAGATACATACGACACACTTGTTCCTTCACCAGAGGTGTAGTGAGGTTTGTGAGAAATCTGTAATTGGACTCTAACTTGCTGTGGGTTTAGTCGTCATGCAAGCCTGAATGGACATGAAACAGATCACGACTTAACCACTGTTTTTATGCAAAGTGTGATAATTTCATGTTTTTGTTTTAGTCCTGTTGCCTGTCTTTTCTTATGGCATAAAAACATGGCAAATCAAACTTAGGCTTGCATAGACAAGACGACTTAGTACTAGTACAGTTTGGCACAGATTCGGGGAGTATTGATGCATCACACTTTGTGCCATTTAGCATACCAAAAGGGAACAGAAAGTCTATGGGGTTACGTAAAGAAACGCATACAGGGAAACTCAAGCAAGCACGGGTGTTTTGTTTCTGGGACACAGTATAGATACGTCCATACGTAGACTCGCAACTCGGGAAACGGGTTAAAATATTATTCATGTTTCACCCAGACGGTTGTTAGAGTATTTGAAGTGTTTTTAAACGGACTTCGCCGGTAAATAGTTTTTTTTAGAGAAAACGATTGGTTACCTTTGAGACCCGATTGTGTGCCGATCCACGAGAGGCACAGACACCACACGCGCGTGTCTGGCCGTGAACGTGTCAGAAAGGTTGAAAATACCGAGTCCGCTCACCTGACCTGAACTGCACGTGAAGGGCTCTCCCGTGCAGCGACGCCCCGTTGAGCAGCTGCACGGCGTACGGCACGGACACCTCGTGCTTGTACACGGCAAAACCAAACGTTTTCTGTTTCCCGTCCGCGTCTCTGGGGATCTTGGTTCTGATGAGAGGTCCCGCCTGCAGAAGCAACCAGTCAATCCACGCTGCAAACCACACAACGAGCAGCTGAAGCTAACCACAAAATGACCCAAGAACATCGGCTGAAATTGCCCACAGCAAACATCACTTTTACAACACATGTAAGTTAAAAGAGCCACACCAATTGCGCACGTCACAACTTAACATTTTTGGGCAATTTCAAGTCGCTTTCGCTTTGTTAGCATTTCGTGTCATGCGCTTGACATTTGCTAGCCACGGCTAACGTTAGCGACAACAGCACCTGTAAAAACAGCTCGAACAAGAGCTCCTCCGTCACTCTTGCGTCTAAGTTTCTTATGAAAAGCGTCCGGTCCGCTTCTTCCTCTATTCCCATTGTATCTGAGCACGTACTGGCACTCTCCAAGCGACGTGAAAGCTAGCGTCCAGCGTAAACAAGCGCTCCGCCGAATATGAACGGAAGGCCTCGGTTGTCGTAAAGTGAAATGCCGTTACACTTGCGCTTCCGTCGTAGTGAACAGCGGCTACTTTACGACACATAAACATAAGGCGTGTTCACCTGCGCGTGACATGTGCTACCTTTGAGAATTGCTCATTTGGTTAAACTGCAGCAACAGGGACGAATGTGTCATGCTCTATAATACATGTCACATTTCATCTTTTTTTGGGAGCTACAGCAGTTGTCTCAGTAAAACAACACAGAACAGGCGAGCTGTTGAAACATTTGAAGCTTTTTTTTTTGAAAATGTGCTTTAACTTTACCTGCGCACGTAGGCTACAACTTGATAGTTAATGGTTCACCTATCAGTTCTTTTTTAATTGAATTTATATTAATTTTAGACTAATTGTTTAGTCTATAAAACGTTGGAAAATAGAAGGGAAAAAAAATCACAATTCACAATTATCTTCAGACTGCTTGTTTTGTATGTTGGTTTTGACTAACAGTCTGAAACATGCACAGTGACATAACAAAGAGGAGAGCAGGAAATCCTTGAGGAGCTGGAGCCAGAGAATGTCTGGAATGTTTTCCTGATAAATGACCCAAACGATTAATCGTTCATCAAAATTGTTGCAGATTCATTTTCTGCTGATTGACTAATTGATAATCAACTCATCGCTTCCGTTCTACAGGCTTCTTGTCTGCCATCTCATTTTCATTCTGTTTTTGTTTTTTTTCCTGAGAAAGACAAATAAGCATGGTTTATTAGATGCGTGTGTGCACTCAAACGTATGCAAATATGTGTTTTGAGAGGGAGAATGTCTTTTAAATGCCATACCTACAAGCAATTTCTTTGTTTTTTGTTTTTTTGGTTGATGTTAAAGCTTAAGGCCTAACAGCATGAACTGCTTGAATTACAAATCTAGAGTTATAGGATTTGCCTAAAGACATCCAATCCTCATTAAAGAACAGTGATTAGTGAGATGGGGCCCCTGTCCAGGACACAAAAGGCCCTTTTCACAGCAGACATTTCGTCATAGTGGAAAAAGCACAGGTGTTACTAATAATATTAACAATGGCTCCATTATATTCCTGTGTCTCAGTAAGCCACAACAGTGTGACAGTGAGACAGCATGAACAAGCCATTCATTTAGTTATTTACATCTGTGCTTTTCCTGTGACATGTCAAAATAACTGCAGTGAAAAGAGCAGCGTTAATTACTTACAGTATTGCTGGCCTACAAAGACAAGTCAAATAATCCCCACAGAAGGTTGTGAATGTTGCCTTATATCTTGTTGTTTTGTTTTGTTTTAATATCCTTTTAATTCATAGCTCATACTTTGCACTGATGTTTGCCTTGATCTTTGCCAGGAGCAATTTTCTACCTTCTACCTTTGCTAATATAAAGTCGTTTTTCTCTTCTGTGTCTTATTCAGTTTCTTTGACTGCCTGGCTGTGTTATACAAAGATAAGGTTTTCTTTTTTTCCTACCCTGTGGATCACTGCGATTGGGTCACTGACTCAAGCGCCTGGAACCAAGTGCTTCTGGTGCTGGCGACATCATGAGTGTGGAGGTCAAGCGAGCGGCGTGAGAGGCTTGACTTCCACCCTAATCAGATGGGCCTCTGTGCCTGTCCTCCATATTAATTAAATCAATTTAAACTGTAATGATTTTCTCCTTCATGCCTGGGAAACATCCTCACACATTCTGGCCTGGTAAAGCTCAAGTAAGAGAAATGGGGACGGCACTTCAGCGACAATTTGAAAACTGCCCCTCTTTTACTTTTCTTGCAGTTTAATTTAAGAAAGATCTGAGTGGACTAAATGCTATAGCCATTAGAGAAGAATCTACACCGTGCAATCTCTATGACATATTTATTCCGTGCAAGGTGCTGTTCCCATCACTTATATTACTCACGTGGCAATAAACACTGCAATTTAACACCAAAATCTTGGCTGTCATCGTGTCTTGTGGGACCTTTGCTGTTGTGCATAGTTGTTAACACTTGACGTATTGGCGCTTTCCCACAAAATGCTTATGATTTAAAATGCTGCAAGGCTGCAATGGAAGCAGTAAAAAAGCCTAAACCATAAAACCACACCTGTGCAGTATACTATTTGATGACTAAAGCCCTTGAATCTATTTTGGGTCCCTATATTGCCATTACCCCATACATCTCCCTGATGTATTTCCTCCTCCCTTTTAATAACCATTGGAAGGAATTCAGGAGAGCACTATGAAAGTGCTGTTCCACAGGACAAAGTATACAGTGTGGAAATGGGAGGAAAGGGGTAAGTGAATTGGAAGACAAAACAGGCAGACCTGCTGAATCTGTAAAACCCTCATTACTGCCTACAGAAAGTGACTGAATGCAGCAGCATGTTTTTTTGTTGTTGTTGTGTTGTTTGCTTTGCCAATAAATAGACCTTTTGCTTTTGATTTCTAAACCAAACTAGATCTGTTGGAAAAATCAATTCAATCTCTTAACAATAACCATTTCATTTTTTATTCTAAAAAATACTGTATACTAAGCTATGCTGAAGAGTCTGAAAAGTGGCAGTAGATGGCAGCATTGATCCAATGATACTGGTTATGCCAGTGTTGCATTAGTGGGGGCTTCATCTCTGTGGGGATGTCAGACGGTTGCTATGCACTGTGGAAGAAAAAAAAAATGCTGAATTTAAAGAGTTTCTTTTTTTTTTTGAATGCAGAGAAGGAAATTGGATTCGATTGTCATAGGAATATCCTCTTTTCATGTTTCTCTTTTAGCCCATAGCCCACTTTCAGGTTTCTCATAACATTAAAGGGTTCTAAATAGCTGGTTAGGGAGGTGGTATTGTTGTCCATGGAACTATTTTTATTTTTCAGTTTATCCAGAGAGTTCCCGAGTGAAAATCGGTGGTCCACAGAACAGATTTTACATTTACAGTACAGGTACTTATATTGGAAAACTATATATATTTTTGAACACTCATTATTTTACATAGCACACGTTTGTTCAGCTGTTCAAGTTTAATGTACTGTAGAAACTCACAGAATTGCCTGACTTTCTTTTTATGATCCAAGACATTGACAAGCAGAGCGCTGTTATGCCTTTTAATCTGTCTGGGAACAAGCAGTGCTCAAGCAGAAAACCATTGTGCTAATTTATAGCAATTACAGAAACCCTTTTGGAGCTAAATATGAAACAGCAGTATGCACTTTAGCTCGAAAACACATCACATCCTACACTCATTGTCATTAACATGAGTGCAATAGTTTCTGTTTTAATGACTGTTTTTTTTTGTTTTGTTTTTTGGATGCCTGCACATGAGACTTTGCCGCATTGTTTTAATTAATAGAGGAAGAAAAAAACATGACAAAATGGGAGCAATGCTCAAGGGCAGTGAGCATTCATCGAGGGGAGAAGTGATAGGGCGGGACCCCAGAAATAGGCCACCACCAGCCACCCCTGGTCTGGTCAGATCTGGGTGAAAGCTTAAGGTTTACTGCTGCCACACAAGGCTACGGTAATGAGGCTACACACACACACACTCACTCACGCTCGCTTCCAACTATGACCTCTGGCCTGCAGGCTTTGGTGGGACTGCGAAGTGATTGACTGGTGGCTAGACACATCCGTCTCATTCACCAACATCCACCCTTGCTTTAGGCTCCAACCTATACACAACACACCCTTCCGCTGCCCTTCCTTCCTGTTCATTAATATTCATAAATCATGTGGAATGAAGTGATTCGGGATCATTAAACGCACATGAATATTTGTCGGATGAAAGTTTAATTAAGCCATCCCTCTTTGGCAACGTGATGTCACAGTGCGGCTTCCCATTCAGTGCATCCAGTGCACGGTTTAATGGCCTGTACATTTTTAAGTGCTACTCAGTGCTTATCCAGTATCAACCCCCCCACCCATACGCAAACTTATTTTACACCTCCTGCGCTGCTATTTGATAGACTCAATTGATAGGGATGGTGTTTGAGTGGTCCCTATAGTTACAATGGCAATATATGGAGCAATCATACTTAATTCTACCGAGCAGGAGAACCACTTTTGTGGTGGATGTCATTTATTATTCAGGACTTTGGACTACACGTATAGGCTCGCTTTTAGATTACTGAGTTAGTGGCATATACATACTGCATACGTCGCCAACAATAGTAGTGTGCTGTACTTTATGCATGAGTCCATATACAACACGATCTGCTACGTCTGTATAACCTGTATGTAACTAGGTGACTCAGAAAGATTCTGAGATTACAGCAATGGTTTGAGTGTATTGCAGTAGGAGAAAAGCTACAGTGAACGCATTGGGCCACACACCACAGTTAAGCATTACTCATCCTTTCCCCAGCAGAATAATAATCATTTTCAATCAATCAATTTCTACAGGTTTGCTTCAAATATTAAGTGTAGGACTTCAGGGAAATGTTCTGTCCTCACTTTGTAAGACACATCTGATGAAGTGACTCTCTCTCACACACACACACACACGCAGACAAGAGCTCATCACTGGCAGCTTGCCACCCCATTTCAGCACCCTCCTAAAACAAATGGATGTAAAAATCTTCTGAGGGGTGTCCGAGCCGCTTTGTTTCTCTACAGTTCTCTCTTCCGTTGCAACATGCTTGTTATCTCAATATCGGCGCTGCATGTTGCTGCTGCCCTGACGTGCTGTGACTTCATTTTCATTTCTGTGACTCCCCTCTCGCGTGTTGTCGCCTTCTCTCAAACACACACACACACACACACACACACACATTAAGGGAGTGATCCATCCTGTTGCTACAGTGCTGCAGTGCTGAGTAGCAGTATCAGAAAGAGAGAGAGAGAGAGAGAGGGGGATGTCTGGCATCGGCCCCACACCACAAAACGGACTGCGGCAGGGCATCCAAAACCCTTTTTCCTTTTCCATCACTTAACTCAAAAAGCACCCTCTAATTCCCCAGTTCCCCCTAGAGAGGGTGTCGGATGACTAATGTTAACATACAGTATATGATTAAGAGCATGGAAAGGGGCATCTGTTGCAATAAAAAGAATAAGGGACATTTCTTTTGCATGCACTAATCCGTCAACCCCACTCCTCCCATTACCTCTACCCCGCTAACCGTTCCAAAAAGGTGGGTGTCAGCACATTTCAGATGGCCAGCTCACCCCTGATGCCTGCCTGTTGAGGAGCAGAATAATGCCCTTTGCCAAAGGTGCCATATGGAGGGTGTTTTATAGCTGGGGAATAGAGGGGAAATGACTGTCCTAGAGGAATAATTAAGAAATGGATCCCCACAGTATAAAGCTGATCACATCACGAATCTCCAGCCTCTCTGGATATTCCATCTCCAACTCCTCTCCTCTCCACTCCACTCTCTGCTGTGGCTGCTGCTGCTTTTTAAAGCCTCAAACACCTTCAGAGAAGATAATGAGCTCTGTCAAAAAGAGACTGCTTCTCCTTTTTTTCCCCTCTTCCAAAAGTAAGCTTTTGCCTTTTTCCCCACTTCATTATAATCAACAGTGGAGTGTCCCACATTCCTGCTGCTAAGCAGAACATGCCCTCAGAGACAGTCAATATTGCAGCTCATAACCTATAACTCTGAGCTCAACCCCCGAAGAAGAAAGTTTTCCCTTTGAAGATGCTCATCACTATGGTAATCAGCTGATCAGAGGATGTTATACCAACTCCTTGTGATGCTAATATTTGCTTTACATGCAAAACCTCCAGATTAGAACTCTTTCTCTAATTTGCACTTGAGTTCAGGCTAGCAATCTGACTGCCATCAATGATGTAATTGCACTGAGGAAATTGCACTCATTGGATAAAGAACCCTGCAGTCAGTCAGACCACCATCTGTAATGTCAGTATGTTGAAGAAATTACACGGGAAGTGGAATGGGTTTATATTTTTAGTTTTAATGTAGATAAGATTTGGATTAATTTAGACAAGATAACACAGCTGTTCTCAAATAGGAGTTCCTCTCAAATGCCGCTTGAGAAGCTGAAATTTCATAATTCCACTGAAGTGGCGGTGTCATCATCCTTGTATGTTTACTGTGGTTTGAAAAATGAAAAATAGACTCATATAAACCATGCATGACTGGTACACAGTTAAAAGGTTGTTAAAATACCGTAGGCTTGGGCTAAAATTGCCAACCTCCAAGAAGTCAATGATGCAAATGAAATACAATTGCATTTAGCCCTGTCATTTCATGGAGAGGCTGCCCTGGTGTTTAGAGAGAGCATAAGAAGGTCAATATCTTTTCAGTGTAATGCTCATGGTGTAAATTAATTGCATGCAGTAGCTTTCTGGACTACTTGAATCAAATACTGGTCTTATATTGGCATAAAACTGCAGAGCTAACCTTCACATTCACAGTAAGCTCTCTGGAGACCTCAGAGTTGTTGTTTTTTTCCTCCTCACCCCCAGCCCCAGCCCTTTATCTTCACTGTCAGGGTAAAGCGCATTACTTCAAACCAATGCAGGAGCTGCTCTAGGCTGTACTGTGTTCCTTACCGCAAAATATTAGAAAGAAAAGTTCAAGAGGAGTTTGACAGATCCGGCAAGATGGGACCATGTCAAATCCATTGAAGGCTGTTCCAGGGGTTTGGATCTGTCATTGTCACAACCAATATTGTGTGGTCCCTCTATCCTTGGCTTGTGGGTTTCTCAGTACAAACGTTCAGCATTTGCCTTGACATTCAACTAATTTATTTAAGATGTCAGAGAGCTGTAGGCAAGCTATGAAGCTACCACAAAATGAGTTAAGAAACAGATGTTTTTTCATTCTGAAAGTGAACCACTATTTCAGATCTTTAGTTTTCTGTAATGGCCATTTTGAGTATTCATTGAAATTTCATGGATGAGCATGGCCCCCCAGGCAACCCTCTAGGCACATGCCCTGAGACCTTCAGGTGGAAGACAAATGTCACAGAGGTGGAGAGAGCACATGGTAATTTCTCCTCATTAATCTTTTAAAAAATATCTCTGGACATCTCAATTTAAGGATTGGGTTGCACCGGCTTTTCGTAAATCCATTGCTACGTTTGTGTGTAAAGCACTTCATAATTCTTTGTAACTACTAGATAGTGATTTACTAAATTAAAACTTGTCTTAGCTAGTAAAGGATGTGTAAATCAGCTGCCAGGAAACATCTCTTGTGCTGTTCAATCAAAACCAATGCTTTTTGGTCATTTAGTCTGGCGAATTATCATCCAGTTTTCTAATTTGAGGTATATGGTGTTATTTTTATGAAATTGAATATAAAATCTCTAGTTTACATCATTATTATGCAGTATTTTAGTCAGGTACCTGTCAGATCTTACTTTACAATCTAAACAGGTCATATGTTAGCAAGCTGACGCTAGTTTTGCCCGGTTGGTTCCGTTAGCTACGCAACAGTTACACCTGGCAGTTAGGCCAAAGTGTAAATATTTAAGAACAACTTATCTCTACGTAAGAACTAATTTGTGTGGTGTGGCTTTGAATTTAACTGTGTAAATATTCACTTTGTGAACACGTTTGAACTTTTGAAGAGCTAAAGTTGAAAGAATGAAATTTTACAGAATCTACATTGTCATAGTGCTAGTTGAAAGTAGTTCTCTGTAGGACTATTAAAGTTGCTGTAGGAAAATTTTATTTTAAAAAAAACCCCCACACATTTGCAAACTGATTTCCAGTCAGTCACACGTGTCTTTCCACATTTAAATTTGATAAATCCAGTTTAGATAAATACTTATGGTGTTTGCTGGTGAAACAATGTCAGATGAAGTGAGCAGTGATTTTATGCACACTGTGACGGAGATGGGACATTCCTGTGGCATGCCCTTCTGCTTTCCATTTTCCCGGACCACACTGATGCATGCAACAATGCATCAGTTGGCTGCCCCACTAGATTAAAGGAAAGAACCAGGGATCTTCCAAAAATAGCCCTTGTATCAACAATCCCACCAGCTGCTTCATGCTCCACCCAGGGACATCATATTCCATCAATCTTTCAACCATTTATTGACGGGATGTCCACATAAATTTGTCTGACGCGCGTTGGAGCACTATGAAATATTAATTTTATATTCTCTGTCTGGTGTTCCGGCGCAAGTCCTGTCCCTCTGACAACAAAAAGCAGGCTCATACATTAACTAGCAGATAATGTTGATGGAATACTGAAGAGTAGGAAATGTATTGATGGCACTGGCTCATATGAGATACATGTGCAGTACAGAGTGGGGACAAATTACAAGAAAGTCACATTGTAACAGGGTGACCTGGTTACTAGAGAGACTGAATTATGCAGTCATACGTCCAATCCCCTTGACAAAACATGTGCATTCACACTGTTGAAAGGTTCTTGACGAAGACACTGAATCCCTATTAGCTCACTCTTGGCGTTGCTTCAGCTAAAAGCCGTCAAAGGGCTGGACATCCAGGCTGTCCGCTTCCCTGCATGCTATGAACCTGTTGTCACACCTCAGGGACTGGATTTTAAGGCCACCTATCTCACTGGACATATAATCAGAGCAGTGCCAACGAACGTGATAGCCATTCAGTGCATTTTCATATTGCTGTTAATAAAAACAACAGAGGGAGTCACTGCCTTCTAACTGTGGCCCTTGTAAGGCTGCATATTCACACTTTGTTTTCTTCAAAGTGACAGCGATGTAACTGCACTCGGATGAGGCACCAAGGTTACTCCGTGGTTTGATGCTTCCTATTTAAAATCTGTCGGAAAGTAAATAAATTATGCACATCAATCCATGCAGCAAGTACAAGAAAAAGGCTGTTGAGTGTAATTATAGCAGCGGCTATAGATGGAGATTTGGAGGGGTGATAGTGATGTTCCATAAATCATATCTGTATATTATACAACCTTGCATGTGGCTCTAATAGCAACGCATGCCTTCACTTTATGGCAGTACATTCCAGTTTTGCAACGAGGATATTGCAAGCGTATCACAGTGCAGGAGAATATGCAAACAACAGATTTATTGTTTTCTTTATTGTGTTTTACAAAGAGTCAGGACAAACTCATAAACTGCAGCATAAACATATATAAACTGTCAGGCTGTGGAGAAGAAAAATATCAATTCCTGGAACAGATTGAAATTCAAATTCAACAGATTCAGAGGTGGTGGAGTGAGGAGATTTTAATGATGAAGGGCTAATCCCAAACCAATTCTTTATTCATCAGTCGGGTCAGGAAAGTGTCAGGCGTGTTTGAGGCAACTACAGTGCAGTTCAAGAATGACAGCGGCAGAATAAGCAGTCCTTACGTTGATATATGACGTTATTAATGGGTGACACGTGAAAGGGGAAAAGGTTGGGACCATCACCACTCTGGTATCAACACTTCCCCCTGCGATCCTGACCTCTGCTGCCGATGTTTTAATTCCATTATGATGCAGGGACGAGATAAGCAAGCTGATTGGTAATGTCAAAGACCACCAACACTGAAATCAATATTGTTATCTACTACACAGCAGCCCAGTCACTGAAGTGACAGTAAGAGGACATAAGCATTGTTTAGCAGAGTAAAATAAATCTTGTTTTCAAATTGAAATGACCAACAAAAATGGCATTAAAAAAGAGAAATCTAGTCAGTAAAATATACCTGTTTCTGTTTGTGGACCTTCTCAAATTAGTTTGAATTTACTTGTGAGATAAACAGTATTTTCCTCTTTATGAACATTCTTTGTTAATATTCATCTTTGGTAAATAAAAGCAACATCTTTAACTTTTCCACCCCACACAGCCTTGCACTGGGGGAGGTCTTCTTATTATCTTATTTTAATAATTTCCATCTGGCTAATGAGGGCTTATTTTCACTGTGCCCAGAGGCACACTTGTTTGTATTGTTGTATTTCATCACTTGGTTAAATGTTAATTGAGTTTTCCATATCATTTGTGCTGAGTTAATGTCTCACTCAAAGGATTTCTCCCAAATTAGCTTTAAGGGTCTCTGCAGGTGTTGCAATTCCACTCGCAGTGCTAGGTTCTGTGCATAATTGTTTGTTGTTAAACCATGTTTCTTCGCTTAATGAGCCGTCTGTTGGGTTTGGAACAGTAAACGGAGTTGACCTGCAGACTATCACTTATGTTGTCCAAGCACATGATCATTTTCATCCCACAATATAATCACTGCAATATCTCTGAAGCAGCTGTGGTTTTACATCTGCATTCTGCCGCATCCATTTCCCCCCATTAGATCTTTGCTGTTTAACATAATCAATGCATTGCACTTTCAAAACCCCTCCGTCTCGTGGCACTGTAATTACTCCAAAGTATTTCACCTACAGCCACATTGGCATATGCTAACCATACTAGGATGCGTGAGACGTGAGTGCCACACAGCTAATGGGATGAACATATTTATAATAGTAACAGCATTTGACAGGGGTCTGCAGTTGTTGAACACCCAGTCAATATTATAACAGCACTGTCCCTTGAAACCTACATAGCAGAAAAAACACCACACAGAGTTACAAAGAGGTTCTAGAGAAGTATTAATGCTTTCTGACCTTAATGCATGAGCTTAAGGGTACGAAATCCGCAAATGGATTCCCAACTCCTGCTGAAGATCCTATTGTATCATGCAGATGTAAGATTTCTATTTCATTTTTACATACACATGTGATGTACGTGTATTGATAGCTGAAATTGATCACTGTGTATGGGATACACAAATTTACAGTGGCTTGGGTTCGAATGTTTGGCAGTTTAATGACAACGGGATCCCCAAATGCAATACGTGTTTGATTGTAATGAGAATTCTCTGCTTTAAGGGCAGCAATCAATTAGTCAAAAGACTCATGAACGTAAAGTAAACATGTGCATCAGCAAGTTTTTATTCATGCGCTGCATCACTGGATTTATGAATGCTTTTGTTTACTTGGGTCACAATCAGGGCACTAAAGTAAGGGCCCCAGAGTGTGCTTTTGTTACGTCAACATATGAGATGTCTTTTTTTTTTTGTGTCTGTGCTCTTCTTACTAGTTGTTTCAATTAGGATTTAGCAACATTTGAATCAGAATCTGATCAAACCACATCCACACAGTCCTGATGATACAAATTAGTCGTTTATTGATTGCTAATATACCTAAGGATTTTGTTTTACTTTGATAGTTTGCTTACTTAGTAATGGATATTTAAAGGTAGGGAAATACTGCAAAGACAATACTTAGTAGCATCAATGTATTGTTAGTTTTGGTCTTCAGAGATTGGTTGATAATAATAAATACATAAAATAACACTACCCTTATCCTTTTAGTAGTACCATTTACAGGATGTCATATGCATTTTTATTACATAAAATATAACATACAGTAATGACCCATATGAGATAACACTTTATTCACCGTGTAACTATATGCATTTAATATTTATTGAAGAAACCTATTAAGCGCCCTGTTACTTGGCACAGTTATACAGTGGCTGGTCATTCTTTGGAAGCCTGTGCAAAGAAAGATAGACAACAGAGAGCTAAAGTAAAGGTAGAGAGAAGCAGAGATCGACAGGAGCAGTGACAGGCAGGGAGAGGACTAGTGAGAGATGAGTTCCTCTGAGCTTTGCCTAAGTAATGCTCAGGGCTATGAGCATGTGACTGAGGCAGTGTAGGTACTGCAGTGGCAGCAGTTGGTAATTACCACTGTATCAGCAACATGTCCTCTGTGTCGTCCATTTCATTAGCTACGCATCCGCTCCCGATATGTGGTGGGGGAAGCATTATTACTATCTCCCCTTCCCTTTTCTTTTCTTTCATCATACCATCTCTGATAAGAGTTAACACGCTGCTGATGAAGAATATGGAATAGTTATCACATTTTTATCAGAGTTTTTTTTTATATTCACATAAATATGAGTGCATCGAACTGGGACAGTTTATATCATATGTATCTGTGCCAAACACGCTTAAAATTTTACAGTATATGTGGTAACAACGTATTCCATAAAATGACATAAATTAATTATGTATTCTAGTAGGGCACATCACTCACTCCCATTAATGTTTGTTAGATAAAGCCTCCTGGTTGTGTTACTCTAGCGCTGAATAGGTTAAAAGCCCTTTGCAGATATATTTTTCAAAGCTGCCCTGCTCTCTCTCTCTCTGCCACTCACTTATGCATGGTCTACACACCAATGAGCAAGCAGCCTCCTTTACTTTTTACAGTAAGACACGGTAGAAAGTTTTGTTCAAACAACAAGACCTCCCCAAGGACCGTCCTCTGGGGTAAGGAGAGCAGCTACCTGAAATCTGAGTAGGCTGGATAGCCACAAGCAAAATCCCACAGCAAGAGGAAATAGTGCAAACTACTAACGCATGAATAAAAACATAAATGCAAATGGAGATGCGCATGCATATGCACATGCTTACCCACGCACATACACAAGCACCAACACACACCAAAGTTCTGGCTGCATCTAAATTCAGAGGTTCGAGGGCACTGATAAGGGTATTCAGCTGCTACACAGCCACATGGCAAAAGATGGGCACATGAGATGGTTGCTCAGACTTGAGTCATGCTCAATTTGAACAGAAAGAGAGTTCAGACTTGATGTCAGACTTGATCCATACTCACTGATGATGACTTTTAAACTAAAAGATTCAACCATAGATTAGTAAGGCACTCTGAACATTTCCACAAAAGCCAAAATAATCAAATAATAATAATTTCTGTTATGAAATTAAAATGTTTATTCCGAGTGGATGTCATAGGGACCATCAGCTCAGCGTGTTGTGAATGTGTGTGTCAACCCTATACATCAACACACAGAAAAGTGTGTTGGTCTCAGCGTGGGTCCATACCAGAGGTTGCATTTAATCTTTCAGTGACTTTAAAGAACTTAGAATACACATGTAGATGGTAGACATACTGTACATAAACAAGTTACAAAACCAATAGTAGTGTATTCTTACACAGAGTATAGCAATTGGTCTTTGGAAGTGCAATCATCACATTAAAACTGGCTTCCGAGTTCAGCGCCAACTCGACAAATCAAGTGTAAATTAAGCCCTCTGAAATTACACAAACATGCCAAAACAGTGACGGCTAATCTCCCAATGAGATGAAAATGTCAATCAAGATAATTGAGAACTCCCTCATGATGTTAGCATCTGTAAGTGTACACAGTAGTATATGACATCCTCTTAAGCTGACTGTGTGTGAGAGTCAGTGTATGGGGGAAAGGAGAGAGGAGGAAAAGGAGGAGGAGGAGGGCTGGGGTGAAGTGGTGGAGTAGGTTTCCTTCTCATCATTTCTCTCTACCTGGCATAAATCATCCTCATCCAATTATGATAAAGTCTCTAGCCTAGATTACGTGGTTTTACTGTGGGGCAGGGAAAAGATCATTCTTACAGACGTCTTCTACAGTGAATCGGAGTGAGATTTCATTTGGGCTTCAACGGGGCATGTCCTTTTAATTAATGGGGCTCGGCTGAGTTGGAGATGGTGCTGCTATTTAAAATGCTAAATGGTTTTTCGGATTTTCTCTTTCCTCGCTCAACAGACACACACACACACACACACCCACACACCCCAGCATTGAGAGACATTACCTCTCTCTCAATGCTGTCAGAATCACTCTTGGTGGCATCTGTAAATTTTTTTTTCCTGTGCTGAGAGGAGGACTTGGTCGTTCTGGTAGGGTATGAAGCATGTGTATGAGTGTGTGCGCGTGTGGCTGAGGTGAAAGGAGGTACAGAGCACTGATGGGTTGATAGATTGATCCCTAATGTTATCTGCAATCTGGTATTAGCCCGGTGTTTTTAAGAGGCCTAGAAACATAGAGTTGTATTCTTCCGGGAGGATTGGAAGCCAAAGCACAACAGAAATTAGCATCCACACTCACCCTGCATCTGGTGAATTTGTCCTGGAGGAAGGAAAGGACAGACCCTTATGTAGGGCAGCGTCAGATGGGGGGTTAGAGAAAGAGAGGTTAGAGAAGTGGGTACAGTATAATGTACAATGTACTGTCCTTCAAATAGCACATGAAAGGAGCTATTTGACACACGTGTTTGGAGAGATTCCCTCTGGTTACACTGCAAGCCTTTCTGAATCATCAGGATGACACATCAGGAGATGTAATGATTCTCCATTAGTGCATCAGGACGTCATGCATTTCTAAATGCCTGTTTTACAGGACTGCAAATGAACTTGGCTGTGTTGCAGTAAAGTACTGACAGCTGGAATATGTGAGAGTATGTGATGCTCGCTTAAAACAGACTGGATGCACACATTATCAATCTTCCTATGTATCGGTCTTTAAAGGAATAGTTCAACATTTCGGGAAATACGCTTATTCGCATTCTTGCCGAGAGACAGATGGGAAGATCGATACCACTCTTATATTTGTCTGCTAAATATGAGGCTACACCCAGCTGCCAGTTAGCTTAGCTTAGCATAAAGACTGGAAGCAAAGGGAAACAGCTAGCCTGGCTCTGTTCAAAAATCCACCTAACAGCGCCTCTAAAATTCATTAATTAGCACATCTCTATCACGTCAGTTTGTGGTTTTACAGGGGGGTTAGGTGCGGGAGTGTTTTCCTGGAGTCTTGTTGTCAGCGGAGACTCTAGGAAATCACTGCAGATTAAACAAAAAAAAAAACTGAATATAACATGTTCATTTGTGAGCTTTAGATGTGCTGGTAGGCAGATTTTGTTCTAGTTGTTTCCCCCTGTTTCCAGTCTTAATGCTTAGCTAATCTAAGCTAACCAGCTGCTTGCTGTAGCTTCATATTTACCATACAGACGTCAGAGTGGTATCAATCTAACTCTCAGCAAGAAAGTGAATAAGCGTGTTTCTCAAAATGTGGAACTATTGCTTTGAGCTTGAGTAGTTCGAAGGGTCCACAGGTATTGACCTTGTTGTTGACCTTTATTGTTACCTTCTGCTATGAAGGCTTCACACTACTATCAACATATCTCCAAAGTGTTGTGTCTCATCATAGAAAATGAACTAATGAATGGTGAATGAATGATTGGTTTTATTTGGACATTACAACAAAGGGCAGAGAGGTTTAAGGAGAATCCTGGCTACACTGCAGATAGTTTACCCTCGCTAGCCCCCCCGACCCTCCGCTCCCTCCCCAGCATGCACCGTCACCCACCCACCCCTTCCCACCTCCTTCCCTCCCAACTCACTGGTCCCCGGGGCTACCATTTGTGAATTCATCTCTGCCCTCACAGCCCTGCTCAGCTGTCACATCGCATCTTGCACACGCAGACAGTCAACGATAACAGTGTTAGGGCTTTTCATATTCCATACACCCAGTTTCCACCTCCGACTATACCGACATGCAATGTTACCCACAGTCTCTCTCTACTATTACCCCAGTCTCTGCCTATTCACCCACCCACCCCTGCTGTGGTTGGGTGGCAAGACTTTAGCTCTTTCCCTTGCTGTTGCTTTCTGTTTTGGTTCCTCTAGTTCTCTCTCTAAAGTGTCTTGGATGTTTCTATCAGGGATGTCTTAGGAACGACGGCCTTAAACTTTATATTAGAACACGAGAAACTGTTTTTTCATTTACATTGCTTTCAGTGCTGCTCCTTAAAAAAATAATGAGCAGAAATATTGAATGAATCATCTTAAAACTGCAAATCTAGGAGGTTTCATTTCAACTAAAAAGCTATAACACCATGACAACCACAGAGCTAGCATGCGTCATATAAAACACTGTCTCTCTCTCTCTCTCTCTCTCTCTCTCACACACACACACACACACACACACAGAAGTTGCAATGAAACGGCATCAGAGGTTGAAATCTCAAGGCCAGAGTATCAATTTTACATATGTGAAAGTGTTATCATTACTGTGTTATACGTGGTTTCTGCCTCCCTTGAAATGGATGTTAAGAAGCAAATTACTTACACATTTCATTAATTCATAAGTGGTGAGGATAATGAAGTTGAAAGGTGCAATGCTCAACTTCACTTTTCTTCTGTACACCAAGCTGAGTGTACAGAAGCACGTGTAATTTCTAGCCCAGTTTGTGCCTCTTGTGAAATCATAATTTTTCTATTCAAGATTAGGAATTTTGCACTGATGATTAGAGTCGGACAACAGAAATAAAAACACACAGACACAGGGCAAGTCCTTAAACTTAATACATTTCTGAATGTCCTGTTCACAAAAGACTCTTCCACCCTGCTTTTACAGAAAAAAAAAAACTAGTTGAATTTTGACTCAACTCACATACCCCATCTGCATGCTTGGACCCAAACAAAGCGTGGCAGTCAGAAATAATAGCTGCCTATAATAATATTGGTTGTTTTGGAAGGAAGTTACACCGACTCCTTTTAAACTTGTTGGTGTACCTACAAACTGCAACTCTTGAACCCTGTGTTATCAACTTATCAGGACTTACAGGCTAATGATATAATGCAAATATAATACTGAATTAATTCATACTCTCTCTTGTCCCATTTTGTTCTAGTAAGTCATAAAAATGGGATCTATGCGAGTGAACATCAAAAACATCTAATCATAAACCTTGGGGATCTGTGTTTTAATGGAAGGTAGAATTTAGGGCAGGATGCAGAAGAATGGGCTTAGCTAGGGGAAAGAAAATGTTTTTGTGAGAGTTGGTCAAATGCATTGTAGAGAGTGCAGTGTAGCGACAGGAGGTATTTGCACTGGGATATGCCAAAGTGGAAAGGTGGAGGGAGAGAGATAGTGAGAGTTTGACATGAAACAGAGGAAGGAAGAGAGAGGAAGGTGAAACGGAATAAGAAATGTCTGTTTAGTGTATGGCTGAACAGGACAAAAGACAAGATGAGAAGAACATATGTTACTTTTTGACTTACTTTCATAAATTTGGCAATACATCCAATCAGTGATAATTTTATAGTAACAATTTTATAATACTTCCACCAGCTCAATTGTGAAGGCAGTCAACAGAGACTGATTATTTATTTCTATTATGAGAAAACAATGGTCAATTGTCTATTCTTGCATTACAAAACTGCATGGTTTCACAACAGCAGGTTTGGCAGGACAAAGCAATGCGAAAAAATACAGTTTAGTTAAACTTGGAACTTTTTAAAGTTTTAAAACTAGAAGCTGTGATGATGGCCCATGCCTTACAGGTTGTGTCTGGCATAACTTTACTAAACTTAATTGTATCTCTATAATTCACCTTTCAAGAAAAATATTATTATAAGTAATGGCAAAATGGAACCGTGGGCAGAACTATATATATAATACGTGTGACATGCTTCCCAGTATAAACTCACTCAGAAAAACTCTTTAACAAGAATGAAGAATTTATTTGTCAGTAAATCCCCCATTACAGTACCGGAGAGACAACTTCAGCTCAGTAGGATGGAGAGACTTGCTCACGTGCTCTAGGCTGGAGTCTGTCAAATTGATAACACCTCCATGTGCATCTCTGCCAAAACTACTCCAATGACTGCATGAAAGGCCAGTTGCAGACAGCACAGGAAACTTTTCCACAAGTTATGTGAGCAAAGTAGTTGAACCTCAAGCATCAAATCACTGAACTCGATACACACTTTCATTAGTGGGGCAAAACATGTCACAGTTTGCCTCTCAGTCTCTTCTCGCAGCCACACTCTCTCATCCCCAGCCCTCTGCATTACTCTCTCTCTCTTTGTCCCTGTCTCCAGCCACTGCTCACTTCTCCCAGGCCATGTTCCTTCCTCCAACTCCCCAGACCTGTCATCCTCAAGCCGTCCACCAGATGCCCTCAGACTTTCCTCTGTCATTCCAAATCCGGCCACTCCCATTTGCCTTGTAATCACCTCATTCCCCTCACCTGAGCTTCCCCACCCATTTCCCCACCTGCACCTCATTCCCCCATCAGCCACTCCCTACATATACCGGTCCACTTCCTTTGTTCCAGTGTCAGTTCATTCTAGTTGCCATGTGCCTTGTTGCCTTGCTCTTATGTCACTTTCCTGCCTGGTGTTTTGCTTTTGAGCCTCTCCCTTGCCTGCCTACCTACCCACCAGTACCTTCCTGTAAGCCGTCTATTTAAAATAAATCCTTGAACTCATCCGCTGTGCCTGCATTGTGCACGTTTGGGTCCTGTTCTGCTTTTCCTGAGCCATGACAAAACACTACACTCAGTAATTTGGAACAGGAAAACCTTTTTGCTGTAACATGAAGAATAACCGCAAGTGCCCAACCGTAAGACCAACTGACCATTGACCAAATCTGACCTTAGAGCTCTACGCTGTTTCTACCAGGTCTTTAAATGGTTCAGGGTGGGCAATCAAAAAATTCAATAGCAGCTACATAACTGCCTTGCTTTACATTTGGGGTAAAAATTGGTAATACTAGAGGAGAAAAGAAAGCACTTTTGGGGTATCCAAGACACAGGGAATCCTTAAAAATTAAGATATCCTTAAGAATTTAAGAATTATGACAATATGTGTGTCTTGGGTTTAGAGGTCATGCCCAGAATATTCTTTCTGTGTTGCCACTAATTGTATGAACTTAGACACATACCATGATTGACAACCACATTTACATGACAGCCAGAATAACATTTGACACAAGCCTGGAACACCCTTGTCATAACCCAGGTCGATTCTGTTGGTTCGTGTGAATGCATTATTTCAGAGATAAAGTCACACAAAGCAGTGTTTGAAAAGTTGTCATTGTGAATAACTGCCAGGACGTGGTGAACCGCTGAACCGTTGCATGTGTTGTGTCCTCTCCCGCTGATATTCATTTTTGCTGACAGTCCCTTCCCCAAACCCCTTTATCACCCATTCTCCTGGACATATTTTTGTAGCATGTCAAAGGAAGGTCTCTCTCTCTCAATCACAGGGATTCAACCTTCCAAACGTAGACACACAAGCTTTTCAGGTGTCAAGAAAGTATGTTGCTCCAATCAGCTGCCCCGTTCAGTGCGGTGATAAGGGAAAAGTTGAGCATGAGAGAAAAAGGAAAACAATAAAACAGCGTCACTCGACTTGAGTGAGTGACTAACTCAACTTATTATTGAACTGTGCAAAGCTGACAAATAAAAAAGGAGATGAAAACACAGTATGTCAGTTCTCCAATTTCACGCTAGACTGCCTTGCATCATTGCAGTGTATCCCTATAATAAAGAGCCTTTGCGTTCTGAATAGTGATTACCTCTCCTCCTTCGGCGTGCCACACAGCTGCTCATCTAGCAACTCCAAAGAATTCTTCGCACACAGCGCCACCTCACAACTGACCTCAATCCAGTCACATGAGGACACCTTGGTGTTTGTTTGCCTGTGCGTCTGTATGTGTGTTTATGTGCTAAAGCGTTTGTTAAGCATGAACATGACTTTGCGCACAGGTCACTGGCGACATATTAAAGAGGGAGCCACAGAAGCAGGTGTCTTTCTATTTCACCTTTGTCTTTATCTGTGCTCAACTGGGACACCTGTCACATGGACAGCCCTCTAGGGTACTGCGCCTCGGTGAGGAAAAGAGAAGAAGGAGAAACAAAGCGGTGCAAGAAGAATTAGGACGACAAGGACACCTGTCAAACTAGCAGACAGACAGCAGACAACATGGTCTTGCAACTGTAAATGTGATCGATATTGGGCTGACGTTGTAGACAGATGCACAAGTGCACATGTACCCTGAGCCACTAGTATCTCTGCTCCCTGATTACCATAAGTGTGTCCACTTATGCCAGCAAGAAAAATGTCCTGCATCAGCATTGTGCCGCTGGGCCGTGTTTGCCATTCAGCTTTTGATTGCATTATGGGACATAAGCATGATTGATGCAGGTAGGGAAAATGGTGATGCTGCAGGGAGAGGACAGCGCACCTACACAGATAAATCAATCCATTTGCAGGCTGATCATTTTGATCATTGCGTAAAAGACTTGTTCAAGGCAACACTGTTGATAACTGTTACACAAAAAAAAAACCCCACAACAATACATACACCCTATAGATTCTGCTCCAAACCATATATTTATAGATATATCATGTAGCATTTATTTCATATTGACATTGATGCTATAAATAAACAAACTTTCTTTGACTATCGGCATCACCAGCAGTGCTAATTTTGGCACCTGATTTTGATTTAGTTTTAGTCTTAGTCTTTTAATGAAAACGTACATTAGTTTTAGTCACATTTTAGTCATTTAATTATTGTTAGTTTCAGTCTAGCGTCTAGTTTTTGTCTGTGAAATTATAACCGCAGTATGATTCCTTTACAGAGAAAGATTTAGATGGTTGACAGCCTACATTGCTGTGCATTGTGCACTCATTCCTACTACTAGCTTATAAACATGAGAAAGCTCACTGAAATTAGCGTTACCATTAGCTGCATCCACCGCCCTTGTAACATTAAAGTTAGCTTCCCTTTTTATAATTGTCGGTATGTGGGTCTGCACGTTTTCATGGTTTGTCACAGCTATAATTTTCAGTGGGATTTTGGACAAATTAAGTCCATAAATCTGTTCCTTCTTAGAACCAGTAACGTTAACTAACATTACGAGACATAAGGTTATTCAAAAGCAAGGCTACTACTACTAGTAGCTGTGTGTGTGTGTGATGTTTAGTTAAGAGGATGTGGCAAACGATCATCTAAATTGTCATTGCATAAGGATACCTTAAAATGCTTGTTGGACTGACTGAGTGGCCTAATTTATGATGTTCTTCACAGGTACAAAGCATGGGAAAATCTTTATATTATTAGCAATATTTTCCAAATGATAATAAAAGCTGTTATAGGAATTGGGTTATTTTGAGACAGCCTTCACCCATGATGCAATGGTGCCTCAGGATAACATTGCACTATAAAAAATAATCCACCGTAAAAACGCCTCCCAATAATCCCCTTGTAAAATCATTAATTCATAGCCTGATCAACTGAGTAAGGCGTAATTTACTATTATAATATGGCATTTGCCCTTTGCATTAGGCCTGGATGCTGAGTCAGAGCATTACTCTACATTGTTATTGCCAAACCTGCTCCGCAGGGCAGGGTCTGCAAATGATGACCATGACTGATGACTTGGTTGTGCTGCTCTTGCCATCTGTGTTTCTGTTTCTTAGACCTCACATAGGGATTACTGCCATATCACTTCTGATTAAATCAGATATGTGCCTGATGCTCCATTGTTCTTTCTTTCTCATGATAGCTCTGTCACATCCTCTCATCATTGCCGTTTCATTCACTCCAGAGCTCCAGCTCTCTCATGTAGATCCTGGTTTTGTTCGTACACCTTCAGCTAAACATTAGGCACGCTGTCGCCGTGTTTGGTGGGATTTGATCAAATCTGGAGTCGAGTTCACAATACGATGCAATACACTCTCCGTCTGTGCCACCCCCCCCACCCCCACCCACTCCTTTCCCTGTCTTTTCCTTCTCATATTCCAGCTGGAGTGAAATGACAAGCCGATGTTCTGGAGCCAGCCAGACACGCTCTAGTGGACGGACTTCGGTGTAATGAGTGACAACTGCATGCTAGTCAGTCCCAGCAAATCAACAGTGAAAACAGAGAGAGCTGATCCGTAGGCCTAATGGAAACCACTGGTCCCGCAAGTGCCCGTCTAATGGGCTGGACACACAAATACACACAAACACACACACCCAAAGAACACAGAAAGTCAGAGAGGATCAAATCCAAGGATATTGTCCATTCTTGCTAAAAATATCTCTCGTGTTGTGAAATTCTACAGATTTCTGTCACCACTACCGCTTGACTACGTAAGACTCGGAGAATAAAGATGGACCTTTAAAATAGCAGAATATGCCTGTGCCAAGGCTCAAGGGAACTAGTGTTCCCATTAATAATTCATGGTCAGACAATCAAGAGAAAGACAGGTTGTCAGTTACCAGATTTTTTTTCTTCACAGTGTGAAAATGCAGGATACTCATTGCTGCAGGGGAGGGCAACTCCACACTTCTTTTCACTTCCATTCTTTTCTCAACTGCCTCCATTTTTTCCTGACGGACCATGTGACCAAACCATTCTTCAGTTCCCCTAGGCAGAGCTGGTGGCAGACAAGGGTCATTAGCAACCGTCTGGACATTCTCCCCAAACAGCACCCACTATGGGAAAACCACCCAATATTAGGCCATGCGCCTATCATATTGTATTTCCTGCAAGCTGATGACGGCTGGCACCTCTGTTGACAAGTGTAGACTCTACGTACCCCAATCCCCAGTCCTGACAAGATCCTGAAAATCGTGGACACCTTGTCTCCAACACCCCTTCAGTCATCCCTCAGAGGCTGGCTGTGGGATGGATGGAGAGAGGCAGGGATCCAATGAAGGAAGGATTTTGCCTGCAAAAGGCTCTTAGCAGCTCCTTGTCCATGCACTTTGACAGGGAGGTTTGTGAGAAGTAATCAGTCGGAAAAAATCTGAAAGGTCACAATACTGAGATAAGGTAAGTCCCTTCTTTGCTGTCACGTTTTATTGGGGCGCATCAGATCATCTTTGTGGAAATCAGATGATTATATTTCGCCTCTGTCAGATAATAAGCTGAGGGTCAGTCATGTGAAAAACACTTTTCTGCTCTGTTCTCTTGAACACCAAAACAGCTCTTGTTGATTGCTGAGACCAGGTGGCAAGGCCTATAAAGTGCCATTTAATAAATGATGATATATAATGGTGGTAGTTCACGCGTACATTTAACCTGTGAGTAATGTCATTTTCTCACTTGTGTGGGTGCTAAAAGGCGAGAGTCCCCATCTGCCCTAAATGAGTAGTGTAAATGGGTAGCACAGTAGTGGGATTGTGGTCTGTGACTGGCTTTTGGCCGAGCTAAATGGAGACTATCTGAAGGGGGAAACCACCCATCTTCTATTTATCCCCGCTGATGCCTCTCACTAAATATAAAGGGGCAGGAATCCTATCAGAGAAAGGCATGTAGCGTAACAGTGTGCAATCTATGTGCCCACCAGCCCAACGTGAGTTTCAACTCTAATTATGATGTTCACTTTAATCTTGAGTGTGCTGCCCTGCTTGGGGTTTCGCTTTCTTGGCGCCATTAGCTGGCTCACCTACAGCCCTCATTGAAAAAGTGTCTGGATGTAAACACAATTGCCTCAAAGAAAGAAAGGCAGAAAGAACAAATAAGGAAGAAGGAAATGTTGAAAAGTACAGAAATACTGTGGTGGTTTTTGGGTCTGAACTAAGCAAATGTACCCTTTCTGAATCCACGAGTCAGCATGACTCACATTGATGATTTCCTGGCGCATGGTTCAGAAAAAGAAAGAATACTCTCTGTACCTGGGCAGGTAGTCAAAGCTGGCCCAGCTGTGTGATGCTAGCTCCTTCTGTGGGCATTTAGCCAACATTTGCATTTATTTATGCCGAAGCTCACTCACCCAACAGGCCCCGTGATATCCTGCCAGCATCAGCAATCTCATCTGCTGCCTCACGACTTGCTGCAGACTTCCATTCTCACTTTAAGCCCCCTTTCTTAGACATGAGTTGAATTATGCATGATCACCCCACCATACACACATACATACACAGTAGATTAAAACGATATTATGTTGTAACAGGACAGTAATGTGTGTGTGTGAGGTTGAAATCAAGTCTCAGATGACTAAAAGTTTCACTGAAAGTTCTGACTGATGCAACACCAACAGCAAGTGATTGAACAACACATATGTTGTGTATGAGAAGTCATTTTGCTGAACTTATAATAGAATCAGTCTAAGAATAATGAGTGTAGCTATCGCACCTGCTTTGAACTGAAATGGCTACAAATTAATGGCATTGCATGATAAGGAACATTTTATGCATCATCATCTTCTGTACTTCAGTAGTTGTGTGTGTCATTCCCTATACAGTGTAATTGAATAAAATGGGAATGGGATACATCCCATCTCGCCTACAGCTACAGGTTACCTAAACTCCTGCATAGATTTTTAGTCCATTTAACTTTTGTACTAACTATGTTTTTCTCCAACCAAATAGAAAATGCAAAACAAAAAAGAAAAAATCACTCTGGTCCGGGCAACCTTTTAGACGCAGTCAAAGCAAGAAAAGTAGCCACTGACTCAGACATCTCCTGGAGACAGAACACTTTCTAGTACAGAAAATTTACAGTAAGATATAATATTGATGTTCATTGATTTTATGCTTAATTATAAAGGAGTACTTGATATTGATGTCAGAAGACGTAATATATACCTTTTGTTCTGTCAAGGTGTTTTTGGAGTATTTTTGTAATCCTTTGACCACTATTTGTGGTACGTCATGCTGCCCAAATTGCCAGTAATAATTTCTGCTGCATGTGTCATAATACATCTAAATATTATTTGACTTCTAGAGTGTGGCAACACACAAGTTGGTCTTCACTGGGATTGAAAGAAAATCAGAAATGTTTTTGCAATGAGAGGTAATATTCACAACAAGACAGAAAAAAAAATAGCATGCTACCTTTCATCTTAATTTATTCAAGATTTTTTTGTACAGCTCATCTTCATTAATGTGAGAGGAGTGTTGTGTATGCAACAACATAGCCTCAAACAATTGGCAAGACTCCATGGTAAATATGTAACTTGGCTGGCAACATCAAGTAAACGATAAAATGACTGGAGGTATGTGGGAGCGGCAAATCCCTGTTAATAGGCTGGTGAAGAATGTAGACAGGGTTAATGTCAAGGTTGCAAAGATTAATATGAAAATGTGGTTTGCTGGAGTTTACTGATTATCTGATGAAAAACACAATTACTAATGTCAACCACTGAAAAGGTCAAATTGACTCAATAAATGGTATTAACTATTTTATTACTTTCAATCTGACTAATAAAAATAAAGATCTTCAGATGACAGAATGTTATTTTTAAAATAAAATGTAAAAATGTTCATACATACATGATCATATTCCGAATGTGTTTTCCCTATAAACACATTCCACCAAGTTAAAAGCATCAACAATTTAAAAACATTTGTCAGCTCATTGTTGTTCACATAATAACTGCAGTATATTACTATTATGTTTTATAATTGCATTTAATCCCATTACCCTCAAACCCCATCAAGCAAGACTTTGTCTTTGAAGAAGTACTGCAACTCACCAGGCTCGCTCAGACTGAACAATGTAACATATAATCAGGACTAAACATCAGAGTTTACACTAAGCAGAACCATGACTTGAGTGTAAACAGAAGATTTCCTGCCCTCCAGTCCGGACTTTAAGTTTTAGTTTCTGTCACATAACCTGCCGAGTAAACGGAGCCCAGCATCACGCTGTGTGAAGGAACACTGTGGCGTTTACAGAAAGCACAGCTCTCTCACCTCTCTGTCTTTTCTCAGCCTCTTCCTCTGTGTCTGTATTTTTCTTTTTGTGTGCGTGATAAAGATACTTAGTTGCCCTCACGTCTCTGAAACAGTCCCTTACCTGGATTCATATATCTACAAGGCAAGACTTCAGCTTCGTGAAACAGCATCATGAGAGTTGCCATGCCTACAGGGTCTCCTTGTTCTCTGTAATTGCTTTTGCTGCCATTGGCCCAACCAGCTCTTACTGTTCTGCGCAGGACATTGCTCGTCATCGTCTCAAGCAAGGCACTGACCAAAATAAACGGCCACACTTTCTTCTCCACAGGCCCATCTCTCAGGACGCCTCACAAACAGATGTCCAGGGATTACCCCATCCCAGTGGAAAGACACAGGCTCTGTTTATGTTTGTGAATTTGCTTTACTCCCTCGAAAATGTCAAGTATTTTTAGACAAGACTGTGCTGTAATGCTGTATGAGTGGACTGCGCAGAACATGCATCAGCACACTGGAAGTCTTCCGTTCTGGCAGCAGGTGAAGCTTCATCCCGCCAGGCTTCTGCTGCAGTGTGGTATGGCTTTATCTGCTCCTCAGTACTCTATTGTTTGGATGGAATTGCACCATTTCAAGTAAATGAGACCATTCACTTGTGCAGATTGTATATGACATAACACACATTGCTTCATATGAAGACATACTGCAGTGGTTAATCATAATCAGTCCTCTTTTCATTTGAATTCAGGAGTATCTATTGATACAGGGCCATTTTTTCATTACCAGAGCATACAATTACCAAATATTAGAACAAAGATGAAAGAGTCAAACCACTAACATGTATAGATATTATATTAAAGGGGAATTCAGCATATACTGTATATTATCCTGGTGTTTGTTTTGACGTGTACTTATTTGGTCAAATTTTTAATAACCAAAAAATGAATTATTAGTTTTATTTATTGTTCTGTCGTGATTGATCCCCCTACATTAGCGGTCTCCAGGGGGTGTGAATTTGTGGTTCCAACTGACTGACTGTATCAGTACTGTAATTTGATTGGTCCAATATCTGAGCAGGCGGGCAATAAAAAATAGTTCATGCTACCACTACAGTTCCTGGCTTCAGCTTTCGGGGTGAAAAACTTAATAGCATGAGGGGTCCTCCCAAATGCTTAATGTTGCAAAGGGACTGATGTCTTAAATCTCAGTGGTACATAACCAGCGCATGTGGGGAAAAAACATCTTGTATCAACATTTCTAGACTACAGGGCTATTACGTGCTCCAGTCGGTATAGCACACCACAGAAATTGGCAGTGTGTCCCCTAGTATCGCCAGCCCTCAAACACTGCCATGGGAAGTGACCCCCCAGAGGCCTGAAGTGACACTGTTTCCACAAATATGCATAAAAAACAGTTTGATCCTATTTTGAAAAGTGGAAAATAATGCACAATAGCTGCAGTATCATTTAAGATACAATTCCTTACACAAAGCTTTCAGTTTGACTTTAAACATTTAATAACAATCTGATTGTCCAGTTGGCTGCTTGGAAGCACGTGGCAGCTACCTGCTTTGCAGCTAGTAAGCCTATAGTAAAACCCAATACAGAAACTAGATGATAAAAATCTACAAATTTCTGTTCTTTCTCTATGAGCATGCAATAAAGCCATTTCTGTACTGATTTAACATATATATAATTAATTAATAATATATAATATAATTATGATGATTATGATATATTCTATAGATAATGATGATATTGTACATTTTTCCATCTTACTGTATATAGATTTCTTTATTGTTGTTTTTGTGTGCTTAATTATTTACGAAGTAGAATTTCATTGTGTGTTGCCTCTGTTTCTGCTGCTCTCTCTCTATCTGTCTTAAAAGCTCTTCTGCCTGTCAGTTATTCTATTCCCAATGACTCCCTGCCATCTGGCTGCCTGATGTATTGATACAGATTAGTGCTGGAGAGACACGCATTAAGTCATAAGAGAAAATTTAGTTAACCCGTTCTCAAATGAGAATCCATTCCCGCCAAGTTCCTTTGCAAACTATTTATGTTCTCTGCCTCCCGCACACCTATTAACCTTTTGTTTCACTCAATTGAATTTGCAAATGATTCTCTTGTGAAGGCAAACCCAGAGATAAATTCTACACTGGACTGAGGTAATTGTCTATCGATGGAGATATAGCACTTTGAAGTGGTAGCTCGTGTGAGGCTTTGAAAGCGGCTGTATTAGTATGTGTGATAATAAATGCTTCGCACACACACACTCTCAAATAATCACTCATACTCTAAGGACTGCTGCTTCAGTAGTAAGAGAGACAGGCAGGCTGGCAGAGAGGTGACAGCAGCCAAGCCAAGGTGACCCTCTTAAATCTATCAGTTGCTAGTAAGTGTGCACACGGCAGGGAAATACAATTGGCTCCAGAGGCAACAGCATGCCCACTAAATGTGGTTTCATCCTGGCATGAAGACATGCCCACCCAGCTCTGGATAAAACCTTCTGTTTACTGATGATGTGTCAGTGGTTCAAGGCCCAAACTGCTGTTGCAGTATGACATGTTTTGATACGCTACTATGTTTCATGATCTATCAAATGAAAAAGCTGTTGTCTGACACGTAAATAAAAAGATGACTGTGTAAATCTGCAGTATATTCTACTTCATATACTGGACTTACAGTAAATTATTATTATTAAATTATTCTATTGAGTTACAGTTGCTGAAGGGAATAGTTTGGTATTTTGGGAAATGTGCTTATTTGCATTCTTGCCGAGAGTTAAATGAGAAGATCAATACCACTCTCATGTCTGTCCGGTATAGATAAAGCAACAGCCTGCAGCTAGTTAGCTTAGCTGTTCTCGACTAAGAAATAGTCCGGTACATAAGCCTGAAACTGCAATGGGTCATTTTTGTCCTTTTACTGTTTCCAGTTAGATACTGGCTGCAGCTCACCATCAACCAGACAGATATGATGGTGGTTTGATCTTTTCATCTAACTCTTAGCAAGAAAGCAAACAAGCTTATTTCCCAAAAAGTCGAACGATTGCCTCGAGAAAGCTGTAAGAACATATTGTCCATGTAAATAATGTGAAATAATAGAGGTCTATTCAACACATTATATCTCAATGATCACATTATCACAGGTAAATGGTTTTAGTGTGAATGAGCTGTTAGCCCTTAACCAAGATTTCTTTTTGGCAAGCAAGTTTATTTTGAAGGATATTTAGGTGTCTGCGATTTATCTCATAATTAATAATTTTACAATTGTAAAAACAAGATATTTAGAAATGAGCCCGCATCCTGCTCAGAACCACCTAAAGCCATTCACTGCATCTGAATCTTTGTAAGTGAAAATGGGGATTAAAAGTGCTCTGATAATGAAGTCCAGCCAAGCTCCTAACACAGTCATGAAGACATATATTTACATTCCTTAGATGTAATTAAAGTTCTCGTCCACTGGGACTATAAGACAAGCCTGCCCCCTCTGATATGCAGCTAATTGAGACCACCTTCTTGTACTTCAAAGGTCACAGGGTGCTCCTCCCACCTCTTGCACAGTGCTCCTACAGTGCAGCCACAGCTACTGAGAGTCATCCTTCTGGTATTGGTAGCACCGTGTTGACAGAGGGATGAGAATATAGTCAGTGAACCGTAACACCTCTGGGTCAGTTTCACTGACGTGGTTGTCCTTGGGTTGTTGTTGAGGGAGGGCTTCTTTAAATGGTGGCACTTTTTCTTTGTCTGAGCTCACCCCCTTTTTTCCACACTTGGAAGCCAGCTCGTCTCTCTTCTCCTCTCACTCACTCTTACCCCCCACTGGCAAGAGTGCTGGCTTTTTCCTCCGGTTGCTTTGAGCAGACTAATTACAATAACTACACCTGCGGGAACCATTTTTTGGTTTGACACGTTGGGTAATGCTGCTGTGATTCATTGTTCACTTCACTGCAGTCTTGTGACATGATTGGAGTTTGCTCTCCCTGCCCAATGTGAGCAGGTAGGCTTTTTGTTATTGTTTTTAAACAGTAGGCATTATTAATATACAACAATACAAATTTTTGTACATTTTCCATTTATTTTTCTTCAAAGCTGCTTTGATGTCCCAGATCTCAACAGAAATTAGTGACGAGCAAGAGCAAATCAAAGAATACAAAATAACTTGTTTCTGATTCATATGTAATGTAATGTAATGTCATCAATGGACAGGTTATACAGCTTAGATGTTATATAAAGTGTCCCTAATGACATTGGCCAATGGGCACACTAATGTGTTCTGTAATTTTATGCACTAAGTAAACAACACTCCAGCTGAGAAATTAGCCGGAGGAGCGCATAAACAAAATGTGTCCCTTAGCTTGTTAGCCCACCTCCTATCACAAACTAATTACAACAAAGTTTGACTTTTCCATAAAACAGTGTGTGTGTGTTGCAGTGTGTCCCTGGAAATACAAACACAATAGGTCCCTGTGAGTGACACCTGCCAGCAGACAAGGCATCTCTCTGCATTTCCATTAAGGCAGATTCTTCAGGGCAAATCCTTTGTCCTTTAAAATCAATGCTGCTTCATTGTGGCTCTGCGTCCACACATACAATAATGGGATGGTGAGTGCCTTGTAGAATGCTGGCATTGCTAAGGAAGGGGGGCTAGTGAGGATATCTGGAGGAAATCAATACACAGTCAGTAATAATACTAACAACAATGTCAGTAAACTACATGTAAAAAAAAATTCTGCTGCAGTGTTTTGTTGATTTGGTTTATTGATTTATGAAGATTAAGTACACATCTTTACATGGCAATTGCGGCTTCAGAATGAGGAAAGAAAATGTTTAGCTGCCAAAACAGAGCAGAATACAGTCGTGTTTCATTTTACTGCTCCAGCAATGGCAAAGGGATTTGATTTGGCTGTCCTATGGTCATTTAGAGGTTCAGAAACCTCTGGGTAAGAGGTGCAGAGGAAAAGTTCCCTCAAATGAAAATCACCTCATGAGTGAAGAGAGATAAGAGGTGGAGAGACGAAGAGGTATGCTCCTATAGGGTTTAGCACAGTTGACCTCATGGCTCTTTAAGATCAAGCAGCCAAAGTCAAAGCTTGATGTTGAAGTGAAATCAACCTTATTCTTACACCGTGAAGGGGAATATTGAATGTGTCTAGGAACGACAATCCATATAAATTATAAGGAAACTGTTTACAGATATTCCAATAGCACTTTTTTTCTTTACATCTCAGGCAGCAGGGTGGCCTGAGCAACGATGTGTTCACTTGCTAAAAAAATCAAAAGGTAAAAAGTCTGGCCCGAGGGTCGCAGGAGGAAAGGCCATGTTCTTACCTAAATCAGAAAAGTGTGTCGTCTGTTTGAAGGCCATTTCGGACATCTCAGAATCACTTTGTCAGACTCAGCTTGTCAGGCTCAGCTCTACTCAGTTTTTATCAGTTTAAGCTATACTTTCGGTCAACTTCAGCTAAATGCTTTGAGCATTAACATTATTCTGCTAACATTAGCATGCTTACAGGCCTGGAGCTAGCAATTGAACAAGTATTGAACTTGAATGTTTGGCAAGTTGAAGTGTTGGCTAATTGGTACCACAAAGTCACAAATCACAAACGTCAGTAAGTTTCATCTTCTGGGGACTGTAATTTACCAAATTTTACAGCAATCTTATTAATAATTCTCAAGATATTTTACTGTACTGGAGGCAATAGATGTTAAAATAAACCACTAACAATTTGGTTATTTATTACTGTATTTTTATCTAAACCATGCATATAATCTGTATTCTTTTGTCATATTTCAAAGCTAGTTCTGACAAAACACTTGTCTCATACTGCACACTTGTGGGTTGAAACCGGAGCTAGAAGTAATAGGATTAGTCACTCACCTAATGTTCAATGTTGGGCAGTTATCTACTTTCCATCCACAAGACTTACATTCTCCAGTGCCCAAGGACATCAGCTGCCCTGTTAAAATCTCCATCTGTCCAGCCCCATCTGTGTAGAAACAAGGATTTGCTCTCTGCTTGCTCACAGGTGAACTCGACCAGTGATCAAGGTGAGCAACCACCTGCACCGGTATGTATGACAGTTGGGCTGAATAGATTTTCATCCCGAAAATCAAAGTGTTTCTCCTGAATGAGAATTAAATGACAGACTTCCTTGAAAATGTAACGTTTCAAAGGTGTTATGATGAGTGTTAGCAAAAGCTGCTAATCGTGCATAGATGGAGAGTTACTTGCAGGATGAACACACAGGGCTACTATCAATACTATTTTCTGGAGATGCATAGCTGCAGAGAAAGAAATGTTATGTACATTCACAAACAGTTTTTTCCAGCTCAACAAACTAAATTTCCCCCTTTCATTTTATTTGTGTGTGACATAGAATAAACTAGGACATTGCAAGGTCATTACTAATCTGTATTGGGAATGTGCTGAGAAGACAAAGTGCTATAGGGCTTCTTTTTTTTTCTAATGCCAGCAACATGCCAACATGGGGACAGTTCATCAAATATTCCTCCTAAAGTCATAGTTACACTGACTAAGCTGTATGACCTTTTTTAATTCAACTGACTAATCCAGCCACGCTGCTGTATCATTCAGCACTTTTTCCATTCAGTAGGCACAGCTGAAACAGAGACAGTGCAGGAAGAAACCATCTGGCTTTCAACTTAGTGCATCGATACATTATTGAAAACATCCCAAACACAGCATTGTCTTACTCTTGAGTTCCTGCCTTATGTCCCATTAAAACAACCACGCTAAGCAGTCAGACCTTGTCTTGTTCATCCGTGTTCGATGACGATCAGCAGAAGGGCTTTTGGACAGGCATCTCTGCCTGTCTAAATGTCTTTTATTGCCCAAAGTGCTTTGGATCCTGAGATCAAAGAAGAAGATGCATTTGTGTCCATGCGAATTACTTTATAAATTCGGCGCAAAAAATATCCCTGTTTGCTCTCGGTTCTGTTTTTAGCTTTTAAGCTTTCAAGTATGGATAGATCTCTGATCCTTTGTTGTCACTTCTCTTGCACTCAGCACACTCTGAGCTGTAATTTTGCCTGTAAAACAGAGTCTTAAAAACAAGTCTTAAAAAGTTCAACAAAGTTGCTGTCATAGTGTAAAAATTAATGATTCGTTTCCAGTACATGTACTGTGGATTAAAAAGGAGACTGGAACATGGCCTGCAGAGTTTTCACTCACAGCAATAATCGTATGTGTCTTATGAACTACTTTCCACAAGAGCCAACAAAGACTGTCCCTGAGGGCGATTGACTTGAAACACGGTATCCTAGATTTTTATGTTGTACCAAAGTGTTTGCAAGAGTGGGGGGGATGTAGACTTTAGTCAAAGGTGGCCTAAATCATCTCTGGATCAAAGGCTTTGATCTTTACCCACTTGGTTGCTACTAATATTGGAATTTTTGTGATTATCGGGAATAATCGTTGGCCGCTCTAAATACCAGCATCAGATATTCAAGATGTAAAGGAAGTTTAGATTAACAGTCTTGTGAAGGTCACGAATTGAAGGAACCAATTAAACCCTACATGTTAGTGCAGATGCTAGTGAAACAGAGCTAGCTAGGACGTGTGGCGGGACTTTGGCTTATCAAATTATTGTGGTCAGTGTATTGGCAAACAGTTGCCTAATTGCACATGCAGTTGAAAAAGCAACACTTAACACCAGTCAAATTCATGTCCAATATTCATTGATGTTCTATTCCTGGTTTTGAGCACCAAATCCTGACAAAAATATGGGTCTGCTACATGGTCAATTTTCTTCACCAGCAACTTTCTTATTTCGGTTCTCCACCACCTCACACTGGGCAGGTAGCGCACAATCAGCTTGTGTGAGCTTTTGAAGTGATAATGGCTGCCAGCCTATGGATTTATTTAAACAGTGTCGATTCGCAGTGGGATCAACAATACTAGCGAAACCATCAATTTTAATGCCAAAGCTTTAAGTTGAAACTTCAAAAGTTCTTTTTTTTTTTTTTCCTTTCTTACTTATCAAGTGTGGTTTGTAGCTAAGCACTGTGTTATACTGTGTCATTATTTATTGGATGTATATGGTACAATTTTGTGCCTATTATGTTGTGTATATGATAATATAAGATATCATTATATATAAAGAAATGTCATGTTATTCTATTTTCAGGTGCCTTTTTTAACATCTGGCCAGGGACAACGGATGAAAATTAGCGTTGGCTTATTTACTGTACAGGTTTTTCTTTTTTTTTTTCTGTTGATCAATATGCACTGTCCCTGTCAAATTAACTAATGAAATAAAGATAACATGAAATAAATAGGATTTATAGTTCATAATTGACTGATTTTATGGTTAACTTTAATTATAGTACAGTAATTAGATCAACACAACGCTACAAACCAGTTTGTAGGTCCGAACTCGAACACTCAGACAACTAGGTTTGCTTCTGACTCTTGACAGCGGAGTCTGTTTGTCAGGAAGTGAAGTTTTAAGCCCCGCCGAGGACCAGACTGGAGCCTCATGGCAGCTCCGCAAAAGGGAGCTTTATTTTTAGCTGTTGAACAACAGGAAGGAGAAAAGGAGGCCAATTCTACCTGGCAAGATAGCTATGTAGGAATGATGACATCGGCTCAGTGGAGTGTAAACTGAGCATGGAGAGGTTGGTACAGTTTGATAGGTTGAACACTGTAGGGGAGAAAGGGGAAAAGTGAGGTACAGAGACAGAGGTCCCCACAGCATAGGAGCACAGGAATGACCCATAGGATTCCCAAAAGAAGGGAAGAAGTGTTCAGTAAATGCAGTTATAGTTCTTGCAAACACATTCGATACACTGGCTCATACCCCCCAACCAAAGTCATATCCTGGAGAAGCTATTTATATATCTTTACATATCAAACACAGAGCTATAACAAATATTACTGAGAGGGGAAAAAACTACAGCAAACAGCAAGAGGTTTAAATGCTTAACATCCCAGATAATATCAGCATATTTCATGTTTGCTATCATGTTTGAATTTATTATCAGAATGTGACCTTTTACTGGCTGTTGGCATTCACATATTACAGATACTTGCAATTCAAAGTCACATTAAAATATCAATGTACAGCAAGTACACAATACAATTTGGTGTTATGTTTGATCATCCAACCTATTGTTGAGCCAGAGAGCCTGACTATCACTGCATTACAGGGGAACATGGTTTTATTATTTTAAATTTTTTATATATATATAATATTTTATTATATTGAACACTGATGATAGAAGCTGTTTGGGGATTGACTAGGTTGTTTAACAGTTCAGGATACTGCATGCATTACCAGCAATTATTGCTCATATTTTTGCAAATGCTCATGTTTTGATATTTTGTCAAATATGTCTCACCCATTTTGTCATCCATTATTAATTATCAAATGAAATATTTTGAGAAATATCAATAAATTAAATAGCCCTCTGTAGTCCTGTACTCAGCAGTTGTTTGTCCTTTTACCTCTCTTTCTCACAATGCTTTTGTACAGACTCGGGTGTACTGTGCTGACAGCTCTCAGTATAGGCACATGACCCGTATACTGAAATCTCAAACTTGGCTCAGTGTGTCATCGGCAGTACTGCACGTTGGAGATACTGCTCGTCTCAGTGAGTGCTGCTTTTCAGCGATTCGTTCAGGTACCAGAAACCAGTGAATTCAATGCTCATCTCATGACAGGCTGCAGATACTGCGCCTGCAGGGCTTGGCGAGGCAAGGCTTTTGTAGCTTTGTTGTTAGTTTTGTTGTTTTGAGCGCTGGTGTATTTGTGTATGAAAAGACTTGAACTGCCAGCCACTACGTCAGTATTCACCTGCATGGAAAACACAGTGCGGTGTACGCTCTCAGGAAACTGTTTATACAGCTTTTTATTTGTCATCCAAGATGTCATAACATTGTGCTTATAACAGAGGGAATGAATTGCATCCTTTGCTTTGAATGGTTTGGGGGTTGTCAGAGTGAGAATGGGAAAATTGAGTTTGACATTCAGCAGCCCACAATGAGTAGTTTAAAACAGACAGCACACTATGCATGCTCTCAATCCTAAATGATCACAGAAGACAAGCATCATCTTAACCTACATTGCAGCTTGTTGTGTTCCCTCTGAACCACCTGTATCCTGCACAACCCTTTGCCAGACCCACCTCCACCCGCCCACACCTTGAAGTACTGCCAGCTCTTTAAATGCAAATAACATATCAGGCCAAACTATACAGCAGCCTGTTTAGGAGGCATTTTTGTAGATAGAGATTAGTGAATAATTTAATGGCACATCCAATCTGCAAGTTACAGGGGTGGCATGCGTGTGTGTGTTAAGTTGGCTTACAAGGCAGTGCTGCAGGGGAAAGCCTTCTCTTCTTTTCATTACAGACGGTAGATTGGGAAATGTATCAGGCTCTGCATTCATTAGTGTGCACACACAGGCGCGATTACAGCACACAGACCTCCAATTCCTCACCCGTCAGGGGTTTCTCACAGGGAAGTATTTATCAAGGGTCAAATGAATGTTCCCCCTCATAAACACCTTTGATTTCAGCTTTCTCCAAGTATGACAACCATTAGAAGTTAAATGGCATTAGGTGCAATTAAAAGAAATGATGGGAAGGTAATCACTGGGTGCCCAGAGCTGTCACCTCCACTGATGTGTCTGAAATATGCATGGGGAGAAGAAAGCGGTGGCTCTGGACCAGGCTCAGCCTCTAATTAAGAGAAAATGCCCCCAGTAACTCAGATGTCAAGGAAACAGCTCGATGGTAAAAACCTAAGGGGATGAAAAGTCAAGGTAGAAACTCAACAAATCAAGATACTGTATGTGCACGTGGTCTAAGACTATTACAGAAGTCCCTGGAGCAGACTTTTGACTTCTCACATAAAATAGTCTTTGATAAGCTTTTCATGCCTTATGGAGATCGCTTTGATAATAGCCTTGTGAATCAGAGTGCACAATGTGCTAACTAACAAACACAATTCTTCCCCACTTGTGTATTTTTCTTGTTTCAAAATGTTATCAATAAATAATGCTGGCGGCATCTGAGAGTGTGACTGAGATGTAAATGAGATTTGGTTTCTCCCATGTTCCGCTGTTGGTTTCTGGTCTTCCAGGGAGTTATTTTTGAGGCAAATTTGGGTCACGACTCGCAAGGTGTTGCTAGTAAACATCGACCCTTTTAGCCAGTGTCTGAGCCACAATAAATTTAACCAAACAGGCTCGGACAGCTTGGAGATTTGGTGTACTTTGTTGGTCCTATTCCTGTTTTTTTACTTCCTCCTCAGATGCAAGTTGGTCCTATTCCTGTTTTTTTACTTCCTCCTCAGATGCAAGTTATTTCAAGAGCATGGACAGAAGCGAGTTGTTGTGTCTGGCTTTGGTCGGATCCATTGTGATGTGGAATGAGACAGATAGCGCTTGAAGATGCTCTGTGTCTGAACACCCTCACTCTCAGCATATTAAAGTGAAAGCGGCTGACTTGGATGCTTGCATGGCACTGTGCGTCACACAGACAGGCTTTAATTAGTTTCTAGGTTCCGTATTACAATCCTCAGTGTCTATATTTGGATGTTGAAAGGCTTACTTCTCATATTTGTTCCGGAGTTTAACTTCTCCATTAGTGTTTGGCTCTGGTGACTGACCACATTTTGGCATGGGGGTAAATGATATGCGAAAAATGTCTTCCATGGCCACAGTAGGCGTGTGTGTCGATGGCTTTTCCACTTGACCCCTTTTCCATTACAGAATTCAACAGAGCTAGTATTTAATATTCTGCTACTATTCTAGGCTTTTCAAAAATCCAATTAGGCTCCTGAATTTACTGGATTATGACACGACCATTTGGGATTTAAAAAGCCTCGGTTCAGTCTTTGTAGAGGAATTTATATTTGATATTTTAGGGGGAGGAAAATTTAATTGGTGCTCTATTTGTGTGTGAAAACATACAAACGTGAAATAAACAATCAATTTGCCGTCCGTTGTGATCACAAATGCAGACATGATGTTTTTACGCAGCGTCTACATTTCACAAATGAGGGCAATTATGTGTTTACTGGAACACCAGGTACACAGCTGTAATGATGCTATGTGACAGTAAAGTGTGTTTAGTAATACAATGATATTTTTACTTTTCTTGCACTTTGTGACAGAAATCATTGTAACTAATATCATCAGTATGACTCCATCAGGAGACGAGACTTGTTTTTGTCATTTTACGGATTATAATGCCCAAAACTCCCCAAAACATATCCTGTCAAGATGGGCCATTTTGGCAGCAGGGAGAGGACCCAAAATGCAGACAGGCTAGGAGGCTGAATAGTCCAGAGGTTTATTTTAACATCAAGACAAACTTACAAAAGCAAGAACTGACTCACAGGGGAACCCCAGGAACGCGACACGAGGAGACCACGAGGAGACCACGAGGAGACCAGGAACAGCAACATCAGCAGCGACATCAGCAACTCGACAAAGAACAAAAGGAGAGGACCGGTACATATAGGGGAAGAGACAACGAGGGAAACAGACACAAATGAGTCACAAGACACAGGTGAAAACAATCAACACCGGAGGGAAACCAAAGACAGGAAATAAAGGGCACACAGGGAAACAAGAACAGTAATTTCAAAATAAAACAGGAAACAAGACAAAACACAGAGTCCTAAGGATCATGACATATCCTCTGATAGTAGTTTATTTATATCAGCATTGCAGTGTGCCGTGACAATGTTCTCACAGTAACACATTAAGAAAATTCATTACGAAGTATACTTAATTATGCTGTTTGATTCACACCTGCTCACGGTAACATACACACACTGTCACGCTGTTCTGTAAATGTAAGTGATGCCTTCAGACATTTTTGTGGAGGCACTGGTCGGGAAAAGTGTACTCCAAAGTGTACCCACCCCACCCCCGTTATGCTGCACATCCAATTTACACCTTCAGATGTTTTATTTTGAAACAGTATCGCTTTTACATTGCCATGGCAAATAGCAAATTAGAAATCATATTGCAGACGACTGGCTGTATTTGTTTTCCGCTGCCTTGTAAATTTCATCTGCCGGGCTTGAATGATGCCCCCCCTTCAAGTGGCGCAGGAGACCACACCATTTGTCTGAGCTCCTCCATTCTTCATGTGCACAGGAGGTCTCGCCACTTGTTTTTTTTTTTGTTTTTTTTTCTGTCACATCTTGAGTAATTTGTTTGCTGAATCACACAAAAGCCACTCTCAGTTCAACGAGCATCCCCCAGGTTTGGCCATGAAAAAAAAGTGTGCTCCTTCAAGCACAACTCTCATGTCCATGCAATGTTCTGTTTTTTATTTATTTATTTTTTTTGTTTGGCATGCCAGGGGAAAACACTCATTGTGTATTCACCAATCACAAACAGCTAGTGACAGAGGATATTCCGCCACAGTGGCCAGAATGTAAAATCTCTGGGAATGAGTTTCAGCCTGAGCGGTGCCAGAGTGATCTGCAAGTAAAATGGTTCTGGCCTGCATGGGCTTATCCAAAGTAAGGGAAGTATTTAATGAATTTAAAAGACCTATTTAGTATTACACCATTGTGGAGGGAAGCATCCATCATTTGTTGGACTATTCCCTCACGGCCTTGTCTACGTGACCATGACGTTGCTGCTCTAGTGGTACCTTGAAATTGGATGTAATTGGAGTCATTGTATTGGACACTCACACAATTAAGCGACCCGAGCATCTGATGCTTTCCTCCTAAAGGTTTTCTTCTGAGCGCACTCCTCACTTGGCCCAGGCTTTGATATTCAACCAGGCTCAAGGTGAATTCTCACTGTGTTTTATGGCATGTCTGGAAATAAGTCTTGTTTGCTATGGACAAGCAAGTGATATATCACCACGCCATATTTGCCTTCAGTTTCCTCTCCATGCACTTCATTTCTGTCTGTTGGAGCTCATTAAACAGGGCTAAGGGACTTGGTGAGGAGAGCAGTGTGTCCTGAGGAGGGAGCTTGTCTTCCAAAAGCATTACCATAACCTAGCGCATCTATCCTCCAGGCATGCTGGTCTGCCTCGCCCCACTCTGTTTGCAGTGGCCCTGAGCTATGTGTGTGTATTTGCTATTATTAGGAAGAGAACTGCTGGAAGGTATAGAAAAATGCCAGGGGGGGGGCAACTATTTTTATCAGCTGATGCTAGACCTTGATCCTTTCCCTTATATGTATTCCCATCCTCTTCTTCTTTTGTTTCATATTTGACCACAGTGTGTGCTCTCTTGCGCCATTGCAAAATCGTACCATGTGCTGGCTGGGCATCAGCGCGTTGCCCCCTCACTCAACTCTATGCACCATCCACCTCCATGCCCATGTGCTGTTAAATCACAAGGTGTCACGCTCTTCCACCTCTTTTATCTCCCACATGGCAACAGACAAATAGGCACAGAAGTTGGCTACAGAGAAAAAGAAAATGTACAGAGACGTACAGTAAGGGTGTCATAGATTTGTATAGGTGCTGTTTTTAGAAAACTGATCTCACGTCTTTTAATTTGACTCAGCCAGTGGCAAATGAATGAACTGCATAGCCGGGCTTTTAAATAGTTTCTTACTGGAGCTATGCACAAATCCATTCATACAGTCAGTGATATACATTAGTCCTCACTGACATTGCAGTGCTAATGCAGGCAAGAAGATAACTCCTCCTCTTCCACTATGCAAGCACCACAAGCTGAGAGCAGCAGCAGAAGCAGCTCTCTCTCTCTCTCTCTCTCCCTCTCTCTCTCTCCCTCTCTCTCACATGTGTGCTTTCTGACTCTCTACTCAAACATTTGTCTTCTCACTTTTGTTTGACTATCATTTCCGTCTCTCCCTCTTAAAACTACAAAACACTTCTCGCTTTCCATTCAGTTTTTTTATTCTTTGACCCTTAGCTATTCCTTTCCATCATGCCAAAAGAGAAGAAACAGAGTCACTGGGGGAAAAAAAAGGAAAACAAAAAAATCTCTCCCCTTTTCCCTCGTTTCAGCTGCTTGCCTCAGACGCACAGAGCACACGGTTATCAACCACTTTAAAAATCATCAGATAAGATAATCTTGATTGCCTTGATCATATTGTTTCTGGGGCACTTTTGAAGAGTGACAAAGACATGAGAATGATATGACTGTGATTATATCGTCCTCTAAAAATATCCTATTTGTTGTAGCTGTCATTCTAGACCAAGAGAGTAGCAGGATAGTGGAGCCGTTAAAGTACCCATTCATCTGTAAAGAAACACGTGATTTAACTGTTCTGCATCCAGAGAGTTATTTTTGGTTCTGAATGTGACAGGTATAATTATGGCAGCCATATGGGGTTTTCTTATCTGTATTTTGATGGCAGCGCAGAGGTCATTCCGCCACCCATGTGCAACGCTGAAGTTAACAGTGTTGTCAAGGCTACCGCATGCAGGATGTGAGCCCGGTGCAGAACACATAATTTTCTAAGCCATGACCACAGCCTGTGCTTCATGCACTTCATGCATAGCCCAATGTATTCCCTGTTGCCCAGTTTTATGCTTCTGATTAGGAACTCCACATCAGCTTAAAAGAAGCTGAAACTTTTGTGTCATTTTAGTGACGGTCAGAGAATCAAAGTGGTCAAAAATTACTGGATATTCTGTGGCACTTGTAACTGCAGATTTTATTAAGGCTGAAGGCCCGTAGAGTCAACCTCGGCTAATACACACACCATAGCTGTGAATGTCCTCACCCGCAGAGAAAGAGCAGAGAAAGGGAGAATAAAGGTTATGAAAGACTGTGGACGGGAAACGAGAGAGGGAGTGACAGAATGAGAAGACGGAGAGGCTGCACAGCTGGCCTCAGCCCAACAAATTCATTTTGTGGGGCCACAAATCAGTCAGTGTTATGTGAGTCAGAATCCACAACTTGTGGATGCCATGAAACAGCAGCAAGTGCTCACAGCGTTGGAGCACGATCAAAGTGGATTGCGGTGCAAGTGAACACACCCACTGGAGCGGACCTGGAAAACGTTTTGCTTTTAATTCACTTAAGTTCCTTGTTTAGCTTATTTAATGAACGCTTGTGTTAGAAGCATTAAATACAGCCCTGTTATCCACCTACAGCACAGCAGCTGACCCTACGTGGTGCAGACCAGTGCAGTCATGCATAAATGGCAACTATGCCCACGGGGCATGTCGTGTACAAACATACCTTGTTTAACCTTATCTTGTGAGTGTACATTTAGTAAAACTGACTTTCACCATTTTATAGAAGAGAGTAGCATTAGGCCTGACACTTGCTATACCAGTGTAATATATAATTAGTGAATATTATTAAGCGTATACTACAAACAACACACTGGCTCGGGTACCAAATCAAAACCTACACATGCTGAAATGCAAGGTGAATACATAACAGGATTACTTCTGTTGTACATCACAACATGTCCTTATTAGAAATACCTCTAGAATGGATTTTTTTTTTTTATGTGCAGCAGCCATAACGCTCGGTACAGTAATGAGCTAGGTGATATTTAGTGGGTGGCCCTCCTGACTAAAGCAAAGTGACAGCTGCATGCTAGGTTGTAATTTGTTTCTTATAAAACCCCAGTTCGGTGTCCAAGCTCATTACATGTGAGAATATGTCACAAGCTGTATTTCACCAGTAAGTAAACAGCAGTTTCAAGCACACAGAACCTCCAATCTCGAAGGCAATCATATCTCTGCTAAGCTACATGTTTACCAAACTGCAGGGTTATGCATCTGACACAAGATAGCTGCAATTTTTCAATGCAATGTGGTGTACTGTGGAAAAAATATATTGGTTTACAAGTTGATTGTTCACAACGAATTACAAAAGAAAACATTATTTTATTATTCTGATTTATGTATCAATCTGGATGATGTATTTCAATTTGTATATTTCAACAAATACCATTTAGGAACATGGATATGTTAAGTCTCTGCCCTAGGACAGTTTATTCAGTGTGTATAAACTTGCACCAGTCTTTCATGAACCTTGAAATCAGAGTTGTGAAAACACTGAAATGTAAAATCAGGGTCTGCTCCACAGACACTCACACCTAAATGTGCAGTACTGTAGTTCAAATTATACATGGCTAATGGGCAGGGGTGGAAGATTACATTTACTCTCGTTACTGCAACAAAGTCCATTTTCTGTGTATTTCTGTGTAATCTGTATCTTACTTATGTACTTTTTTTTATCGCAAGCCTAATTAACTACAATATGCTATATTCTGGTTAAATGCACCACCAGGTGAGCACACTAGGTGACCCAAAACAAACACACCTACGATGTTGCGTGACAAACAGGTACACGCTGGGCCTGGCAAAGATGCTAAATGCCAAAATGCTCACGGTGGATCCTCCAGCGGTGATTTCTGCGTTCACTGAGGAACTTCTACCTTCAGTGAGGTGTGTGAGGTCTTGCTGCTGTTTTTTGACAATAATCTCTGTCACGTTGTGAGTGCAGAGCCTCAGCTCAGTGGGACAGAGAGGTTGAGTGGACTGGTTATTTTATGCTTTGAGAATGAACGAGCAGAGTTGAACTTAGAGAAGACTGAGGAGGGCTTGGCAGGCTCACAGAACGTCGTTCAGACAGTCTCTCCTTTCCTTTAATATGTGTGTTTGTGTCTGCAGCCTCTGTGGAGTTTTTATTGTTTATCCATCTCTGTGTTGCCTGCCTTGGTGATGTTTTATTCTATTGTTGATTCTTTAAGAGGTTCTGGGCTATTTAATTTATGTGGCTATGCTTGATATTGCTTGTTACACCCAGTGTCCATAGCTCGTTATTTATTGTCAGTCGTTTGTGTTTATTTGTCTGAGTTTTGTCCTCTTTTCAGGTTAATTCTAGTAAGGCTACACTGAGGAAGGTGTTTGTATATTTATAACTGATAATCAGTTGTATGCACAGACTGCAAAGTGCCATCTATAGAAATGGAATTTATTGTTGGTTTGGACATCAGGGCTCGGTGGCGTATGTGTGTATATGTTGACATTTAATGCAATTTCTTTTGTAGCCTAAAGGTGTCTAATGTAACAGTGGCATATCATAAGATTTTTTCTCCCCCATTTTTAAAAATGTAACCCAGTAACATTTACTCAGAGTACATTCTAACTGACCAACTCTTTACTTTTATCTAAGTACAGTTTTACACAAGTACTTTTACGTGAGTACAATTTCTTTAAAGTAAAGGCCTTTACACACCGGGGACGTAACAAATAAGCAACACGAAAATGTGAAATACTCGCCTGCAAATATTTACTCTACTACATCCAAAAGTAAACTAATCTACTCACAATCCTGCGTTGAGTTCATTGTCTTTATAAATTTTGTGTCCTTTGTCATATAATACAGGGAGATGAGAAGCAAACAATCAACAAGTCCGGAGTTGTGATCCGTTCTGCAGAATGTGATTAGTGTGTAAAGGCCTTAACAGCACTTTTACTTTTACTTTACATTTTAAACCTAATTTGGGTGCATGACACAGTGAACCATTTCTTTCCTATGGAGCGGTGTCAGGTTTTACATCTTAAATCAGATTCTAGAGGCTTTACTACTTCAGCTAATGTTGCTAACTATGTTTGTTAAGCCTCAATTCATTGTGCAGTATATTGTCAGCCACGGCCCATGTAACTATTTGATTAGTTCTCATATTTGAATTGCATAATACCCTTTACCCCTTTTTTTTTTTTTAGCTTGCTCTTTCGCAGAGGACGGCACCTGTCATTGGCTTGAATTTACAGCGACTACAATCGAAACCAATACCAACTCAGAGTCATGGCAAAAAAAAAATAACATAAAAACAATATATATTTTTTACAAATTTTGGGGTCTAAATGACTAATTCTTACCAAAAGTTTTGGAATTGGCGCCGTCATCCGTGAACGGGCTGCAACATAATCCTTGAAGAAAAGTACATCCACTAGAAGTGCTAGTTTTTGCCACTGACAGGCTCAGACTGTTATTCGAATTGTCTGACAACCTCATGGAAAGGATCACTACAGAGACAGACCATTTTGTTAAGGAGTAAGTTCCTTTCGTCTTCCTGCACCAACTCAACCTCTCACGAGATTTCAGAGCGAGACTTTTCCTTGAGCGAGACTTTCTGTTTCTGGTTAAACAAAAAGGATCATAAAAATACTGGAGTTTCCCTTTAAGTAAATACTTAACAGCAGGAGTAAATCAGAAAAAGTCATCATTATTACTAGCATTACACAGTAATGCAAAACAGGATATCATGTACTAGGGAACAGATTTGAAAATTAGCAATTACTATAAACTCTCTGTGCAGCACTTCAGTCTCATGCACTGTATTGGAACTGTGTTAAATTGCATTGTCCCTGTCAAATAAATTCAAATAAAATATGTTTCGAAGCTTCGCCAGCTGTAGCATATTCAGCTACAATCTTTCACTCTCCTCACTTACTCCGCCACTCTCTCTATTACTTACTTGCTCATTTGTTTTAATTGTCAGAATAGTTTCACATGTAGTATTTTTCAAATAGATGTTAAATGTCTAAATTGTTGTTTGAAATTTCTCCAGAAAAGTCCCATTTATGTGGTTTGTGCATTTGAATAAATGGAAATAGCACACTATTTTTGTAGCAAGAGGTTGAAGCAATCTCTATTTAGAGTTAGCTGCAAGGCATCCCAGAGGACTCTGGGACTTCTGGCTGCAGCTGATTGTGTTTCGTCTGTCCGTGTCTCTGGAGCGTTTGCATCAACTCAAGCGTGATAGTTTCCTTAGTACGTGCCACTTTACCCGATTCAAACATGATTGACATATGAGACCGACCAAACCTCCATTATCATATTCATTACCTGTGTTATTGGAAACCACACATGCAGGGCTGAGCTTTCCACCTCATATGCAGACGAGCGTTCCCAGGTGACAAGAGGTTACTAGTGCCTCTTTTCTCTAGCTAATGTTAGTCTTATATGGAGCTACTGTCATCATGACTTGTCCTATCCAAGCTGTGACTGGGTGTGCACACGGCGAGATCCCATCAGGACAAATTAGGAAGGCCATGAATAAACTTGTCTGTGAGGAAGGAGGCAGAGAATCAAGAAAGACGTTGGAGTAGCACCTCCGAGGCTTTAAACTGAAGTTATTTGATTTACCCCAAATGGCTGGCCTGGATAAAACCACAGTGTTGGTGCTAACAGTTTGTGCTTTCATCACAAAGAAGAAGGAGTGATCTACAGAGATATCTTTTTTTTTTTTTTTTTCCAAACTTTGGTGATAAATGAAACCTGTACACAGCCCGAAAGGTGAGGACAGAGATGGAGACTTGTGTTCGCAGCCAGAAAGGTGATAAATTGAAACAGTGATAACCAGAAATGAACTTTTTATCCGTATAGCGGCTGCTTTGTTTTTGATAATCTATTGCTGTAGCACCCCATCCATCAACAAAAACAGATTTGATGTGAGTTGGTAGGCAATGCTAATCATTCAAACTGTTTGCTGACAGCATCATGAAAATGAGAACTGAAAAGGGAACTCAGATCTAAGCCTTTTCATTTCTCTCTCCGTTTTTAGTTTTTGTGATCATGTAATTCCCCTCAACAAAGGTGCTAGTATTTTAGTGTTCCTATGAATTTTATTTTACCCATTTTCTTTATGCTTTTATGATTATTATATGGGTTAGATTTTACCTATATGTTTTATACTTGTTTAATGTGCTTTATGAGTAAGTGGTTTTACTATTTTCGTCTTTTTCTGTTTTTGTTTAAGTGAGCTCACTAACACAAATTGATATATTGAAGTACTCAATCTTGAATCAAACAGTCTTATTTTATATGTGAGCATGTGTGTGCTAAATCCAACTGTTGCTTGTGAGAGCTGAAGTCAAGAAATCATGCGGAACCAATGGACAGATCGATAGATTGATTTGTGTAAGTGTGTAAATCCTGGTCGCCTGCAGATGGTCCTAAAATCCCCTCAGCGTGATTAGCAGCTTCCTACTGAGAATGCTAAGTAGCCCAAACAGCACACATATCAGAGCTCAGACAGAGGAGGTCGAGTGTGTGTGTGTGTGTGTTGGCAACCTTTGGTATTTCTCTAAAAGCCAATTCTTCGAATTGTTTGATCACTGCGCTGAGGCAGTGTCACTGCAGAGAGGAATGTGTTTCTCCTCTGAGAAGGAAAGATATTTATGGAGCATCACTGATATTTCATCAGAGTAACCCAGGATCAGTGAGCTCGTGATCATCTGTATCAAAAGAAATCCCTGCACAGTTAGATGTGTCTGTGTGTACGTGTGTCACATGGTCCACGTTGGCCAATCATTGCTTTGTGCTGAACTTTTCATTTCTTGTCATTCTTTCTTGGTAGGGCTTGTCAAAGAAATTATCTTGCTTCACTGGTCACTGCATCAGTCACGCCTCAGCCCATAGTTGCTCTGGAAAATTGCCTGGGCTTTAGAATAGTCCCCAGCTCGGAGCATGGAATTGTCTGTGACCAATGCCGTTTTTTCATTTATAAATTGATATGTTTTTTTTTTTTGCCAATTCCGGGGTTATTCAGGCAGCCCCCCAAAGCATACACAACATAATCCAACATCATTTTTTTGCGCCTAGTTCAAAAAAATGAAAAATCAGACAGCTCATTTTATCCTTCGACTCTCAGTGTCCCTATTTTATTTCATTGTTTGAAACATAAGACTGGCTTTTGCCATGTCTTTATCAGACAAGAGTTCCCTTATCTTCATATTGTACAAATAAGTAGCCAAAAGCACAAACTCATGCCCATGTAGAAGTACGTTGTGGTTGCTACAACACAAAAGCCAAACAGAGCCAGTAACTCCTCGATTGCTGTCCGCTTTCAGACTTTGTGAATATGGTACAATATCTCCTACAAATCAAGCCTTACCATTACTGATCTGCATCTAATTAATCAGACAATTTAAAAGACATGTCATAGTGAAAATATAAACTTACCCACAAACTTTTAAATCTAGCTTTCAGTATTTCTCTTCTCATATGCAAATGAGCATTCACATCTCATGCTTGCTATTTATATGGACTGCTGAAGTACAGTCCTAGTTGGTTCCTTTGTGGTTACACAATGATCATGCGCCTTGAGTGGATGTTTGGATGTAAAGTGGGGACTAATAAGGTGTGTTTCAAGGCATATTTTAAATCACACATATCTCAGCCATATGTAACATCCATACCTAGACTTAAACCTGCAATAATTGATTTTTTTTTTTTTGGCACTTGAGGGTAGCAGAAACATGCTGAAAGCACAGCACTGACATGTTATCGCCTTTTAAGTTGATATGGTGAGCACACAGTTGGTTAATTAAAAATCCAACACATACAGAGCAACATTAGCATTCATGTGGAGTTTGTGTCCACCTAATGAATGTAAGTCTGACCCTCACTCTCCTTTTAGCTCTTTTTGCTCTCCACCAACTCCTATGGAGCTGCTAAATGCTCCACTATGTTCACCAGCTAGTTGCTAACTGTCTCTGTCTGCCGTTTGGTAGTGTGCAGTCAGTTTTTTAAAGCTTTTTTGCCAAAAACAGCCAAATTCAACATTGATGAGAGCAGTGAGAGTGAACCAAAACAGTAAAGTTGCAGGCCGGAAAACAAGAACAAGCAAAAAGATGCTACAAAGCTCCATAGAGCAGGATTAATCACTACATGCGACTCCTTTCACATTCAAGTAGTCATTGATCTATTGATATGATATTGATTGTAGACACTTTAAGTAAAGATTTTAACACAGAATGTTTACGTGTAATTGATACTTTTTTCATGGTACCTTCACCAGGGCATCAATTCTCTTTCCATAATCAGATCACCTTATGTCTATAAATTGAAATTAAGTCCTTCTGGCCTGAGCTAAGTGAAGAATATTTTGGTACAACTAATCCATTCAAAAATGCAATCACACATTTGACCTCGCAGCCTCCACTGGCTGAGAGAGCATAAGGGGATAGAGAAGCACCCTTCAGTCATTTAACAGACAAATGGAACAGGTTTGTTCGAAAGCCCCTTGACATCACAGAAGAAGCCTTCACCTTTTAACACACAGTATCAGTTTGCCTGGTTGCCCTTCACTGCAGCGGTGCCTTTTTGTGCAGAACTGTTTTTCAGTCTCCGTTGAGTAGACTGAGCAGATTTAGATACCACTACTTAGATAATTGGTTCCCCAGTGGTATGGATATACAATGTGAGATTGGGGGTAATTCTTAAATATGCCCCGTGGTGTTATTCTCAAAGTGTTTATCAACAGCCTGGTCATTTCCTCGAGTGATGTATAGACTTGTGTGGAAGATGGAAGCCCCCCCCAGCTACGCCCACACCTGACATACAGTATGATGCAAAGTGTTTGCTGATTTACGCCGGCTCTTTCACCACCATATGGCTCACATCACTCATTTCCCCAGTGACCAGGATGGAGACGACTTCATCAAGGATAGGGCAGCAGTAGTAATGGTTGTGGTTGGGATTTGGACAGAAGGGGAAGAGAGAGAGGAATTTCAAAAATCAGCCAAATCAAACAAACAACCCTCAGTACTTCACCTGCCCCCTCCTCCACTTATTCCTCAATCAAGCTAGCCATGTTTGTTTTGCTAAACAATAACGGGCTCGGGAGCTCTCCCTCCTGTGTCAATAAACTTGAAGAGACAAAGCAATCAATGACAAAGAAGGTATTCAATTTACGTTTCAATCCGAGGTTAATCAGCTAATTTGCTCGGTTCAATGTGGTATCCTTCGCTCCCCAAAAAGGCGACTCCAATGTCCTGGTAATGAGCACAAAGACTGTTTTCTCATTTTACATAAGTCAGTTAATGGTGGTCGGAGGGGTTGAGTTATACAACTGCCACAGTTTTTCATTCATATGTGCTTATCTGTCAGGAAAGTATGCCCTCATTAAATGGTGAGGCTACAAAAGAACAGAGAAGGTGGTTTTGTGGAGCAAAGTGAGACACTGAAGATTTAATTTATGCTCTGGTTGTACTTTTGTTATCAGTGGATCATGGCAATAATTCACAAATTGGTTAATTGGCAGTTTATTTTTACTAAAATTAGGTTTGTTTGTCAGGACCAGCTTTAAAAATGATCAGATTTTTTTATTTCTCATGATATTATTGCAGGATTTCATCTCTCAGGTTACATATGACACCTTGATGGTGGTAGTGTGGTGTTCACTCATGCCATCACACTAATGTCTAAATAGCCCAAACCACCTCCTCTAATTATAAATGTATTTGATTTTTCTTTTTGTATGTCAGAGACAGGCAGGAGACAGCGTTTTCCTGTAACTGCTGGTGTGGAAAATGCCAGTGTTGGAGGAAAACAAATTCTAATGCAGCATGCAATGTGGTGGAAATTATATTCAAACATGATTGATCTGTTTATCCTGGACTGGAGCAGGCAACAATTTAACATTATTACTTTTCCCATAGACAGAGTCATGCGATTTAAAATAAACAGCAATCAGTCTTATTTCACTCTTCCAAATGACACCATCATGCGTGTTTGGTTTATTCAGCCGCTTACTCTTGCTCTGGTTGATGGATTAATTCATTCACTCATTCATTCAGTCATTCCCATTCAGCTCCTTCATTTACCTTTTCACCACAGGCAAACAGATGTAAAATAAAACCGGGTATGCTGTTGGGCTCCTGGATGAGATTCAGTCGTCTGCCTCGCCTTTAATTAGAGCATGCTAACATGTTTTTAAACTCCATCCTTCTCTGCCTCATGTTCCCCGTGAAAGGCTCATGAATAAAGTAAGGAGGAACATCCACTTTTGAACTCACTGGGCTATACAGTACAAGGAGACGGGCGCTCCACTCACAGGAATGTGGAACATGAGATGACAGGGAGTGGTCTAAGATGAGCATTTGCTCCTTCTCCTATATAACAGATTATAACTGATCTGTGGCCGTGACAAAACAAAGAATGCAGACTAAAATCTATCTCAACATTGATTGATCAAAGAGACAGTTTAGCAGCCTGTATATATATAAAACGCAATCAAATAAAATGTGTCACGTGGTTTTTGGACTGAGAACTTAATTTGTCCTGTAGATCAATAAACCTCCCTCTGTGTAAAAGTCATATGTGCATATGACATTGAAAAAGGAAACAAAAGATTTACAGGAGTCTCAGTAAGCTCTTTATATCCACGGCTGTGTTCTCCACACTGCATGGCACTGCTGTTTAACACATCTCTGACTGGCTGTCAGGGTCTGCTGTATGTTTAAAGAGAGACTAAAATAATGAACATTGACCTGGAGTACATTTTATTTTATTGGTTCAGAAGGAGCTGACAATTTGAATGTTCCTGAGGTGGGGCTGCATGGTACAGGAGGGAAAGAGCTTTACTGACCCATAAACAAACATCCGATTTGGATCAATAAGCAGAGTGGTCAATACCATCTTGAGATGCTCGCCATAAATCTGTGAGGGCCGCCCTCTCCCTCATTAAATTATAAAGGATCTGCGAGCCGTGAAACACTAACGGCGAAGCATCACACTGGTTGCTAAAAATAGAGAGGCCTAAACAAAAGAAGGTTTTTTTTCTTCCTTTTCTCCACATTCATATTGTTACTCGAGAATCCTTTTAACTATCCGTGTCTCTCATTCCCTGAAGTCAGGAGAGAGACGTGGCCAAAGCCAGGCATCCCGGCGTGCTCGCGTGTGTTTGCAGGGTGTCGTTCCGTGCGTCAACAAAACACTAACACGTCCCTGTGATGTCACGATGAGGGAGATACAGCTGTTCTGGCGGATGGGAGCACTCTCGCCGAAGCCCTCTCCGTCTCAGCCAGGAGGTCCGAGGTGCATCTTGTTGCTCCAATTTAAATTGCAAATCCACTTAAAGTACATAAGTCAAGAGTGCTCCCAGCTAAAATGCAAGCCGTGTTGGGTCTGGAAGATTTTTAAAAAATCATGGACCTTGCACTTAGGAGGATTACATTTTCATGCAGAGTCCCAACACATCATCGTCGTCACCTCAAAAAGGGGCAGCCCACACAGCGAATAGTATTTAATCTAAAACATCAAACATTTCTCCTAATGTCTCATAATACATTTCATAAACTGGTCGTATGTTTTCGGCGCAGTGAGAAATGGGTGTGTGGAGATTGCTGTGTTCTTGGTGATGTGAAACTAATCAGGGAGAAAGAGCAGTTTCCACACTAGTGACTTTTCAAGGCTCCATGGTATAAATATCAACCATCTGTGAGGCCATCTGCATTGGGGTGCTATATCACGCACCAAGGCCAAGCCACCAAATGCAGACAAGTTGCCTCCCGTGGCACTATCTTCACTGAATGCGAGACCCATCTCAGAATCACTGCTATCAACAATGCATCTGCCCCATATCTTATGTAGTGTTGTCATCCGTTCATACATAAGTGAGGTCATCTTTTAAAGGAGCAATCATGATAACCTCAGTGCTGTACAGCTGCATACTCCAGATCTCATCTTTTTGCAGAGAAGTCTGCTTTAGGGGGAAAATTGAACATAGTTGTAATATATGTTGGCTTTCAGGTGCTTTTTTCAATCACGTGTTTTTATCTGAACTTCGATTACGGTAGGACTGTGGTGATTGCAGGGACAAACATGTCTGTTACAACCAGCCATCCATCATAGTTTGACAGCTGATATTGCAACAGTTTCGAGTAGTTTTTGCTTTTCACTTTACTGCACTGTGTTGCAACTGACTTCTGTGAATACCGACTTCTGTAGAGCTGAGTTGCGATGAGACCGTGACCTTTTATATTCAGCTGGAAATACAAAGATAAACAGAGCAACACAAGCAAAGGAAAAAAGACGCAGGGTGTTATTATGAACAAAATGCCCCGACCACACAGGACTGAAGACATCACCTCGCCGTGTCTTATCTGCCTCTCGCAACATCTGGAATTATGTTGTGTGTATTTGTTGCACTCTCTGTGTCTCATCAACTGTTCTCTGCGAACATGTGTTTCTTTGTGTCTGTGTGTTTGCGAAAGAGAGAAACAGAGAGACAGAGTGTACGCGTGTGCGCGTCTACTCGTGCGGCGTGCATGTGAGACATTGTTTCGAGCTATCTAGTTATTGGAACGGAAAGGAATGGAGGGAGGCTGGTGCTGAAGAGCAGGCCGCTCGAGGGGGAAAGAGAGAGCGGGAGAGAGAGCAGAGGGGCCACTGGCGAGTGAAAACCCTTTTGTTATTTCTGTAGACTGTTGAGACAGAGAAGAGGGGGATTAATTTGTCTCAAGGTCTGAGAGCAGCCATCAGCAGACAGAAGCACCCCCCGTCCCCCCTTTGTTTTGTTTTTTTTTTGTTTTTTTTCTTGCTGTTTGTTTACCTAACTTAGACCATGCTGCTCTTGTAAAATATCTTACCCAGAGCCGGCGATGGGATAAATCTTGTGTGACAGTTTTGAAAAGAGTGATAGAATAAGCCTAAGATTGAGAAGCTGGTGGACAAATAAAAAATTGTAAGACAACAAAGGTGTGCCTTATGGTTCAAAACAGATGTTTAACTGAGCCTTTGATCACAAGCATGCGTTATCATGGCCTGCAAAATACAAATAGCCTAGAAAATATAGCATGCTTTTTAATTCTCAACATGCTGCATTTCTTGTTTCTTGATGTAAAGCCGTACCAGATTAGCCTGGCAATCCAAATCCTTAACAAATAATGAACAAATAAATAATTAACTGCAATCCTTATTACTATAGATTAGTAATAAAAATGCTAGAAAAATGCTATGTCTGCAAATAACAACTACATTGATTATCAATCAATCTGCCGATTGTTTTTTTTTTCTGGATTCATCAATCAATTGTTTGGTCTATTAAATGTCAAATGGCAGAATCACATAATCACAGAGCCCAAGATGATGTCATCATTCAGTGTATGATCACATAAGACAAAGAAAAGCAGCAAATCTTTACATTTGGAAACAGTGCAATTTTGGCATTTTTGCATCAATCAACTAATCGATTATTCGACTAATTATTTCTGCCCTAAAGAGTACAAAGAGCACTATTAAACTATGTAAAATGATGTATAATATGTTAAAGCAATGTCATAGTGATATGATGCTTATTATATTGCACAATACCTTATATACAGTAACATTACCCCTATATTAACATTGTAGTTATATGGAGAAATTTAAGTAACAAATATCGTATAAGCTCATTTTAAACTCACCACTGACTCGCTTTAAACCCTGCATGCAGTTCTATATTATAGGACTATTGTTTGCTCATTAACAACATTTTGATTAAAGACAACTTCGTATCAAAGGAATCGTGCCTGCAACGCCTAACAAGAAGACTCACATCCTCTCAACCAGCCTTTTAGTGTTTGTTGCAGGATGCTCGGGCTGTGTAAGAGAACTTCAGACTCTAGAGGTCTCCATCCTTCAGCATCCCCTCATCATCCACCTATTCGCCCTCCTCCTCCTCCTCCTCCTCCTCTCTGGCATTTTGTGCAGCGGAGGAGGGAAGGAGGAGAGACTGCTGAGGAGGAGACAGAGGGGACCCTGAGACAACACGTCCCACGCCAGAGCCAGACAGCCAGGGAACTTTGATTTGACGCCAAGTAGCGTGCGATGAAAATGACGATGAAGAGAAAGAGCCACGTTTCTTGTTCTTGGTAGGTTTAGATATGTCGGGCGTGTGCAACATATGATGTCCTTGGACTCATATGCTCAATGAAGATTTATTTATCTGTGATTTCGCTCCTCAAGCCGCTGATGGTGCCGCTTCGTTGTGCCTGCACTTAGGTCAGCCGAATGAATTTGAAGGCAGTCTGAGCGCATTGTTTCCAGCTCCGTTGCATATGGGATTTCCAGCCGTGATGTCTGCAATATTTCGCTCTTTGTTTCTGGGTAAGTCACTTCCCATTCCTTTAGAAGAGAATTCATTAATTTAAAAAGCAGTGGAGCGTGTTTTGTCACTGACGATGTGGACATGTCTGTCGTTATTATATTTGCAATGATTTTCTTTTTTCAATATACATTTGTATCATTGAACGCGTCCTTAACAACGCGTATGGCAAATGTTTTCAGTCTCGATTAAGAATGATGTCAGAATATATTTATTTTCTTTTATTTCTCATAGACACCCTTTATAATGCGCACATGTTAACAAATTGCTATTTATATTTATGCGTATCTGAAAAATGGAAAAGCATAAGTCAACCTTGATTTCCAAACCATAGGCTGCTCTACTTGAGGGAGCTTTCAAAAGGGGAAAAAATTAAAGGGGATAAAAGTTCACCTGACCCCTCCCTTTAAATCTGCTATCCAGATTTATTGATCCTGTATAAGCATCTATTGACACTTATTCTTCAAAAGAACGAACAAAATGCTTTTTACCGTTTTTTGACAAAAGCAAAAAAAAAAAAAAAGAAATCCAGTGTTAACACATACAGCAACCACTAAGGTTAGATCATTTCCATATGCTGTTTCTTACTGTTTGGCCCAATGTTAAGTGTCCTGAATATCATTTTGAGAATGAAAGAAATGTTCTAATTTGTTGGGCTACATCATTTGTTTTTCATCTTGAAACTGAACTTGAAAAGGTTAATTAAACATGTTGTTGTCTTATGATCATAAATTAAAGCTTCCTTTGTATCAACAATGACAGAAATTGATGTTATAAACACTACTTCTGATACTTATACCAGTACTGCTCTTATTACTGCTATATTACGGTAAAGTACTGAGGGCCTGGAGGATATTTCAGGTTCAGAGCTAAATGAGGGATTGTTTAATTCCACTGCGGCTTCACTGACTGGAAGTTGCTGTAACACTGTGAGACAGTGTGTAAAAATGACTTCCAGTCAGAGGTTTCACACTCCGTACTGCTGTCTCATCACCTGCAGAGGAATTTCCCTAGCTGGGTGTAACTGGGGATAAATGAGCATTTTCCAAAGGGGAGTTTACAGTCTGAGTGACTATGAATAAGGGTACTTGGTAAGAAAAAGTTTTGAAACCTCTGACTTAAAGTAAGAGTGGTTGAGAGTGGCCATATGAGGAATAATGCACCCAAGAGCTGGCGGCTCGTCTGCTTTGGTTTGAGTCCAGAAGTCGTGCTCTAGTCTACCTGATGCTTGCTGTTCGTGGTGCTGCAGTCGGGAGAGAATCAAAAGACTTGATCATTTGTGTAGAATTTCTCTATCCATTAGTTTATACAGTACATGCAGCTGGTGTTATTCCCTTGTGCTTGATGTGGGTTGTGCTGTAGGCTTGTGAATGCCTAAAGAGTTTGTTCTCTTCTGCTGCCATTATTCAGTTACTTACATATTGTGGTGACCTCTCAGGAGAGTACCCTGGCCCTTGCTCAGTGTATTCTGGGAAAGGCTCCAGTCCCCTGTGGCCCTGAATCAGATAAGCAGTATAGAAAACGGAGTGATTGAGATGTGATGTGGACCTGCATACATGCTGACTTGTTGAGGCTTACGCTGGTCAACCAGTGAATCCACAGCGTGTGCTCGGTGGTGGTGGTCAGTGATCCTGCGCTTTAACTGAAGGAGCTGACTCGGCAGTGGACACCAACACATTTTTTGGTTTCAGTCATCAGCCTTGTTGTATTAAATAATGATGTGTTTCAAGCTAAACATGTAGATTATCTAAATACCAGTTCCCAACTGATGATGTCATGACGATGATGATGATGATGATGATGATGATGACGTTAATAACACAACCACTTCCTAGCTGGCACAGCTGAGCCAGCAATGGCAAGATGAAGGCACTACACATTAAATTATAGAACAGTAATTTATTCCCTAATATAAATAATAATGGTGCACTTTTCTTAAAATAACCATCAGCCTGTGCCTAGAGTATTAAATGACTTGTTGTTGCCATGGTGAGGCATTTTCTCCTTCCCCTGTCATGTCACAAGATATGACAGTATAAAACAATCTGTGCAGCTGAAAATGATATCATTAGGGTGAACGTCCAGTACAGTTTCAGCCTGGGTCATGTGTCTCTCATGCGAGGACAAAATATCTGCCAGTCAGCCAAAAGAGCATTTTTCCCTGACCAGGGAGATATGTAGCTTTTCAGGCTAGGCTGCTCTGCTGTGCCAGACTGAAGGACATTTTCCTAAAGTTATGGCCTGTATTAATTCAAGATCAACACCAAGGCCAAGTAAAGAGAGGAAGTGGCTGTTTTATTATAAAAGAATCAATAGTCATTAATAGGGGCTCATTTCCTTTTTATTTGGCTTTGGTCTCGCAAATTCTGAGACATCCTTAATTTAATATCTGTTGGAGATGTAATATCCACTGTTCACATTACAGATAAGTAGCACAATTAATTGCCACAGAGAGTTCCGTAGCTCCCTCCTGTAACTCTGGCGATACAAAGTGAGAAACAGAGCAAGGTCAAATAGAGAAACTCAGTAACAGTGTGGTAGAGTCAGCCAGGTAAAGGAGACTAGTGATGGATTGCCTATCTGTCCTTGTGCCAGGATTAAATTATTCTGAATGAGGGAATTTGAAAATGACTGTCCAGGAAGTAATAACACAGGGTAAGTCACTTGACAGAAATGTAATTGGAAAGAATGAGCAGCTTTTATGTGAGATCCAAACCTCTGCACCCTCACTTGGAGGAGTCTTATGTTCGTTTGAGCGTCAGTCTACAAGACAATACAATGGGAGTGATCATGGGAATGCAGTAGGGTCTTAACATTAGCGTGTGTGCTGAATGCTTGTGTGTCTGCATGCATGCATACATGTGGATAACAGCGAGAAGATGGCAGTGCCTATGCGCGCATGCTAGTGTTAGATGTAGATAAAGAGAGCAGTGGCTCCAAACAGAAATTCTGTCCCCATTCTATATTTAGCATGTCTGCCGGGGTAGGCAGAGGATCTCTGAAATGTGAAGATGACAGGAGCCTCCTGAGCCAGAGGTTATGAAGTGACATCTTGATGTGTTTGCGCCTGAATCAAACACCCACACACACCCAGCCACAGACTTTCTGACATCCCTACAAACCCAGAGACATTTCGGTATTTGACGTCTAGCTACTATACATTAAGGCTTCGTTTTGATCTCCTTTTGACATGCATTATTCTTTGGCGATACTATGTGGCATCCCCTATATACATTCTCAGCTTTGAAAGTATGTGTTTTTTGAGAGCATGTGATGAATTTGGCAGATCGGCTTTTTGGGGCGAGACCAGATCTGCCTTGCATGATATTTGTCAGTTAGGTGTGGAGCCTTGCACAGTGAGTTAACCTTCATTTCACATTGTAGAGGCGTAAACCTTTAAATGACTTCCAATCTCACTTTAACTGGCTGGTACAATTAATTTACAGGAGTTAATTTGATGAACGTGATGCCGACATATCAACACTTTCAGCACATTTTCACACACAGACTGAGCAATGGGACAATGCAAAGCATCACAATACATATATGTACTCAGGAAACAACATCCAGTAGATATTGCATCCAAGCTGTGGGACTTACAGTACAGTAAAGATGCAGCTGTTGAGGGAAAAATAGCAAATAGCTAGCAGTGCATTGCTCCAGATAGTTAAATGACTTCTTCCACCTACATTGTCAGCGGATTTGACATGCAGAACAAAGTGTAAACAGATTTCCATCAAGAGGGGATTGTATTACTCAAAGCGAAAATGGCAAATCTGAATTCCTCGGCAAGGGCAGAGCACCATGGAATACAAAACCTCTGCCAAAGGTGACTGAAGAGGCCTGCAGATGAGTGCAGAGGTCCAGCCATCCTCAAAACAATTGACCCATATCATTAACAAACACTGATTTGCCTTCCAAGCACTTTCCCCCTGATGTGTGTGGCCTTCGAATGACAGTGTGCTTCCCTGAATAACAAGCTGTCCTTTTTTTTGTACCTGAGGGATTCTTCATGTTTCATTGATTGTGGTGCTTTTAGTCAGAAGGTTTTCTATTCTGTCGCAGCAAGCTGGATGCCATGCTTCGAATGAGAGTGTTTGTAGGTGAAAGTGTACCTGCTTTGTACTATAAGTGCTTTTATTCCTACTAGTAGAGGGCTGAGGCAGGTTGTATTTTTATAGCAGCCAAAGACATCCGAGGTAAGACTAAAGGTCGCGCTGGTGGAATGAACGTAGTCTGTCCTGAATTCATCTGCTGTTTCTACAAAATTTCTTTGTTTGACAGTTTCTTCATCTTTCTCCTGGTGTGTTTCTGCCACACCCATCATTTCCAAGCTATCCAAGCATTATTCTGTATGGGCCTTTTAAAACACAAGACACATGCCTAGACAGAGCTGGGTTTGTGTAGTGTTTCTGACCTATAAACCCTCCCCCCTTTTCATCCTTCACTGGGAAAATTACTGCCAGATTATTTTGGAACGTACGAACAGGAACTGCCTTTTTCACTTTACTGCTAATCTTTGACAGATGTTCTGGAGAGGCTCACATCCAAGTTACTGGAGCCACATGCACAACCTACACATGACATTACACTACACTAGTATGCCCTACTGCTGTACGCAAACAATTAAAGACACAGACATTTTGTGCAGGTAAACTAACAAACATACATATAACAACTACATGCTGTTCTATACAATACCTGAACCATAAGAATTGTATTGATCAAAACTTAAAGTTTAGTCAGGAAGATTAGATCTTTATAGTTAATCATCAATATGCTCATTTACTTCTTGCTGTGATTTAGATGAGAAATTGATACCATTCTCAGTTTAATGTGTCTAAAAATGTAAGTGGAGAATTGCCAGGATCAGTAACTTCCTGGAGTCTCTGCTCGTTCCCTGGCAACTGATCCCAGCCATGAAATAGTCCGGCACATAAACCTCTGCAAAAACACAAATTTTTACATAGTCAAGATGTAATGTGTTAATTAGTGAGCTTTGGAGGTGCTGCTTGGTAGATTTTGTTGCCTTTGGATACTGCAAAGCTAGCTTTCCCCCATTGCCAGTGTTTATGCTAAGCTAAGCTAACCGGCTGCTGGCTGTAGCTTCATATTTACCAAACTGAGAGTGGTAACAATCTTCTCATCTACCTCTCTGCAAGAAAGGGAGTCAGCAAATTTCTCCAAATGATGAAGTAAGTTTTGCAACAATCAAGACATGGATTGGAAAAATGCTTACGCCCAGTGTTAGGAAGTTCTTCCTAAGATTTTGAACATTACATTTTATTGCTCTAACAATTAGTTGATGAATGGATAAGTCAATTGGCAGAAAATTAACCAACAGCAATTTTCATTATCAGTAATTATTGTCATTTATTAAGCAGAAATGCCAAACATTCTTTGTTTCCAGCTTCTTAAATGTGAGGATCTGTTACTTTTTGCTGCTGTTTATATCATTTTAAATTTAATTAATTGGGTTTGACTTTTGGTCAGACAAACAGGCTATTTAAAGATGTAATTTTGGGGAAATGTGATGGGTTTTTGTCCCAGATAATTGAATAAAGAAAATAACTGTTATTTGCATTATGGCATCATGAATGTATATTTCATATGACCATAAATGCCTAAATGTGGATCCCCAGTTTATTATAACTTGATATTAAATGATGCAAAAAGCAGAAACATGCAAAAAGCAGGTAAATTAAGATCAGCTGCTCAAAACCTAAAATAGGCTGCCCTTTAAAACTTTGGTTAGCTATGACACTGAAATGTTGCATTGGCCCTTAGTTCCCTGTAATCTCTACAGCCATGGCCATTTCCTCCAAAGGGAAGGATTTCTGCCTTATTTGCAGGAGTGAATAACCATGAAAGTCAATGGAGCAGTCAGTGCAATTACAGCTTTCTATTTTCTTAGAAAATGTGAAGTGATTTGCTGCTTGTGTGCATAAATATTTTAATCAAGGTCTAAAATTGTTTTATGTAAGCAGTGAGGAGATCAAAGAGTGAACAAAGCGGTGAGATAACCACCGATGCTGTCGGTGAGGTGGAGCATGGAATTGTCTCCCATTGATTCACCCCTCTAAAGGTCTGTCCTGATATTAACTCTTTGTAGCTACTGACATTGCTGGAAATAGGCTTCCATCTATGACCAACCGAGTGCTCTTCAGCTGCAAGAGTGAAGGTGATCAAAATTCATGCATCTTACCAAAACACCATTTAAAATGATCTGTTTGTCAGTGGTGGGGGCTGAGATGCTATCATCGCACAGCTCCCAGCCCTGTTGTGGTGCTTTCAAGTTCTTTCTGCCTTAGTGAAAACTGGCAGTGCGGAATAAAGCTGGCATGCTTGTCTTCTCTAAACAGAACATGCTTTTGATCTATGTTCTCTGTCTCTGAAACCACGTATATCTCTGTTTTCTGTGCAGCTGCACGATCCAACTCTGCAGGAAAATAAACAGCTCAAAAACCAAAATTCCTATTGCTGAGGTGTCTTTCACTTTCCAGCAGCTTAGCATAGAGCTTACATCAATGACACAAAGGAAGAAAAAGCAAACTACTGATAAAACATTTACACCCAACGAGCAGCATAGGAGTGACACTGGTTGTGTCACAGTAGCGGTCAAGCCTGTGTGTCTCTTCAAAGATTTCCTGGAAGCCTATTAACATGTCCAAAGGTCGACCAAGGCTGATCATGCTTATTGCATGTCAAGTCAAGATGAAATGAAATAATTCTCTTAACTCAGCAGAGTGGACCTTAATTGAACAGTTTGATGTTTTTACTGGCTGGACTAACATTGTTGGGTCTGACATTTTCAGTGAGTGACAGAGTGTCAAAACCCCAGTAAGCTGTCTGCCAATAATTGATCATTTCTTACTAGTCGCTTAGCACTTTAATTGGTCATGGGGTGCACCTGTCAGAACCCAACCTGTGCGGTGCCTCATCTCACACTGTGATTATTGATTATAATGTCCAAATATCAACTTGGACATTCAAACAGCATCATGCTGCTGAGATGAGAATCAGCAAGAGAATACAGCTCACAGCCAGACTGCCACCACAGGGTGTCCTCCCCATAAATCTTAAAGCAAAGGATTTTTCATGCAGACAGAAAGAATTCTGAAAAGTACATTTATTTTATGTATTCCAGTGTGGTGCAGATGCACAAAACATTGACTTTTCTGTCACTCTATGTGGCATTCAGCTGTAATTCAATCCCCAGAATTGATTGCAGATGAATAAAAGCAACTTGCGCTGCACCAAACAATGGCAAGCCAGGCGAGTTTTTTTTCCCCTCGTCTCCTGCTTTTCCAATTGGGAGCTGACTGAATGAACAGGAGGAAATGTTCCACGTCCCTCTATTTAGACGCCTGCTGTTCCTTTCAATTTGAAGCAGTTTATTAGCCCAGCAAGCAGGACACTCCATTAGGTGTTTTGAACCCAGGTGCTCCATTGTCTCACTCCATTTCCTCTTTTGCTTGCCAGTCTTCCCTAAAGCGTTAGTGGCTTTAATCAGTAGAGGCCCCTCTGTCCTTTAAACATTTATCTTCTGCCGCTTTTGGTCGTCAGCGAGCAGCCTGGAAATACCTAAAGATGGATGATGTTTGGAAGGGAGGGATTTCAGTGGCCATTGATTAGAGTGGTGGAAGACAAAGCAGTTACCTGCACAAGACCTGAACACCATCTGGAGGATACCCTCCACTCTTAGCGCATGATAGCTGAAGTCAGGACTCAGCCATCTGTCCAATTTAGATCTATAGTGAGCCCGAGAAAGAAAACGGTTTTATTTTGGTTGGAGACTAAAAAAGTCGACCATGCAGTAACTTTAAATAGTGAGCTTAATCTATTTATTGACTGTAACAAAACTTTGGGAATGACCTTTAAAGCTCTACAAGATATGCAATCCTGCTGATTAATTCTTTATAGGGATGAAATCCATGGTCATTAAACCTTATGTACCTCATGTAATTGCCAGTCATTAGGAACTGTAAAATGCAATACTGCAATAACTGGACCTACGTTATTGCGATATTGCATTCTTGTCTTGGGTTGCCAGTCCGGTTCCCTTGCAGTGGATGTTGTGTGATGGATGGTTTAATTACCCAACCACAATGCCAGCCATTTGGTCTTTCATAGCGACAGCAAAAAACATTGTAAACTGAATATCATTGATCAATTGCTAGGTTGTCCACAAATTAAGTATGTAATGTCGCTGGTTGCACTACAGCTCTCCCCTCAGTATTTCATATTAAAGAGCACGGGCCAAAAGGTTGAGAAGTTTGTTTCCACATGAGATAATGTCCGTTGTTCAGCAGCTCAGGCTGTGGTCAAAGTACAGTTTATATTGCCAGTGCTGAAAAAGCTTTTCTCCCCTCCTTGTCCTCCCACTTCTTTTCCCCTTCCCCAGCAAAGTGGTTCAGAACAGATGGCACCACCACCTTTGTTTTTTCCGAATCGTTAGACTTGACTTGTTGATGAAATGGAGCCTTTACGCTATACTACCCATGCAGATGTGTTGCTGTACATTTTTTAATATAGCCTCAGTCATTAAGTGCCCCACAGTAAGGGTGGTATAATCCACAGCCTGAAGTATCTTCAGTATGGGTGTTAAGTTTATATCTTACAAGGCTCTATATTGTGGTTTTTCTAAAAGTGTGTTTGTGCTTGTTACTGACGGATAAACACTCATACTCATACACCAGTGCTCTCTGCAGCTGAAGGTTAGTGGCACTCATGTGGTTGTGTATGCTCACTACAGTAATGGAGTGTACCTCAGAGACTAGCAAATTGATGCCAACAACTTTCCAATCATGACTTGCAGCTCATTCAGTGAAGATAATGGCGTGTTTTGTTTTAGTTATCTTCTGCATTTCTGTTTACTGCACACTTGTTAAGCCTGGCCCATCACGCAGCTTGTCAGACCAGACTTATAGATCACCACATCTCTAGTAAAGAGACAGACAGGGGCTTAGGACTGTATTCAAGATGCCTGTCATGGTTTGGCAATGTTGTCCAAACTGTCACACTTTGAATGAAATTGTCCTATTGTGGTTGTTGGATGAGGATGGTGATGTTCTTCAGTGTGTGAAGGATGCAGTAGTGAGTGAAAGCCGGGCTGTACTCTGAGTTTTATGTCTCTCTCAAAATTATTAAACATGAGGCTTTTTTGGACCCCACATTTTCTCTCAGCAGCAGACATAATTTTTACTTTGTGTGTCTTTCTTCAAGAGGGAAATCAAGAGTGTTAGCATTTGGCTTGATTTGCTGTCTGGGGTCCAAAGACGCTGTGGAGGAGGAAATAGCAGAGTTTGCAAATTCAAGCTCTTAAAATAATTAAAGTTGGCATGATGACTCTGCTTTCTAGACGGGCCCAAGCTTAAAAAAAAAAAGACAGCTTTGGGAGTTACCACACAGCAACGGCAAGCTGTGTTATACTCTAAAATTAGGAATAATGAAGGTTAGAATATGCAGTGTGCAGATAAGATGAAATCAAATGCATAATTCTGTCAGTGTGAAGTGAAATCAAGCTTTCGGCCACTGACCCATCATACTAGAAAACAAACATTTTTCCATTGAGGAGAGGGAGATGCTGTTTACTCTATTAACCTTTCCTCTCGGTTGCACTCTTGACATTGAACAATGTGGAAGAGGCCGACTCCTCGCTGGCCCTTTTGCTAATGAGGCAATTAAGTCTGTCTTGCCTTGGTTGAGCAAGGGGCAAAGAGACCAAGGCAAGTCATCTGCTGTCTCAGCAAACACCAAGCATCTGAGCCGTGCTGCAGTCGGAATATATAACAAGCCCCGCTTTGTTATAGTGGCCGCCCAGTCGTTGTAGTTCTCCCTTATCAGCGCAACCCTTAGCACAGCTGGAGATCACAAGCAGCATCAGACCGTATTTATCCATGTGCACTGAATCGCAGCAAGTGGAAATAGAAGAAAAACACTGAAATGAAACGATGTTTGCGTTCTACTTGGCAGCTGTTGTGAAGCCGTGGTGGGCATTAACGGTATAACACAGCCACAACTATTTGCACCATACTTTGGGATAACACAAGAGCACATAGAGCAGGGTTAAGGGATAAAGTAGTGGACTGTTGCGTTTACTCCCAGCATTACACAGTCCATTTCAGAATAAATACTGCCTGATATTCATTTTTTAATGCTTCAGAATACTCATAGAACATCTGAGAAATGTTACTTATTGAAAGCAAAGGAATGAAGATATTATTATGCTTTGAATCACATTTCAATAGTGTATGTATGTCAGCTGTTACAGCACTGCCTACATTTCCAACATAGCCTGGTACCTGTTTCATTTATTAGCCTCTATGTGTCCTGTTGACTTACTTACTTACATATTTACTGTGTTTCTTTCATGTTATGAGTTATTGATGCAGCTAAAAGAGCTTTTGCTGGTCAACAGACTGAGAGGCTACTGAAGGCGTGCACTGTGGCTGGAGATTTACTGTAGAGTACAATGGAGTGGAGTGAGGATCCAGCTCTGACCGTAGTCCCACAAGACCTATGAGAAAAGCAATGGTACACTGATAAGTAGAAGACAAATCCACTATGTGCAGCAGAAAGAAAGAGAAAGATAAGAATGTACAACCACGTGCATGCATACATGATTGAGTGGCTGTCAATGTGTGTGTTCATGCCTGATTTTATCGTCAGATTCCCCCTCTGACACATGTCTGAGGGATAGCACGGAATTGCAATGGCCTCAAGAGCTTTCCAGGATAACGCTGATTGTTGTAAAATGTGCTGATACTCTGCATGTGTTAAAAAAAACACCCTTGTTAGCCAATTAAATGAGTTTGACAGCAATTAGCATGTTTCTTCCCTCTTAGCGTGGTGACTGGCTGCTATGAGCAACTGCCGTGTCCTACAAAAGGGGCCGGCATTAGGGCCTAAGTTAATGTGTTTAAGGGATGCACAATTCTAACGAGCGATAACGGAAGGCTTACGGCTGCTCAGAAGGGATTAGGGGACATAGTTGTCTGTCTTAAAGCTCAGGCTTAACCATCATACTCTTTTTTTTTCTCTCCTCCTTGGTAATGAATCACCAGTGTTTCCTGACACAAGGCATGAAAAAGAACGTCTCACTCGGCAGGGAATGAAGATGGCTGCTCATTAGCTGTGGAAAGGTGTACCGAACCAGAAAGAGGAGATGTCCGGACAGATTTGCTTGAAATCAATGCCCATCTTCTGAAGCTTCCTCTACAGTATGTGGCTGCCACAACTTATCAGAAGAGATTCACAGGAGCTTATGTAAGCAGGCAAAGGTGTGCTTAAGCCAAACAGACATATGTATAAAGTATACAGTGTTAAAGCAAAAAGAAGAAAGTGAGCGCTAGGGCTCCTTTTAGCATCAGGTTTCAGCCCTTTTGTGCAGGTTTCACTGTCCACTTTAACATATTTGCCTTTGCCATGTGACCAGATCAATATTGAGAGATTACCACTGCTCGATGTGAGACACGGATGCCTCTGAAGTGGCAGGATTGGAGAATGACAGAGCTGACGGTTTTCAGTTACCGGACACTAAAGATGCATAGTGGCAAGGGCACCAGAGAAAGTGCAGAGTTAGCAACGGGCTGCACCGGCAACTGACCATGTGTGTGTTCGCTGCCGGCTAAAATTACTGACACTGGACACGACAGGTTACATGCCTTTACTGCAAAATCTACTGAATAACGCAGAAAGCACCACCATCACACGCTTGCAGTCCTCTTTATCTCGTTCCAGACTTAATCCTTTGGCTCCACATATACTTGAGACAGAGCTTTTATAACGGCATTTCACTGAGAAATGAATTTTTAATTCAATATTCAGCTCACATACCGCAGCAGCACTAGACAATGGAAGACTCCTTTATGCTCTTGTTGTATTGAGCATGTCAAAATGTGTCACAGTTTAATACATTCTGTTGCTACAAGCCCTGGACAGATGATAGGACTAACCTTTGGGTTTGTGTTTATACCGATGATGTCCTTTAGCTCAAGCTAACAGCCCTCTTGTGAAGATAGATAGACCAGGGCGCAGTTTTTCTGAAGCGGTGTCAATAGTGTTGTCACTCGCCCCTTCGCTGCCCCTGCCAAGTGTATCTGGAGACCTTTTCATTGACATGCAAGTTAGCGCCGTTTTGTCGTCCAGTAACTGCACCATGCAGGGTCTGCGGGGAAATCATAATGCAATGACACCAGCACATTTTGGATTATTAATGTAAGTTATTGTGTTGCACTGAGTTCTCCTTGCGACCTACTTAGAGCACCGCCCATTTCTTCACTTCTCTATTGTCCTCTTCTCAGCCAGACCATCTGCATATATAATCACCTTCTGCAATGGATCTCATGAAAGAGAGAGTGGTGGTTATAGGCGGCGGTAGAACAGACATTCAACCTGCCCTGTCCGGTGGGTGGACATTTTGATGTATTACTGCACACAGTATCATTAGCATGGCCAGCAGAACATAGGTTTTGAAAGCCTTACTAAAGCATTATTTTACATATTGATTTTTGTTTCACTTCACCTGTAGTTCGGCTCAAATAATCCCACTTACTGTTTATTTATCACATCTGACAGAGTGTACAGCATTATATTTTATCTGAGGGTAGAAAAACAAATATATTTTATTTTTTGCAGACCCCAGATGTTCTCTGTATTGCCGTTGTTTGCCTACATGGCATTGGAACGCAATAGAAGTATGAATGATGTTTCACTAGATTGACTAGCATGATCATTAATCCTAATATTTAGACTGTAGCCGCCATCCACTCCCAGCCGCGGCTTGACTACAAGTAATCATAGCCGTACACCCCTGTGTACTGTGCTGCAGGAAAAACACTACAAGCGCAGAAGCTCACTCCATCAATCTAAGAGGCCAGACATTTTTTCTCCAATGCCATGTTGGAGGATTTTACATGGCACCCTCCCCCCATCCTGAGGGAATATGATTATGAGCCCTTTCTCTCACTGTCCTGTCTCTTCCCAATCCCCTCTCCCTCTTATGAGACGAGGGGTCTGAGCGGACAGAGCGTGTATAGCTTTCCGCCGCAGGGTCGTGATGGATGGCCACGCAGCTATATACGCCTTGCTCACCAGAGGCCGGCCATATTTCTCCTTCACTGCGGGCGTAGGCCTGCATCTGCATGAGGACGGTCAGGGATGCTGCTTTCTGTGAGCTCAGCAGAGCCGAGGAGGAGTATTTGATTAGGTGTAATGGAATTAGAGTAATCTGATTCCAAAAAGATGACATCTGTAATCTGTTGCAGTTACTGTAAATATGCAGTAATCAGATCACAGATGCTTATGATGCTTCAGAGTTATTGCATTGCTCAGTACAACTGTGGCATCTAAATTGTTGGAACCATATCTTGCAAAACTGTAGATTAAAATGAACCCGAGTGTGACGTAAATCAACTATTACTAGTTACAATTTTCTGCAGGTAATCAGCACTTTAAGTAATTGCCTTTGAGTGTAATCCTCCTGACCCTCATAACTGGTGTTGTGGTGAATCGTGGGCTGGTTGGAGTTGGAGAGATATGTGGGGGGATGGATGGATATGTTGAGGTGGAGTATTAGCAATGGGATGGCCCGACGGCCTTATTGGAGGCTACTGCTCGGTCATAGAAGGAATAAACGCTGCAGGGTGCTCTGCATGGCAGCGCGCTGCTGCTTTTGGGTCAGAGAAATGAGGGGAGAGAGGGAGAGAGAGAGGATCTGTCATTGATCCTGTGGCATTATCCTGGGCTGCAGTCATAATGAAGCCAGTGCTGTGTGCTCTACGAGTGTGTGTGTGTGTGTGTGTATGTATAACTGACAACTCCTGTAAATATCTGCATCTGGAGTGTTTATATCCCGGTGATTAATTATAACTCATGTGGACACAAATAAATCACTCAAAGCGTGTGTGCACATAGATGCGTTCGTGTATGTGTGTATCCCCAGCTGGCCTTGTGTGAGCATATTTGTAATGTGTGTGTGTGTGTATTTTTGTATTTTATTTGTGCAGGTGTGTGAGTGCATACTGAATGTGTGTGTCCCCAGATACCTTTGTGTGAACATATTGCAGGGTATGCATTGTCATCGTGTGAGTATACTATGTGGATATATTTCCTTGACTTTGAGTGCATGTTTGTGTGTGTGTATGTGTGTGTGTGTGCATGCGTGTACACAGTGATGAAGCAGGAGAGGCTGCTTGGCGACTCATCCATCATTTTCCCCCCTGGCCCGCGGTGCCCTCAGAGGAGCGTTGCGCTGTCACGGTGACATTGGGCTCATTTTGGTCTAGAAAAATGGTGCATCCACCCCCAGCGTCACCATCACTGCCCCCCCTCTCTCCAGCCAACCAGCCAGCTTAGGCGCTGCAGTAACAATCCCTCTAACAGTCTCAGACTCCTTCCCCCGCCGTCAGCTTTACACGCCATATCCACAGGGACAGATTGCGAATCAGAGCCAGCGCTCTATTGAAGGGCCCTCATTTGTCCACGGCCGCTTAGTGAAGCTGCTTCAGGTGGGTTGTCACCTTCTCTGACCCTCCCTACCCCCACCCCCTGCTGGATAACCTTGGAAAGGGTGGAGGAGGGGAAGCAGATGAGGGACAGAAGGGGAGAGATGAGTCCACTATATGAGCGTCCCGCTGTCTCTCTGCCCCGTCCTGGGTCTCTCCCTCACTGGTAATGTACAGGGTGAGTCAGCATGAGCAACTGCAGGATAGCGGGCCCGGTCGATCTGTTTACGCTCGCTTCTGAAGAGACAATTCCAACGCCGTGCCGCCAAGTCGCTGCTGCTGCTGCTTCGTGACTCAATGTGGTGTATAGTGCTTGCACGTGTCCTCTCTTCACGGATTTGCCCTTGCAGGACAGCACTACCACACATAGGAAAAACTTTCACCAACTGCTGAGAGTGATAGGTGTCATGGTCAAGGTGGCATGCTGTAAAATCTAGCAAGAGATAGAGGAAAGAGAAAGAAGTGTGGAAAATAGTGAGAAAATTGTATGCTGGTATGATATGATTTTTCTCCATGTCAGTGTACACTGCTGCAGTACAGCAGGCCTGGTGCAACGCACAGTGCCACATTCTCTCTCATCATTAGTTAGAAAGACAGTGTGTGTGTGTGTGGTGCATGCATGTATAAACCTGTATTTTATGTGTGTGGCTAGTAGTGCGTGGTTTGTATTGCAGGTTGACACTTCTCTAAGCACATTGATACTCCGAGGACATCTTATACACAAATAATCATATTAAACAATCACATTAGTTCATACTCTTATACACAGAGAAAAAGGGTGCTGTTTAACACATACACACAAAAAGGCACAGACTGTTAGTGCAGACACTGATAAGCACATAAACGCGTGCAGACATAGCTCAACCACCAGCTCCTATTATGTAACCGCAGTCACCACATTTTAATGTCAATTCTCCCAAAATGGCACCTTGTTGTTGGAGGAAGGGGGGGGGGGGGGGGGGGTGCATGAGAGGGAAACAGAAGCAGAGAGATAAAAATGAAGAGAGAGAGGCATAAAGGGAAAGAACAGAGGGGAGAGAAAAAGGAATATGAGGAGGAAAAGAGGAGTTGAGGGATTGCAGCATGTTTGCCCCCCTGCCATCTTCCTGTGTCTGCAGCTAAAACAGTCCTGCCACTTCACATGCACACTCAGAGAAAAACACACATACACTGTATACACACAAATTTACTGATACATCAGCAGAGGCACGCACAGACACACACACGCACAGCTTTTCCCTCAGTAAGCCTCCTTTCATAGATAACCTCCCCAGCTGACAATAGCAACAATAGCATAAATCCTGATCCCAACAACAACAACAGCGATGGACAGCCACGTCCTTCACTGAACCCACGTCAGCACATTCTCCGCTCTCTGTGTCTTCCGAAAAACTATTTTTTATTTTAAAATGGATCAGTTTCCAGAGCTGTGAGCATCCTGTTAGGACATGCTGGGTTGGTAGCCAATTGATCAGCCTGTTCTATCACTGGAGATCAATTGCCATCTGTCCTCTTCTATTGGAGATCTTGTTTCCTCCATTTGCCTGTAGCAGCCTGACCGGCGAACTCGTATTTCCCACCTGACCTCACCTTTCCCATAACTCAGGCCGAAGGTCAACGCCTGTTATTAATTTGCATGAACTTGTTGACTTTAATGTCTTATTGAGCCGCTGAGCCGTGGTGCACCTGTATTGTCTTTCATACAGCCCTGAGAATAACTTCCTTCCTGTGCAGGGGATCAATAATGTAGCATGGGCTGTAAGAAATATTACGCCATTTCCCTCGCAATCATGACAGGAATTGTGGAGAATATATGCTAGCCAGCCTGGAATCAATAACCCTAATGTAAATGTAAACTCTTCCCTTCCTGTTTCAGTGATGTGGTTTGTTTATGTACATTTCTATACGCTAAAAGCAGATTTCTATCTGAGAAAGCTGCACTGTGAAGGCATTTTACTGTGTAGGGTTACAAATATCACTCAGCTTTCTTTTGAATATCACAGCCAAGCATTATGGCGCATTGCTCCGTGGACTCTTATCACAGCCTCTCACCATGAAGGAATGGTGAATAGCACATTTCAATCATTCTGTCACGGGAGAACTATAATCTTTTTCTTCTGCATGGCATATGTCCTTCCACTTCTAACTAATCCTTATTATGCCTCAGAAGCGAAGGTCATTGTCAAAGCCGAGGGGTGATTAAGTTAATCCACTTGTTTTCTGAATCCGATTTACCTCATTTTCCAAACTAGGGAACAATGTTCCGGCACAAAGACATCAAGATGATAGTGTGGCACGCATTAAGGAGTAGAGCCTCTACACTGGAGAGGCTTCTATTATCTGTCTACATCATCTGCATCCCATTCTGCTTTCCGGTTCTATCAGCGGATTTCTAATGACTGCATTCAAAGTTATCTCTGCCATATGGAGAGCGAGAGTGAAAGTGAGAGAAGAGCACGCAAGTTAAAAGCGGCATGATCTCTGTTATTCATGAATCGATCTATGTCGCCGCAGTATAAGCCACAAGCAAAGCAAGGCACAGTGCCCTGGTGAGCAGGAGCCCCATGCTGCGGCCGGCCAGTCAGTGAGTTACGCAGTGCAGTGGCATAGAGTTGACTTCATTAGCAGGTCCCTCCCTTCAAGGGAAAGGCTTATTTACTACTGCACTGGGCACGGACAGATGCTCCATAGATATCATACTATAGAGATTTGTGCAAGTACAAATAGGTGTGCGTAAGTGGGTGAATGTGTGTGTGTTTCAGGGGCAAAGCTGTTTGTTTCCCTTACAGTCAGCAAATAAGGCTGAACCTATAATAAATCCTGAGTTAAATAAAATAAAGTGATTAAAATGCACCCATGTGTCAGTGAGTGTGTGATTGTTTTTAACTCTGCATGTAAGCTCACTTACAGGACTTACGTCCTGCATCATTCTACAATGGACAGTCAGCAATAGCCAATGAGAGAAAACCCCAGAAAAAAAGACAAGAAAAATGTTCATGAGATCATGGGATTGAGCGGCATTACAGCACATTACAGCACACTGTGATTTCAGCCTTTACCTCATCTTTGAATGTGTTCCACTATGCAATTAGAGATGACAAAAAATCAGTGAATGATGGTTGTAAAGTATGTGGTATTTAGCATCAAGTATTTAGTGAACCAACTCTAAATATTTCGACAAACTGTGGTAACCTTGCTAGAGCTGCAACTAAGGATTGTGTTCATCATCAATTAATCTGCAGATTTTTTTCTCAAATAACTGTTTGGTCAATAAAATGTCAGAAAATAGGGAATAGGGAAGATCATGTTTTCCAAGACCCATGCAGATGTTTTTAAATTGCTTGTTTTGTCCAACAAAAACCCCAAAACCCACAAGATATTCAATTAACTATCATAGAAGACTTAGAGCACCAGCAAATATTCACATTTAAGAAGCTGGAGTGTGTACATTTGCATACTTAAAAAGTGATTTGAATAATTAATTATTAAAATGGTTGCCAATTTTCTTCAGTTAATCGACTAATTGTTTCTACTCTTAACCTCGCTTTCACAAGTTAGCTAACCATCACAAATGTGCAAACAAAATGTTTAAACCTTTGTTTGATAAAATAAGATCAACCAGCAAAACGGCTGCCTAATAAATCAATACTGTGTTACGTAAGAGGAGAAATTGGCGACTGCTAAAAGTCAACACACGGTCAAAAAATTAGCTATAGACAAGCAACAATTCTGAAAAATTCTGCTGCAGAATGGATGCCTACATGTGTGATGGAGTGATTTGAGGATATAATTAAAAGATGCATTATGGACAGTGTATTACTGTAATTTAAATGCTTACAGTAATTGTAACATGTCCAAATCCAACCTGAACCTGCAGTATACACATAAAAATGGGCCTGAATTTGTCAAGCCTGTTGGGAGCTTGGGCTGGGTTGCAGATTTCTATCATACAGTGTATCACAAGCATGAGGCAAGAGAGGTAGAGAGGGAGACAGAGAAAGGAGAGAGAAAGACACAGGGAGAGAGAGAGATAGAGAGGAAGATGTGGAGAGTGATTGAATGTGGGACAGACAAATAAACAGACAGCGAGTAAAAAGGAAAAAATGAGGCACGAGTGAAAAAGTGCAGATGTTTAAGGGTGTTTAGCAGATCCTGTTGTGAAGCTCTCAGTCAGTCATAATAAACAGGCCTAATGCACAATTAAAAACACCTGGAGCCCCTCCATCACTTATTAAGTCAAGCTTATAATCACTGGGGGGCAACTCCACTGCAAACCTAATAGCTGAGTGTGTGTGTGTGTGTGTGTGTGTGTGTGTGTGTGTGTGTGTGTGTGTGTGTGTGTGTGTGTGTGTGTGTGTGTGTGTGTGATATCCCTCTCCTCTCTGTCTGTCACTCCCACAGCTTTGCAAATTAAGGTGTGACCAAGCCAGAATGAGATCTCTCCATAGCCAAGACAAACACCATAATAGGCATTTCAAACACAGGCCCTATTATTTTTCTGTGACGGGCGTGCTGCATTTTATACGATGCTGGTGTCTCTGGCTCGTCAGGATCTTCTTCAGAAACACCCACATTTTCCTCCCAAAAGGCTTTGAATCATGAAGTTCTCGTCCCTTCTGCTTCTTTTTTTTTCTCCTCAATTGTTGTTTTATCTCTTTTTTGAGCTGCTGTAACGGTGAACTTCAATAAAGTTTATCTTATCTTATCTTATCTTATCTTACATGTCTCACTCCTACGCTCCAAAATAATATACATAACAGAAAACTTGATTGCGTTTAGGTGAGGAAATGCATACATGACACATTTGTGTAAAGAAAAATTGGAGCATTTCACCTGAGAAGAGCTGTATTTTGCACTTTTATGAGCCTTTAACTTGAGTGAGGTGCTAATATTCAACATCAGACAGAAATTGTGTAATCCACTTGCAATATTATTAGTCTATTTCAAAGCCATGAAAGAACAAAAGGTAATTCTTGCGTGTGAAAAAGTCAGGGGGGCGGGGGTGAACTACACATGAGGTTGGAATAAGTAATGTTTCCCCTTTTGGCTTTAGGCTGTGAGTATTATGCAGCAGGTTGCATGAGGTGTGTTTAACTTGGGAAGGCCAGGTTCTCTTTATCTCCTTTGTTGTTCTCCAGCTCAAAACCAGGATTCGCATTTGTGATTGCTATACAGTTTCTGGTTGTTTATGTAGCTGGCCTCTGGAGGTAGAGCAAACTGAAATCAGCAGTACGTTGAAGTATTCCTCTTTTCCTTGTTACTGGGTTTCTTTCTCCTCTGCAGCAGGCCACCCAGGGTTTCTGTGTGTCCGCTTCATTTGACAAAGCAAGTCCGCTAAACAAACCCTTTGAACTCTGGCTAACTTAGGCTCATTTAGACAAGAGAGCAGAGGGAATAATCAATCCTTAGACGTAGGAGTCGGACCAATCTAAATATTTTATTACCTCCAATTCTGGAAGACGGCTGAGTCTGAAGCAGGGAAAAGGGAACTTCAGCTAAACTACAGTTTCTCGAAAAATCCCATAACTGCATCCACCGTGAGTGAGACAGAAATTAATTATTACAGAGCACTTCATTAGAGAAAAAAAGTATATGCTAGGGGCAGCTTAATTGCAGCCCTGTTTCTTGCTTTATTGTGATCTGGATGGCTGTTTGTGATGATGAAGTGATGATGGTAGTGGTCAGTGTGGGAGCCGATCCTTATCACTCCAGTTCTCATGGCTTTTGCCAGATGGAGCTCTTGGTGGCAATTTCTGAGCTGCAGCACAGTGAAGTAGGAAGTACGACACACTGATGACAGAGGGCCTTAATGGTTTAAAGTGTTAAACCTGGTCTCCACACACATCCTTATGGGCTATTATGGTTTATGTTAATTAGCTAGTTTAACAGCCTGGCTGACCTCTTTTGTTCTGTCTAATATGTACTTCTTTGAATCATTCTGCTGACAAACGATCGCAGGTACTTATCAGGGATGCGTATCAGATTGGGTTTTTAAAGAGCGCCATTAGCTGATAAACTAGACCCTTAGGATTTCTTTCCTTTTGGTGGGGTTATTGGCATTTGTTAACCCTTTCCCTTCGTGTAAGTTAAAGTGCATCTGTCTGGGACCCTGGCTATCCAACTACATCAGTGTCTACTTTGAGACTCTGCCTGTCCCTACAAATTATCTCTTGCCTCACCCTGGGAGCTGGAGCGCAATGATCCATTTGAGCAAGAGAGACACCTCCCCCATTACTCTCAGATTGAGCTTGGCACCCCTCACACTGCCATGCTGGTCACAGACAGGGCAGACCAGAACTCGTTTGTGTGAATGAAGGGGTGTTAAAGCGCATTAATCTGCCCTAAATGGATAAATCTGGTAAATTTGAGCAGCTACACCTGCATCCTAATCAGTCAAGACACCATTTACAAAAGCCATTGCATCACCGGCATGTCTTGGAAAATTAGCAAGGCATACAAATAGATGACAGCAAAGCCTTAGACTCCGGCATGACTGATTATAAGATGATTTAGTGAGTGAAAAGCGGTTTTGACTCACCGAGAGAGCCACTGAAGAGAAGCCTCAGAGGGTAACAGAGTGTGGTTTATGCTGTTTCATCCTCGCCTATCTCTGAGGAAAAGGAAGGAGATGAGGAGTCTGTACAGCCGTCGATATAGCCCAGAGAAACTCTGGTCAATAAAGCATAACTTTTAACTCTTTCCTTTGTTTCCTCTCTGTCTCCGTTCTGTAACCAGCATCTTCTATACTGTGCCAAAAAAAAGCGCAATTGTTTGATTGCAGAAATGTAATTTTTGCGATCAAACACTTATGAAAACAGTGTCTGCAGCACGGATAAAGTAGAGAAGACGCCACATAAGGCCCTGGAGGTGCACCACGATCAAGCTTTGCATATTTAACACAGTTAGTTTACGTAAAGTTCTCTGGAAGCTACTGACACCTCGGCTGCACTTCATCTGCATAGCTGCTAATTTGCTAATCACAACAAAGCTGCTAACAATCCAGCAAAAGCAAGAGGAAATGAGAATCTCTTGATGATAGAAGTATAAATCCTCTGGTATGCAATCAACATTTTTTTTTTTTACTAGAGCTTTTCAGTGTTAATCACTTTCTCTTGGTAGAACTGTACTTTATTTTGCTTTGCATAGGTTATCTATTGAGTTATGTGGTGAATTCAGATGAACTGCAACTCTAACACAGTACATTAGAATTCAGCTCAGTATATTAAGTTGCTAATTAAAACAATACAATGTATCATAATTCTTTAAGCAGTTGGCTTTATGAGTAAAGTCTTTCATACTGAATCCATTTTGTTAGAGAAGGAAAGTTTAGGACATCACTCAGCTGGTATGTTAACATGGAAGGAAGCAGGAGCCCGTGAGTGTGTAACCTCAGAGAAGCTTGTGAAAGCCTGGTTTGTGAGAGGCCAGGGGGCTGGAGGAATCCGGTTTCTCGGTCACTGATGGGCTGGGATGGGTTGGGTGCCAGATGTTTGTGGACATGCAAGGAATATGGCAAGGCTGGCCCTTGCAGCATGCTGCAAGATGTGAAAAAGCTTGGCACAGTCAAGACGGCTCTCTCCTTGGCACAGTGTGCTTGTGTGCAACCTAGTCTTCTTGGTCCCCGCCCTCTTTCTCCCCAGCTTCAGCCCCAACTCCAATCCAAGACATCAAACGTTCCCATGATGTCATTATATTTAAGCATTTCACTTCTTTCCCCTTTCTTTTTACTTTTCTAATGATATGCTTTAATAGAAAACTTTTTCTCTCTACCCCAAGGTATAATGTTATTTCATTACAGGGGTATGATATTGTTATAACATGCCCTTATCAAATAAACAACCCTGTCTGGATTCAGGGAATGGAAAATGGGAAGCTAATCAAGGCAATTAGCAATCACTGTCTTGACTGCAGCTCTTTTTCCTTCTTGCTGTACTGGCATCCGGTGGATCTTTGCAATCATCTCAGCAGAGGTTCCTGCATAATCCTGATTATCTCTTCCGTCTCAAAGTGCAGAATCAATGATATTACAGTTAGTGTGAGGTTTAACCAATAGTAGTTTGACTGCCAGCAATTGATCCAATGAAGAAGACAGATTGAATGAAGGTCTGTGTCCACTGCCCACATTCATCTTGCAAATATGTCTGGTCTCAAGGTTGATAGTTCCTCTTGGCCCCGTGGATATTTCATCCTGGGTTTATGGTGCAGCGGTTTGCTAACTTGTCACTGCCCAAGGGGTCAACCAGAGGGCTTGATCACTGACCTTCCAGGTCTATACAGCCATACTTCGACCACCCCACCGCCCACCGCATTGATGAAGGATGGCCTGTTAGCATCACGAGGAGCACCCATGCGTCCCAGAAGCTGATTAAAACACAGGTTGATAGGTGTTATTTACTGCATGGCCCTTGTGTGTGGGTTGTGTGTTCTGTTTACGTGTGCATGCCTCTCAAGGACTCTGGCCCCAGCAGGCTCCTGGCCTCATAACCCCCCCCCCAAACCCCCGCCAATTTCCTGTTCATGTGAGGGAATGAGAAAGAGGAAGGAGGGCTGTCATTTCTTGCTGCTGGATGTGTGACCTCTTTAGCCTTGGTGAAGGCTGCTGACATACGCTCAGACCGTGATACACCAGAATGTGCAGCATGTTTGTGTGTCTGGGTGCACGTGATGGTTTTGTGTGGCCTATTAGAACCTACTGTATGTGTTTGTGCATGCATGTGCGTGTATGTGTGTGCACCTTAGACGACATTGCAGCTGATGGCTTGTCACTGATAGTGGCCCCACCGTGAAACGAAGGTCACAGTACTCTCTGGGTTTCATCTGGCCCTCTCATAGGAGTACCGCTGTAGCTGTCAGCTAATGAGACAGTGGAAGGGAGCGAGGGAAACAGAGGATAGATAAAATAGCTGGGAGAGAGAAAGAGAGAGAGGGAGATGGTGTGTTAATGAGAGAGTAGAGAGGAGAAACGGGGGGTAGGTGAAGAGGAACAGAAAGCAGAAGAGAGAAGAAAACTAGAGAGACACAAATATGGAGTCAGGAGGTGGCCAAAACAAAATGAGCACAGAAAGATAGAAAACAACAAGAAGAAATGAACTACAACAGCAAAAAAAGGGGACGTCAGAGAGAGGCAGAGTTGAGCTCATGGGAAAATAGCAGAAAACGGGGACAAGGAGGGGGGGGAAAGCAATGAAAGGCTTGAAGAAAATTAAAAACAAAACTCTGCTTCAACTCCATTTTCAAGCAAGCCATAAAATGTAGCTCCACAGAGCAGCAGAGAGGTGTTGCAGAAACAGTATGGGAGTGGCCTCCTGCAGTCTGCCATGCACCACACCTTCTTACTGAGAGCTGTCTCCTGTACATCCCTTCTGTCTTCTTGTCTTTCTGTTTTGCTCCCTTTTTGACTTCTCCTCTTTTGTTTCCCCGTCCCATTCCTTTAGAGAGAGCTCCCAGACAGTGCCTTGAGGCCACAATACTCAGGAATGATGGATTGGGTCGAGGGTGCATGGAAGCGGAGGGGGTTGCGGAGCACTGCAGTGTAGCATGACTGATGGGAACATGCATTATTTTCCTGGAGGGCTCGGCCAGCGAGGGCCAGAATGTAGTATATCGCCGGCACGCTAAAAGGGCCTGCAGCACGGAGAAAGGGGCTCTTTTTTAATGGTCATTCTGTAACCCTGAATCATGACCTGCTATTCCTATCAGTGTGCATTAGCTCATGGCAGCGACAGAGGGGGATATTGGCAGATGTTCAAGCCACACTACAACATTGGTTCCTTGATGGTTTGCTGAACAACCCTTGTTCTCCTCCACAGACTTCAGAGCAGTTAGTGTGTCCGTAAAAGGCTGTTTGGCTGAGACACTATCCAGTGACTCACCGCCACCATGGGACGTCAGCCCACACCCACTCGCCTCACTGCCATACATCATACATATGAATTACTTTGGCCTCCACCTACCCTAGACTCTCCCTGTTTTGTTTTTCCTTCTCCAGCGTGAGCACATAATGTGGTGTCATTTACAAAATGGCCATAAACATCCACCCAGCTGCTCCTGCAACGCTTTTAAGTCAGGTCATAATGTTTTAACTTAAAATCAATATTCTGGACCGTGAATTTCCTGCGACTTGGTAAAAAAAAAAAAAAACGTCTGTGAATGCCCCTTCCGTTACACTGTGCCTGTCGTGCTGTGCATATGTACTGTAGCCTCGGCCCGACTCATTCATTTATAATGAGTCGGTTATGACTCCCCTGAGTCATGCTGGAGACTAGAGTCTTACTGTTCAGTCAACCAGAACCTCCTGTTGGAACAGGAAAGCAGGGATGTGCCACCGTACAGTGTTTGTAACACAAGAGCGGAGAAATGCTGCTGTAATATTAGCATCTAGTGCACAAAGGTGGCAGCTGAAAATCACAGTTCTATTTAACGCACAGCATTTGGTTGTAATTGTAAATTTATCATCACAGAGCAGAAAAGCAGAAAAAAACAACACTCCAGCTGTTTTTCAAGTGTTGATTTGAGCTGACGTTTAATATGACCCATTTGAATGAATGTCATGAAGCCTGAATCTGAAAACCAACAAACAAAATTTTAAAAGCCATAGTTGTCATGTGGAACAGGGCCTGTTGTCCATACACTACATGTATCTTTCTGCATGGTACGAAGTTCTTCATGGAGGTTTGCTTTTCTTTCAACATGACACCATTTCCTTAATCCACTAGACTATAGATGATTGATTTATACTTCTCCAACTAAGAGCTTCCAGCTTCCTGTCATTGCATGCTGTTTCATAGCTTCCTAGCTTTATGTTCAAGTCATTAAGGTATAAATTCATAATGAATATTAGGTACTTAAGGAAGCTCACAAGTCTCTTGCCCTGCACTTCAACAGGCAATGAGCAGAATTTCTTTATGATCATTGCATTTAGTACATTTTTATGTCCAATTTATGCAGCTTGATTCGTGTAACATACATGCAAAGCAGTCAGTTATAAGTGAGTATTTATCGATGACCTCTGTGCCTCCTCACATGCTTTTCTTCCAGTCATGTACTCATAGGCCTTTCCTTCATGCTTTTAAAAAGATCTCTAAGGAGACTTGAGAACTGTGTACCAAAATTGTGGAAACAAAGAAATTAGACTTTTAACAATCCTTTAATACCAGCCTTTCCACTGAGGTTAGGATTGAAAGATCCGAATTTTGCCTTTGGGCTTTATATATATATATATATATATATATATGAGGAAATAAAAAAAAGTTACTTCATAAGGAGACTTTAGTTTGCAATTCTTCATCAAGTCAATCAATTTCAAAACCCAACTTTTCCATATAAGTGCGTCTTTGAAAAAGAATCTCTATGGATAACTCAAAACAGATTAGAGTTGTAATGTTATCCAACTGTGGTAGAGCGAGAACCCGGCCAAGTGGGGTGGCAATTATTCAAAAAGGAAATTGTCATAATAAAAGTCTCAATAATAGACATAATAATCACAGTGGTAATAGCCTAGATACAATCTAGTCGAATACACAGTCCTCTGCATGGTCCACACTGGAATAAAAAGGTCAGCATTCATGAACCAGTAGTAGCATCAGACTAAACAGCATTTGAGCACAATCACTACAAAAACAAATCAATGTTTCCAAGAAAGTTTTTTAATTCAGCAGGTTTGTTAGATGTGCATTTAGCCTCAATATGACACACATGTAAGTAGCCGTGCCAGGAACATAATTCTGTGCCTGGTGAGGTGTTTATCATGTTGCAGTTGTTACTTTGTTGTAGTTTTGTTACTTCTCACGAGAATCAGCAGACAGATAAGGGGGAATAAAGTGTCAATATATATCAGTTTCTTTGGCTTTAGCTGCCTGAAGGATTCTGTTTTTGTTACCTGCTATTGGAAAACCTGGAATTTCATGCTTCAGCTGGTGTTGAAGCTGTGATTGACTGTTTACATAGCTAAAAAGATGTGCAAGCACCAATATTCAAAGCTTTAGGAAACCAATTGACCTGAAATGTGGATGTATTGTCGTCCTCTTCTCTCCCTGGTAGACCCTCTAGTCTGATCTAGCTCATGTACTTCAGAACATAATATTTCTATGTGCAACTTGTTTTTTTTTTGTTTTTTACAGTTTCAAGATCTGTAATATTGTTTTGTACACCTCAGCACCTTCATCTGATATCCTCTGGAATTTCCTTTTTTACTTCTTTAACAACCAGCAACACCAGATCAGTTTTGTGGGTAACATGATTCTCCATCTGCTTAAAAGCTGTCATTATTTCGGATTAGCTTGAGCTAGTGCATTTCTTTGCCATTTTCCTTCTCAGGCATGCTCTGTCAAGTACTATGTCGCTTACATCATTGATCTCCTCTATTTTAATCTTTGTTGTTGTTTTTATATAGCTTAGATGCTTTTGGCAAGTTGTTTTATTAAGTTCTAGGTTCAGTATTTACTCTAAAATGTGTCAGAGTGTCAATTTTCACTACTGCTCATCCCTGCACCATAACCAATTTCTGTAAAATTCTATTTTATTACATTGCATTATCCTGTGCCTTATCCAATTAGCTCTATACGCAAAACAAGTGCCAAGCCATTTTATGTTACCTGTCAGTAGACAGTACTCATCTGTAAAAGGGTGACTCCATATTTATAATGAAGACAGGACTTAGTGTGAATTAACTTTAGCTGGTGAGAAGTTGAAGGCTCATGCTATTCTACACACTGCTGTCACAGTCCAGCCATCTCGACTCGGCTTGGATCTTGTGGGAGTCTCTCAGGTGTTTTGGAGTCTGGGAACAGAGGCTTTGTGAGGGGAAGAGGCTGGTGCCAAACGACTAAAACCTAAACACTGTGAGAGCACACTTCATCCCTTCTGTCTCCTGCCGTGTGTTCCTCGATTCTTTCATCTCTGCCTCCCTCTGTCACACTCCTGTTTCCCCTCCTTTCCATGGCCCTTTCTCACCCTCTCCACCACTCCTATTACTCCATCCATTTTCAACCCAGCCCTGCTTTTTATCTGTGGTTCTCCATCTTTCTCTCCCTGCCCCCCTTCTTCATCCCCCTCCTCTCCTGCTGTGAACTAGTTGGGCTGCAAAGAACACAGAGCCTGAGGACAGAATGTCAGGAAGTCAGCTCCCATGAAAGGCAATGGGTCGCCACCATGCCTGTATAAGGCCAGATGACTGGCCGGTGTTGTGTGTGTTAGTGTGAGCGTGTGTGCGTGTTTGTGTTTATCTATGGGCGTTTGAGTAAATTTACTTACCGCTGTGTGTTCTTGTGCACGCACAAGAGTGTTTGGGTTTGACTTTGTATGTGTGTGCGCGTGCACTCACTTGGGTATATGTCATGTCAGCGTGTGTGTGTGTGTGTGTGTGTGTGTGTGTGTGTGTGTGTATCTTTGTGTGACTGCAGCCCAGCAGCAGGCTGACGTGTGCCGTGCAGCCACAGGGACCAAAAGGGTTCTGCTCCCTCTCTGCTAATCCAAACAAAGCTCAGGCTGAGCCAGAATGAGGAATGTCTGCACTGTTGGTCATAGACGCAAAGGGTCAACCACGATGAGTGTGTGTGTGTGTGGGTGGGGGGGTGGGGGGGGGTTAGTGTGCTTGTTTGTCTGTGTGCATGTGCATGTGTGCGAGAGACATAGACCAGCTTTGTGTGTTCTTGCATTTTCCTGTATTTGCGGGTGTTCGTGCACTCGTGTGTGTGAGTGTGTTTGCCTGCATGCAGCTCAGTATTCTCACCGTGTACTAAGTGCTGTGTTCACTTGCAGGAGCCTCTTGGTGGGCGGGCTATTCTTATCCCCAGACTTACCTGATTGCCATGTATAGTCACAGAGAGATAAATTCACCCTTCCTGGAATTCAATCTGCACCAGAATCACACACAAGGGAGTTAGAGGGAAAAAAAACCACGTTAACACATCAACACACACAAGGGCACATACACTATTGCAACACTTTTATTTATTTCTATATCTACGTGATTTTTTCCCATGTGTTTATCCATCTTCTCCATGTGTTTGTCTGAGTCTAAGTGCTTCCTCTGAGACACAAAGTTCTGTATACAAAAACAACTCATTTTATTCCCTGAAAGCAGAAACCTCCCCTATACTTTTTTTTTCCATTCCGGTAACATTTGCACAACACATTCCCATTTGGCTCTTTCCTTGGATTCCTGTTGCATTTCAAAACTCTAACCACTGACAGTGGATCTCGGGGTGACTGGTGAAATACTGTCGAGGTTTGGAAACTTGAATGTTTGCCTGAGCCAGACGGATCATTAGCCGCTTGTCATCAACAGGGCTATTGCATGTCATGGGTTTTCCAGTGAGCTAAGGGGCCACGAGCACACATTACGTTTGCATTCATAGCCAGCTTACTCTGAAGATCACAGAAACTGTCACAGTACGTTGCTACCTTTGTCTTAAATTTAATCACATCGACAAAAGAGGGATTTTAACGTATAACCCACCACACAGATGAACAATTCAGCTGAAGAAATCTGACTCATTCCCCAAGAAAACATGTTCCAGACCTTTTCCTGCTGCAAAAGTCTGGAATGTGCGCATACAAAGCTTGAACCATGATGTGTGAACACTCTCACAGCTACTTGCCTCTGAAGAATTGCCATGTATGTGAGCAAACAATAGGAACTCAGAGCTCACTTTACTGCAGTGTGCCTGAAGGAACCACTGTGGTCAAGAGGCTATTGTGAGGCCACTAGTCTGGCACTCGACACCCATTACACACATTCGTGTCACTGTGGTCAAATGGGAGAAAGAGGTTGGCAAGGAGTTTGGCATGTGATGTCCAGTGATGTGTGTGTGTGTGCTTGTGCGTATGCACACGATGAGGGTTTGGAGCCAAAGGATTGCAAGGAGAGTATGGCGACATAAGATGGGAGACAGTATAAATATCCCTTTCTGATCCAGTTTATATTTTGTATTTGTTTTTTTTGTTTTTTTATCATTTTGTGGATTAATTCAGTCTTGGTCGAACAATTTCCAAACATTTTTGTGGACATAATGGATGTGATGCTGGACACTGTAGGTCTCATCAGATGATTTCTGTGTGGCCTGTAATGTCACTGTTGCCCTTTTTTGTTTTATTTGGCTATATTCTGTATGTATGTGTGTGTGTGTGTGTGTGTGAGAGAGATCGAGAGAGAGAGAGAGAGAGAGAGAGAGAGAGAGAGAGAGAGAGAGTGAATGTATGTGTGAGTCTGATTAGTCTCCATGTGTCCCTGGAGCCCATCGGCCATAGACTTTAGAGCAGCTGTGACTGGTCTGACCTCTGACCTCTGAATATTTTACTCCCAGGGTAAACCCCAGGGTGCTGCATTTGCTTCTACAGACTGATATTTCTTTTCTTGACTGTATCACCGACAAAGTGCATACATGATCTATTTTGTCCTGCACATTATTATTTGTATTGCACCACTGAAGTGCTATGGGACTGCTAGTATAAAACATCGCAGTGCATCAGTGGCCCTGCAGAAGGCTTTTATGTGTGGTGATGATAAAGAAAACAACTTTTTTTTTTCAGCATTGAAAACTAAACTTTTACCTTCTGTGCACTTTCTTTCACACTTCATTGTGTAGGATTCCTGGCAGTAATGAAACAGTGCAGCAGTGGTCCATTTGCAATGGCACATGTTCAAACACTTGAACTATTTGGCGCAGGGTCTGGTGCACTGTACCATAGCTTGGTCCCAAAACTGGAACTAGTTAGAATACAATGATGTGTATAATATGCGAACCCCCTCCCATTCATCTGTAGCTCCAGGCCACAAGTAACACAGACGTTTCACAAGCAGGCCAATTCAAAGCCAGTGACATTCAGGTGTGCGAGACAGAGTGACATTAAAACTAATTCCTGCTAAAACCCAGTGACATTAGAATCAGAATCGGAATTCTTTATTGATCCCCTCAGGGAAATTAGGCAACAGTCGCCCAGCTAGAGCGCAGGCATTCACTGACCATCTTTAATCTACTGCGTTCTTTAGCGAAGAATGTGGTACTGTGTAGGGAAATTGCCAGTAGGAACTCTATGGCAATGAGCAGCCCTTCAAATGTCATTAGGCATTTTTCTCTGTGCTTTTAGCAGTTGAGATTATCTACATTTACTGTACAGGGTGGCTGGGGGATTGAAAGGGAGGGACACGGCCTCCTTCTAGCCGTGATCAGAATCGAAATCACCTTACTGAGGACATTAACATGTTAGATGCAACTGTGATGCATGTGTTTAACACTTTCTGCATACAAAATGTAGACCTGCACATGGTTATGTTACTTAAAGATATGCATGCTGTGTATGAATAAAGGGAATTGCACGTTGTTACTGTAGTGACGAGAATACATTAGCTATTCAGAATGGATCTGCTGAGAGAGAAGGGGAGTCCCCCCACCCTTTCTCCTGTTATGTCCTCGCTCTCGTGGTCATGCAGATGTTATTCCCATCCCTCCTCCCTTTGCATTAGTGTGGGATTGGAGCAAGGCTGTAATAAAGGACATCTCAGGGACGAAGGACACTGGGGCTTGAAGGTTGTCCCATTGAATCGGAAGCAGATTGCTTAGGGCAGCATTACTCTCTCACTCAAGTGCGCACGCATGCGTGTATTTACAAATCTGCTAGGTACGCATAATCTAAGTAGTGTGTATGTGGGTGCATGTGACGTGTCTGTGTATGTGCTTGCACAAATTAATTAGGTATGGATACTCTATCTAGTGAGTATATGGGAAGAGAAGAGGACATTCTGGCTATATGCTGGATGTGTGTTTGCTCCCAAAGACCTCGCTCCAGGCTAAACTCTTTTGCTCATTAAACCCCCCCCCCAATACTCCTGCACAGAGAGCCTTGATCAGCATACTATGCAGCCCTGGTCGCACTGCTTACACACTGAAGGAACATCTGCATTAACAAGTCCAGCAGATCTCACTCTAATGTGCTTATGTGCACATACCATATGATTATGCAGACACACACTATGTATGGCGCACATGTTTGTACACACATGCACATGCACAGACTAGGTGAAACGAAAGCCTCTGTCTCCCAAACTGACCTCCTCTTCTATCCCCCTATTAGCCTGGCTTCTCATGCAGAGCCACAAGTGTCACATCGCATCAATGGGAGGCACCACTAATAGAAATATTAATATGGGGAAGATGAGAGAGAAAAGCTTTTTTCGCTCCCTTTCTCTCTTTTTCCCCTCAGCAAACAGATTAGTACCTAATCCACCAGGGATAAGGGGAGATAAATTGTTCCTGATTGGCTACATTGGGATAAATAAACATATGTCTGCTGCAAATGGATCTACTCTGCAGAAGGCAATTTTTATTAAGTCATTTCGTCTCATGTTTAGTCTTAAAATTGTACTTTTTTTTTTTTAAAGATAATTGAATTCTGGGATAACTCCACTTGGTTTCCAATGCAGTTTCACTTAGTTCACGAGTTTCCTCTATACATCTTAAGATAGCAATAAGACAGATCAGTCTTAATAGATCTGATTTTATTTGCACAGATGAAATAAAATGTCCTCATCCTGTGCAACATTAAATTACTTTTGCCATTGCTCTTTAACTCTTTGTTTGAGCATCTGATAAGAGATTCAAGTCAGCGTTGCAGTTCAGACTGGACTTGTTTGTTCTTCTTCTTTGATATTTCTCTTGGTATAAGATGCTTTTCTGTGGCCTTGGTTTTAACAAGGCTGGATCGTCACCTTGATCTCAGCTGGGGTGTTTTTACTCAAACCCTGATACCTCTTCAGATGGAATTAGTGGTTAGGGATGTACCGGGCCAGCATGTGGCACGTAGGAGCAAAGCTGAGATGTCTGAACAGTTTCTTCTTCCAGACTCAGGAGAGAACATTGTCATCGTCCTGGCATGGGTCCAGCCATGCATGGCACAGGCATTATCTACTCTTGGCCGAGCATGGCGCCTGAAAAAAGTGTGCTTTTACAGCACGGACTGTTTGTGTGTGAGCTCTTTATGAGGTCTGATGTACAGCAAGGCTGAGAGATAAGAGAGATGTTAAGATAGATGATGATGATGGTGGGTGGGGCAGTGGAGCTGGTGATGGTAATAACCCCTCCCTTTAGGCTCCCAGCGTCCTCCTGAGCACACACACAGGGATGGAGCACAGGTTTTGAGACCCATATGCAGTGCAAGTCACAGAAGAGATGAGTCTGAGGGGATGCTGTGTGGCCGGTGGCACATTTCCTCTGGAGCAAGGCATCACATACAGTGGGGCAAAATGTCTTTTTTTTAACACTCATCCTCGAAGGCTCCCAGGTTAGCCAGCGGGATTTGCACTTTTCATTTTATTTAATCATGCATGAAGGTTCTATGCTAATCTCGGATATTGTCAAATAAGATTGGATGTCCACACCTGATTCTTTTAGCCCCACCATAACAATTTATCTCAGGGACAACCTGGTATAACATTTGAGCCGTTCCACCACAATAGATAAGGCTAAGTGCTTATCTCAATAGTCTTTGCTCGGGAAGGTCTTGAGAGTGTAACCACCCAGAATTCCCTAGCCTGGCCAGAAGTTAAAACCTGTTGCCCTAAGTTTCTGTAACAAAAAAGTCAGAGTGACTTAAGAATACATCAGACTGTTTGTAAGTCACCTGACATCGGCCAGGCAGACAGATGGGACCTGTAACTTCCACCTGCCTTCCTGAATCACTCCTCAAGATGATAATAATAGCTATGCCAACATACACATGGAAGATTCAGGTTGCCGTTACACACTCCTGACATGGACTCACATTAACCAGATTGTCGTTATCGGTGTCGGCATGCTGGAATATGCAACACATGGACACATGAGCACACACCTGGTGGAAAGAAAAAAAAAACTTGTTAACTTTCAAAATTTGGGCTAATGGGTTTAATTTTGCAGACTGAACTCGAATTTGTCAGCACAAGAAAGACAGAGGCAGATGTATTTGGAGAGAATGGTTTGAAATACAGCTGAGCTTTTTATTTATTTGTCGCGTTGGTAAAAAATGGTAGAGAAAGTGTAGGATAAAAGAATTGCCTCTCCAATTGAGAAGAACGCTCTCAGTGGCTTGCCGCATAAACCTCTCACTGGTCAGAGGCTGTTTTTAACCTTTGTGTGGGATCCAAAATGCCAAAGAGCCAAACGTCTTTCATTAATCTCAAGACAAAAGCTCCTTGCATCAGCACAACCTGCAGAGTGCCGGCAAAGTGAGAATCATATCCCAAACTTTTAGAGAAAAAAAAATACACCACCAGGCCGTGTTGCTCCCACCTCTGCTACAGCACACTGCCTACACTGTTTTCCTCCTGTACCTTGTTCTTTTTTTTAATTAGGAAGGAAATACTGCCCAGGGGCTGATGCATAAGGGACAAAGCACTTAGCATGTCTGGCCCTAACTAAGATTCTACATTCTGGTTCCTAAAATAAATCCATTTATTGCTCCCTCCTGGGTATGCTTTCTCATGCCTAAAAGGAGCACGATGTTGATTATAGCTTTAGCTGCCACACTCTGTAGACTACCCAAGCTTAAGCTGTGTGGCCAAATATAAATGAAAGAACTGTGGGACATGAATTTGCATAATACACACATGGAGAAAAAAGAGGGAGCTCAAAGGTAGAGCCTGAGATGAAGTGACTGCTACTTCTATGAAGCAAAAATTAAAGTCCCCTTGCCCCCCACCCCGAAAAACAAAAAATCATCTGTTAAATTACCACTTCACCAACTCAATGGCATATCCTCAGATACACCTCATACACATTCATCCTAATGTTTAATTCACTTGAAAGTTGAGCACAGGGCATGTTTTCTTTTTCTCTCCGCTCCCTCTTTCTCCATATCCCCGTGGCGATGTCACAGGGGATTAAGTCACGGAGGCCAAGGGACTTGTTTATGATTCATCTGGAGGGAGGCTGGAGCCTGTAGTAGTACCCACAGGGCAGGCAGCTAGCAGGCTACTTCCCCAGCTCCCTCGCTTTCCTGTATGCTAACATTGTCTAATGGCCCTCATAGAGATGACATAGAGGGAGAACTCTTGTAAAGTCAGACCGCACATTTCCCGATGACGTAAATCATAAAATAAATCCTGCGTCATGGTGTGTTATATTAAAAATTGTATGAAGATGTGCTATTTTAGATGTTGTTTGTCTCTTTGTGATTACTAATAGATTGCCTGCCTTGTGGTCATCATTGATTTGAGGTCATAATATAAACATCTTTTTACCAGTGCATGACGAGGAAAGTTGAACGTTAAAATACATTAGTTTCCAATCTATTTTTCCAACTTTCTTTGGCCACATTGTGGTGTATCTCTAAAACACATTTCCTGTATTAAGATCCGTTTGGTATAAATCAGTGAGAAAAGTACAGATTATATAAAATTACTTTCTGAGAAATGTATAAAAATATCTAAATTGATCTAAACGTTCCTTCACATTTTCGAAGGTTTCGTGCCACAAACCTTTTGGAGTATCCCAGGTATCCCATTCCAATTCGAAGCACCATTGTAATGTGTTACCCTTATTGATGACATTTAAGTCTCCTCCGATCCAGTCTCAACTAATTGCACGTCAGATTTTTAACAACCTGTTGGAGTTAATTAACTGCTGTAATAGTCTGCATGTATATTGTGGCGGGGCTTGCTTTTAATAAGGCGTCTCAGAGTAGGTAAACCACAAACAGTATTAAAGGTTAGTTTGAAGCACATGTTCAACCACAAAACAAGCTAGTCTCGTGCCAGGTTTTTCCATTGTTGCACTATTACTAGTCTCCTTTGTTTGTAATGGAAAGCGGTTTGTTATTAGTGACAGACTTGCGTAGAACCGTGTTATTCAACATCATTGGGCTGGTGTCAAGGGAACTAACATATTACCGCTCTTCAGTGGGACTTACTGTCTTCTTTTAATTGCTCTTTTAATTAACTTGTGTCTAGCCTTCGTCTTGTTAGAGGATGCCCGAGCATGCCATTTAGCAAAAGGTAATGAGATTAACCTCTCGTTGACCAAGCAAATGTAGATTAAACATTATGGCCAAATGAAATGAGCTTGGCTTTATTTACTCGTGTGTACAGGCAGGCGGCAGGCAGGCGAGCCACAACTCTCTCAGCGGTAACATAGCTAAAATGTCAAGGGGATAGAGGGGAGTGTGTTTGGCATCGAGTGGCGAGTGTGGCCGACCAGCTGCATGGGAAGGAAAGAGAGAGCAGCCAAGTGCTGGAAAATAGTCCGAAATTCTCCCACTCTGCCTCGCTACTTCAGGAGAGGTGACTGCAGACAGTCGATGAAAACAGGCCGCTAATCAGTCAGTCACACTCACACATGTGTTAAGCTCCACGCACAGACACAGACACACACCTACAGCACCCAGACTCCCTCTCTGTCTCTTTCTCTTGCTGTCTCGCTGTACACATTTACTCAGGAAGAATGCAAATGACACCCTCTTCCTCCATCTACCCACACGCATGCATACAATGACATGACCTCCAGCGTAAAAGATGCGCTCATTGGATGAGCGCCCTAACTGGTCAAGGCAGGAGGAAACAACACGTGGCATGTTTAGCAGGGATTTTTTTCTTTCTTCTTAGTCCCAGTGCATTCTTGTCCAATAGTTTGCAACATTGCTCAACACTGACTGTAATGTCTGCGGACACAAACACGAACATTACGCCTCAGAGATCTTGAAAACAGAGTCGTAAGGATTCAGGATTTATTCTTGACATGTACACTGCACCCACACCAAACCCTTTATTGGCTACATGATACTTTACAGGACCCCCAATACTCTTAGAAACGCTTTACATTCTCAAAGGGGCATTATTCAATTAAGCATTTCACTAAAAGGTTTCTTGGCACCAAAACAGTTAATCTATTGTACAAATCAGAAAAAGGCATAGTGATGCATCTATAACTCAAACATGGGATCATATCTTGGATTTGTGTCCACAAAAATACACTGTCTATATAGTATCTAAATCACATTCTATATCTAACTTCTGTATGATGATAATAATTCTTGCTCCACAATTCTTGCAGTTTGCCCCCATTTCCTTTGGCACATCAGTTAACAGTTTCCACGCCATTGGCCTACTTTATACCTCCTCAGCCGCTGTACTACCCCCCCCCCCCCACACACACACACACACACACACACACACACACACACACACACACACACAAAGCTACACAATGCAAGGTGACAGTTTCTTCCTTGTTTTTAGGCAGAATCAAATTTAATTCCATTCATCTTTAAATCAGGACTGTGGATTTGTTTTATCTGTTGAAATTTAGGGACTGGATAGGCTTTATCGAGAAAAACCTCTACTGGGGCAGAGTGAGCCAATTGCAGAGACTTTAGTTGTGACCTTCGCCCCGTTTCCTCCTCGCCCAGAGTGTCACTGCGAGCAAATGTCCTTCTCCAAGCCGGAATAAGCTGCCTTGGCCCAGCTAGTGCCGCACCTCGTTTTAATCAAGCTTTGGGGAGTGAAATATTGGCCTGGCGAGCAGGCTGTACCCGAGCTCCATTCATCTGGTTTCAATCTTCTCTCCGCCCTCGGATGTGGCCGCGTGGGCATTCCTTTTCTAGACATTTGGGGGGGTGGGAAGAAGTGGTGCCGAGCAGCACAAAGGGCAGGCGTATTTGTTTGGAGGAGCGTGTCCGTGTGCAGACAAGGACTTACTAACTCTGGTAACTTTAAAAAAGCTGCAATGTGCTAATGCTTTTGTCTGATGATGCTCTTCTGAAATGAACAAAAAGATACACTTAAACCATCTAGAACCATATAGACAGTCACACTTTTCTTGGCTGAAACAAGTAAATGTTTCTTTTGTTTTATTTTTCAATGTCAAAATAAATGCATTCCCCGTACATGCTGCACCGAAGGTGTGTTTTATGTATGTCTCTGTGTGTGTGTGTGTGTGTGTGTGTGTGTGTGTGTGTGTGTGTGTGTGTGTGTGTGTGTGTGTGTGTGTGTGTGTGTGTGTGTGTGCTTGTGTGTGTAGCAGGTGAAAAAGTTTAGTGTCCTGCATGAATTGACTTAGCTAATCATAAGGACAGATGGTAGGTTGGTCCATTAGCTCTCCTAAATGAGCCTAAGTGAGGCCTTTCCTGGAAGCCTTGCAGGCCCTGTTGACCTCCCTGGCCATCGTGCAGCCACCACTCTGCCTCTGTCAGCTACCCCACCAGTCAACACCTTTCAGTATACAGCTGCCAAAACAGACGTGGCATCTGCTCACCTCTGGGGAAATGGCAGCCATCGACATGCCCTTCCCAGTCATGTATAGGTTACCTCTTTGTCCTCTGCAGCAGCAGCAGCTACAGCTTGAGCAGCTGTAACAATATCATCCTCTCATTTGTGTATGAGACGTCCCCTGCTTTGTTATTTTCCGCTTAAGCGATCAAGTAAAATGATATGTCAGATGCATACCATAGGAGTGGCGACAGCGCTAATATGTCAGTGACGCAGCCCGCTAGTGCTGGGCGGATGGAAAGGGGGAGTTAGCGTCCCGTCTGTTTTCAATTAGCCGATGAAATGTACAACATGGGAGCTGCTCTGTTGTATTCAGTTCCTATTCTCCCGTTGATCCAGCGAAGTAAATTAGCGTCTTTGCTGAGAGAGGCGTCTAACCCCAGGTGAACTTTGACTTTAGACAGTGACAAATAATCACAGTGACCTAAATGATGGAATTAAATCTGTGTGTGCAGAGAGGCAAGGGAGAGGAGGAGAAGAATACAAGGAATGTCCAGAATCCCCACACTATCCTGACTATGAGCTCCCAAAATGTAGTGCTTACATATCCAGATTGGGGCTATCTTCCAGTGCTTCTAAAGCTTAGCTTTAGTGCTGCTCCAAATATAGCACTAGCTCTAGGCTTGTTTTCCTCCCATTCTCCTTGTTCGTCACGTGCAGCCAAACTTAACCATATAGCCCACTGTGGCTTTTATTGTCTTCCCACAAGTTGTTAAATGCTTCTGTGAAACACCACTGGGGTATTGAATTGCATTTAATAAAAGTCAGGGGTGTAGTACTTTATAGTGCATGAGGTAGATAGTATTTGAAGTTTTCATCGGTCCCACACTATTGTGAAGCATCCATCATCAGAGAGAGCCTGGGCGACCGCGATACATTCCACTTCCTGTGGTCATACACCTAGTCAGCTCTATTTTCAACCTAATGGACATAAAAAAATTGCAGATTGCAGCAAAATGGACTTGGCAGCACAAAACCTTATTAAGTATTGATCCGCTGAGGTCAGTGCCCATGTCCAGCCACTCCAACAATGTGAGAGGAGTTCGTTCACACGCTTGCCAGCCACAAATTGAGATTACACCACATAAATAACTGGGGAAATTGAGGAGCATTTTGTGTCCCGGGGAACAGAGGACCCTGCCCATGGTTGCATGATGTGCCAGGAAAAGAGGCAGGAGAAAAAGGTTGTTTATATGTGCACTGTAGCCATTATGGCTGTTTATATCATAGCTGGCCCATCTGTTCAAACTCCAGCAGTGCTTACTGTAGCTGGTATGATATCATACCATACCAATGGCCAACAGGAGAGCTTTAAGTTGATCAGCAGCAGGCGAACCTGTCTTCTACAGTGTTTTAATGAATACAGAGCTCATCTTGTTTCTCACTGCACCATCTGTCAGGCATGCAGGGTAAAACAGAGCTTGAACTCAGCAAAGAACAGCCTTCCACTGTGTTGTAGATACTGTGGTGTATGTACCTTTACTGGAGATCTCTGTGATGAATATTTTCCGCTCTTATTCACAAAGCCCTGCCAACAAAAATACCGTAATGCCACACAGACCAAGAAATAAGCTCAGCCCTGGGACAAAAGCTTGTTGAATTTGGAGGAATAGGAAAAAATGTTCTGTGCAGTAATGGAAGGAAAGTTTTCTTTGTGAGGGAAACCAAATTTGATTTCTGTCAAAGCAAATATAATTTCCTCTAACTGGATTTGGAGTTGTTTTCTTTTGATAGCCCAAGTTGCTGACTTACCACTTTGAAACCAAGCAAGCGTTTTCTCTTCAGTCTTAGACACATGCTAGTGAAAATGAGTTTCAGCAAAATGTTCTTGGCAACAACAAAAAAAGTGTTTCATTTCAGCATGAAGCACTTTTTGTGCATGTCTTAATATGTCAGAGGATTCACTCTCCTCTGCCATTAAAATGTGTTTTCTCAGTGGAGGACAGCAGATTTTTTCAAGGCTGTGTGTGCGTGCTGCAGGCAGGATGTGCCCTTTACACACACGCACGTACCCACACACAGCTTCAGTAACCTTGGTGATAAGTTTCTACAAGACGTTAACTCTCTCTTCTCTTTGCTCCATGCTTCTCTGCAGTCTCAGATTTGGAGATGCTCATGCAGAACAAAGTGAGTGTGCACACATGCTGGTCTGTTTAGGCTTTGCCAGATGTTGGGAGGATCCATTGCTGCAGCAAAATAGAGAGGTCACTGTCCAAGCCCCATTTAACTGAAGCGTGTTATCTGGTGCAAAACAGACCATTTGAGATTTGGACCTTGTTCAGTCTGAACACATTAAAGGGAGGAAAAAATGTCTTGAATGGTGTTTTTTGATGCTGAATGTAACCCTGTAAACGGTTTAACACCACACAAGCTTCTGGAGATTATTCTGCAAGTCAGGCTGAAGTCTCTAAGATGCATTGCTGTAATTAACATTTTAAATGGGGACCATCCTTTCCAAAATGATGAATTGGATTTTAATTAAAAAATAAAAAGAAAAAACTTCCAGCCAATGACAATCACTGTATTCTCTGTGTTGGAGACAGGAGTTCTAAGTCTTCTCCTTGTCACTCTTTCCAGTTTGTCACGTGTCTAGCTGTGGTTTTTACAAAAGCCACATGAGGTGGCTGCTTACAGTAATGTGTAGTGTCTCAGTGTTCTCTTTCACTTTATATGTAGGTGTTTATTTTTGGAGTTTTTGTAAAGCGACCAACCCAAACCCAGCATAGTAAACGTGTGCAAAAACAGCAAAAGCAAGCGTTTATCGTGCAGGTTGGTGAAAGTGTTGCATGGGAGTGAAAGACTTTGGACCAAAGTGTAGCCCTTTATGAGAAGCTCTGTGCTCCTTGGACCGTTTCAGGCTAAAACCAGAAGATTTATGGAGTAGCCATAGTCTCGGACAGCTACACCCATGAGTGCGGGACGCCACCAGATGCAGCGTTGATAAGATGTGTATAGCGCTGTAAGCAGGTTTCACTGATTTTCCCTCCCTTGGGGAATGGTGTAATTAGCTTTTCCCCCATCTCCTCCCTACTTCCTTATTTTGCTGAAGGAAAATGCAGAATGCTTTGGGGGAATTAAAAGTGCTTGTCGTGAAACTAATTTTGGATCTATTTTCGGGATCTATCAGCGGGATGGCGTCCCTATCGCGCGACGTGACAGCAATGATGAGGCCATGAAAGGGATGCTAATGAAGGCAATAAGAGCGGCACAAGGTGAACATTTACCACAGGGCCTTACATTATTCAGACCTCAGTGGTATTTCATCTTCTTCTTCCCATTCCCATTGGTCCTCCCTCTCTTTTCCCATTTACCTTCCCCCTCCAGGTTCAAGGGATTATCATGGAAATGATTCCATTCCTTCTTTTCCTCCTCAAACCCACCCATTACTGCTCCAGCCAGAGTTCTTAGAAACTCCTAATCAAACATCAACATGAACAGGATGGCACTCGCTTTTAGAGGTTTTCATCTCAAGCTCCAGATAACTTACTTCTCAGGTACCCCTCATTGTGCTACAAATAATGGAAATAAAAGGGTGATAATAGCATGATAGCATATAACCAGTAAGTAATTATTACTTTTTTCTGACGTGCTGTACGTAGTAATAGTTACTGTGCTATTTCTGCATCCGGTCAAGTAAAGTGGTGTATCACAGTGAGTTGTTATAAGGAATTTATCATTACTTCATGATTATTTTATATGTTTACTAGTTAGCTGGCTAGCATGTAGTCCGGCTGTGTTAGCTGAGAATGGAGGTGATGTGATCTGAATATAATTATATAATTTTTTCAGAGATTTCAGCTGTCTCTGGCTGGTGTCGTTCATCAATAAATGGTACAATGTCAAGTAAAAACACAAAAGCAGCAAGTTGTGGTAAGCTAATCGTGAAGTAGAGACACTTTTCTTGTAACCTCACGTGAGGGTGGGACTAAAATAGTAACTAATATTTAAGCAATCAGGAACGAGTTATTCAGGAACTACTTGTAAGCTATTGCTAATTAGCAGTTAGCTCTTATTTGTTCTTTACTCATTCCTTGACTCTGTGTACCTTATTGAAAAGTACTGACAAAACCTCAGTGTCAGCAGAAGGGAGCGTCGGACGTTGGGTGTGAGGCGAGGAGGATTATGGGATTTTATCCCTTCAAAGAGCCAGCCTCCAGTCAGGGGAAAAAAACAACCCCTTTGATTTTCACAGAAGCAATATATTCATGAGTTGGACCTTGAAACTACAAGGAGACTAGTGTAGTGTGCCATATGCAAAACATGTGTTTTAATGGGGCATGATAACTCGGTACATTTAAAGAGACTTACCCCTTAAGAAGCTGTAATTAAAAAGGGAGCTGTGGCTGTATGAATAAAGGACTCGCTCACAGAGTGTGCATGGGGGTTGTTTTTGTAGGCACTCAGTTTGCGCTAACAACTGGAGGCGGCCTCTTGTCTGCTGAGACATGTGAAGACTTTTGCGGCGTTTCAAGCAAGTCTGTTTCGAAATCCTCAAAGATATCAGGAATGGGGAAAGGGCAAGATGTAACATCCTATCTGTGAATCTCTGTGCCACATTGGTGGTATTTATAGTATACATGTTTGGCATTTGAATAGCCAATTCAGGTCACACAAGACTGCTGTACCAGTGGTGGGGGCAGACAAAGCCTTTTAAACAGCACGCTGAGCTGTGAGTATTTCACTGTTGTCTCATCAGCCCTATGCTCCTCTCAGCAACTCAGCTAAAAACTAGCTTTATGTCAGCATTAAGAATTGAGGAATTGTATTTATATTTGCCATGTCCGATTTTGCTAGTTACATGCATAAAGTCCTATATTTTGGAGAATTTGTATGGACATTTCTCTTTCTCTTGTTCCTTCATAAGCCTGCCATTGACAGAAGATAAACAGCTCTTTTACAGATTGGCAGGGTCGGGAGATGATTGTTACTTTTGCATTCTGCAGTGAGGCTGTGCACGTTACTAAAATGTGACTTGACTCTGTATGCCTGATGACAGCTGTATACCAAATCAAAGGTTTATGTTCTGAGGCACTATTTACTGTCGGATAGTCCCCCGTATCTCTGTTATGCAGATAGGCAGCAGGGGAGGTGTCTTTGTGACAGAGCATGTGTTCACATAAAGTATACATCTTACACACCAGCAGTCACGCATGTACATAAAATGTAGATGGGCGCACATGTATTCTATACACGAAAAGCAGCGTGGATGCACACACAACAGGAAATTGTCAGTAGAAATAAAACAGTGATCTTTTTCTCCTTTTGTGCATCTGCTAACCTGTGTCTAAAACCACCTTTGTGATGGTATAATCCATCCTCCACACCAGTGACTTACAGTAAGCGCTCAAAATAAGGCAATGCACCATCCTTCCACCCCTCCCTCAACCCATTTTTCTCTGTCCTTTCACTCCCACCCCCCCCTCTCTCTCTGTCCCTCTGCCTTCTCTGATCTGCTGTGTTTGAGTAGCAGAGGTCAGAAGCTTTGGACATTGCAAAGGCCCCAGCCAATGTGCTGACTGAGGGGATATAGGGCTTGACTTTGGGCAGTGTGAAAGATCCAGGCCTGCCTTGTTTGTCTGTCTGTCCGTCTCACTGGCCACACTATAATAAGATTGCAGGGCTCTGTAAGGCGGATTTACTGGAGCACAACTCCCCCTAGGGCCTTGTCATAGAAATGGGTTCCTCCATATTTCACCCTAGCCTCTCGCTCACTCTCTTTGTCAAATCTGTCTGTCTTTCTGTCTCTCATTCTGACTCTCTCTTTCTAAACACCTGGTGTTAGTGCCCACTTTCTTTTGTTAATTATGATTCTTTCTTCTTCCCCTTTCTTTCTGGGGGTAAAGATTGAACCACAAATGGAAGCATGAAGCTGAGCCAAACGGAGCTGAGAAAAGCAGACACAATGAAAGAGAAAGAGGGGTGGAGGATATGGCACCAGCTACCATATCACAAGTCCTCACCACATTTATCTCTCCGTCAAGATGGCCATGTTTATTTAGATGGCCTTTCCCATGTCGTTATGGAATCTCATGAAGACATGTAAATGCATACACAGCACTGTGACCAGGAATGTTATCTTGGTTTAAGCTAACGTGGTTCATAGTTTGTATTGTTTCTAGGTCACCTTACTGCAAATTGAAAGCCAAGGTCATAAACCCAAACTTGACTGACAAAACAATTTTTCATACTGTGTGTGCATAGCTGCCACAGAGATGAATTCTGTTGTGTTGATGTTGACACAAATGACGGGGTCTTGCAGTCCAACCGTCCCAGCTGTGCACACTGTGCGGTGAATGAGGCCAATCTAAATGCAAGCGCAAACTCATATCAAGGCGAGCTTATTTTGGGAGCACTGTGTCATCCATTCCACAGCACAAAAGCCACTCTGCAAGACCATAAATAAGTGGGTTAGTGGGGAGCAGCGATTGTATACCAGTCAATACCCCTTTTGATTTGTCTGCCAACTCTTTCTGGCAAAAACTAAGACAATTTTCTTTCCGTCACAGATGCAGCATATTTGCCGTCTTTATTTTTCTGTGAAATACATAAAATTTATGGCACTCATATCCTTGTTGTTGGGCAATGAAGCACATTTTAGACACCAGCAATGCCAAATTTAGTGAGCTGACCCCAGTCTTTGTTTGAAGGTCAATTTAAAGTCAGCTAGTGGAAAGTCAAGTACTTTGTGTGGAAAAAGATTGCAATGCCCCACTTTCAGCGGTCACCCTGGCCCTATCTATCTTTCAGGTAAACTCTTCCATTTACAGAGCCTACAGTTGAAGCGGTGGGCAGTTAAGTAGGAGGTGGGAGGTGAGAAAGGAAGCAGGGAGCTCTTATCAGGCCTGCTACACAGTGCTGGGTTCAGCCCCGGGCTGCTGATGAGTATGAGAGCACTGATTACAGAGGTTAGCCTGAGGAGCTGAGGGGAGACAGTGGGCACAGGTCTCCCAGCAGACCCCTATACCACCGTCACACCATTAGGTCCAACCAACTGCACACACACGTGGTCTGACCATTCTCCCTCTTTAATATTCTTTACACTGCAAAGCTCTTTCTCTCTTTTCTGACATCCACACTAATATCGGCGGGGAGCCCACAAGATGAATGACTCGGTAAATGCTGCATTAAAAAGTCATAAACTGGGATACCTTCAGGGTCCAGGAGCTCCTCTGTGAGGAGAGGGTGGCCCTTATTTTTCTGCTGACTAATGATTTGAACTGAGCAGGTGGTCCAACAGAGCAGAAGGACCTCAGCAATTTGTCCTGTCACTCCTGGGCTGCCAAAACGGACACACAGACACTCTGCCAACCGTAAACAGCTCTCTCTCTCTGTCCAACTGGTGAATGCCAATTGGAAACTTGGAGACTTGATTGACAGTGAGAGCAGTGCAGTGAGGTTTGTCTCTTCGCAAAGTAGAGTCAGAGCTTAAACAAAACTTGAAGAACTGCTGAAACCTACCAGATGATGTCATCTGTATGGAAGAAGTGGTTCGTGTGAGGCTACTCTTCGCCCCTGTGTCCTGCGTCAGCACTGACTCATTGGTTTCACAGCACAGAGCTGACATTTTGATTGGCCCAAAGATCACTTATGGGGCAGGGTGTTGGCCCCTGTGAGGGTGGACCAGTGAAGAGGTGGACAGGCGCCCAGTGAGTGCTGATGCATTCACAGAGCCACATTTTGGCCTCTTGTGGAACATCTGACAGCATGCGATTGTGTCTGCTGAGCACAAAGGCATTCTTTCATTGAGTAGCTCTGGGTTGAATCACTCTACCACAGACATAACACCTGTGATTGTACATAGTTTTTGTTCAAATACATGTCCCACACCATGACGTTTATTTATTCTGTGCAAACAGGAGGAAACGTTAATTCTCAAAGCTATTAAGCAGCATGTTAATGAAAAGGAGATGAAACAATATTTACATAACCTGAACATTCCTGCATGATTCCATTTTGAACATCTGCTGGCTGGATAACTTTATTTTAAGCACTCCAAAATCCCCGGGAGCTATTGGCTTGCAATTAAATTAAAGGCAGGTAGTTAAGTTAAATGTTGTAGAGCCAAAAATATCTGTCACATCTGAGCGTGTGAGCTTAGTGGAGCTCTGCAGTATTGTACAGTCTTTCTACCAGGTGGAGGGGGTCGAATATCTCAGCAGTGCACCACCCCCTCTAGACACACACAAACACACAAACACACACACGCACACACCAACACCATCCATAGCTACGGCTTCCAGCAAACTCCCGTGACGCCTCTGGCTAATTCCACTCAAGCCCACCGGGCTGTCCAGCATCCTCCAATAAATTAGCCTTGCTGCTCCCCCACTGAGACACAGGCCCTGACAGTCTGGCCGGTGCCCAAAGTCACTCGCTTGTGCACACACTCATAATTATTGCTACTTTTTACTGCAACCCAAGCTCTTCACTCAGTACACTGTGGAATTGTTTGGTATGTGTGCTATTATGGTTGCATGTTCCGTTTGCTATAGTTGTGGGTAGCGTCAAATCTCAAACCTGTTTCCATTTTGTCTACTTTGTCACACGTGATGGTGGGAAAGAGGCCAGGGCTAGTTTGGAAAATTTTAGTAACTCAACTCAATAACTGTATCTGTGCAGTTTTATAGCAGACAGAGTATCTATGTGCAGGCAGTGTAGCTCCTCTGGAGTCAAAAGCTGTGTACCTTTCCATCCCAGGCCACAATTCCCCACAGCTGTTGCTCTGAATAAGAATGTGTTGTTTGACTGCCCTTGTCAAAAGGGGTTAACAAAAAGAGCATCATACTACTTCTCTCTGACCTCCTATGCCAAACTCTATTTCCTGTAAAAAGAATCCCCATTCCGTCTCACTTCAGTGTCTGAGAGTGACATATCTCAGCATCTGTCAGATAGTGATTGGGATTCTGGGTCATATCTCTTGCCGCGTCTTCCGTTTCAATTTCCTCTATCGGCATGGTTTTGCTTCCTATCCGCAGCATCTGCGTCTTGTCTGAAGTTTGGATCGAGCTAGTGTCCCCATCTGACATCTCTCTGCCTCTCCCTCTCCTTTTTTCCCCCGTCTCCCTTCTTCTCTCTTCCTCTCCCTCAGTTCTATTCAGCCTGCTGTCAGTGGGTGCCCAGACGGAGATGAAGAAGGTCGTTGGGGACAATGCCACCTTACCATGCCACCACCAGTTCCCCTCATCCAGCTCTCTTGACATTGAGTGGCTACTGCAGAAACCAAACTCCAAACAGAAAGTGGTGAGATAATCTAATAGATCTTTTTTTTTTTTTATCTCCATTGTCATATGGTTTGTCAACACATTAATTGAAATGAGATCCTTGGAAATTGTAAGTTCACTGCATCATGACTGTGATAACAAAGACTTATTGTTAGGTTTTTAGGGCATACTTAAAAAATGTAATGCATCTTTAACCGTCAACAGGAGTAGCCGGCTTTCTGCCCTCTTCAGAAGTAAAAAGTAAAAAAAATTTTATGCTACAGGCAGAACATAAACACGAGAACAACTTAAACACACTTTTGATTTCAGGCTTTGAGTCCTGGGGTTACAGGTTTTGTGACCTTTGCTAGGGGAATATCAAAATGACAAAGGGGGCATTTGTGCTAAAACACAGACCTCTGTCTATTGCTGCCGTTTCCTCCTCCTTCTTTCTGTCTGTGTTTCTCCCTCTTTAACACACACACCTTTTATCTATCTTCTATCTTTTCTCCATTTACGTCATGCTGATTGATTTCCAACAGGAGCCATAATAGCTGCACATTAACTCAATGCCCAAAGTTACTGTGGCACTTCAGATTTTAGTACCTCTCACAAAGGAACAATCATGCTGCAGGATGTCCCCCAACTCATTTTGAAGGGGTAACCTTGGACCTATTTCTAGACCATGGCAGGTATAAACACTGGGACAACTTAAACATGATTTTCACGCATTTTATATAAATGTGACTGTACTTTTTCTGACACAGAAATGGTCTTAATTATGTTGTCATCACTTTCCATCTAATGACTGGCTATTAGCGTGGTAGCATAACCAACACTAACCTGAAGAACTGGAAGGTTTTAAGTTTGCTAGAAATCGCTAGCTCAAGAGCAGCATCACTGCAGAATTTCTCTTATAACAGCTTCAGCAGAGGTCCTCTTGAGATTTTACTGTCCAACACGCAACTGATGTGAGACTACACACACACTCCTTTAATCTCTAAGGAAGGCACACTGTTTCCAAAACGATAGCTCATGGAATAAAGACAGTCTACGCTGCATATCTGTCACTCTAAAGTGCTCCTGCTTTCTTTGCAAGTTATTAGACTTGTTGTGTTGTGTGTCGTTGTTGTGATTTTCAAGGCTTCACATCATGAGATTGAATTACATCTGAGCATATTGTGTTATATACTCTCTGTCTTACATGATTAGTGTTATTACACGTTCTGCTGGGCTTGGAAAATGCTCCACTTACAGTGATATTTCTTTGGGTTTCCTTTGCTGTGTGTCCACCTGAAAGCTAGAAACTACACAAAACATGAAATCAGTAGATGGCGGCTGATTCTAGACTTCATCATATCTTCCAGCCTTAAACAGCAGCACAATTATTCTGTCCTAAGTAAAGAATCACCTGGCTGAAAGTCTTTAAATGGCCTTAAGTTGGTTTTGTGTCTCACAGCCCCTGAAGACGTTTTGGTATCGTTTCACTGGTTTTGAATCATTGCCTTTCTTCACCCAAATTGAACATAGTATCTGATAACAGACAGAGCGTAAAATCTCACCAGCCGTCTTCGGAAGAAAGAGATTTCCTTTCTCTTCGGAAGTCGTTTGTTCATTCACTGATGTGTTGGTTAGCACAGACAAGCGTAACACTGTGAGAAAGAAAAGAAAAGGAGTGTGTGGAGGGGAAACAGAGGGACCCGGAATGAAAGAAAGGGGAAAACAAGTGTCTTATGCTTGGATGATTCAGAGGGGGGCTGCCACATTGCGATGAATATTTAATGGGAAGATAACATTGAAGGCGCCATTAATTAAAATCAAACGTCTGAAAATTTGATTAGGAAAGAGACTGCGCCTGTAGCTGAATGAATAAATCATTCTTTTGTTCTGCTGGAAGGCTGTGTTGAGCGGGAAAGAGCATCTTGTCAACATTTAGCCTGAGTTAGCAAATGTACAGCCTACATGTGTTAAGGACACGGAGGGGCTGGAGACAGGGCATGAGAGAGGCGCTCTATACATTTCTCCAAAATTCATCTACTTTCTTCAAGATGAATAATAGAAGACTGGCCCTCGTGGTTTTCACTGTGCTGACCTGCAACTATAAGTGTAGTTACTCATAACACTGTGTATTACCGTAGATACAACTGTGGCACAGACTTGGAAGGATGCCATTTTCCAACAAATGTAAAACAATGAAAGTAAGCTGCTTAAAGCTGAAAATCTTAACTTTCCACAAATTATCTCTCTTGGAAAATGCACCAGCAGCAGTGTGATACAATGGCTTACTGCATGCTGTTGATTTTCAGTGCAAGAAAATGCTAATTTGCTGCCCTTCCAAACCTACAAGTTTGAACATACTGTATCAGCATTTATTACCAGGACAATTGTGACCCACTGAGTTGATAAATATTCATTAATAGTAGAGTAAGAAAGTGGAGAGTCTCCAACAATGGCAAATATGACTGTATCTGTATTGTTCTGTAGTTCTTCTTCTTCTTTTTACTCAACTCTTCAGATGGACACATTAACGTTACATTATGGACAACAGTTTTTATACAAAACCTAAGTGTCTTGAATCTTAATACTCATTAAGATCATAGAATAGGTGAATAGCTATCATGTATTACTCTGTTTTAACAAAGTATGATATGTGATATGAAAATGAGATACATAAATGTTGCTGAGAATCTGATATTTTTTCCAAACAGGCAGTGCTCAGGTTCTGTTACACTTAATATTAAACGTTTTTATTGCACATCTGAAAATAACCTTGCAAGTCAACAAAAAAAATGTATCTAAAACATTTTTACTATATTAAGTAAAAGTAACTGATCCGAATGTTTCATCCAATGACATCTTATCCATTCAAAAAAGCTAGAGAAGGCAGGGACACTCTATGCCTGCATACAGTATTTTCAGTTTTTACTGAGTAAACAAACCACCTCATTTTAATTGCAAACTATGCAAACAGCCCGTGGTCATTTTACTATATTCCTCTTAAATTCCTCACACTCACCGGCACTTTCACTATCACTCCATCGGTGTCATAAGCATGTGTTCAGTGTACACCAAGACATAACCAGAAGCATAAATGCATATACACAAGTAGCGTAGTCTATACTCATGTATATGTGAGTAATAAATGTCCAGAGATCATGAAGGCAGTAGAAGTGTGCCCATGTCGCTCTGTGCCTGTAGCTGTGGCACAGTAATGTATGTCTGCTTGCATTCATAGTGTGTTTGTACTCTACATGTTTGCTTGGAAGCTAGTTTGTGTGTGTAAGTCTGTGCGTGTGTGCGTGTGTGCGTGTGTGTGTGTGTGTGTGTGTGTGTGTGTGTGTGTGTGTGTGTGTGTGTGTGTGTGTGTGTGTGTGTGTGTGTGTGTGTGTGTGTGTGTGTGTGTGTGTGTGTGTGTTTGCGTGTGTGTTTGCGTGTAAATGGCCAGTCGTCACCTGTGATCACAGCAGGTGCCCATGTTTCTTAGGCAGTGATGCACTGTGGCACCGGCATTTAGCAGTCCCCATCTGCAGGCTCTCACTTGCCCTGAGTAATAGGCCACTGTGACAGCTGTGTTTGTTTGTGTTTGTGTATGTGGATGGAGAGAGAGAGAGAGAGAGAGAGAGAGAGAGAGAGAGAATGAGGCAAAGAGAAACAAGGAGAGGATAGAAATAAGCAAAGACATAAACAGGCAGAGAAGAGAAAATGAAGCACAGATTTACAGATGTTAGATGTCTACAGTGAAATTTGCAATCGATTTTTACGATTTTTCCTTTGAAGACCCAGTCTTTGCAAACATCAATGAACCTTGTGCTAAAATTAAGGGAAAATGAAGGATAGACTGTCAGTCGCAAACTGTAACACAAACTTCCTTTTCTGTACTAGCCTAATGTTGATGTTTGTCTCAGAATTCTGACAAAGATACACTTCGTCTGATCATTGTTTCATTCCTGTTTATTTATTTATAATACAAATGTTCTCTAATAAGCAAATCATAAAGAAAACAAAATAACAATATATTGACAAAAAGAGAATTGTTATGCATTTAAATTAAAATCTGCATGCATATACACCTACATACATACACAAATACATGCACTTTGCACATAATATGCCTACATATGCACACATAAGTATGTCTGTATGCGAGGTGTACACATATATACACATGTAAATATATGTATACACACATGCATACACATGCACATAGATAGATAGACTGCATATTAACGGTCCTGCTATTCCCCCACAGTAACACATCAATTCATAGTATTAATGGACCTCCAAAGAGCATGAGGCCAGCATAGGTGCAACACATATTGTGTGCATTTTGATCGTGTTTAGCTCAGTAAGACACGCAGACAGAGTATGAGGTTGTTAATGTGTATGTGTGTGGTTAATTCTTACTCTGTTTATGTGTGTGAATTTGTGTGTTCATTTCTAAAGTAACAATCTATGATAAGGAACTAGGAATATAACAAAGAGACAAATGGCTGCTAATGTTTTACAAGATAATTTTGATTATTTCCAATACGTTTAAGTTTGATCATTTTATTTTTATTGATTACCTGTTTAAGAAAAATGGCAACATTATGGCACTATGAATTGAAACTATTAGATGCAGATCAAATTTTCAGATATTCATTGAAATGTGTTTTTTAAGATTTCCTGTTAAATAAAATGAGACAAACATTTAGTCAAAAAACAAAAAACAAAAAACATAACACATTGCGTGTCTAAACATATAGTATAGGTCACTATGTACTTTGGGCTGTATCGAGTGTGAGACATTTATTCAGTTCTCTAGCCTTTTGTTTTAGCCAGAGTGCTAATATCACATCAGTGCCACTGTGGGTATTTTAATCTTTTATCTAAGCACCAGAATAGATTTTTATTTGGTCAATTTGACAGCACCGCTTGTGGAAAGAGTATCAGGAGATAACAGCGCTCACAGATAATCAGCTAAATGAACACTGGCAGGATACTGGCATTCCAGCAAATGCATTCATTTGTAAAATATTATTTCCCAAGCGTTAATTAAAAAGTGATTGTTAACAACATTACCCATGAGTGCTGGTATTCCGTTTTTCTCAAGACTGTGCACCCATTGAGGGACTATGTGGATATATTTGAGCTGTACGTACACCATCGTTAGAGTTATGTAATTTTTAATGTTAATGGCAGGCTACCACTCAGATATGTCAAGGGTATTACTGTTGGGACATAGAAATTAAGTTAACCAAACAAGTTGTTAAGGGATATGAAAGCCTTATTTGAGGGATTGGTTGCATTCATTACATGAATACTGATATCACCAACAATTCAAATGTTAGTTTACATTAGCAGGTCCAAGAGGAAATTCTTCTAAAAGAAAGAGTAAGGCAAGTTAAGTGTAGTGGGACAACTGTGATTTGATCTAGGCATCAGTGCTGTAGAAGGATGCATTAGGAGCTTGTCACACAAGTTTAGGATTTAGTCTCTGACCCTCCTGCTGAACAATAGCCTCGTTCTCTCTATCTCAAGGCTTGAGTTGAATACAACAAACAATGTTAAAATAAATCTCTAATTTTCTTCTCTTCAATATATCTAGATCATTACCTTCTTTGGGGGCCAGGTGTACACCAATGAGGCGACGGGCAGTGAGGCCAGCCGCCTGTCCTTCGCTGGGGAGTACCTGGGTGGAGACGCCTCCCTGCTGATCAGTGACCTGCTGCTGACTGACTCTGGGGAATACTACTGTAAAGTCAAGACTGGGGGAAAGTACCACTGGAGCCAGGTCAACCTCATTGTGCTGGGTGAGTGTTGTCAGACACATTGTAATACACACACAAACACACACACTCACACACACTCAGGTGGCGGACAGGTGCCCACACGCATGCACATTCGCGCACACACCCTTAGGTTATGAAGAGACCCAAACTCATTTGTAGATATATATACACACACAAATCTCTCACACACATGCACACACACACACAGACCTAATCACTGAATCATTAGCCTGGCACATTTCCTCCGTCATGCTGACTGATCTAATGATTCAATTTGATTCAGACAGAGTGATTTGATTTTGCTCGTGCTGTTTGGGTTCGTTTGGATTGGTTTGTTGATGAGGTGAGACCAGAAACATACGACTGGGTCTGGAAGAGCATAGAACTGATTGATTATGTTAGGGTCTGACTTACATGGACAAGCATCAGGTTAAATTCTTTATATGCCTATAATAGCACAGGCTAATGCATTTGTGTCCTCTATGAGCTCCATGAGAAAACAGACAACAGACCCTGCTCTAAGTTTGAGGGACATTCTGAAATCAAATGTAGTCGTTGAAAATGACATTGAAGAAAAGAAAACTGTCATCAATCTAACTACTGATAAGCTATTTAGGAAGATATTTGCACAAGTCATGTCTTAGCTCTTGCAACTATAGAAAAGCCTGTTTTGGTCTCATACGCCACAGCAAAGTCATGATTGTACATTTTATCCCCTTTTTTTTCCATTCTTTTTGTTTTCTTCATTTGCCCACTATACAGATGGTTATAAATGGCTTAGCAACTAGCTCAGTGGTAATATGTGTCTCTGCCTGCATATCTCAAAAAGCTAAACAACTCTGAAGGACAGACAGCGAAAGGGGAGCGGCTCTACCACAAAAGCCAGCCACACAGTCCAGCGGGAGGAGCAAGATAGTTCTCAATGTCAGAAAAGCAGGCGATTTATTAAAACATCATGGGAGATTAGTTCAACCCGCGGTTATTGGTTTTCTAATGGAACAGTCTGTTAATCCTCTCTCGCTCTCACTCTCCTCTCTCTTCCATAAAGACATTTCCGTGAGTTAGTGCCTCGATTTTTACAAATTGCCCTCAGCTTTGCGGTGACACTTTCGATTTTGAGAGAGACGAACATTTGCATTTTTCTCTCGCTCCCCATGCTAAGATAATAGCTTGGCAGCCGAGCTGGTAGCTGGCTTGGCATGAGACAGTGTGCGAGTGTATGTATTTGTGCGCACGCCAGGGTTTATGCGTGCCTCCAGTGGTTGTCTATGTGTTTATGTGCAAGCTTGCAGGTTAATGCCTGGATGTCTGCACTGTTCTTGTTAAAGAGTGTGTGGATTTGCATGTGCACATTTTTGACTTAGTGTGTTTGAGTGTGAATGTGATTTTTGTGTGTATATATGGGCAAACATAGGTGTGTTTTTATTGGTGTGTGTGTTTCTGAGGTTACGTGCTCCAGCTGCTCCTTCTGCAGTTAGGCCTAACTGACCCTGACAGAGCTGCGAGATGCACAGACGGAGAGGGACGGGATGGAGAAAAGGAGGGTTAGACGCACAAAGGGAGGGATACACATAAGCTATCTGGCTTTATGTACCAGCTACCATTAACTCACTACATTTTAACATTACACGGCAGCTTTTTGACAATCAGCAACATCCAAATACACAAAAGTCGACACTGCTAATATGACAGCGTAACAAAAATACAAAATAAATGTTTAAATTTTGTTTGCCACTGATCTAAAAATATGTCACTTGGGAGAAAACAGTGTGCTATTTTCCTGCATTTATAGCTTTGCAGTGCCTCGCAGTGTGTATCTAAACAGAGCAGCTGTACAGGACTCAGCAGGCACCAGCTATACTGTACTGCGCCTCCAGCTATTGGACTATGACCAAAACCTTTGACCTGCTGAGAACATATTACCACAAGCGTTCACAGCCAGCTTTGGGGTCACATTGATCCATTCCCTATGGGACTGTTTTTTTGTTTTTTTTTGTCTGTGTGTTTCACCAGCTCTGAGAAATGACCGTGATGGCATGCTAGATTCACTTATCCTTATTACAAATTGTGAATGACACAAGTAATGGATGTAGATAGACAAATTCAAATAAAGTTTATAATGGATGTTAAACATTCCAACATTGTGAAACTCATTTTTATGCCGTTGCTCTTCATTTTATGTAGAGTTTTATTCTGAGGTAATATACACTGGTGTTGGACTGTTTCACTTGGCTTTACATTATGGAATAACTCATGCTTCAGTTAAATTTTAATTTAAAGAGAAAATCCATTGTAAACTATAATTCAGCTCATTTTAGACACTTAAAGAATAATATAATAACTAACCTGTCAACAATGGAAGGATGGATTTTAAGGTGGATTTTATGATCTCATAGAATATTTGTTTGAGCTTTTACGCTTTACTTTATAATAGCAATAACAGTTCAAAATTAGGAAATGTGTCTATATTCCCATATAATCACACAGGCCACAGTTTCAGTACCTATGAGCCTCTCATTCATTGTCAATGGAACAACTACAAACTACCGATTACTCTTTGGTCTTGTATCTTTGGCTAATTAAAAGATTACTTCATATCTGCAAATTAAATAATTAGCAAAAGCTCTTAGCTTTTGATGAATATATTTACTTTTTTTGACTTTATTTTTACACTAAAAACTATAAACTACACATATGACTGATACAGCACAAGACCCTTGCAATATTCCCTGTTCTGCCTTACCTTTGTTTGCTTGTTCTATTACTTTATATATAACAATAGGTAAAAGGCATCATCTAAATGGTCGAAATTGAATGCAAACCTCAAAATTATAAGTATATCTGTAGCAATGTGATAAAGAACAAAAGTTTACTTGTTTGTTGCACATTTCTATTAAAATGGTTCTGATTACCGTGTGTTCTTACAGTCAAACCCTCCAAGCCGAGGTGCTGGATGGATGGCAAACTCCTGGAGGGCAGTGATGTCAAGCTGAGCTGCAAGTCCAGCGATGGCTCTGACCCCATCAGCTACAAGTGGGAGCGAGTGCTGGACAAAGGCAAGAGTCTGGGCAAACTGCCAAACCTGGCACTGATAGGTAAGGAAAATAATTGGCACTACACCGACATGCTGATTCACCATTCAAGCTCTCTGCAGAGAAATGCTATGAAGATTCATTTTCATATTAGCGATTTTTATAGGCTGCATTTATCCAAGGAAGCGTTCTGCTGAGCACACAGCCTTCTCCTCCTCCTAACTTCACATTCATACATTTGCAAACACTGCCACCTAAATCTGCCCAGCACAACTACATTCTCCTGATGGCTCTCTGAGCTGATTCAACAGATGAATTAACAGTTACAATGCTTTACTAAAGGGCACTTAGATGGGCTCAGATTATCCCAATTAGGCCACTGATTCTGCATGCCTTTCTTCCCTTTAGACCAGTACCAGTACTACCATCTACACCTAAAGACCACATTATGCATACTACATATTTTTTTTCAGGAAAGCAAACAGAAGACAGCCCAGTGATTTCTAGTTGTACTCTGTTGGGATGAGTTATATAAACGCGAGGATCCAGGCTGATACTGTGATCTAATGAAGATGTCTGTGACATTGAAATGTCAGCCTGGCTCAAGTGAATAATACCTGCATGCATGAAGTCAGTGTCAACTGAGTCTTTTTATGGATTGTGTGTAAAGTGGAGAAAATCAAATGTAATACACAGAACTGGACTGGCAGCTCCCACTACATTCTGTACCAAAAAAAAATGTTGGCTCGGTAGTCGCCCTGAGGCACACTTCATTCACATGGTGTGGATTCTGGCATTCCTCTTGGATCATAACCAAGCATATCCGCCTCTAAATAGTAACAGAGACAGTTTATAGCAAAAAAGCTAATGGTAGGGCAATTCTCTCTACTGTGTATTCTCTAAACTGGCATAAACACCCCCAGGGTGCCAACCTCTCTGTCTCAGTTTTCCCTCCAGTGTTCAACTGGCATCCGTGATGGCACATGCCCAGACAAAAACCTTCAAATTAATGACCTCCACCAAACAACACCTGTTCAGTCTAATTAGTTTTCATTGGACGATAACACACAGCGTCAGCAGCCATTATTTATGGGTCTGGTGAAAGGTAATACCACATGGTTGTCATTGGTGTGGATGACTAAATATCCCATGGGGCTGTGGGGCTCCATCGCTCTCTCAGACACGCTCCTGCTACTCCCTTCAAGTCCTCCTCAGTGTGATGGCCCTCGTTCTTAAATAAACACTCCATCAATGTGTGTGTCTCTATCTCTCTCTATCTCCCTTATGCTTCTCCCTTCTATCTCTCTCTCTCTTTCTTCAGCTATAATATACATTTGAGTTTTCTCTCCTGTCCCGCAAATGTAATTGACTTTGAGGATAAACATGCAGGAATGCAAAACATTATACAGTAGACACTTGCACATAAATAGTTCTTTGTAAACTGTCTCACCCGACTTCCTCTTACTGCTGTATTCTGTATTCTGTACTGTTTTTAATTCCCCAGATCTCAAGAACCCAGAGATTGTGACCCTGAGGAATCTCACCATGGACAGCACAGGTGTCTACAGGTGCACAGCGAGCAATGACGTGGGAGAGGAAAACTGCACCATTGAGGTCACAATGCAGCGTGAGTTTGGGGAGGGAAGGGAGAGTCGACCTCGCAGCGTTCACCTCACACCAAACTGCCACATTGATTGATGGTTATTGTTTCAGATTGCAGCTGGAAATACATTCATTCCCCCTCTCTGCCTATCCATCCACCTCCCCACATCCTCACCCTCCCCTTTCTCCCCCAGTGCTCCAACACTATAGGGACTGCGCTAAACTTAAACGGGTGCCTACTGGTCACCACCTATGCTCCAACAGTTGTGTTTCACTGTCACACTAATACATTTCCTGAGAGGCCCAGGTCGGTTGGGGTCATGTGTAGAGAAAATGACACATCGAGTAGCTCAGCAGAAACCGTTTGATAGCCCTGGTGTTGAATTGAATTTGGGCGCTGTGGCACAACTGTAGGGAGTGTTTGAGTATTTCCAGTAGACGAGCATGGACCATGAGAATTTGTGAATTTAAGATTAAGAATGACAGCTATGAACTCACGTCACTCATCACCTCCTCTTTTATGTTCACAGATGTGAGGGATGTAGGTATGGTTGCAGGCGCAGTGGTGGGAATATCCCTTGGTGTCCTCATTGTCATATTAATCATCTGGCTCGTCTTCCGGAAGAAAGAGAAAAAGAAGTACGAGGAGGAGGAGACTCCAAATGAGATCAGGTTTATTCATCCTCTTTTCCTCTGTGACTTCTTCACTATTTTGTCATGTTGTACTATAGTTAGTTAAAATGAATGCAAAAATGCAAAAACTGTGTGGATGTGTAGGATTATGAGTGCTGATAGTCATACATCCGTTTCTCTATGTGTTTTCATTTCTGTATTATCTCTGTGGGGCTGTTCTGTTAGTTTAGCTGCACTTTTAAATGAGTTCAAACCTGTTGCTGAAACCTCCTGCCACTAGATTACTACTCTATGTAATATTGTATAATTACATGCATTTAAAATATATAATATCTGTCTTAATCTTGTTTAAAGCCAGGCTGATTTTTTGGATTCTCTGACAAACTGCACAGGAACATTTACAACAACCATGTGTTGTTAGCTGATGCAAAAACAAGGTATCTCAGGTGAGAGAGAGACAAAGGCATGTGGGGTATAATGAGACAGAAAAAAGGTACCTTGCAACAATATAAATATAGCATACTTCAGTCACCTGGGGCCGGGGGTGGTGCACCTGCAGATGTGGCTGCTGGAACACCCGTACTGCCCACAAGTATGATCTTAGTAGGCGATATGATATGATACACATACTGCAACGTTGGCAGGTGAGCCACAAAAAACAAATGCAGACAAATTAAAAAGTCAATATTACAATTAAGTCATGTTTTCGGTCCAAATTTCTCTTTTTTTTAATGCAGGTCCTTGTCTTTTGAGTAGATCACTGCCCTCAGAGGTTAGACTAAAATAATTTCCTAGAATAAGCTATGAGAGTAACACATTTTAAGTTTCAGGTATTTTATTGCATGGGAACTCCGTTTGAGAATTTGATGTGAATTTGTAAAAAGCTGTAAGCTGTAAATATCTGTTGTTCCATACAACCATGTTTTCTGACTGTTAATTAAAAAACAATAAATAGAAAAAGTTAGTATCCAGCAACACCTGTGTTAAGTAAGTTCATAGTACATCTGATTTAGCTGCAGTTCAGCTGAACATGATTTTAGCACAGAGCTGGGCATTACCCTGTGTGTGTTGCCCCATGAGCACCAGTTCAACCAAAACCTAAACCAGTGACAGTGGGCAAGTCAAATGCTAACTGACACAGCAACAGCCCCTGTATGCTTGGACATGTTTGCTATCTGCTTGTTTGCCTGCCCGTGTGTGTGTGTGTGTGTGTGTGTGTGTGTGTCTAAAAATAATAACAACTACAAGGTCAAGTGTTCATCTATTATCTCTTAAGAGCCTTCTTTTCACACCTCCCTTGTATTTCTGTGTGTGTGTGTGTGTGTGTGTGTGTGTGTGTGTGTGTGTGTGTGTGTGTGTGTGTGTGTGAGTGTGTATTTCTGTGTGTGTGGCATCAGCGCTGAGGAATCACACTAGTGTTTGTTCCTCACTCCTGCGTGCACTGGTGGCCCCTGTTGACCGCTAATGATACTTGTAAAAGCAACAGCATTTTTTTGTGACAGACTGGGATCTGTGTAGGTGCATATTTACTGATGTAACAATGAATAATGCAGCATGGTTGAGGGACAACTTCAAGTAAATAATGTAGATGTGATGAAGTGTTTTTCTGTTTTCATGCCATGTTACGAGTCTGAGCCTTTCCACTAATGTGCTCAAGCAGACCACAGCATCTTTAGTGACACACGTCTCTTGGGTTTGGATTTGGAACCAACCTCACTGCTGTTTAAAGATTTTATTTTTTTTCTTCCAAGAGTTATAGAACCTTTTTGGGTGTGCCTGAGAAGGTATCATAGCCAACAGTGCACAGATGAGAGGTTTCTATTTCTGAGAGGATCATAAGCCTTACATCAATGGAATGATATTACCTGGTGACAACCTGCACACCCTGGTGACAATGATTTATAATAACTGCAAAGCGCCTCTGCAATTTCAATACCATCCAAGTAACAATCACAGCACAAATTACCTTAGTTTAAGAAATTAATGCTACTATCAATTTTAAGTTGTTTTTGCCATGCAGTTTCTACTTGTCTGTGCTATTTTGTAAAAATGTGATCCTCCTTCTGTCATGAAAGTAGAATTATAATACTAATAATAAGAAAGTTTTCATTGTGTTCTCAGCAAAAACTTTTCTTTTTCCTTCAGCAATTGTATCTTGGGAACTAGTGATTTCAGCAGATTTCATTATTCCATGCAAATGTGTTTCACACAACTCAGGGGCTGGGGGGTATCTCATGAATTAGATGAGGTCCCCACATAATACTAGTCCCATGTGAATAGGGTCTTAGAATAGTGTTGGGGAATGGCACTGCTGTTTTGCGGTTCAGTGTGTGTATGTGTGTGTGTGTGTGTGAGAGAGAGAGAGAGAGAGAGAGAGAGAGAGGGTTCCTCTTCTCTATTTATAGAAGCACAGTTAACATAAAATAAATGCTCATCATTGTTTGCTGTGTGTGTGTGTTTCTAACCACAGGGAGGATGCGGAGGCTCCCAAGGCCAAGCTAGTGAAGCCCAACTCCCTGTCCTCATCTCGTTCCGGCAGCTCACGCTCCGGTGCCTCCTCCACCCAGTCCATGGTGCACAACAGCGCCCAGCGTGGTCACCGCCCCCGCCCACCTGCTGTAGCAGCTCTCAAGGAAAATGGACAGCCTCCAGGCTTCCCCCAGTCCCCTCCAGCCTACACTGCAGTGGTGCCATCCAAGACCCCCGAGCCCCCTGCCACTCCCAAATACAACTCCAGGAACATGTCTGGGCCCACACCCCCAACCCTCATGGTCCCCGCCCAGACCAAGGCCTTTCAGACTGTGTAGGACTGAAAGCCAACCCCTTCCTGCAGCCATGTGAGACTCCCATCCCAGCCCAAGCCCCCTAGCCCCCTCCCAAAGACTAAGACTCTTCCATAAACAAAGAAATGCAACTAGTTAAAAGGATGTAATTAAAAGAATCAATACTATAAGTCCAAAAGTACTTTTCATGAATGCATACTTAAAAAGGGAAAATAAGACATGCTTGCCCCCTACTGAATTACATAAAACAACAAAACAAAAGAAAAAACAAGACCCGAGATGCAACACTGTTTGTGTCTCATTGCTAAAGGCAGAACTTGTTTTCTGAGTTCCTTCTTTTGGCTTTGGAAGGCACAGGGAAGCACCATGTGCAGCTAGGTGGAAGGGGCCCCCTAGTAGAGCACTTATTTATTTATCAAATCAAAGGGTTAGGCATGCAGTGGAGAAAAAGAGGTGAGGAAAAGGGAAACAGTAAAGGCTGGATAATAAAGTAGATCCAAACTCTGTGCCAGGTACCAATGGAGTCATACAGAGCTCTGGCTGTTGACAAATACAAGATGGATACAAGCGGGGCGGAAACAAGGAGGAAGAAAATGCAAGAGTGTAAGACAGCTACTGTTTTTTTTTTTTCTGGGAGGAGGAGGTGTTGGGGGGTGATTCTCTGATTCATGTCACCCTGCACCTCCGACTCTCTGCCTCCAGCACCTGCTCCGAAACCACAAACCCCTTTGCCTCCCATGGGCTGGGCCGATTGTGCCCATCCATGTGGACAGACACAATGTGCGGCGTGTGCATCATCTGCCTCAGTGCTCTCGGCCTTTCGTGCTCTCATAACGAACCCGTGAGAAACCGCAGCGGTCCTGAGACTGACACAGCTGGCTCACAAACACCTCATCTGCTTCACCAAACAGCAAGGGAAACTTCAGGTACATGGATGTAGCATTGACAGTGGAGTCAAATCAATGGAGGTGTCCCCCCCACCCTCACCCCCACCCCCTCTCCCACATCCTGTCTACATCTATGGACCTTTTCTGGTACTGAATATCTTCCCTGAATAATTAAATAGTATGTATTAGGCCTATAGCGAGTCAATACTTTAAATATAGGGTATTAGCATCTATTAGACCAGCTGGACTTGTTTTTATTTTATTTTGTGTCTCTTCTCTCTGAACAGGTTGAAAAGGGTGACAGACAGCTATATGTCCATTCATCCATATTAAGAAGTGCCACCAATCCCTAGGATGGGTTATTATTCTTGCTTTTTTTTACTCTTTTGTTTACCTGCTACATTTCTCAACTGAAACCAAAATCTGTCACCATGAATGTGTGATGTACAAAGATGGTGGATCCCATTATTTTCAGCTTCCTATAAGGTACTGAATCAATATTCCAGCTAAGGCACAAAGAATTGACATTGACGTTCAATTTTACAATTACTAGGTCTGAATGAAGGGAGCGAGGAGTATGATTCTATAGACTTCAATTGTATAGGGTGTGTATGGTATCATTGTCAGTACTCTCCCTGGATCCATAACAATGGAGTGGCACTCGATTGCTGTCTCGCTGAATCACCGGGTCCTGCTTGGTTATTGGTTGAGCTGTGCTATCAGCCAATCCCCATTTGTCGTATCCTCAGTCATACCCTGTTTAGTTTGATTGAAAGTATCCAGAAAAAAAAGGGCAAGTAGCCTATCTAGTGTGCCTTTGCAATCCCTCTTCGTTTTGATGCTTTCTTTCTTTGTCCTTATCTTCAGCACACCAGTGCTTAAGTCTCTGTTCACACCCAGCTTTGAGGGTCAACAGTGGCAAATACTGAGAGATACAACTCCACAAATTTGCCTAGTAATAACAGATGCAGTCTAGGGAGTACCAAGCAGAGTGAAAAATCCATGGTGAGAAAGCAATCCCATGCCATGAGACAATGTACTGTACATTCTGTAATCAGTCTTGTTTTATATTGTACATACAGATAGATATACGCACATGATGTCATTTAATTTAATAAATAAGGGTAAGTGAGGGGAGATATACCCCTTACAAAAGAGTCAAATGGGACCCAAAAGTGAATTTAAACCTTGTGTTTTTTGTACACATGTTGTGTAATAAGTGAAGCCCCCTATTCTGATGTCGCTTTTGACATTTTTTTTTTCTTTGAACTCAGTATTCATGTGAAACAAATATTATCATATGTAATGGAAGGCGCAAGTGTAGAAAAGAAAATGTAATCTCATCAAAAGCAAGACATCTTCACAACTACTGGCCAGATTCTCATGAGATGTTGTATGGATTTTATTGATCCCCCTGAGAATAATTTCATCTGATTTTAGTGACACCGTGACCTTTTCCTCAAGCACCACCATTGGGTCAAAATTTCCCTTTGACCAGAAATTGGGTATTGACAAGTTATCTTAAAAAGTAAGCCAGATTTCCATAAAATCTGCTACGAGTATTTATAGTCAACACGTAATGAATATTTTGATGAATCCTGACCTTTAGTCTGGTACGCCTTCCAGCTAAGATTTCCACTTCCACGATATATATCAAAATCTGGTGGCAGATTGCCATGAAATTTTGTGAGCATGTTCATACTATCAAAGGAAATTAGCTGTTTTTATTTTAGTAACTCCATGGCCTTTACTCTCAGGACAAACAACAATTTACGCTCCACTACTGGTTCTAAGAAGAGCAAATATCAGTATGTTCAACACTTTAATATTATAGCGTGGAATGAATATTTCTATTCTCTCTGGGCCGGTAGCGGGGCTTTAGTCTTGTTTCACTTATAAATCTAAATTTACACACTGAAGTAAAACCTGTCACACAAGATGAAGAAATTCAACCTCAAAAGTTTTGAAAACCAACATCTGTCTGAAAAGCACATGTGGTTTGACTTCACATGCGGGATTTTACATGTGACTTAACTGTAAGGGAAGATACTAAGAAAAATGCCTTTTATATTCAACTAGAGACAGCAGTTCATATTTGAGCAGGGAAGCTACTGTGTGTGCGTGTGCGTGCGTGCTTGCGTGCATGCATGCATGTTTGTGAACGTGTGTGAGTGTGTATGTGTGGGTGTGTGCATGTAAATTCAGTATAAGCCCTTGGGCCACACCCACACATTCTCATGTTAGCCATTCAATGGGTGAGAAGGATCCAGTCAGGCAAAGTAACTTCTATCCAAATTGATATGACTGCAGACTGGCGGTGTTTATTTTAGTTTTCACTGACTTATATGCCTATTGCACTTGGCTTCACAGACAGCAGTCATGTTTTTGCTTGTGGGGGTGGTGTCTTGAGACAAAGCACGTCCATAATTCATAACTATTGTCAGCTCTGGAGGCCACTTGTACGCTCCCTCCCTGCTCTTGCTGTCTCTTAACATAGAATGCACTTGGCCCTGGGTGTACTGATGGCATCTCAAGGCACACACACACACAGTTGTATATACACACACATAATAAACAGGTACACGTGGCACATTCAGGTCCACACGGAAACACAGGTGTGTGCTTCATGCACAGTCACAGTTGCACATGCACACATGCGCTCACAACTACACACACACACACACACACAGTTTGCACAAACAAAAGCCCAAACAGCAATCCTTGTTATTTCTGCTCCTTCAGAATCAATTTGATGGATCGAATGTCTGGAGGTATTACAACTGATGGAACCGGGATACTAAATGCAGCACAGAAAGGGACACTGCATCACCCAGGGGACATCTGCACACACACACACTGATATACAAAAACAGCTACTGTAACAAAACACACACGTGCATGCAAACACACATGCACTCGGATAGACAGACACTGCTATGCATTTAAACAATCTGAATAGCATATGCTTCAAGACTTTTTTCATGGGAATCTGCGAGAGTAGTATTGGGAATCAGGAGAGGTATAACGGGATTGATATTGAGCCAAGGCTGTAGGCTCTTGCCATTGAAATTCCCTCCACCACAGATGAAAGTAGCAATGGAGGTGGAGGATGGGATGCAAGTCTTCCAGCTGTTAAATTCCTCCAAGCATTTTGATTTGCTTTCCAGCAACTGCAAGTCTCAGGTGGCAGATTCCCCAGTTTATAAGCCCTCACGTTGCATCTCTCCTCTCATGTATGCAGCTTTGTGGCCTGACAAACTTAGCTCTTTCCAACAAATGAATTTTAAGGCACTTTTGTCAGTTCAGTAGAGAGTGGAGGAGGAAAGTCTTAACACACCTCAGAGTGTCAGCAGCACATCCAATACCATTCTTTAATACAGTATCCATCAGCACTATATATTGTCTTATTATCAACACTCAAAGGTGCAGTAAACATGAAATCAGTCATGGTTATCCTGCGTTATATGATAGGAGTATGAAACTCATGTAGCCACAATGTTTCATGTTCTATTAAGCAGTTTTATTTCTGATTAAAGCTGTTGAGCAGGGCAAAGTGATGCTCAGACTTTGTGGTTTGGCCTTGTATGTCAGTATGGGGAATGTGATGTATTGTTACTTTTGAGAGAGGAAATGGATGGGGATGTAGTCAACCTCAAGAAGGAACGCAAAGGTACCTGCATGTCATAGGAGATTGAGCAGACGAAAGGGAATGCTTTGCTTTGATGTAACATAACTGTATTCGGCTAAAAATAGTTAAAAAAAAAATTTTAAAAAAGATTTAAAAAAAAAAAAGAAAATCTACAATTGTAAATATATTCACAGAAAGTTTTATGAAGCTTTATTTTTGTCTTCTTCTTTATTTTGAATTTATCATCCATGTACTTTGCACTTTTTTGTGTGCTGTGCTCATCACCGGCCTGCGTGGGATCTGTGTGGTTGGCTGTTTCTCTTGACTGCATTGTTTCGATGTCAGGGGGAGACACGCTCAGCGTGGCATTACTAAAGGGAAATGTAAGACACTTTCGGTTTCTTTACTCTCATCTGTTTTTCTGCCGTGGCTTCTCTTTGGTTTTGTAAAACAGTACGGAATTTTTTGTTTGTTCGTTTGATGAAAACAATCCATGTAAATATCACAAGTAAAAAAAATGTATATTTTTACGACTTCTGAGTTATTACTCTTTCATTTGCAAATAAAATATTCAATGACAACTTAACTGGTCTTGTGGCATCTTGATTTGGATTTTGGCCTCTCTGAAAAGAGTAAATACAAAACAAGAATAACACTACATCTACTAACAATACAATACATCTGAGTGAGACAGACGTGTCTTGTTCAGCACAGGTATTTGTAATTATTGTTTTGGCAAACCTTTACTTTACAGTGGGTTTGGGAATTTATAATTGTTACTCCCCAATCTCCTCTGAGCTGATCTTGGTGTACAGTATGTTGATGGGGAGTGACAAGGTCAGAGGCTCTTTTCCTACTCTTTACTCTGTAAGGTACTGTACATACGTATTCACATAACAACGAATTCAGTCCATGTGAGTTGGCTGACTGAAGGGAAATTTGAAGGCTGATAGAAAGTATTACATTGTTGACCTACTTATCAGAAAACTATAACCTAGAGGGCAATAAAATAGCCAAACATGGATCTTATCAAAAGCATAATGTGAATATTTTAATTTCTGCATTAAAGGTGGTTTGGTGCTGTTCAGTAGCTGGGATACAAATCCAGGAACATCGCTGTGTGCAATCGTCAAAAGGAGAGATTTCAAAACAATTTCGGCTCACAGTTGCATTACCAAGTTATATTACCAAGTAGATACTTGCAAATCTCAGCATGTTAGCATTGTCATGCTCACAATGACAATGCTACTGTTTGAGCATTTAAATCAAAGCTGAGTACAGTTTGTGTTAGTTACTTTATGTTTCTTTTATATTAATTTAAAAGTAACAAACGGGCATATGAAGATATTATTTTTATGCCAAAAAATGCAGAAGCCTGAAGAATGTTTTCTGCATAATACACCCGGTAAGCACTTTCATTGGAATGAATGGGGCACCATCCAGTGCTCTTACAGTAATACGTCCATGGCTTAAACTTATCTTTTATTACAGATATAGACGTCCTCTTCTGTACGGGTGTTATAAGTAAGCCCATCGTGATCTGTGGTCTTATAGTGGCTGAGAATGCAGAATTGGGCCGGGGGGCTCCATCTTCTCCTTCCCCCTCAATAGTCTCTCTTGATGTTCAGCCTTTCAACATGACACTCACGCCCCTGGCAACAATATCAGTGATATCTATTGACCTGTCAACCACCTATTGATTGACACTTATCTCTTCCCTCTGAAAAGTTCTTCTTATGTTGACAATCTATTGAACTGCCAATATGGAGTGTCTGTGTCAACCCTGGTTAAAGAGACAGGGTGTGACTTTATCTCTGCTTCAAGGATGCACACAAAAGGTATAACAAGAAGTCACAAAAGTGGGTTGAACAAGTGGAAATAACGCTCTGAGTAAATGCACATGAACCAGCCATGGGGGATAATACAATTACCAGTGTGTTCTCCGACATCTGTTTGTTGAGGAGTAGGCTGCAGACTGCTTGCTTAATTTACATCTTTTCAAAACACGGCATCCATATTAAGCAAGATCAAATTTTCAAGGCCAGATCACATTTCTCCACTCTCTGCTCCATGCCCCTGTGATAATTGTTCCACATGATTAGCCATGTGTGATGGCATGCCCCCGCACACAAATGCACACACACACGTTTATCAGCACATGCGTGTGCTGCGCTGACGTCATTTGGTTAAGGCTTGGACCATCAGAAAACTCAAGATGGTGATTTCCAGTGTTGCAGATAATATGTTATTCACAACATTTAGCTTTTTTGTGCCTATTTAGGACACATCATTGGTGTTACAAATCATCTAATAACATGATGTGTCACAATTATGAATTAACACATACACTCACACTCTAATTATCCCAAATACAAAAGTGATAAAATATGTCATCACCCAGAAAAGAAATCTTTTTGCTCTGAGCGAGCTTTGTAGCCTAATTAATACCAAATTGTATTTTGTTCTTGGTCTCCTTCTATAATCTGCAAAGTAAACACTTGTAGATTGCCACACAAGGCCTTCATAATTGAAGTCACTTATATAATTGCACCCCCTGGAGTTGATTGGGGATAGCTCTCCTGCTATCTGTGATGCAGATAGGCTCTTAATGAGATGAGAGAAATCATAAGTCACACATCATACATCATCAGTTGAGATTAGTCAGAAATCACATGTGCAGCCTGTATCAGTGAAAAGGAGAGCTGCCGGCTAATTTTGGAGCATGACGGCCTCATGTCATAAGCTGAACTATGTTTGTATCACCCTTTTTTAATCGAAGTTTGTGAGGCCTGGATCATATTTTCCTCTTTCTTGGACATTGACCTTGTCACTAATCACTAGATCTCATTTCCTGGGTCCCCACAGATAACTCAATTTAATCTATGAACATTGTCTGTATAAAAGTTATCCATTTATGTAGCAATCCACTGCGCTCAGTTGTCCTATATGGCTCACTGAAAGAACATAACAGTAACATTGTTAGAAGGTCTCATTGGGTACAGGTACTGTACATAAGTGGCTATGCTTAAAGCTCCCTCTGGTGGAACCTGATATATGTACCAAGTGCAACACAATATAATGATGAATAGGAGTGCAGCACAAGTGTAGACTGTTGCTGTTTCTATTTTAATAAAAGCCTCTTATCCATGTGTTTCATTCATCTGAAAGCTAATCATCTATTATCTTTGACAATCAGCTTTAAAAAGAAGAGTGTAAGAGCACAGTATTTCAGCACAGCACTGATGGCAACAAATTGGCTTCACTATTGTCAGTCTTTTGGAACAATACTGTGGACTTTTATCAGTGCTTTGTGTGTCTTTGCACTGATTATCTCTGGCTAATGAACACTGCTCTGTGACCCACATCTAAAGTATATTTCACTCTCTGACAACTACACTAATTATAGTGCTGCCATAAATTTAGATAGAGGTTAATAGCATGCTATTTTTGACGCTCGTTCTCTGCTGAAATTCCACTTTAAAAACTTGAGTTGCATAGAGATGGACTATGGAGAAATGATCCATTTGTGGAGGCTAAATTGTAAACTATCTACCTGATACTGTTCTATCTGACAGGCCCGATTATGATTAATGCACCTATGACATCCCTGATAAATGTGAGCATTAATTTACATTGTGATTCTCTGACATTTATAGCGGAGGGAAACTGCTGCTTAACTGGAACAACTGTGGCGTGTTTCATAGAGCTTTTAATCAAGACGGTGCAGGATGAATCACCTTTTTTGGTGCTGCTGTGTCAAAAAATGCTTAGCTTAGAATATCTTAATATTCAATAATTAAAGTATTTGATTTTCTCTATTAAACAGGGAAAGCATGATGCATCAATATCAATTTAGTAAACTAGAAACTTAATTCTGAAAGCTATTAGTCCATCTAATTGAAAAATGAGGCAATTAATGATACAGTTTCTTTTAATGGAGCAAGCAAGTATAATTAACTGTTGGCTAAATTAGACAAAGGAGATCCATAATTTTATACTCTGAAGAGGAGAACCAGTCAGCTGAGGATTTCACCGTCAGACTCTAATCTGTGGTATAACACGTTTTTCTTTTGACTTTTTCATCTAAAATGTTGATCCAAATATGCTGTACATTTAGGGTATTAGTACAATTTGCATCATTTAGGTTTGTAAGGATTTATTTGACTTTAACACACTTCTTATGAGGACTAATCATTGAGTGATAATCAGAATCCTCTGTCTGTGACAGGGGACACTTAATAAATATCTGATGCTTGTGCACACGTTGTTCAACACGTTGAATAATAATAGTCAGAACCATAACTGTGACTACTTTCAGGCAAGATCAATAACCCTTTCAGAAAAATCTCAATTTATACTTTTCCAGCTTGAAAAGTCCCAAACTGTGTATGATTATGTGCCTATGAAAGTTAAGTTCTTGTATGCACTTACAGTATAAATAGTGTGTGAAACGCCTTTGTGCTTCTGTACGTCCCATTTTACCCTCTAATCCCAAATGTAGGTATAGAGACATAAGAAGGGCAGTGAAGAGTCTGGTAGAATAAAGATTTTTATTGTGCTAATTACTGGTGAGTGAAATAACTTTCTCACTTAACTGGGAGCCCTCTTGAGGACACCTGCAGGTCCCCAGACTCCACTTTGAACACGAGGCGGTTCCACCTCGCCTTGCAGCACGCAGAGGAGATGCAGAGACGATCCAGCTGCAGGTTACTAATAGAGTAGCCTTCAGTAGGTATAGGCAGGTAGTATCCCCGCACTGAATAGAGAACTCGGAGAACTGCTGTTAGCAGGTTCGTTAACAGCACGCACACCTGTTGTGGAGGACATGGCCTTTGGGCACCTCATCCCTCAGCTCAGGCTGGAGGAGCCAGCGGAGGACGGGATGTTCAGGAGCATCGCCTTCCGCCCCTTCCAGCATGGACACCACCAACGTGGGAAGTCAGCTTCTCCCTGCAGTGACAGAAAACGACACAAGTAAGATTTCTTTACAGCCGTGGGGTTGAAGGGGCTTCCAGAGAGGAGGAGAGAAAGTTATGGATGCACAAGGCGATTACTGTGGGTGATGTTGAAGGGATTAAATTTGGGTGTCAAAAATTGCTGCTACAGCCCTCCCTACCATTCACTGTAGTGTAATGAAAAATAAACCATAGTAATCCACTTTAAGAGTGCAAATTCAGCCCTCGTCCTCGCTGTTTCTGAATGTCAGAGATATTACAGGAACACCATGGAGAAAGGGAGAAAGAAAGTAGCAAAAACCATCAAATAAACCAACTACACTACCTGCCCACAGGACATACAAGCAACTAGCAAGCTAAAGACCAATGTATTTTTTTTTCTCTGGAGTTGCTGGAGACCGAAACAGAGCTTAAAGAGGAGAGTGAATACTGTATTACAAATGAATGTTAATGTTGCTCTGTGTGTTGGATGTGCAAGTCTTAAGCTAGGCAATTCTTTAACACATTAACTACAAGTGGTTGTTTGTCATCTTGCTAACGTCATATAGCCTTTCAAACTTGTTTTGTGACTTTTCCAGACTACAGTTTCCTATTTAAAGATGTATCAAAGGACAAGCTGTAATTAATTCAGTTATTTAAAAGGAATCTTTATACAAATTGTCTTTGTTTTTCTGTTAATTGTAGATGAATATTTGCATGAAAAATAGTGATAGCGTTTGTAAATTAGTGTGTTTGCCAAAACACATTAAAAACCTTCTGAAAATAGTAACTGGTCCATTGAAGCAAAAAATTAAATAAATGTTAAACTCATGTACACCAATGCACTGATATGTGTAAATTGCTATTGATTAATACAGTCCCTTTCTGTGGCTTTCTGTCATTGTTTACTGGGACACTTAATGGAACTGAGCCATTGTTAACAAAATGTGTTTCACCTGTGCTTTTCCTACTGTGACAAGTCAAAATGTCTGCTGTAGAAAAAGAAAATGTATATTGTGAGTGTCCTAATTAGCAGCATAACAGAACCTATAAGGTTTGATGAAAATGTATTTACACAATACTTTTCAGATTAAAGTCAGTTATACCTGTGCAGCATGAAGTATCCATATGATATTAAACTGAAGGCTACAGAGATATAAATAAAGACTGTGGTAGTCATGCAGCACACTGTTATTTTAAGCAAAGCTGTAATTTTCTGGTCAAGTCAGATTTATAGCATACGACACCCTCTATGCTTAAACCCTCGATTCGGATAAGGAAAAACTACCTCCCAAAAATCCCTTTAAAGGGGGAAAAATGGAAGAAACCTCTGGAAGAGCAGCAGAGGAGGGATCCCTCTCCCAGTACGGACAGACATGCAATAGATGTCGTGTGTACAGAATAGACCAACATCGTAAAATTACACAATGGACACTGGGTGACAAAATTCTAGATATATTCTAGACACACAGGGGGAGAGATACGCAAGGACAACATGCACACAATGGAGAGAGAGACAAGAGGAGAGGCCTAATCTCCTGGAGTACGAAGATCCAAATCCAAACATCTGGAATGAGGCACCGACAACCAGGGGAGAGAGAGAGGTCCCAGGACGGCCGGTGGTCCAGCATAGAGAAGCCTGAGTGAAAAGACAATATGGGGAGAGAGAGAGAGAGAGAGAGAGAGAGAGAGGCACACAGCTGTGCTTATGGGACACAAACAAACAGTTTTCAGAAGGTTCACAATATTCTCATCTGCAGGACAAACATGGACTTTATGTACTCAGCTTAATAGATTCATTGAGACTGAAACTGACCCGCTGGACTGATAATGGTAACAGGTACAAGGTAATCAAAAATAAGCAGCTAACTGAAGATTAGGGTGAGAAGATGAGTTTTAAGTTTGGATTTAAACGCCCCAACGGAGTCAGACTGTCTGATATCAGCAGGAAGGTCATTCCAGAGGAAGGGGGCACGATAGCAAAGGGCCCTTCAGTCAGCTGACTCCTTTTTAACTCTGGGGACAGACCCAGTATTATTAGAGCAGACAGCACGGGATGGGATATAAGGTTTAAGGAGATCAGATGGGTAAGAAGGGGCAAGTCCATTTACAATTTTGTAAGTTATCAAAAGCACCTTAAAGTCTGATCGACATGGGTAGGGAGCCAATGAAGGGAAGCTAAACGCAGTGGCATGCGGCAGACCTGACAACAAGACATTACAATAATCAAGTCTTGATTAAACAAAGGTGTGAATTAGGATCTCTGCATCAGCATCAAGGACAGAAAAGACCAAACTTTAGCTATGTTGCGTAGGTTGGAAAAAGGCCGTCTTGGTGATTTCTTCAATGTGCTGATCAAAAGAGAGAGTAGGATCAAACATAACACCAAGATTCTTGGCTGTCAAACTTGTCGAGAGTTACTGTTACTTGATCAAACTGGTGTCAATGTCGAGCAGGGCCTATGAGTGTACTGTAGTATCATGCCCTAATTGGACACTCTATAGGCCTTCTTATTCTGTGTTTTGAGTGTTAACACTGGAAACATGTGGAAACACATCATATTTTTACCATAGTGACTTGTGTTTTGGGATTTTTTTTACGGTGTGATTCTACATCCAGCAAGAGGCTGATGGAAAGTTTGGGGACCTGTGAGCTTTAGTTAAGGTTTAAGGAACTTGACTATTGCAAGATGTTACACCGAGACTGTGGTGTGAGATATTGCTGTGAAACTGCAGACATCCCTGCCTGTTGCTACGGGAGCTGTCACCTGGGACAGTTAGTATCTAATTGTGGCTTTGTCTATTATGAAAACTGGCTGTTAGCAGCCACAGTGGTAGGGTGATTAGGCATCCATCTCTTCCTCTGTTGAACAGTTATCAGCCGCTCCAATGTCATGAATCCATCTTGTGATTCTCTGGGTAGAAATGATGCATGCCAACTGTGTCAGAGCCAGATTACACAGCTCAGTGATGGTGTTAGAGCACTAAGGGGCATCTGTCTAATGATGTGGCTTCTAAAGAGAGCTTCTGGGCTAAAAAAAAAAAACTTTGTTCTGCACAGTGATCAGATTAAACCAAAAGTGTGAAATGTGCCAAATTTCTTATGACATAGCCTCACTCTGAGCTGAAATGCACAAGGGTACTTTCTGCCTTAAGGATCCGCACCAGTGTTGTTGCTTTAATGACAGATGAATCATGTTACGGGGGAAAGAAATTGAATGTTTTTGACTTCACATTGGAAGTTTTTGGCCAGTTTAATGTTGCAAATTGCAGACAAATATGTAAATGGTCTCCAGTAGCATGATGTGTAACTGCACCTTCAGAGAAAGAATGGGTGACATCAGTTATCTGTAAAATTATGAGCTGAAGGACACTGTCATGTTTCTAAATGGTACATAGTTGTCATTTGTCAGGTGCCCAAGCTTGTCTAAGGTGAATGTAATTTGAGGTTTTATACAATTGTGGTGCCAGCAGTCCCTCTGGCTGTCTCTGTGGCAGTACAACACTGTAAAAATGTCACTGCAGTCCTGGCAGTTTTTTGGGCTACATTGCTGCTGTTTCCTGCTGTGGGCTGGTTATAAATCTGACATTATTCATCGCTGAATCATTTTTTTGCATCGCCTGCAAATATGTTTGCTGTCATTGACCAAATGACGTGATTCACATACCAAATGATAATGTGACAACTTACCAAACTCATCATGTTATGTAAGTTTGTGTCGACGCAACTTCTTGCGTGGGTGGTATTTAGAAAACCCATAACTTCTGCTCTGCTCTTTTGGTGCATACTGTGCAGGTTTGGTCAGCGGGAATTTTACTGCCAGTTGATTAAATTGCTCTTAGGGAAGCACTAATAAAGAATTCATCTGGTCCAGCCCATAACACTTCCTCTAGGCTGGCATCACCCCAAATGGATGAGTATGGATGTTTTCTTTACTTCACCTACTCATTTCCAATCAGCAGAATTAACAGCCATTGCTGCCAACCTTGATGTCATACTGAACCTGTTTGGGATACTGAAGACAGGGATGGCAAGAGAGGTCTAATTAAACAGCTAAAAGAACAGTGAAGGGCTTTTGTAAAATATCAGACGATATGGTATAATAACATCTTCAGTTTTACAGAAAATCATACCTTGTATTTAGAGTGTTCTTTTAATTTCTGTTCAACAATATATTGATTTAAAGGAACTGTTACATATTTGAATACATGTATTGAAAAAACATGTTCAAATTCTGCCTATGTGTGATTGTCAGTAAGACAACAGGTAACAGGCAAGTAACACTAATTGACTTACACAAACTAATACACCAACAAAAAAGTCATTTGTTTTGGATTCAAGATAGTTATATTTTGTTGATGAAATTAGGAGGATTTTAGTCCAGATTGTAGTATTTCTGTAATCTGTCAGAGTTGTACTAATGTATATATATGCAGGCAGATGGAGAAGTATGGGTTGGAACTACATCCTGCCCTGTCAATCAGGCTGTGAGGCTGTGTTAATCATGTTTCAGTTATCCCTCCTCAGCTTTTATAACCAGCTGTAGCCAGGAAGCTAGTGTCACAGTGTGCAATGATGGCGCCATGGTTAGAAATCTTCCCGTTGTCATAAATGTCAGCACCTCTCCTCATTCAGAGCTCGTTATGCTTTTGTTAACAGGAAACTCAGTCAGCTCACAGGTAACACGTGGCCCATGCTGTTTGGCAGTGGACCCGGCTGAGGTGAGGTGACGCTCATCCTGCATTACGCAAGGTCAGGGGAGCCCCACACTGTCAGGGATTTACCCGCTCCTTGTTTATACTGCATTGAGAGTAAACAGTCTAGTGAGGCAGAAACAGCTAGCTGAGGATCTGCTGAGACCTGACCCAGAAATGGATTTTTTTCCAGTGTCATGAGTCAGACCAAATTTTGTGGATGGTGGATTAGATAGACAGACAGACACACACACACACACACACACACACACTTAATGAATGGATGCAGAAAGTGTGAAGTGAAACTGAGTGTTACAAATGTAGTGAAAGGAAATATGTGTTAGAAGAAACTGAAAAAAGTTGGCATCACAGTGTTAAATAGCAGTCATTGTATTTGGGAGGAAAAGGAACAGAGGAGGGCAGCCAGTTGCAGCTCGGCAGGTAGATCAATCATTCAATGACCAAAATGTTCATCTGTAACTATAAATATATCTGCCCCCTCGTGGCTTACTTAGGCTTTGCTTTGACCCTTCCTCTGAAATGCATGCATGTCTGTACTTCATGTGCCTTAGAGGGATATGGAATCATGTACATTTCTAATTAGACTGTGTGTGATATGGGGCCTGAGTGGTTTTGAATTATTGAATTGTGTCAGTTTGAGCTCTGTGGCTGATTCCCATACACTTTCTTCTCTGTCACAGCGCCCTACATGGATGCTGTGACAGTGGATTCAGTGTAAGGATACTAATGAGGACTCTGTCAGAGCTGTGACTGGTAAATGAGGCAGATCCAAGCCTTGGTCGAGGAATTGATCTTTTCTTTTATCCCTGCGAAATCTTATGCAGCAGCTCCATCTGATAATCCACAAACACAGCTAAGATCAAAGCCATGACGTAGTGCATTTTAAATCTGGGTTTAGCAAACAGGCCCCCCCATCCTGGTCTATTTTGCCAAGCAAAACTATTAAATGGCTGATTGTTGACAATAGAGAGAGAGACGAAAGCTGTTGGATTGCCTACATTCTCATTAAAATGTGTTACTTGAATAAAAATATTTCTTACTAATTCTTTTCACCAAAGTTGGTGCACAGTTTTCTTTCACAACACATTTGGGCTAGCACATGTGTATATCAGAAGAGTTCTGTGCTGCTTATCTCACTGGTGCTCATTTGCATACTACAGTGCTGTGTTGGGCCTCAAGTCTTGTTCCACAACACTCTGTGAAATCTGCTGGGAAGCTTGGGAAAGCACTCTTTATTTTATTCCAAACTCCACTTGCAGTGAGAACAGTACAGACTGGAAATAAAATGCTTTTTGAACTCCACACCGCAAATATTTCATCTCTTCAGTTAGGAGTCGCTTGCTTTGCTTTGGGTTCTTTACCTGCAGCTACCATTTTAATATTTGACATGGGAGATTTAGTTTCCCAGTTATGGCAAAAAGCCCATGTGGTAGGCCTGATTGCTGTAACATGTTCCAGAGCCTATTTACAGCTGTCGATTGATTAGTCAATCAGCAGAAATAAGTAATTGGCAACCATTGTGATAATTGGTCATCTTTTAAAGTAATTTTTCAAACAACAATGCCAAACATTTCCTCGTTTGAGCTTCTCAGTTGTGAGGATTTTCTGTTTTTCTTTGTCTTATGTGATAGTAAACTGAATAATTGGAGTTTTAGAGTGTTGGTCAGACAAAACAAGCAATTTGATCTTGGACTTTAGGAAACTGTTATGGGTATTTTTCACTATTTTCTGACCATTCACAGAACAAATGATTAATCGATTATTCATAATAAAAATAACTGTTAGCTATAGCCCTGAAATCAATGCCACTGTATATAAAGCTTGACTCTGCAACTTGTGGCCTATTTATACTGTATAACTATAAATACATTAATATCAACTGATTTTGGTGAATAGTTTGGAAGTAAAAATTATGATTTGGTTCAATATTTTCAAGTTTGGAAATCATAAGTGTAATACACTAGTTTAATACCAATGCCAGAACAGGATGTGTGTGTATTACAATGATAATCAGATAAGGCCCACAGCAGAAGTGAACTAAGCAGCTGCATCACCAGCAGGGGGCACGTTGTCTGTAAAAATTTATTTTATTCAATCACTGTGCTAAAGATTTATAATATATAATCTCCATTATTTTGTTATAGCACATCCAAAATGCCCAAATTCCCTCCCAGCTCACTGTTGATGTGTTGAAACTGATGTGTGAATTGTCTTGAGCTTTAAAGCGTCACACTTTTGGGACATGTTACGAGGAACATGACTTTTGGCTTCAGTGCCAAGATTTGACACTTGGTCCAGTCAGATGTCACACCCAAATGTTATTTATAAGTGGCCCAACAATCATAATGTGTGTCCTCGCCTTTAGAGTGTTTCTGTCTTCATGACCACCTGCCTGCCCTTTGACCTTTGCTTGCCCTCTAGATCTGTTTAATTTTATTGCCTGCTTGTTCCCACCTGTTTATTTACCCTGTACAATCTGCCTGCATTACATTTGGAAAATCTGTGTTGTTGATACACGCATGTATTCTAAAATTTATCAGCAACTAGTGTAGTGAGGGAAGGGTGGGTGGGATGTGGCTGTTTAGATTTAGTTAGGTTTGTGGCAGCTGCATTTTAGCTGGAGATGGGAGATGATTTTAAGATTAAGGCTAGAGTACAGGGAATTTGCTGTGTTCACGTCTACAACAAAACAAAGGCATGAAATACTTCCTTAAGTAGCTTGGAAAAGCCTGTATTGAAATTGTCCCCAGACTCTTCACAGCATGCTTGATGTCGGTCAGATTTGACACAGGAGAACCATTTTGTGTTTCTTAGACAGATGTATGCTGTAGATTCACAACAGTGAACCCTCATATGTCTGTGACTTCAACTTTTAATATATTAGAAGTTCCTTTCCCGTAAAATAATAAATGTTTAACTGGTCTGTTTGGTCCACAAATTATCAATTTCTCCAGCATTCAGCAGCTCAGCAATCAGGCAGATAGGCTGCAGAGTCAGTTAAGCTCCTCTGCAAGGTAATTAGATTCAGATAATCCAAACAACAAAAGCCATAATCCTGCTCAAATTCACTGCATTCTGTTGGTGTTGAATTGGCAGACTTGCTAACAAACTGCAGCCAGAGAGATTATAAAACTGAGCTGTTTATTGGATCACAAGGCACAAGTTTACCCCCATTAATGTTATGCCATATGCCATGGTAAGAACTGGATAAATGCCTCGCTGTCACAGGGATATATTCATATGTGTGTGTGTGTGTGTGTGTGTGTGTGTGTGTGTGTGTGTGTGTGTGTGTGTGTGTGTGTGTCATTCACTTTTACCTTTTTGGTGAATGAACTGGTTGGATAATTATTGTTTAAAGATGTCTTGTTGTTGTGATTATTGCAGCTAGAAATTACTGAATTTGAAGTGAATCTTCAGAAAAATGTGATATAATTTTTCACAGTCTTTATATTGGTGTATATACTAACAGTATGTGATAAATCATATAAACCACCTAACCCGTCAGTGACAAGGACTGAGAGCCAACTGCACATTGTGTTAGGACCCTTATTTGACCTGTGCTCCAAACCATGGTTTTTGTGCCTCAGTAATAGAAAACAATGTGTCTATATTCACCCCATATTTGCCTGAATGTCATTAATTTAAAGGGGATCTAAACCACTGTTCTTAATGACAAGTATTCGACAAGTGAATAAATGTAAACATGAAGAATGGATAAACCAATAGTTATTTGTTGAGATTTTCTTGTGGTACAGTTTTGTGTATTACCACCATTGCTCTAGCTCAATAATGTATATCAGCAAAACATCATGTCTGTCAATGTTGTGTTTCGTAATACCATGTGTGTGCATTTCACAGCCTCTCACTTCCTGGCTCCACAAGCCACGCTGCACGTGACTTGGCTTTGTTCCTCCAAGGGCATCACCACGGAGCCTGGCTCACCCAAGGGCCCCAGCTAATGAGCCAACGCAGGAAAATTGATTTAGTCTCCACCTTCCTATCTCCATCCTGTGCAGGCCAAAGATAAAGCAGGGTAAGTCCCCGGGGTCATGGCTCAGTAAAGCCCTCCAAAGTCATTTCCTTTCCTCTGACTGAAGAGCCAGATTAATTATAGACCAATAAAAACTCAGATCAGGTCTAATTAGTGAGCATATTGAGTAGATGCAATCCTGCACTGTTAGCAGGTATCTTAATGGTTGTAAAGATGCACCTAAAGTAATTCCATGCATTTTTCCTCAGGCTACTGTAATTTAGTTCTCTTGTATGATGGGATAAAACAAAAGACATTCAACATGCAAAGCCAATTTGCCTGAGGTAATATACTATTGGATCTAATGTTGTAATGTGCTAAAGCCATGTTGCTAATCTTCATAAAGGGTTTTCGAATACAGTCAAGTCTTTATTATCCCTCAGGAGAATATTTGTGCGCCAACCTCATCCGTATTAAAGACACAATATTTCAAAGCACAAAACATTATTAGAAATATAAACCATAAAAGCCCTAAATGTCTTAAATTAAAGAGACTCCTCCCACACACACACACACTCAGTTGACATTTAAAGTGCTACAGGTTCCTAAAAGTGCATGTAATTTCTCAAAGCCTCCATTTGGACAAAGCTGCTATACACTCCATTATGATGATTTTCGTTTTTTGGCTGCCACTTGTGTTTAAATTAAACCTATCATCTTTGCGGCACACTGGATGGATCCTGACTACAGACACCCAATTATAATAAATATAAGGTGGAAGGCCAGAATAGCATAATAACTTCACACCACTTACTGAATTGTTCACTCCATTCTGAGAAAAGTACAACAACATGCTGCTGATAATTTCTGTGCAACATATAGAAGAACACCACTAACAACATTGCTTAAAGGTGTTCCAGCTAATTATCAAAGGTGGGTTTTGCATGGGAGGCTTGTTGTATAACAAAGAAGATGTTCTTTTACATTTAAGTGAGTAAAACTATTTTTAGAATAAGATACTTTCAAAAATCCTCAGGAAGAACTACAATAGTAGCTTTTAAAATCTATTTAACCACTTAAATAAAAAATGAATAAAAAATCCAACTTTACTTAAACCTCACCTACATCCCCCATTTTTAAAGTAGGGATATTCTGTTTTCACTATTTGTTGTTAGTTTCCGTATCATTCACTGTGGTGTAGATTACTGTCCACATGGTGGCACAATAGCCTTAGCCATACTTGCGAAGAAATTCTGAGCAATTATTTATGAACAATCAAGCAGCCTCAGAAAGTTACAATCTTGCAAATTCTCAAGATAAATGAAAAGGTTTGAGTTATTCTGTAACAGAACTAAGACAGGTTACTCTTCAGGTTATCCTAAGAATGTATTATAAGTCAGGTCAGGGTCCTGCCAAGACTGTCAGACGAGTTAAATGATGTTGCAGCTGCAGGCCAAAAAGTAATGCCAAACAAATCTCTGTCATCCCTGATAGTCACAACCACACACACACACACACACACACACTACAGAGTGTTTCATGGACCAGCTCCCAAGGTTAAGTAGAGTGTGGGAAATGAGCATAAAAGTTGCCTTTTAACTGCACTCACAGGGGACAGACATGTCAGGGACTATAAGAGGAGAGTCGCTCTCTGTCTGCTGCTTCGTTGTTTTGGATTATTTATGGGAATCAAGACCAGGATATGAAAGAAAGCCTATTTAAATGGAGTGAATCATATTTAGCTGCCCAAGATTGCATTTGCAAACTTTAGCCTAGTTTTCAGCAGCAATGCGTGGAGCGGGCACCAGAAAATATCTTCACACTTAATGAGCCCATCATTTCAGAAAAGCCCTATAGAATGTCACTCCGATGCACTCTCAAGTCATAATCACATTGCATTCCCATGAATCAACTAAAATAACAATACACCCCAAAAGCATATGAAATATTGATGAACGCTCTGTCTTGTTCTCCTCACAGCTCTCTGGCAATTATACCGCAAAAGTAAAACTCAAAATACTGCTGCAGTTGGCAACTACTCTTGCAGTTCAGAATCTGTTTGCACATACACTGCTGTTGAGAAAAAACTATACTGCGGGGCATTAAAATATTAAAGGCAGGTCTTTTTATCAAACTGCAGCTATGATATAATAATGCTTTAGTTTCACAGTTCTGTATTTTATTGCTATATTCATCCCGTGTGTGAATAAACAAAGCAATTTTATTGTTATTATGCTGGATTTTACATATTCCAAAGGAATAATGAGAAAGATGAAACAAAACAAACCAACAGTGGACGATCAGGCTAATCTGACACGGGTCATCATACAGACATACAGTATAAACACCTACACACAGACACCACATAAAACACACATACAAAAGCACACAAAGTGACTATGTATAATATACTGCAATGAACTTTCTATGCGAAGTTCCTATCCTCACTTTGAGTAACTGCTTTCTTGCAGCACACGCTCATGTTCAATGTTTGTACCACTGAGAAATACGCTTATTCGCTTTCTGGCACAGAGTTAGATGACGACATACCATATAGATACCACTCTCATCCGTCCTTTATCGCCAGCAGACGGTTAGCTTAGCTTAGCACTGGAAGCAGGGAGAAACCTGGCTCTGTTCAAAGGTAACAAAATCCACCTACCAGCACATCTAAAGCTCACTAGTTAACATATTATACCTCCTTTGTTTTGATGTTTTACAGGTGGTTATGTGCCAGACTATTTCTATGCCAGTAGCAGTTACCAGGCAACCAGTGGAGATTCCAGGAAGTTACCGGTCTCAGCCATTACCCCCTGTGGTTTCTACACTTTGGTTTTTGTTAACTTTCAAGGTGCTGAATTTGTTATCTTCTATCTGAGCCAGGCTAGCTGCTTCCCCTGTTTCCAGTCTTTGTGCTAAGCTAAGCTAACTGCCTGCTGATGTAGCCTTATATTTAACAGACAAATGTGAGAGTGGTATCGATCTTCTCATCTAACTCTCAGCGAGAAAGATAGTAAGTGTATTTCCCAAAATGTCTATTGAACTATTCTTTTAAGGCCTTGTATTTCTCAGTCTAATTAAACCTACAATTAGGATCCTGCAGTCCCAGTCCATTTATTTGGTTTATGCTGTTGTGTCAAATAATAGACGACTGCGGAATTAAATGACATAGTGGCACAGAGCCATAACAGCCGTACATAATTATGTAACATAGAAGCTATTATCCAAAAGCCATGATAACGTGTAAACCACCAGTTCCCTTTTCTTGTATATTCTGTACATCGGCATGTTAGGTGTGCAGAATTTCATTTACCACACAGCTGAGCTACCAATCTGAATTATTCAATAGCCAATACATCAGTCATGTAAACACACACACACACACACACATCTTCTCCCTTTGTGCATTTTGCTCTCCCTCACTCTTCTCTCTAACAACACCCTGGAACACCTATCATTTAGCCCATGTCCTTAAGCCTGGTAATGTCTCCTCTGTAATCAAACACCATTCATCCACCCTGAGAGGAATCAGTCTGTTCCGTCCTTGATTATACCTGTATAAACACCAAATACCACTTTGTATCATTTAATGAATGTGCAGCGCCTCCACACAGCTGCCTTATAAAAATCCAGCACATCATTTTATCCTCAGTGCACATACAGTAAGACCAATTTCACTAATCCTTCTTGAATGTATAATATTGTCATTGTCCCCTTGCTGACAGAGAGAAGAAGAGAGGGTGGAGTAAAGTGTCACTCTGTAACAATATCTTCCTCTGTGCCATGACTTTTATCTCCCTCACCTCACCTCTGTAATTATCCTCTTACGATTGCTTCTCTCTTTCATTGCTTTGGAGAAAGAGAGGTGATGTTGAGCACTTTCTGTTTTCAATTGTGTTGTTGAATTTAGGGTAATAAAAATGGAGAGGGGTCACATTCATCACTCAGTTCTATTAAATCAATGAGAATAAGTATTGGCTCATTTATGTGAACTGAACATGACATTTACTTTAGTGCTGAGTCTTTAAATGTTAATCTGCAACCAGAATCATACAAATTACACTGTCTGTGTGGCTGAAACATGGAGTGAAAGTGCGGGCCCGTAAAACAAACTAAAAAAGCCTTAAAAACTTAAGAGTTGGGTGATAATTCTCTGTGTGTTGGTTAGTATGCGTGGCTCCTTTTACATTACATGTTGTAATTTGATTTAATGTTATTATATAAAATATTAATTAATGCAACTTTAAAGCCTTCCATCAGAAAGCATCATCACTGAGGATCAATGCATTAATCAAATGACAGTATGATATCAGCCATTGTCTCTCATTGTGGACCACCAAGTGACAGGGGCAGATTAGATGGCGTCTGATAAGTGCAATCATGCTGATTACTGTTCCATGCTTTTTATTTGTAATTAGAGCTTATTTAAAATGGATAGAGCTCTTGCATTGTGGAGCTACATACAGCATGAGTAAAGAGGAGTTAATTTAGTGCACAGAAAAGGTTTTACCAGTCAGCAAAGACATGAGTGTCTGTGCATAGTGGCCATGAAGTCCTACAAACTAAATGTTAAAAAAAACTTATATTTTATATTTTCTGATATGACACAACCATGGTTGAGTTTGGTTTAGGCAGGTGTAGGTTCTCAAAAAAAATTAAAAAACCATATCAGACACCAAACAGCAACAGAAAGGAAGCACTGGCAAAGAGGAACTGTGTTCAGAATTTCACTAACACTGGCAGAAGGACATTTAACAGGATCTTTAAGATCACCATAAACTGTAGTACTAAAATATACCATAGAGTTGAGCCAACACTTCTACGTGCAAGCTCAACACAGGTAGCGTCTATTGCAGGGTTGTCGTGTTGAAGTGAGTTCCTATTATTCTCTCCACTACCATAATATTGAAATCCGTGCTCTTGAACATACATCTGAGACACCATCCTGGCTCTAATGTACATTACAACTATAAAAACACTAGACAAAGCATTTAAAGCCCTTGAGAATGAGTGGAACTAGTCACTACTGATTTCAATGTTGTGATTTTCTAAAAGAGCTGGTGCTCACTGGACTCATGCTGGCACTACACAATGTAAATGCAAAAAGAGGAACCATCAGCTAATAGTGCATCCATGGTCCCAGCTGGGTGGGACTCACTCTCATAAAGTAAAAATTACTGATCACTATTTGACAAGATGTTTTATATAAAAGTTTATATATATACATATACATAATTTTATGTATATGAAAAATAAAAATTATATGTATATGTATGTATGTGTGTGTGTGTGTGTATATATATATATATATATATACTGTATATATAATTTTTATTTTTCAAAAATGAAAAATACTTTTTCCACTAACTGTATATCCAAATATTGAAGGTCCTGCTTCAAAACTATGAAGTTGGTAAGCTTAAATTATTCATATGATATTACCGAAAGTTAAACTGGAAACTGACGTGACGCGATCAGCTAGTGAGACCACAAAAACAGTACAAAAGTCCACTTGCAGCTGTACAGCGGTTACAGTGTTACAGTGTATTGATTATTTTACCTCATAAACAACAATTGACACAATACAGGCACCAGCCAAGTTTAATTTTGGCCTGATGTTTGTCATTTTAACTGGTGGAAGAGGTGGTCAGCACCAGCTAAAAATGAGTGTTTTGTACACTGCTCTTTACTAACGAGAAAAACAGAGGAGAAATAACTTTACTGTTGGAGCTTAGTGAATTTTGTGAACCCGAGCAGAGTCGATCACTGTGTGAATGTAAAAAAATATTTGATTGCACTAGTTTTCACTGTCATATGCAGTGAAACGCTGCACTGTAGAGCCCGGCTGTCATTTGGGAAAGCAGCATTGCAACACTAGCAGACTGAGGTGGACAAAACACAGTAGAGCACAGTAAACTAGTTCACACCGTAAACTCCACAGGAGTCCTTTTAACAGGCCACTCATTTTTATCAGCTGTTCCTTGTTAAGACTAATTTGGGTAATTTCAACTTTATACTGACATTTTAGTATATTAGCATGACAGGTGGTAGAAGATAGATATTTTAGTGCTAATGCATAGAATAAAAGAATGCAAAAGTGTTAGAAACTTTGAGACAATCAAGATGTGCCAGTGTATCTTTATCATGAAGCATCTGACACACTAAGGGGCTGGATCAGACTGACATTTGTTTCACGGTCAGGTTGGCATGGTGCTTTAACATGTCGTTCCTTCTAAACTAAAGTAACAGTCCAGAAGAAGCTACTTGAGGGCGTCGTGCTGGAAAAAGTATATTTAAGAGAGAGAGAGAGTGAGAGCAGGCTCATTATGATAGGTACATAGTGCAGCAGACCTTACTCAGCTAACTTGCATGAGGTAAAGACTTGCACGTACTGGTCAGTCCGACCTCGCAGCCAGCTTGCTGTAACACAACTTTGCATAGAGACCTCTTCAAACACTGCAACACAAACTTAACTTGTAACTGTTCAAATGTTTAGCATTGAAAGTGTGAGGTATTTGTAGGAATAGGGAAAATGATTGATTATGTGTTACTACTTTTAATTGATTTTTAAGATGTTTCATTCCTTCTTGATGAAATCTTATTCAAAACACATAATCATCCTAAGATGCTCCATGCAGCGTTCCCACAAATCTCTACAGACTCATTTGCTCTGTGGGGTCTGTAGTTGTACGCAGCAACAAATTAATTACAATGGTTATGCACAATAAATAT